>CM057452.1:1715727500-1716927500 GCA_016271365.2 Neoceratodus forsteri
CTGCAAAAAAAAAAAGATCAGGTTCTTAGTAAGCCCCCCCCAACATATAACATACTTTAACTGGCCCCAAGTGGACTCCCATGAAACTTTTAATTTATTACTGTCTTGATTGAGCAATATAATATATTGAAATTTTTTGCCAGAAGGAAGAACGGGTTGGACTAAGGTGGACTCAAGGAGGACAAGGGTGGTAGGATTGAGAATGCTAGGGGAAGCGGGTAACAGGTACACTCCTCATCCAGTGACACTAAGAAACTCACACCATTCTGGTGGACCAGGACTACCTTGAAGGGGCAGCCAAGGCAGTAGACAGAAAGGATTTGGGGGAACACCCAAATGGAGTTCCCGGGGGGGAGACCCTCAGAGAAGGAGGAAGCAACTTCTAGTGGGGGACTCTATAGCCAGGGCAATAAAACTGGGGGAAGGAAAGTGGGTAGTGAGGGAGGCTAAGTGCCTACCTAGTGCATCAGCTCAGAGGGATGGAAAACATATCCAGCAGATTGCGAGGGCTATAGGAAGGAAGGGGAAGCTGAATGTCATTGTCCACCTGGGAATGAATGGCCTAGCTCTGGAAGGGATGGGGTAGTGCAGGAGCAGTTTAGAGAGCTGTGGAAGGGTCTAAGGCAAGTAGCACACACTATAGCCTTTACAGAAGAGCTGCCTGTCTACAACGGGGGAAGGAGAGGGAGCTCCGGAGTAAGACCTTCAACTTATGTTTGAAGGAATGGTGCAGAGAGGTGGGGTATGGCTACATTTTGGACTGGGACTCCATCTGAATGGATCAAAGCTGTACCGGGTAATGGCCTGCATCCATCCAGGAAGGGAGTGGCAGTCCTCAGTAGACAGTTTAAGTGTTACTTCAACAGGCATTTCAAGTAGCCGAGGGTGGTGTCAGAAGGCAAAGAGGCTGCAGAAACAGCCCTTCCCCCCCAGGCTGTGTTGGAGGGTAGCGAATGTCTGGGGGAAAGGGGTCCCACCTAAATGAAGGACAAACAAGGGTGCAAGGGATCAGCATGGAAGGAAGGTGGGAGGAGAAGCAGGCAGTATGCAAAGGAGAAGAAGAGGGAACAACTAGACAACATAAGGTACAAGAGTGGGACTAGCAAAATCTGGACAGCCCTGCATGCCAATGCTAGAAGTCTGGGAAATAAGATACCAGACTTGGAGGCCACCATGGCTGAGACAGGCCTGGATATTGTGGACATCACAGAAACACAGTGCACAAACAACCATGACTGGGAAATAGTCATACCTGGCTACACAATGTTTAGAAGGGACAGGGTAAGAAGAAAAGGTGAGGGAGTGGTGCTTTATGTTAAGGAAAATATCAAAGTGATGGAGTTACAGTGGGGATGGGGGGGTCAAGGTGTTAGGGGTCAACCTCACGTCTGGAAACGGAGTTACCATTCACATGGGAGTGGTATGCAGGCCTCCAACATAGGAGAGAACATAAAAAAATAGAGATTGGAAGACATAGGCAAAATGGCTAAGAAGAGGGATGTGGTGTTGATGGGGGACTTTAATCTGCCAGATGTAGAGTGGATCCTACCTGCTGCAGCATCAGCTAAGAGCAGAAACATCTTGGACTCTCTACAGGGGTCATTCCTCAGGCAGCTGGTCAGTGAACCCACTCAGGGTGGGGCAATACTGGACCTGGTGCTTACAAACAGACAGTGTCACAGGCATCAGAGTTGGGAGTCATCTGGAGACCAGTGACCATCGCACAGTATTGTTTATTATAAAAAGAGTCTGAGAAATGGAGCTTTCTGATTGGCTGCAAACATTCTAAGAGCCTTATGTTAATCTTTTATTAACATACATGTAGAGCTTAGCAATATGCTGAATAAGGTTTAACATTGTTTAAAAACATTTTTATTATAATAGCAATAAGGCACTCCCAGGGATTATGTTAATGGTCAGTTAATCACCCTCTAGGGGCATGTGGCACTCGGCTACACCTCGTGCCATAGTACACCCCTAGAAGGTGATTAACAGACCATTAACATAACCCTTGCTCATGCCTTATTGCTTAAATATACAGTAAGAGCAACAGTGGAATCCAGACACACATGGGCAAAAGTCCTGGATTTCAGAAGGGCTGACTTTACAGAGATGGGGGAATGCATCTGAGAAGACCTGGTGGGGGAGATGTCGAGAGGGACTGGAGGGAAAATGGGCCTGAATAAAAGAGAGCATAGTAAAGGCTACAAACTTTACTCAAGCTGTACTAATTTCCCCTCTCTTTTCTCTCCGTCGCACGGGAACTCTCAATGGAGTATTGAATAGAGGGATGGGGTAGGGCCCTCAATGGTGTGGTCAATTGGGGGGGCAGGACTGTTGTACCCTCGTTATCCTGAGGGTTGGGGCAGGACTCTCTAAGGTGTGTAGATTAGGGAGTGGGGAAGGACTGCTGCACCCTCCTATGTCTTGTGCGGTTTACCTAATATGAAATTATCTCATGTTCCCTGCATGCCAATATTCCTTTATTCAATTTTATTACTGGATTTGATTGTATATACTGTATATGTATTTTGATTTGACTTCTGTGTATTGCATCCAGTATCCTGATCCTTATGATTGTAACTGTTGTTAACATTTGCCTTCTTTTATGGCCAGGGTCGTGTCTGAAAACGGTCCCTTGGATCAGTGCACTTACCTGGTAATCAAAGACATAAATAAATAAAATAAATAAATAAACTTGGGCATCAGGCAAATAACCAAAAGCAGAAGGAGGAGGAGACCATTATGGTTGTCGAGGGAAGTGGCAGAAAAGATAAGAACAAAAACAGTGGCATTCAGAAGGTATAAGGAGACTCAGAGAGAGGAGGACAGAGAAGTGTATCTGTGGAAATGGAAGGAGGCAGGCAAGGCAGTTAGGAGCGTAAAAGCACAAGCTGAGGAAAGAATAGTCCAGGCAGTATCGGGGGGGGGAGGAGACATTTTTCAGGTATATGAGCAAGAAAAGGAAGATCAAGGGAGGGATTACACAATTAATGAAGGAGGAAGGGAGTAAGGTATCTGTCCAGAACATCATTTTAAAAACATCGCCTCAATAATATTAGTATGTCAGGAGCCCTTACAGCGACAGGGGCATTGCATCATTGCAGAGTTACACCTACCCCAGTCGCTGTATGTGAAGGTGGGGAAGGGAAAGCAGTAGTGGAGACTGGATAAGGAAGCAGGAGGAGTAGTACCAGGTCTCCTCCCATCCCGTGATGGAGTGGCTAAGGCACTTGTATCTGAAGCAGACGAGACCTGGGGACCAGGGTTAGGTTCCCAGTCACCTAGACTCAGAGTAATGTTTTTTTTTTTTTTTGCAAAAACATTTCCCTCTCCCGATCCTCCCCGTCCCAGGTTCCACACCCTTGGAGTTGATTATATTAATTCTGAGAGTTAATGAGGGGAATGCCCCCCCACAAAACAAAGAACTTCTGGTGGTTGTGTCGGTATTTGTGTGGTCAGTGTTTTTACCGACTTTGTAATTTGTTTTCAGGGTCTTTGTTGCAGCGTTTTGTGCTGCAATGTTATTGTTGGCGATCTTATCACCTAGAACCACTGAGGGGGACCAAGCAAAGGCAAATGTCATAAATATTTCTGTTCAGTATTCACAGTTGAGGGGGAAGGGGAGGGGCCACACATAAGCACCAAGAGAAGGGGGGGGTGGACACCATTCCCTTTTCTGAGTAGAGGATCAAGAAAGTACTCACTAATCTGAGGGTGGACAAAGTCATGGGACCAGGCAGTGTGCATCCAGAAGTGTTAAAGGAACTCAGGGAGCTGGGAAGTGCTAGCTGAACCAGTGACAGACTTGTTTAACATTTCACAAAAGTGGTAGCAAGGAGGAGGTGGGAAATTACAGTCCTGTCAGCCTGACATCTGTAGTAGGGAAATTGATGGAAACATAATTAAAGGAAAGAACCATGGAACACCTGGAACGTAATGGTCTGCAGGACCCAAAGCAGTATGGCTTTACAGAGGGAAGGTCATTCCAAACAAATTTGAAAAATTTTTTTGACTGGGTAACCAGGGTGTTGGATTCAGATGGGGGGGTGTACATGGCCTACTTGGACTTCAGCAAGGCCTTTGACACCATTCCACCTAGGAGGCTGGTAAACAAGTTGGGTAGCAAGGGGGTGGGCAATAAGGCGGTAACCTGGGTAAGAAACTGGTTAGGGGATAGGAGGCAGAGAGTGGTGGTAAATGGAGTTCACTCTGAAGAGGGGAGAGTGACCAGCAGGGTACCCTTGGGGTCAGTACTGAGGCCAGTTCTTCATTATTGACACAGCAAAGGAACTAGAAATGAAGGTCAGCCTCTTTGCAGATGACACCAAGATCTGCAACAGGGTGGCCACTCCAGAGGGGGTGCAAAACATGGAAAGAGACTTGAAATGACTGGAGGAGTGGTCAAAAGTTTGGCAGCTAAGGTTTAATGCAAAAACATGCAAAATAATGCACTTGGGTCACAGAAACCCTGTGGTACAGTACAAAATGGGGGGAGAGATATTAGCAGTGGCCAAGCAGGAAAGAGACTTGGGGGTAATCATATCGGATGATCTGAAGGTGGCCAGACAATGCTACAAAGCAATCGGGAGAGCTAATGGGATGCTAGGATGTATAGATGGGAGTATTACCAGCAGGAAGAGGGAAGTGATGTTACCACTCTATAGATCTTTAGTAAGACCCCCCCCCCGAGTGCTGTGCCCGGTTTTGGAGGACACATCTCAGGAAAGACATAGACAGGATGGAGGCCATCCAAAGGAGGGCTACCAAAATGGTACAGGGTGTACATCAAATATCCTATGAGCTATGAGGAAAGGCTAAAGGAATTAAACATGTACACCCTGGAGAAGAGGAGGGAGAGGGGGATATGATTGAGACCTTTAAATACCTCACAGGGGTGAATAAAGTACATGTGGGAGGTATTTTTCAGAAGAAATGGTGCTACAGAACAAGGGTTCATGTTATAAAGCTGGAGGTGGGTAGGTTTATGAGAGATGTTTAGTTTGGCTTATTCATTTGACTAAAAGTCATTATGATACAGAAAAAGAGACGTTTAGCAACATTCAGCAAACAAAATATACAAAATCTAATAAAAAAATATTTCAATCACTTAAAACAACAGGTTGCACTGTATAATCAAGTCAAATTAGATATTTATGAGAGCAATGCACAATCAACTATGCCGTTATGGATACCTTTTAACAGAAACCAGTTTTAATAATAAACTGGTCTGTAACATAATAATCAATACCCCAAGGATAGCCCTGAAGATCAATTCTCAGAATACCTGACTAGATTCCTTCCAAGTTTAAACTATTGACACTTTAAACATGGATTAAAAAGCATACAGCACTATTATTATTATTAATAATAAAAGTCTGAGCAGAATAAACTATATCATTAATGGTACATCTGATGCATGCTTGGTAAATACTTAGTATAGTGAGTTATTACATACCAAAATCTCAGCAGTATTTTAAAAGCAGTTGGAAAGTAAACACATCCCCTTTCTTAATACAACACAGCTCTCTTATCAATGCTAAACTATGAAACATAAATAAATCAAAAGAAATGAAAACACAGAGCACATAAAATACTTGAAAATAAAAATCAGATCTATCAGCATTCATCACACTCTTTATAATCACAAAGTTCATGTGAGAAATGCCCATAAAATGTAGACCCTTTTTAAAATTAAAATTAAATAAGCAAGTTTGAGATCTAAGTTCCCGGCTTCCCCATCAGAGTCTATGTAATTGCAGAATATATTTAGTACAAAGTCTGGGCTAACTTGTACGGCAACCTTCTTTGAGGCCATAGTTATATTTCAATTAATTCATGTCGGTCAAGACAGGAGTTTGTTCCTTTAGGAAGGAATTTGGAAGTGTGAAAGTAGAAGCAGTACCTTTAGATGCAGTGTCTCTTTCGAGAGAGATTCCGTAATTCAAAATAAAATGAGCCAGGCTACCATCCATATACAGTAGGTCAATTACGAGAGTTTAAAAACAGCCAACACTTTAAGGCATATGTTCTGTTTTGTCTCTTGTAAAGTTTTCTGGTCAGTGCTTTCCCCAATAATCTCTACCCCCCTAGTACAAGTATCAGCAGCTTCTGGAAAGATTTCCTTTACCATCTCCTTTAAGTAGAATAATCATGATCTCTATTGCTCTGCCTTTTGCCTCAACCATTTTTATCTCCGTAAAAAAAATGTCTTTAATCTTAAACCACCTTCTTTTGAAACTGCAGTAAAGAATACATGGAAAGCATAAACAAGTAAAAGACCAGTCTGTTTATTTGGGTGCTGTTAAATCACAAGTCATGAGACCACAGTACACCAGGAGTGGAGCACCTTCCCCAACCATATTAAATTGGAGAAATAAATTCTGTGCTTTGTTAAAAAGCAAAGTCATCACCAGGTTATATAAGAACCAAGTTCAGACTTCTCAAATCTAGATGGATACTTATTATTGAACCCAGAAGAGAGACTATCTTTTATAGTCCTATTAAGAATTAAAAATATTTTACACAGCATTAAAGTTTCCTAGGCATAATGCCCTAAGGACTGCAATACATTTTAAGGTTCCATAGAATTACTAAAAATTGTTAACATTATATAAAGATATTCACCTGAAAAGGGTAAATGAGAAGTGTTACCTTTGGAGGAGCAAGTACCTTATACTCTGTGCACTTTCCCGGAGTTATAGCCCACAGGTCACCAAACTGCAAAATCCATGAGAAATAACCAATCTTAAACTATCTCACAAGGAGTCTGTATATAAAGGTAAATTCATGCATCCAACCATGCCTCTCATCCTGGACTTTTATGCAAACTCTGCCAAATAGTTTCAACTTCTTCCAGACACCCTAGGCTCGATCCTCCTTCATTTGTAATTTATTTATTTATTTATTTATGACTTTGATAACCGGGTGAGCGCACTGATCCCAGGGACCATTTTCAGGCACGACCCGGGCCATAACACATGGCGCAGGGTGACAGTGGAGTACAAGGTAACAGTAATATACATGAAACAGATTTGATACAAGCAACAAGTAACCACTAGCCCCCCCGACCAGTCCCCCAGTCTGTTGCACTGCCGTGAACTCTCCCTTTGACTTGACATGAAATGTTAAATGTGGACTCTGATTACTGGCAGTACTTATGTACATACTGTATAATATGTGAGGTCTAAACACTCTGTTTATAAATGGAGTCTATGTGTGAACCCTTCTGCTACCCTTATATAAATGTTATCATTGTTCTATGGTGTTACAAATGTAACTAATATAATCTACTGTTTTTAGTGTCCTACCTGTAACTAATTCCGGGTAGCCCCTGAAAAAGGGACCACTGGTCTCAGTGGGCTTACCCAGTAAACAAAATCTAAATAAAATAAAATAAACAATAGTAAGCACAATATACAGGTTTGATGCATAGGTCCATTTGAGAACAGTGAATACAAGGTTTTAATACTGGACATGAGGAGATTTGGTACAAAACAAACAAATCATAGGCACAGTGTACAAATGTGTGACTGCATCATCCAGTGAGCAGGTAATACACAGAATGCTCAGTAAAAACTATATATACAATATGTACAGGCAAGGAAGGCAAATATTACTGTGTAAAATACAGTATAACAGTTGTAGGCATGGGAGTTGACTAGTGTGGGTAAGTGGGTAACCCCTGGGCTGGGGAATTGACTAGTGTGGGTTGGTGTCAGACCCCAGGGAGCAGCGGCAGGATGAGTTTGCCAGGAACCAGACTTTAAGGCTGGACTTGAAACTGGAGTGTGTATCAATGGAACAGAGTTCAGCAGGTAATTTGTTCCACTGCAAAGGGGCAGCTGCAGACCAGGCTCTGCTACCCATGTTGGTGGATACCATAGGAACAGCTAGAGGAGAGTACAATTAGAGCAGAGGTTGCGGAGAAGCATTCTGGTTTTCAGAAGGGCAGTTGGGGGGGATTCTGGAGCCGTGCGGATGACATTGTCTACCATGCAGCAGAGGGCTAGGTCAAAGCGACCTTGTAGTGGTAGCCATCCAAGGGTATTATAGAGGGTACAGTGGTGGGTGGAGAACGGGGCCAATAAAGCAAAGTGACAGGCGCTGTTGTAGGCAGCGGAGAGTTTAGCCATGGCAGTAGCTGAGGTCCTGGCATAAATAGGGGAGCAGTAGTCAAGAATAGGGAGATTACCCTGGACAATGGCTGGTCTGGCTTCAGGGGTAAGGTATTGCCTGAATCTATAGGCAGCACCTAACTTTTGATGGAACCTTGTAATCCTTCGCCATCCATACAGATTTTATCTGTGAAATAGAAGGAAATAATGCTCCACTAAATGCAGTAAATTTCATAATTATGTACATGAATACTGAGACCCCCAGCCCCCGTAAATGCAGGCATACCTTTAATAAAGGCAAATCGGGCATATCATATTATATATATATATATATATATATATATATATACACACACACACACACACACATCTTTTTTATTTATGTATTTATTATTTATTAAGTCTTCAATTGCAACACCTTTGAGCAATATAGCTCTTTTACAAAGGTTCCAAGTCATTAGAATAGGGCACAAACATCAATGGTAAACATTTATCCAAGATTACTGGTAACAACACAATCCAATTTGACTAGCCGGCCCGGTGGCACTGAGGGTTGAGGCGCTGGACACCACACCTCACACCACGCTGGTGTCGCTGGTTCAAGAATGGACTCGGGCCACCAGGGGCTGGCAGGGGAGAGGGTGGATTGAGCATCCCAGGACTGCTCTCCTTTCTCTGGGGTGGGCTTGTGGGGGTGTGTTGCGCTTGGGCGGCCCCTGATGAAGACCAGGAGAAGCATAAGGCGCAGCACCAGCATGGGGAGGAGTTCGGCAAGATGCCTGTATAAGCGCAGTGCATCATTGCACTGCCAGCTCCGGGGGACAAAACCAAGGTGGAAAAAGGGGCTGGGCATGACCAAGCAGCTTGATGGCCATGCACCCACCGACCTGGATGCCTATCGTGGAATCACATTGGGGGGTCCAGTGATGGCCGTGCTAGGACCCTCACATATTCAGTGAGTCTGCTGTCCTCTGGGTCAGTGGGGGCCGGTGGCTGGATGCCCCCACCGGAGCACTGCAGAGGTGTAAACATCAAAGTATGACAAAAAAAATGCAATTTGACTGGACATTGTAAATTGAATATCTACATACAGGTAAGCACTTAGTGTATTAGTACAGGGAGACTAGACAGATGAACCCAAGTAAGGGAAGTAGCCTAAGAGGCCTTCTCAGGACTGTAATAATAGACAAAAGGGGGTGCTAGGTACAGGTGGGAGGGGGAGGAGACTGAGCATAAGGAAGGGTGATAGGGAGAGTGGAGTGCAGTGGAGTGGAGCGGAGAGGGGTGATGAGAGTAGTGGAGAGAGAAAAGGGGGGATTAAGCCGAAAGTGGGGGTAGGATCAAGGCTCCCAGGATTGGGGCAGGATTAAAGTGCTGGGAGAACAACACAGAGTAGTGGTGACAGCTAGGGGAAACAATCACAGCTACTGTTTGCTGTAAGGTGTAGACAGAGCTTGTGTTTGAATGGGCCCAATTTGACTTTGGCAGAGATATCTTTGTGCGGTGAGTTAAACTAGAGAGGTGCTCTATAAACAAATGATCTGTGCCCTTGAGTTATGCAGCATCTGGGGACCAGAAAAAACTGATTTCAGAGCTACATGTGCATTATGGGTTACAAAAGGGGCTTAGAAGCGTTTGAACCCCAGAAGGTGTGAGTCCAAGATTTGTTTTTTTAGTTAGCAGACAGATTTGATATTGGATCCAACCTTTTAGCTGAAGTCACCCAGTTTGTGCAAAGAGGTCACTGTGTGTGTGTGTGTGTGTGTGTGTGTGTGTGTGTGTGTGTGTGTGAGGGGCGAGTCGCTCCAGTGAGGAGTCTGTATGTTTTATTAAATGCTACAGAGATCCTACAGAAGGATGTAGCTGCAGCTGAGCCATAGATGACCAGCCCATAATCAATTATGGAAATGACGCAGCTGTATATTGCTAGTCTTAATGCCTCAAGAGTCAGGCTGTGCTTATGCCTGTGAAGTAATCCAGTCCTTGTGCTGACAGCTTTGGCCACATTCTCAATGTGTTGCACATATGATAGAGTGCTATCAACAGTTACCCCAAGATATTTGAAATGTTGGATCTGTTCAAGGGGGTGCCCATGAAGTTTCTGATGGTCAGAGGTTGGGATTTAAACTTTTATGGGAGCTATTGAAAAGCATGTCTTTGGTCTTTTTGTAGTTCAGCACCTGCTTGTGTTCACTAAGCCACTCCTCCGCTTTCTCAAAGCTGAGCTGTAAGTGGTGCTCAAGAAGCTTTGGATCAGAGTTACTAGTGAAGATAACAGTGTCATCCACGTAGAGAAGGATCTGTTCATGGCAAGAGCTAGGGAGGTTGTTCAGAAAGAGGCTAAACATGAGGAGTCCCAACACAGATCCCTGCAGGACTCTAGAATGGTCTGGCTGTCATTCAGAGAGGACATTAGCTATTTTCTCCTGTTGAGTATGATCTTCTAAGTAATGTTTGAACAAGTCAGTGGTTTCCTTTGAAAGTCCAGTGCAGAACAGTTGCTCTAGTAATAGTGTATAGCTAACTACATGTGGTTATATATTTATATGTATAGATATATTCAGTAGGACTGCTGCAGTATTCTGCAGAGTACTTTAACAGTGGGTTTCATCCTGAGGGACACCAATATATATATTTGTTGACCGGGTAAATGCACTAGACAAATCCTGCCTATTTTCAGGCACGACCCGGGAGAGGGGGATAAAGATGAATGCCAACTGACCTTGAATCAGATTAAGCTGTTGGTGGTATTTTCAGTGAATGAGGGAAATTTGGCCAGGACACCGGGGAAATTCTCCTACTCTTTTCGATAAGTGCCATGGGATCTTTAACATCCACCTGAACTACCACCAATCCAGGCAGATGGGACCTTGGTTTAACGTCTCATCCAAAAGACGGCACCTCAGAAGTGCAGCACCCCTCTCATGCTGCACTACAGTGTCAGTACTGGGATAGTAACCCAAGTGTCAGATGTGGGAACTGAACCCACAGCCCTCTGATCTCCCAGCCTCAGAGGCGAGTGTGCTACCTACTGAGCCACTGATATATATCCATATATAGGCATTCCCCAGGATGAAAACCAATTTTAAATCACTCTGTAGTATGCTGCAGCAGACCTAGATAAAGCAATGTAATTTCAATGGCAATTAGTCCCTTTTGTCATGCAGGAAACTGTGGCATTCACTTCATCCTGGCAGTGTCACATTTTCCTGCATGACAGAAGGGACTAATTGCCATTGAAATTACATTGCTTTATTCAGTAGGTCTGCTGCAGCATTCTGCAGAGTGCTGAAAAATGCTGTAGAATTGGGCTTCATCCTGGGTGATGCCACTGTATATATGTAAGCATTGATAACTTCAGCTGGTTTCTGTTTTTCTTTCCAACTCCATGAATCTCCAGGAAGAGGAAAGGACGCCAGCAGTTTGCCAAAACCCACTGTGCTCAATGGAGCCAAACATGCACCTTTATCACAAAGTCTGGTTCCTTTCCATTCGTATACTGTAGTCGGGAACCAGAAATAAGGCTCGGGCTAACAATCCGCCACAGCTCACCGGCTATACCACCGACTGGTCGGTGCAAACAGATAGTAACAGAGAATAAACACTTGTTCTCAACTGTCTGTCCACTAAACAAGGTACAGACTTATTTCTGTTTTCTTCAGACACTACCATGCTTCACAAAAAAAGCATTGCCAAGCTATAAAAGGGCCATGGTACAGTACCAGAAAAAAACACTTAGAGAAATACTTCAAAACACACACAAAAGTGAGGGTCGGAGCAGAGCAACGTTGCAGCCATCTTACTGCTCTGCCCCTTTATGAGAGACGTGAGGAAATACTTCTTCACAGAAAGGGTGGTGGGTGCCTGAAACAGTCTTCCAGCATAGGCTGTGGGAGCAAAAATAGTGGTGGGATTCAAAAAAGCCTGGGATAAGCACAAAGGAATCATGTTGCTAGCCTTGCTTGTAGAGCAGAAAGCAGCTAACTAAAAGAAGCTACATTTTCTTATTAATTTAAAACTTATATCTCAGAAGGAGTCAGTGTCTGTTGAGATTAAGTAGACAGATACTTTATTAGAAGTAGAAGGGGTCTTATTTAGGGTTAAAAAAGAAAGAAAAGAAAGAAAGTCAGTGTGTGTTCTGTGCTGGGAAGGGTACTGTATCAGCTAAACTTTGCTAAACCAGTAGGAGGAAAGAGAGCTTAATTGGGGGTGTGGCTTAGACACTAGAAAAGCAGGTGACTCAAATTACAACTTCCTGTTGCTAGCCTTGCTTGTAGAGCAGAAAGCAGCTAACTAAAAGAAGCTACATTTTCTTATTAATTTAAAACTTATATCTCAGTAGGAGTCAGTGTCTGTTGAGATTAAGTAGACAGATACTTTATTAGAAGTAGAAGGGGTCTTATTTAGGGTTAAAAAAAGAAAGTAAAGAAAGAAAGTCAGTTTGTGTTCTATGCTGGGAAGGGTACTGTATCAGCTGACTTTGTTAAACCAGTAGGAGGAAAGAGAGCTTAATTGGGGTGTGGTTAGGACACTATAAAAGCAGGTGACCTAAATTACAACTTCCTGTTGCTAGCCTTGCTTGTAGAGCAGAAAGCAGCTAACTAAAAGAAGCTACATTTTCTTATTAATTTAAAACTTGCATCTCAGCAGGAATCAGTGTCTGTTGAGATTAAGTAGACAGATACTTTATTAGAAGTAGAAGGGGTCTTATTTAGGGTTAAAAAAAGAAAGAAAAGAAAGAAAGTCAGTGTGTGTTCTGTGCTGAGAAGGGTACTGTATCAGCTGACTTTGCTAAACCAGTAGGAGGAAAGACAGCTTAATTGGGGGTGTGGCTTAGACACTATAAAAGCAGGTGACTCAAATTACAACTTCCCGTTGCTAGCCTTTTTTCTTACTAATTGCCCTCCATCTCACCCCTCCACCCACCCACCCTAAGCCAGTTCTACTTTTATAGCCACTGGATTTGACTGTCAACAAGAACTTCCTGTTTGGCAGTAGGAAGGGAAGGATCATAGTAAAACACTGGTTTTGTCAACCCTAAAGGAAAAAAGTAGCTCACTGTCCCCCCCTAGCTGCTGGTGGTCTGACATTGAACAAGGAAGAAGGAGGCTACTGAAGAAGATAGAAAGTTGCTGTCCCAGAACAGGAAGGGTGAGAGTTGTAAGGAGAGGAGAGAGTAAGCATACAGAGAAACAGTAGAGGGGGACACAAAATAAGACATGATAGGAGTGGTGCAGTGCAATGGCTGTGGGGCGGCAGTGTTCCAGGAGACATTCTGGAGGCTGCGATGCTGCCCTATATGCAGGCATCTCTCTGGTCTGAGAGAGGAGGTTGCCCATCTCCAGGCTGACCTGGCTAGGATTCGTGAAACCTCCTCCCCCACCCAGGGACCACCAGGGCCAATGCCACTACCTCAGAGGTTGCCAAGAAAGAGGAGAGGCTGGACCAGGGTGGGCTCAGAAAGGGAGAAGGTGGTGGAACAGAGTTGCATCCCTCCAGCTGTACCTCTCCACAATTCATTCGCTCTTCTGGTGGACAGTGGTTCCTCTATGGAGGCACCTGCAGTGGAGACCAAGGAGGATGCTGGGAACCTTCACAAAGGAGACCCACAGGAGGGTGGCATGGGACCCCACAGGGAAGGAAATAACTCCTGGTGGGGGACTCAATCATTAGGGGGGTAGAAATGGGGAGGAAAGGGAGAGGAGCGGAAGGTGCCTTCCTGATGCCACGCTTGAGGGACAGGAAGGAATCTCAGGATCGTGGGAGGAGCTGCACGAGGGAGGAGCTGGATGTCATTGTCCACTAGGGACAAATGACCTGGCTAGGAATGGGATCAGAGCAGTGCAAGAGGAGTTTGTAGAGTTGGGAGGTGCCTTAGACAAATAGCGTACACGGTAACCTTCTTGGAGTTGCTGCCCTGCCTATGGCAAGGGAGATGCTAGGGCACTCCTCACCAGGGAATTCAATGAGTGGTTGAAAAACTGGTGTAGAGCTCAGGGTTTTGGCTTCATTGGGGACTGGGGAGCCACCTGGAGGGATGCAGACCTATACTGGTGCGATGGTCTGCATCTGTCCGGGGGGGGGAGTCAGAATCCTAGGTGAGAGGTTTAAATGCTTCATTGGTAAGCATTTAAACTAGCCAAGGGGGGAGGCACTGAAAAGGAGCAGGGAAATCCCAGGCTCCCCCCACAAAACATGGTGATTAGTGAGGTAAACACCAAGGTAGAGAAGTTATTAGGGAGCAGAACAGAGGTAAATGTAAAAAAGACAAAGGCAGTAAGGACAGGAATGGGGCTAAAGGGGTAAGGCTATCAAAAGTGGAGGGTGATGAGTACCAATGCCCGTAGTCTGTGTAACAAGCCCTTGAACTAGTGGCCTTGATGGAAGAGGGTTGCCTGGATATTGTGGCAGTCACAGAAACATGATACCAGAGAACCATGACTGGGATGTCAACATACCAGGATACACAATCTACAGAAGGGACAGGGAGGGTAAAGGAGGAGGAGTAGCTCTCTGTGTAAAGAAGAAGATCAAAGCAACAGAACTAAGAGTAAACAGGGAGCAGATGAGGCACTCTGGGTCACCCTGGAGACAGGAAATGGCACCACAATCCGCATGGGGTTGTATACAGACCCCATCTCAGGGGAGAATGGACAAGGAGATGATAGAAGGCTTTCTTAGAATGGCAGAAAAGGGAGATATTGTTGATGGGGACCTGAATATGCCAGATGTTAACTGGAGCACCTTTGCTGCAGGCACATCCAAGACAGGGTCATTCTTGATGCCTACAGGGGCATGCCTCAGACAGCTAGTATTGGAACCAACTCGGGAGGAGCAATCTTAGACCTGGTACTCTCAAATGGGGACGGAGAAAGAATCTCAGATTTAGAAGTGGGTAGCCATCTGGGAACAAGCGACCACCAAACAGTGTGGTTCGATAAACACAGCCATACAAACAAGCCATACAAAAGCAAGAGTATTGGACTTTAGGAGGGCTGACTTTGGGAAAATGAGAGAGTGCCTCAGAAAGCACTAGCAAACAGGCAAGAAGGAGGGTGGAGGAACAATGGGGAGTAATCAAACAGCCATCACAGAGGCAAAGCCTTTGTGTAAAGCAAATCAATAAAACACAACGAAGGAAAAATGCTATGGTTCTCAAAAGAGGTGGCAGGGAAGGTTAAGGAGAAAAGGATAGCATCTAGGAAATATAAGAAACACAGCAGGAGCAGGACAGAGAACTTTATCAGTTAAAGCAGAAAGAGACTGGGAAGGCAGTCAGAATAGCAAAGGCCCAAACCGAGGAAAGGATAGCCAATTCTGTTAAGAAGGGGATAAGACCTTTTATAGGTACATTACGGAGCGAAAAAAGACCAAAGGAGGGATACTAAGGCTTAATAAAGGTGAGGGAATGTGGGTAGAGGGTGATAGTGAAAAAGCAGGGATACTGAACGAATATTTCTGCTCAGTATTCACAAAGGAAGAGGAGGAGGTACCTAAACCAAACAAGAGAAACACTCTGAAGACGGGGGGTCGATACCAGTTCATTTACAGAAGAAAGGGTTCTGAAAGAACTAATAAAATTGAAGGTGGACAAAGCAATGGGGCCTGATGGGATTCACCCAAGAATTCTAAAAGAACTAAGGGTAGAACTAGTGACACCGCTGACTACCTCTTTAACAAATCATGGGAGGATGGGGTGGTACCTGAGGACTGGAGGAGGGCAGATGTGATTCCTCTTCACAAAGTGGAGCAGGACAGAGGCAGGAAACTACAGACCAGTTAGTTTGACCTCAGTGGTAGGGAAAATGATAGAATCACTTCTGAAGGAAAGAATTGTTGAGTACCTAGAGGCCAGTGGGGTACAGGACCCAAGGCAGCATGGATTCACGATGGGAAGGTCATGTCAGACTGAATCTAATAGATTTCTTTGACTGGGTGACCAAGTAGTAGACCAGGGGAGGGGCTGTGGACATGGCCTACTAGATTTTAGCAAGGCATTGATACAGTCCCACACAAGATTAATACACAAGTTAGCCAGCCTTGGGTGGGTCCCAAGGTGGTAGCCTGGATAAAAATTGGCTAGACAACAGGACATAAAGGGTAGTAGTAAATGGAGTACACAGTGAAGAAAGGAGGGTTACTAGCTAAAATCGAGGGTTCAGTACATTGGACCGGTCCTTTTAATGTCTTTATAAGTGACATTGCAAAGGAACTGGAAGGAAAAAGTATGTCTCTTGCAGATGACACAAAGATCTGCAACAGAGTTGATACACAGGATGGAGTGGAAAGGATGAGAAGGGACTTGGCAAGGTTGGAGGAATGGTCAAATGTATGGCAGCTCAGATTCAATGCAAAGAAGTGCAAGGTAATGCACATGGAAACAAAACCCAGGGAAGAGTACACAATGGGGGGTGAGATACTGACAACAGTAAAATGGAAAGGGACCTGGGGGTAATTATATCAGATGACCTAAAGGTGGGCAAGCAATGTGAGAAGGCAGTAAGGAAGGCTGGGGGGATACTGGGATGCATAGGAAGAGGCATCAATAGTAGAAAACAGGAAGTTGTTATCCCTCTGTACAGACAGTTGGTGAGACCCCATCTGGAGTACTGTGTGCAGTTCTGGAGACCCCATCTCCACAAAGACATAGACAGAGCGGAGGCTGTCCAGAGGAGGGCAACCAAAATGGTGCAGGGTCTGCACCAGAAGACATACAAAGAAAGACTAAAGGAGCTTAATATGTATACCCTTGAGGAAAGAAGGAGAGAGGGACATGATAGAAACTTAAAGTACCTCAAGGAATCAACAAAGTCCAAGAGGGTAGCATCTTTCAGAAAAGAGATGTGCAAGAAGAAGGGGCACAATTTGAAGATAGAGGGGACGGCTCAGAGGTAATGTGAGGAAGTATTTTTCACAGAGAGGGTTGTGGATGCATGGAACAGCCTCCTGAGGAGGTCGTGGAGTCAAGAACAGTGGGGGAATTCAAGAATGCATGGGACAGGCATAAGGCAGTCCTAGTGGGGGGTAGGAGGAAGTAAGCTGTTGGTTAACTAGGATCTGCAGCTTATCTGTTAGGTAGGAAAATGGGCAGACTAGGTGGGCCAAGCGGTCCTTATCTGCCGTCAAATTCTATGTTTCTATGTTTCTATAACGGATAGGTAAGGGGGTTGCAGAGAAAGTGCTGTAGACCTGGAGGGGTCTGCAGTGTAAGCAATGCAACAAAAAAGAGCAGACTGGATAAGCCATGAGGCCCTTATCTGCCATCAGCTTCTATGTTTGTATGTTTCCATCTGTGCAGCCAAATGGGAAAATGCTCACACTTCCCTATTGCAAGACACCCCCCGCCCCGCACTAGCTTGTTTCGTATGTTTTATGAGGTCAGTAAATAGAGAGCACGGTGACATGCTCCATAGACTATAATAGGGCTATTTTGTAACTGCTTATTTTATACTTTAGAGTTGTGATTGTGACAAATCAAGGCCACCGCTCCACTAACAAGGACCTTTTTAACTGATAACCTATCTCTAGCAATTAGTCTTTGCTGCACCTTGACTATCTTATGTTTGCATCATGGAAATTTTCAGCATCTTGGCATCTTTAAAGGTGCTATAGAAATTGTATTTATTATTATAATTGCTATACAACTGAAAAATGTTGTACAGTAGATCATGTGTTCCTTCTCACATGCCTGGAGCCTGAAGTGTAATTATCTGATGCAGACCATACCAAATGTATATATACTTTTATGAAACACTCCTCTTGTGCTTTTTTGGGTGCATAATACTGTATCAGTGGAGTCATACAAATACTGTACATCAGGGATCAAACAAAACTGTTCTTATATAATAACATAAGGTCAGAATGGACTCTATGTCCACCATGCCTACCCCTGCTTCATAAGCAGGTATAAATAAGTATGCTGTGCATTTAAATGGGTTTCCAACATACTGTTAACTCTACTATCCAGGGTATTCAGTCATTCCTTTGATAAGCAGAAATGTCTCCAGACTTACCTTAATGTAATGTACTGTACTGTACTGTACTGTCTTCATGTCCACTGCCTCCACTGAAAGGCTGTTCCCTATGTGATCTTCCCCAGGAGAAATTATTTTATTTATTCATTTGTTTTTGTTGACCGGGTAAGGTGCGCTAGCCATATCAATGACTATTTTCAGGCACGACTCGGGAGTTTACAGATACAATACAGTTGAAATTAACATTTGATCAACATAGGTAAAAACAAATACAGAACATTGAAATACAATAAGGTAAGAGCACGGACAGTAGTAATACAAAGTAGTCCAAAAGCAACATTATACAAATTACATGGGCAATAACATGGAGTGAATAATAGAGCAAGTGCAATAAAAACAATTTATCAGTTACCCAGGTAGAGAAAATGGTATAATACACAAAACGAAATACCCCCAGAAATATAATTATACATAGAGGATAGAGTAAAGTTAGGATATGACTAGGGAGAGGTGCAGTAAAGGTGGAAGGATGGAGAAGTATAAACAGAAAGTCGAGAAATAGGGGGAAAGGAATTAGGTAAAACTAAGGGAGCAAGCAGAAGTAAAGAGGCGGGCAAAGTGCATACCAGAGGTGAGAGGGTACATGGATCATGGGAGAGATAATGGGCCAGGGTGGTTTGAAACAGGAACATGAACAGGAGTCAGCAAGATGGGCAAGCAGCAATTCCTTGAAGGAGGCATAGGAATGTGCTATCCTTATAGCTAGTAGGAGGGAATTCCGGTGATAAGGGACATAACAGGAGAAAGCACTAGCACCTTTCATGAAGTGGTGCCAAGGAATATGCACAGGGGCATCAGCAGTAGAGTGAAGACTGTATTTAAATGGGTGGATGAGGAATAGATCCGCCAGGGGTTTAGGCGTATGGTTACAAGTGACTATCTATGACCGAGCCCAACGCAAAGTCTCTAGATGCAGTCGGAGAAAGCCATCCGCGCTCTGAGTATAGCAGGCAATGATGTTTCAATCGATGTGATGAGGACGCATACCTACAGATATTATTGTAGGTGACATCCCACTTCCTGAGGATAGATTTACTCGCAGAGGCATACACTACAACTCCATAGGTTAGTGATGGAAGGAGTATGCCACGGGCTATGGCAAGCCTCGCTGAAGGTGTGAGCATGAAGCTAGAACGATAGGCCATACCTAGTTTTATGTTAGTCAGCTTGCAGGTTTGCTGAATGTGGAGATCAAAAGAAAGAGTTGGGTCAAGTGTGAGACCAAGGTATTTAAACAAGGGTACCACATCAACAGAAGAGCCATTCAAGGTATTAACTTTGAAAGTGGGTTGACAGAGTTTGAGCTTGGCATTAGTACCAAATAGCATGGCTTGAGTCTTAGAGACATTCAGCAGCAGTTTGTGGCTAAATAGCCATTGCTGAATTCTTTGAAAAGTCAAGAGAAAGTTTTCATTTACTTCTGTAATGTTTTTGGCACTGGCATAAAGGACAATATCATCTGCGTATAGTACGGAGGCAGTCTGGGGAAGGTTAGAGGTAATATCTTTTATGAAAATGAAGAAAAGCAGAGGCCCAAGAATAGAGCCTTGTGGCATGCCTATGATTGTGGGAATGTTCACATAACAACACTCCTTTTTGTGCCCCAGCTCATCGTTGCTATGCAATTCACAAATTATGAAGATAACATGGTGGTGAAGTGCAGAATGATGCTGTTGCAGGTTCATTAGAAACATGTAACCCCTCATTCCAAAGAGGGACTTACATTATTTGCTCCCAAACCAGTAGTGCTGTGCCTCTTCCTGCACTCCCCACCACTGGCACAAGCTTTGGTGTGCCTGTTTCTCACAGACTGTAGCTGGGGACAAGACAGCAAAAAGCAGGCTCTCTCTCCTTTCATCTCAACTGAGGTGCACAGCATCTTTGTGGCCTGAGGCACTGAGGAAAGGAGTGAATCCACTACCACCCACATGAGGAAGGAAGCAAGTGAAGGGTGTTGAAATAGGCAGAAGTTGTACTGAAGGACAGAGGATGTAAATAATAAATTCAAGCTAGCTCCCTGTCACAGATCCACTGGTGAGCATGAAGGAACAACTACAAAAGAGTGGAAGATCACAGGAAGGTGTTCAAGACACTCCCACTGCTGCTGACCCAATAAAAGATGTCAGAGGGGTCAGCCAGACAGAGGAATGTGAGCAGAATGTTTATGCAGATGCCCAAAGGCACACACATGACAGGATGCCACAAGCAATGCAGAACTTTTTACAAATAAAGCAAGTGTGCCCTGAAGCCGTGAGTGCAGCCATATTTGTTTTCCCTATTGCCCACAGAACTATGGAAAGGCTCAAAGACCAGTGTGTCAGCTGACCAACCCAAGATGTGCCCTGCAGAAAGGGGGGATATGGAGTAGTCAGATGCACTATGGCTATGGTGCCAAAGAGGGATTTTGCCCCTTATGACTGCAACAGCCAATAGGCACTAAAGCCTCTGAAGTGGGATGTCTGCAGAGTGCACAAAAGCTCAACTTGCCATTTCCAATTTACCAGAGATAGGGAAGAGTACAGACAGTTTTTTTTTCAGCTCAAGAATTTGGTAGAACAGCCTGATATCCCTACCTAGGATTAAAGCCTTACCGTTTCAGAGCCTGTAGCACAGTGCCTGTAAGGGGCATTGGTAATTTTGGAGCAGTGGTTGCCATGCTAATACTCCTAGTCTATAGAGTTGGACTGGCCCGCCAGCACACCTGGAAATTTCGAGGTAGGCCCCCTCTATTGGGTACCTAACCATTTCTAAACTCTGAAAGTCTTTAGTTTTTATAATCTATTTTTCTAATTAAATGGGGAATTTTGAGCACTGCAGGTAAATGTAGGATGCAAACACAGAGCTAGTGTATCAGATTTAAGTAGAAAACTGATATGAGTGAGTCACCCTGGGCCTGCTCCTATTGATTTTCCAGGTGGGCCCCTGTGTCAACTTTCTAGGTAGGCCTCCTGAACCCCAGTCTGACCCTGCTAGTCTATGAGGTGGTACACAACCTTTCTGAGCAGATCCTGCTGCCTGGATTTGTCCTGGTAGAGGGCCAAGTCACTATGGCCCTGTGTCACTGCCTATCTGTAGGTAGGTAAAAACAATTCTGCCCCAGAGAGGAAGAGGATAATTGAGGAATTTTTCTCTCAATAGGATTTCTACAGAGCTTGCTCTACTGCAATCCCAGAAATACAGTACTGTAATTCCATGTACATAGAAACATAGAATTTGATGGCAGATAAGGACCGCTTGGCCCACCCAGTCTGCCCATTTCCCTACCTGATGGATAAGCTGCAGATTCTAGTTAATCAACAGCTTACTTCCTCCTGCCCCCCACTAGAATTGCCTTATGCCTGTCCCATGCATTCTTGAATTCTCCCACTGTTCCTGACTCCACAACCTCCTCAGGAAGGCTGTTCCATGCATCCACAACTCTCTCTGTGAAAAAATACTTTCTAACATTACTTCTGAGCCGTCTCCCCTCTATCTTCAAATTGTGCCCCCTTGTTCTTGTATATCTCTTCTTCTGAAAGATACTACCCTCTTGTACCTTGTTAATTCCCTTGAGATACTTGAAAGTTTCTATCATGTCCCCCCCTCTCCCTTCTTTCCTCAAGGGTATATATATTAAGCTGCTTTAGTCTCTCCTTGTATGTCTTCTGGTGCAGACCTTGCACCATTTTGGTTGCTCTCCTCTGAACTGCCTCCACTCTATGTCTTTACAGAGATGGGGTCTCTAGAATTGCATGCAGTACTCCAGATGGGGTCTCACTAACTGTCTGTAGAGAGGGAGAACAACTTACTGTTTTCTACTGTTGATGCCTCTCCCTATGCATCCCAGTATCCCCCCAGCCCTCCTTACTGCCTTCTCACATTGCTTGCCCACCTTTAGGTCAACTGATATAATTACTCCTGGGTCTCTTTTGATTTTTGTTGTTGTTATTAACTCACCTCCCCCCCCATTGTGTACTCTTCCCTTGGGTTTTTGCTTCCCAGATGTATTATCTTGCACTTCTTTGCATTGAATCTGTGCTGCCACGTATTTGACCATTCCTCTAACCTTGCCAAGTCCCTTTTCATTCTTTCCACCCCACCTTGTGTATCAACCCTGTTGCAGATCTTTGTGTCATCTGCAAAGAGGCATACCTTTCCTTTCAGGTGCTCTCCAATGTCACTTATAAAGATATTAAAGAGGACCGGTCCCAGTACCGAACCCTGCTGTACCCCACTAGTTAACCTCCTTTCTTCACTGTGGACTCCATTTGCCATTACCTTTTGCATCCTGTTGTCCAGCCAATTTTTTTATCCAGGCTACCACCTTGGGACCCACTCCAAGGCTGGCTAACCTGTATATTAATCTTTTGTGTGAGACTGTGTGGGAAAATGTGTCCACTTTTTAGCTGCTCAACTGTGCAGGCTACCAAGGAGGATGCTCCAGAGTCACTGATCCTTCAGCATCAAAAATCCAGGCAGTAAGTACCAACTCAAGGCCCTGCCCTGTTATACTGTAGTTAGATTAGAGATACACAAATAGGATAGTTGAGATGCCCTGTATGAATTTAGCAACATACACAGCAGTCAGCTTATGCACAACAGCTCAGGAATAACACCTGTTTGTGTTTTTACAGTTATCTGGAATCTCAGTCATTCAGCATTCAAGATAGTCAAGGTGCAGTAAAGGCTAATTGCTAGAGATAGGTTATCAGTTAAAAAGGTCCTTGTTAGTGGAGCGGTGGCCTTGATTTGTCACAATCACAACTCTAAAGTATAAAATAAGCAGTTACAAAATAGCCCTATTATAGTCTATGGATCATGTCACCGTGCTCTCTATTTACTGACCTCATAAAACATACGAAACAAGCTAGTGCGGGGCCGGGGGGGGTGTCTTGCAATAGGGAAGTGTGAGCATTTTCCCATTTGGCTGCACAGATGGAAACATATAAACATAGAAGCTGATGGCAGATAAGGGCCTCATGGCTTATCCAGTCTGCTCTTTTTTGTTGCATTGCTTACACTGCAGACCCCTCCAGGTCTACAGCACTTTCTCTGCAACCCCCTTACCTATCCGTTATAGAAACATAGAAACATAGAATTTGACGGCAGATAAGAACCGCTTGGCCCACCTAGTCTGCCCATTTTCCTACCTAACAGATAAGCTGCAGATCCTAGTTAACCAACAGCTTACTTCCTCCTACCCCCCACTAGGACTGCCTTATGCCTGTCTCATGCATTCTTGAATTCCCCCACTGTTCTTGACTCCACGACCTCCTCAGGGAGGCTGTTCCATGCATCCACAACCCTCTCTGTGAAAAAATACTTCCTCACATTACCTCTGAGCCATCCCCCCTCTATCTTCAAATTGTGCCCCCTTCTTCTTGGTACTGTTCCACTTGAACATCAGACAAGTCTGCAATTTCAGCCTGTATAGTGTGCAACACTATAAAGAAAGTGAGAACTCACAGTAGGGATTGTGGGATTACTGGTGGGCCAATTGGGAGGTTCTGTCAATTGAAATAACTGCAAATTGAAGAGAGGTGGATTGTTGTTGTTTGGGATAAATCATAATGTATTTATTGTTTGTTATTATTATTTGCCTTTCCTCCCTAGATACCTGTCCCCATCACCCCAGTAAACCCCCTTTATTTGTTTTAACTATGATGCCTCTCTGTTCATGTTCTTCAGTTGTGTCTTACTGTATTGTATATCATGTTGTAAAGAATGTTGTTATGTAGGGTTGTAGCATATTATTAGGGTTTTCTGACACTGTGGGTGGAGCTTTTATTTCCTGTGGAAAATCACCCTGGCAGCTATTGTTAGAAGGATCCCCACAGGTGACAGCATTGTGCCATTTATGTGCCCCCAATACCACCCAAACTCAGGTATCATTCACCCAATAGTCTGAAGGCTCAGCTATTTCTGCCAATGCTCAGGCTTAGTCATACACCTCAAGGATAGGGTGCTTACAAATTGGAGGCGCCACTGGGATTATGGGGCATTCTATGAAACCACACCATTGTGCAGGGACAGTATACTGGTTACCCTCTTCCCCCATTTTCTGCTTTCAAGATGGATCTTGTAAATTTGATTGACTGGTACCTGGGCTAGGATCTAGATCCTGCTAAATTAATCCTCATGCATGGGATCCCTGAAAAAGCCAGTAGGGACCACATGGAGAGCTTAAAAGGCACCATTAAGTGTTAGGAAAAAGAAACTGCAAGAGAGAGAGGATCTACAGTTCAACCCAGAACAGTTTAAGTGTCCATGCAGAGGGTCAAGACAATATAGATGTAGACACCTCAAAAGGATCCAGGTGATTGCTGATGGTGATGGGGGCCTGTTCCCTTGGTACTACATATAGTGACCTGTAAAACTCCAGACCTTTCCCCGAGGATTACCTAAAGCCATCTGAGTTTGAGAAGAAGTTTCAACCCTTCATGTCAGCAGAAGGAAAAGCAGTTTAGGACATGAAAGAACTGCTTGAGGATGATGCTTTAGCAGTCCCTGTGCCTCCCACCAGACCCATGGGTGGGCAAGGTTGGCCACTGTATAGGAGACTAGCCCTTATACAATATATGCACATTCTCTGGTGCCACACCCACTCCTGCTGGGGAGAACTATGATTGCTGGATGAGTCAGGTCAATCTGATGGTGCACAAGTGAAAATACTCAGGTGATGCGAAGCCTAATAGAGTTGTAGAGAGCCGATAAGGCATGGCCCAATTATCAACAGGTCTCTATGCAATAGTCAGCCCAGCTGTATAGTGAGTAATTATTTGACCACGACTAAGAGTCTGTTTGTAGAAGTAGAGAGTTGAGATGTCCCCCTCTTCCATTTGATTGACTGGTTCCATTCAGAAAAGGGAGACAAGCTGCCCAATTATTTGACACAGCTGGAAATGTTGGTACAGCATGTTACAAACGTTTGTAGGACAGAAAAACTGACTAGATGAAGAACTCAGAAAAGCTTTGTATTCAAGATTGATGTTATTTTCACTTTGCATGTGTGACTGTTAAGCTAGCCCTCTGACTTTATGCCAACCCCTAGATGAAGTATTAGAGAATGACGGCCCTGATAGACTCAGAATGTACCCATGGGGCAGGGCAACACACTTTAATCCCAAACTACTGCTGAAGGAGCCCTACATAGTACTCTAGATGAGGAGGAGCAGCTCAAAAAGGTAATAGAGCAATTAGTGAAAGCATTACAGATGGTACAGTGACCATGACCAAGACCCACTTCAATGCCACCTGAAAGGGAGCATATCCCAGCCAGTTTTTCCATCCTTAGATTACACCCCCCATCACTGACTGCCCAGGGATGCCATGTTATGTTAATGATGTGGTGAGAGTAGACACTTCTCCTGAGGGTGCATTAGCCTAGCAAATCAGCAAATATTTCACCAGAAATGGGAGAAACAGCAGGACCAGCAGGGTCCTTAATTCCTGATTGGTCAATGCAGGGTCGGGGGTTATCAAGATGGTGTCCATGTAATCAGTTGATAACTATTCCCGGAGATTTAAGTCCACCTGCAGATCAATCAAGTGGTTTTAGCAAATAAAGATTGTACAGTCTGATAGCTATCTTTCTGCACTGTTATCTGGTTGATGAATGGGTGCAGGCAGAATCCTTACTTGTCTATTGCTCACTCTGTAGCCCTTAGTCCCCATGCATACAGCAGAGACCTGAGAAGGAGCAATCTGGACTTCTTTAGTGCAAAGCTCCATTAAATGGACTGAATGTACCTTTCTCCCAGAAACTGAAACTGTCTCCAGGACTAGTGGATCTCCAAGAAGACATCTCAGTTTCAATAGATGGATACTCCAGTGAAGAGTTACTGGACAGTAGTTCAAAGGTCACTCTCATCTATTATTCCTTTGACTTTGTTCCTTGGACCATGGCGTACTGTGTGATTTCTCCAAAGTCTGTGATTTTGTACCATACTAGGCTATAACACAGAAGTTAACAGAAGAAAACTTAAATAATAGGCTTATAAAATGGATATCTAATTAGCTAAATGATAGACAACAATGTGTATTAATCAGGGGCACACCTCATGTAGCTATAAAGTGACCAGTGGTGTCCCACAGGGATCAGTATTGGGGCTAATACAATTTAATATATTTATTTCTGACTTAACCAAAGACCTGACATTATGGGTGATCAAATACACAGATGACACGAAGTTGGGGGGGAAAATGCCTCACTGAGGCTCATCATAAATTAATTCAGGAAGATCTTGACAAGCTAACAACATGATCTTCCAGTTGGGAAATGAGGTTTAATACAGATAAATGCAAACTGATGCATCTCAGTAGAAAGAACATGAGGTATTCCTATATACTATGTGGTAAATCCTTATCTCAGACCAGTAATGAGAAGGACTTGGATATAGTCATTGATGATAAATTTGACCTCAGATCCCAGTCATCCCATTACTTGTGCTAATAGAGCACTGTGGGCTGTAAAGAGGCATATACAGTATGATCAAGGGGCACAGTAGTAATCTTACCTCTTTATAGAGGGTATGTACGACCACATCATGATTATTTTTCCCTGGTCTGGTGTCCTTATAAACACAAAGAAATTGATCCGATCAAAAGGGTTCAGAGGAAAGTCATCAAGACTATTTATAGTATTCCTAATTTGCCATACGAATCTAGACTTGAGAACCTAAATTTAATGTCCTTAGAACAGCTCCGCTTAAGAGGTGGTCTACTTTCCTTGTATCTCATTATGCAAGAACCTTACCTTTTGATGGAACTGAATTTTAATTTCAAACAACTAACAAGAATAAACATAACAAAAAATACTAGAGGGCATCCTCTTCAATTAATGGGGCAAGCTTTTAAAATAACTAAAAGAAAGTACTTTTTCACCCAGCAGGTTATCAATCCTTGGAATGGAATGAATTGCCTGTCAATATTTTATTTATTTTTATTTAGTTTTTGTTAACCGGGTAAGTGCACTAGCCAAATAATTACTATTTTCAGGCACGATCCGGGAGAGTACAGGGCATTACATACAGAAACATTTCAGAAGTGCATGACAGCAATACATATAGCTTAGTTTTTAGCCATTTAAACATGGATAACAGCAGATAACTAACAGAACAACGACGAGCAGTACATGCAAACAATAACAATAGCATATACAACATAGTGTAGGAGAGTACAGTCAATAAACAAATATTAGAATGAGTCACAGCATAAAAGGATCAGGCACCAACAATCATAGTGCATGTGTCATCGCATATAGGATACAACTTAGGTCAAAGTAACACTTAAGAATTTCAAAAGAGGAAAATAGCAGGAGGAGGGCAACAGCGAAATAAGGTACAGTAAAGGAGAAGAGATTAGGGAGGACAAGTATATTAGGAGGGGTGAAGGTAGGCCAAGGCAAGGCAAGAAAAGAGGACAAGGGCAAGGGTAAGATGAGAGGAATGGGGAGAAGAGAAAGGGGTGAGAAGGTAGTTATCAGAAGCAGGAGATTTTTGAAAGTACAGTGATCAGGATGCGGGCACAGCCGACCTACAGACAAGTCAAGTAGGGTCAAAACAAGTACAAGGTTCAGCCAGAGATAGATATCGTCAGCACTCACTTTTGAAGTGACAGTGGGATGCAGATTGCCTTAGATCTGGGGGAAGAGCATTCCACAGCAAAGGAGCAACATATTCGAATGACCAAGTGCCTTTAGAGATGTGACACCTAGGTACCCTCAGTAATGATTTGTCAGCTGATCGCAGTCCACGGGAGGAGGTGAGGGGAATTAGTAGCGTTGCAAGCGAGGTAGGGGTCTGAAGTCTGATAATGGAGTCAGACAGAGAGCCAACATAGCATTGTCTGCAGAGGAAGCGAGCCAACCCAGGTCACTATAGAGTTGACAACTATGCTTAAGTTGAGGGGACGATGATGCATAGTGACAGATATTGTTGTAAGAGACATCCCATTTCTGGAGCTATGATTTTTGGGCAGCCCCAAGGATAGAAGCACAATATGTTAGGTTGGGCAGCAAGATTTCCCTGGCAATGGCCAGCTTAGCAGATGGTGTTAACATGTAACTAGTTTTGTAGGCAACACCCAGTTTACTATTAACTGTTTTGCAGGTTGACTGAATGTGGAGACTGAAATCAAGTGATTGGTCAAGCATGACACCAAGATAATTAAAGGACGTGACAGACTCTAGTTTAATCCCCTCAAGGTCACAGACCATCAGGGGTGAAGAACACACCCTAAGTTTAGGGGCAGAGTCTAGCAGCATAGTTTTCATTTTTTTGGCATTTAGAACCAATTTATGGTCACGCAGCCAGTTTTGAATGTTCCTGAAATCAGTGGAAAGTGACAAGTTGAGGCAATCAACATTTGCAGAGCTGGTGTAGATGACAAGATCATCAGCATAGAGAACAGATGAACAGGTTATAATGGCATCAGGAATATTGTTGATAAACAGTGAGACTAGAAGTGGCCCCAGAATAGACCTCTGAGGAATACCAACGTTGATTGTAGTGCTGTCAGATACTGCAGAGTTGAATTTCACTGTTTAGGTCCTGTCAGATAAATAGCTGCTAAACCAGTTCACAACACTAGTTGAGAAGACCAGATTTTGAAGGGTAGACAGGAGCAAGGGGTGATCAACCAGATCAAAGGCCTTGGTGAGGCCAATGTAGACAGCCCCTGTAAGTCGTCCAGAGTCCATGTTAGAGAGATTATCCAAAGTGAGTTTTATCAGAGCAGTTGATGTACTATGATTTTTCCTGAAACCATGCTGAGTGTCAGAGAGAAGATCTGAAGTTGCCAGGAAGTCAAGTGTTTGGGTGGCGACAAGTTTCTCCAGTATTTTGCTCAGGACCAAGAGAATAGCTATCGGCCTGTAATTTGTAATATCCTTCTTATCCCCCTTTTTAAATATAGGAGTAATCCTAGCAATTTTCCAAAGCTCTAGCACAACACCACAAGAAAGGGATAACATGTAAATTTTAGCCAGTGGAGAGGCAATGGGAGGAGTGGCCAGCTTCAGCAGGCAGGGTTCAAGGGAGTCAGACCCTGGGCTAGTGTTGTCAGAGATTGATTTCAGGTGTTTAAGGACCTGCAGTCTGGTTATAGCCTTAAAGTAGAAAGGCAGAGGCAGAGGAGACACTTTAGAAGATGAAGGAGGGTCTGCTGCTAGAGAATGAGGACTGAGAGGGGTAGACATGGGTGGGAAGGAAGAGGTGTATAGTGAGAGATCAAAGAACATCCTGTTGAAAGCATTCACAATAATATTAGAGTCATTACAGTGAGCTCTGTTGAGTATCATATCTGATGGGGTAATAGATTGTATTGTACCAAGAAAAGTCTTTACATGGGCCCAGAATTTCCGAGGGTCACAGGCCGAGATGGATAACAGGTTCTGGCAGTACTTGCTTTTGGCTTGTCTTATTCATTTTTAACAGGAATTTCTGTGAGCTCTGTTTAAGTATTGAGATCAGAAAGCAAGCCAGTATGTTTATAGTGCTTCCACAGTTTATCTCTGAGCTGCAGCTCAGCAAGCAGGTCTTTGTGGATCCACCTTGTTTGGTTACCTCTGACCCTCCTAGTGACTTTAGGAGCATGCCTGCTCTGAATTGCACTGAATTCACTTAGAAAAATATGTAAGGCATCCTCTATTCTTCATGCATGATAGACCTCAGACCAGTCAATGTTGGAAACATCATGAAGGAAAGCCTTTTCATCCATGACTGCAAAATTTGTGAAGGTGACGAAACGAGGTAGAGAAGATGGTGGGGCGCCGAGGCCCAGATACAAAAAAATTGGAGAATGGTCAGTTATTGCATCTCCCAGGATACTCGATGTGGTCACATGCAAAGTGAAGTCAGAATTTAAACATAGATTATATAATTTTTTATTGAATGGTACTGTATTAAAGGGCCGCTGTTATCACTATGAGCCCCACACCCAAGTGTGGGGCTTATCCTAACTTACATTTTGTGGTAAAAATACATTACTGTTTACTGCAGTATAGTAGTTTGTATCACACTAATTCTGTTGGCTTGCAAGCTGACATTTTCTGTAACAAAAAGTCCCAGAATCCCCTGCTGCTGACATCAGAGGAGGGCTGCAGCAGAGGGAGATTCAATAGCATGCAATAGATGGGCTGGCAGTATAGCCTAGAGGTTAGAGGAACGAGATGTGAACGAGCTTGGTACATCCAGTAGAACAGACCTGAGTTTGATTCTCACAACCTCCACTTGCATACTGTGTGACTCTGAGCAAGTCACTTAACCACCCAGTGCTCCCAGGTCGCCCCTGAAAACAGGCACTTGTGCCTAGTGGGCCTTACCTGGTTACCAAAGACTAAAATAAAATAAAAATGTTAGAGTTTTAGAAGCTCTAGGGCCCAATATTCAGAACTTAGCCCCGGGGCAAAATTAGCACTGTCCGGTGTGCAAAAATAGCCTGGAACCATTTGCACACTATATTCAAAGGAATAGCCCAGGTGCAAAACCCTTTTGAATATAGTAAACAAGCCAGGAAAACAAGGCAGAGAGTGCAGTTCAAAAATTGCCCAGCAAAGAAGACAGCTCCGAATATAGCAACCAGGCAGTGCAAACTGCTACAACAACCCAGTGCACACAGATGTGAAGTAAGGCAAGGTTGAACTACTTGGCCAATGTGGGTACTAGCTAAGAAGTGGTGCACAACAACTGCAAACAACATTGCAGATCAAATACTACAGAACCATGATATGATTCTGACAGGTTTGCCTGGGACAAACTCATTTGCCCGGCACTAACATGTTTGCGTGGCACAAACTTTTGCTAAAGTCAAAGCTCCTATGCAAATGAGCCTACTTAGGCAATCCAAAGGCAAACAGCCACATTAGCATCTCATTATTGCCTGCTTTGCTTGTAGATTACATAGACTTTGACGGCAGATAAGGACCACTTGGCCCACCCAGTCTGCCCATTTTCCTACCTATTGAATAAGCTGCAGATCCTAGTTAACCAATAGCCTACTTCCTTCTACCCTCCACTATTACTCGGTTACTAAGGCGGAAGTAGGCTTCTAGCCCATCGGGACCACCTTCCCAACACCAGGTGGGGGATATTAGCCTTTCTTTTGAAGTAGGTAATCATCCAGAGCTTTTTTTATTGGCTTGCGCAGCCAACATCTTGCCCTAGTAGCAGATTTGGAGGCGTGATCACTGTTGGGCAAATGCAGGGCATGTATCAGTAGGTGCGTCCCTCATTCCCCAATCAGCCAGAAGCAGGTGCTGACCTCACACATCGCTAATGTGGCCACCAGAACAAAGAAAAGGTCCGCTGCAATGAGGGCGAAGCTCTCATCCAGCGGGACCACAACACACCTCCCGACGTGCAGGCAACATGGCGGCAGTGACTGCCGCTGCCGTCTGTCACAATGCTGACGGGGGAGCCCACTTCCATCGGCAGACCCCCTCCCATTTAAAATGTATGCTCAAGGGTGCCCGATCCCCTCAGCATCATCGCCCCCAACAGTCTTTCTTTGCTGGCCGGGGCTCAATCCTCGTCTGCATAATGTCACCCCCTGCTTTTGTTGGCAGTAGGGGTGCCCAACCCTATCAGCTACAACCCCTAAAACCCACTTAGGTGGCATGCTGGGAGCCCACCCTAATGTGCCAAATCCCCTGAAAAAGGAAAACCATCGCAATGTTTTTTTTCTATTTTTAACCCTGTGAAAGAAGAAAATGGTCCCTCATGGTCTCCCTGCCCCTCCCCAACCCGCGCCACCCACTGCACACCCTGCCTCCCCACACCCCCATCCCATATTTACCTCCGAGTCCAGCACAGTGATCCTTCGTGGACCGGAACATGTCTGCACTCTTCAAAGCTGACTACTAACTAAGGAAATGCCGATAAGCTGTATAGTGGCATAAATAGGATTTTTCAACTTTGGTGCATATCTTGGCCATTTTGAATTTTTGCACCAAATTTTCAACATGGGGTTTTGGGACCCCTCCTTATGAATTTAGTCACTGTCATGGCATTATTCGGTCCCAAAAGGTGATTTCACGGTCACTGCATGGAATCACCATTTGGGACTCGTAATGAAATGACAGTGCCTACTATTCGCATGAGGGAGGAGCTCAAAAGCCTATGTTGCAAATTTGGTGAAAAATCCCAAAATGGCTGTTTTAATGAAGGCAGCATTGTGCTGTTTCCACCATCATCAGAATTTCATGAATTTGTACATTTTCACTCCAGATTTTCAAAATTGGTATTTTGCCACACCTCTCTATGAACAGTACAGCTGTCATTTTACATACCCTGGCCGAAATGTGTTTTCGCACATCCGGCACAGAATAGCGTGGTCACTGTGTGAAATCAATTTTCAGGACAGTTTGAGGAAATGACGGTGACACTATTCATGAGCAGAGGTCCTAAAATGCCTGTGTTGAAAATTTGGTACCAAAAGTCCATAACATGACTGTGTTGCATGCGTGCATTGCGCAGTTTCCATGCACCCTTGTAACTTTGCAAATTTGCAATATTTTCATGCCAGATTTTCAACACTGACATTTTTTCACAGCACCTTATCAACAGTACAGATGTCATTTTTCACAGCCTGCCCAAAATGTGTTTCTGCACCTGTGGTGCACAATGGCGTGGTTGCTGTGGGAAATCAACTTTTGGGACTGATTAACAAAATCACAGCACCACTGCTCATGTAGAGAGGTCCCAAAATGCCTATGTTGAAAATGTGGCAAAAAAAACTCCCATTTGGGTTACAGACATGTGTTGCGCAGTTTCTATGCATGTCATGACTTCACCAATTTTTCATATTTTCACTCCAGATTTTCAACATTGTCATTTTTTTACGCCTCCTCATGAACAATATAGATGTCATTTTCCACATCCTGCCCAAAATGTGTTTTCATCCCTGTGTCACCAAATGGCATAGCTGCTGTGCAAAACCACCTTTCAGCTAACAAACTGATAGTGTCGCTTTTCATGAGGTGGGTTCACAAACACCCCATGTTGAAAATTTGGAGTGAAAATACCAACACACGCCTACGGTGTTAGGGTTTCCAACTGTAGCACCCCACCTTGTAGAGACTGACAGGCATCAGGGGTGTGACTTGGCATCATCGGCTGTAATGCTCATGCCATTCCACTCCCCCAACCCTGCAGCCAGTGATGGGCATTGCGGTGTGCCTTGTACTGTTCGGCTACAAAGTTCACCCCATTCTCCTATACTGCACCCACCTTAGCATATTTCCTTATAGAATGGGGTAAGTATAATGCCCAAAGATCCCAAAGCACACCATGACACTTTTCAGTGTCTACAGGGTAGGGTGAGGTACAATGGCATGAGCGTTATAGCTGGTGACCCAAAGGCACACCCCAATGCCTGTCGGTCTCCACAGTGTGGGGGTGGGGTTGGCATCACTTCAGTACTTCATTGCTATTCCTATTATGCATCTCTAAGTCCAGCACTACCAATTCCAATGCCAGCGAGATGACATTCGGCATTGACAAATGCTTGTTTAAATTGTACTTTATTGCTTGCTCCTGCTATGTGGTTAAGGAGAACATTTCACATTTCAGAAGCCCTAATTGTAAAAAAGTGTGTTTGTTTGTTGTGGATTTTGGAATGAAAATCTGTTTCTTGCGGAATCTCAAGTTTGCTGTTTTGTTAACTTGAACAATTTTACATCCCTTCATAAGATCCTGATCATTAAGAATGCTGTACAGCAAAAGCAGATCACCTCTATCTCTCCTAGGTTGGAGATAATAGAGCCCAAGGGTCTTTAGCCTGTCTGGATAGGGCAAGTTGGTGAGTCTCAGGATAAGCTTAGTAGTTCTATGCTGTAAACTTTCAATAATTTTATTTGTCTTTTACAAGTTGGGGCCCAGAATGACACAACATAGTCCATGAGGTCTGATGAATCTTTTGTAAAGTGGCATAATGCAGGCTTCATTCCTGCACAAGAAAGTTCTTTTAATAGCATTAATAATTCAGTTTCTGGTAAGCACAATACTCTTGCATTGGTCACCTGGCATTAACTGGTTGTTTATTATGACCACTAAGTCTTTTTCAGTAATTACTGAGTTAATTTTACTTCTGCATAAAACATACGTGGTGTTTGGATTTTTGGCCCCTATGCGAATGACTGAACATTTATCTGTGTTAAATTCCATTTTATTTAAATAAACCCATTTTTCAATTGTTTGCAAATGTGATTTAAATTGGGATATTTTATTTTCCGTATCAACCTCCGATGACATTTTTGTGTCATCCGCAAATTTGGTAACTGGGCTATTTACCCCATGTGTAAATCACCAATAAAAATGCCAAACAGAGCAGGGCCCAGCACCAATCCCTGCGTTACCCCACTAGTGACAGCCACTAGTGTAGAGACAACATTCCTTATTTTAACACATTGTATTCTTTTTGTTAACCAATTTGTCACCCATTGTATGGGGAAGCCATTAAATCCTAACCTGATCATTTTCTAGGGTTGCCACCTGTCAGGTTTTTTACCTGGTGATCAGGTTTTCTGGGTCCCTATCAGGTAATCCGGTTTTGCTGTGTGCTGGTCAGGTTTTTGAGCCATTTTGAGTGCTCACATACTTTTGAAACAAATGTTGCCATATTATTCATTGTTCCAGCTTACAAACAAGTTCTGTTGTCAATATAGCCCTTTGTTTGTGAAAACAGTCAGCCTGGGAGGTGTAAAGTATGGCCGTTAACACCATTAGCATTTACTTAACCTAATATTTTCCACTACATCTTAAAGTGGCATAGCAACACAGCTGCCCCCACCTTTTGTAACAGTAACAGAGCCAGTTGTCTGCCACTTTCATTTGCTGGTAAACAGTTTTATCTCTAACAGAATTTAGGCATTTTAAAATGTTTTCAATTTTTTTTTCCTCCAGAAAAAAGTATGGTTACTTCTTTGGCTTCAAAATAGTACTGTGGACATGAAAAGGAAATGGAACCAAAAAAAGATATAAAGTACACATTACATGAAATGGTTTCTCATGTATTATTATATACCATGTATACTGTTATATGCTATTTATAGTATTTCCCTTGTCTCCCCCAGATCATATCTGTAAATGATATTTCTTTTATCTCTGTATGTTTATTTTGTAAACCAATGTCAATAAATAAATACACAAATAAATAACTAGGAAAAATCTAGGAAAGTAACTTTAACAGGTACAGTACAGTATCTTAACATTTTTGTTGAACTGCTGCTTCAAGTGTTGTCTTTTATTGATATAACAAATGGCTTTCAAGGAGGAACAATGCATGATGAGTCATGAAAAGGGGTGGGGCTAGGGGTGGAGCTTAGGATCCAGTTTTTGCCCCATCCAAAGGTGGCAACCCTATTACATTTTCTGAATTAATAGATAGTGGGGGAAACGAAATCAAAGGCTTTTTTAAAGCCTAGATGATATCAGTAGGAATATCACTGTCTGTACTACTACTGATATTTCTGTAGAACTGGACCAAGTTTGTTGTACAAGATCTTCCAGTAGGGAACCCATGTTGATTTTTGTCTGATATTCCTAATGTTTGTATTTCAGCTTCAATTCTAATTTTGATTGATTTTTCCAATAGTTTGCATTTAATGGATGTTAGACTAATGGGTCGGTAGTTAAATGAATTTGATCTGTTTCCTTTCTTATGAATGAGTACTACTAAAGCTCTCCTCCAATCTTTAGGGATAACGCCAGTTCTATATGATTTGTTAAATATGATGGATAAGGAGTAGGCAACATATTCTATAGTTTCTTTGATAAGATAAGCGTTAATATCATCGGGGCCTGGTGCAGTGTTGTTCTTTAGGGTCTGTATATTTTGTTTTATTTCATCAGGTGTAATATCGATATATACATTTTAATTAGTTATAGTGAAAGTTTTATCTGTTCCCTCAGCAAAGACCGCCCCAAAATACTCATTGAAGGAGTTGGATATCTCTGTACTATCATTAACTACTTTCCCATTAACTCTGATTGATGTTATACTGCCATCTTCTTTTTTATTTGAATTAACAAAGGCAAGAAAAGCCCTTGTATGTCCCTTTGCTACCAATAACCTAAATTCAAGACTTTTCCTTTCCTGTATTATTAATTTTTTGGTTAACTTGAGTTCATGTTTGTATGCTGCCCTGTCTTCATTTGTCCCTGTCTGTTTCAGTTGTTTAAATGCTTTTTCCTTCTTTTTTATTTGTTTCCTTATGTTATTTGTTAGCCATTGTGGAATTTTGCCGTTTTGTTCTTAGTTTTAATTTGTGGAATATGTAAGTGCTCTAATTCATGTATAATATTTTTAAACATAGTCCATGCGTCTTCTGTTTTGAGATCACTTAGTAAAACATCCCAGTCGTATTGACTTAAAGCAGTTCTTATTTTATTGTAGTTACCCTTTCAGCATAGGAGCCAGGTTTGTAAAATATTTGGTGGGGCCTAGGGGTCGGGGTCAAGCCCTACCCCGGCCCAGGGGTCAAGGCCCCATCCCCTGGCCCTGGAGTCAAGGCCTGTCCCAGAGGTCAAGGCCCCGGCCCTGCAATGAGCAAAGTCCAAAACAGAGCAGGATACGCCAGGTTTTGTTATCTGTAGGCTAGCAGAGGAGGCAATAGTCATGAGAGAATCCCCAGACCCCCCCCCAACACTCTAGGTCCCCTCACATCAAGTCACTCACACAATTTCTGAGCACAGTGCATCCCCTTCCGGAATGCCATATCAGTTTAGCAGACATCAGGAGAGACAGAGTGTGGCATAAATGGAGTCAGTACTGCATTTCACTGCATACCCATATATGCCAGTATCACCAAGTAGGTAGGTTACAGAGAAAGAGTCAGAAACTCTCTCTATGCGCCCATGGCATGCCATGTCCAAAGAAAGTATATATAAAGTATTGCATCTTTCAAGGACAAATACTTTATATAAGATTTTTTGGACATGGCCATAGACACATAGAAGACCAGGCGTCAAAATTAAGTTTTGCAGCCAGTAGCCAAAAAGGGCTAGTGACTGGGAAAACACACCAGCCCAGACATTTCCAGTAGCACAGTTGTGTCCTAGAAATCCAAGAACCATTGCATACAATAAATTTGCTTTTCAGTAGCCACGGGCCCACACAACAAGAATGAAGAATTAAGAACTCTAGAAATAACTCGGCTGGCAGCTGTTGCTTTTTCATGCTTCCCTGTTCAGTTTAATGAGGAATGCAGTTGCCTTTTCTTGTTTTACTTTCTCAATATGCTATAATGGTCACTCTCCCCGTCACATTTGTGCCCCCATCTCATCACCACACCACTCTTCTCCTATGCAGCTTAAGCCCTACCCACTTCAAAATCTCGGTTGATTAATGTTGACAAATGCTTTAGCAAAACAATGTAACATACAGTTTTCAGCCCAACAGAAATATCACTGAACTGGGATTTATTTAATCTTACTAGCATGTGTCCCACTGGGAGCAAGTCTGTAATGTCTGATTATAGCTATGTAACCCCTAGATGGCGCTATCCCAAGGGCTACTACCCCTGCCTGCTTGGCTAGTTGCAGGTTAATGGGCCTGGGTACTGAAACGGGTGCCTCCACCCAGAGGACAGGGTTGTTAGTAGCAAAGCTAACCTGGGTATATCCCTCCGGGATATTGCAACCCCCCCTCTTTCCCCTCTACTGGAACCACAGTCAGATTAAATGCAAAAAGAGTTAGATCTGATTTATTTAGGGGACTAGAACAAGGGAGGGGCATAATCAGGTTGATTGGTTTAAATGCTGATTCAATCAGGCAATCATGCATGCACTTTAGAGTCCCTGCAGAGTCACATGCCCTGGGTACCCAGTTGGAAGCAAGGTGGGCTAGCCTGGAACGTTGCCTGGGGTAGGCCGGCATTGCAGCTGGTCGGGGCCCTGTGATGGAAAAAAGAAGCATGCACAACCACACACAAATTGTAATACGGATCCAGAATGCTCAGTGCATGACAAGAAAACAACAATTGAATCAGATAACACCACTTTTGATTTAGCTGATGTTGCAAGGAGCTACCCTGGTGTTTACTCACGCTACCCAGTACAGGATGCAGGATGGATGAAATTGAGACTGCAGGTTGATGAGCTGGTATGCCAGGAGAAGCAGGGCCCACACGAATCACTTGAGGCATCGTTCCTGTTCCAGGTATTGAGCAGGGGGCTGATCCCCAGGCAGGTCTCTCGTCGATGGTCTTCTCTGTGGTGTGAGTAGCTGGCTTGACTAAGGTGGCAGGGCCCAGGCCAAGTGGAGATGAATGCAGATTCAGTCCAGTAGGGACTGGATACAGCCTTCAGCAAGCGTGACACAATTCGGCAGTGGGGAACCAAATCTCGACCCACTAACAGCACACAGCACATTTATAGTAATAGAAAGCAATACCACAGTTTGGATAACAGTCCGGTTGCAATCAGTGTCTCTGTGCAAACCGTGCTTTCTGTGGCAGTTCCAGATGTCCTGACAGGCCAATCATGTACAGCAAATCTCCGGTCTTCTTTAGGCAAATGTACAGTCACAATCCAGTGGCTTTTGTTACCATTAAGTTGGATAAAGTCCAATTACTAAGCCATTCATAGGATTCTCTCTCAAGGGACAGCAGGCAGACAGGCCGGACTCAGCCTTTCCACCAATCTCCTGTGCGATCTAAGCAGGAGCAGCTGCTCGAATATCTCGAGCTGTTTTCTCTCTCCCTTCTCAACTCAGACTGAACTACTGCTGCAGGCAGCTTGGGACTTTTCCCAGGATCCAAAAGGTTCAGTTGGCTGATCCATCTGTCTGTCAAAGCAAGGGCTCCCCCTCCAGGTCCATTTAGGTGCCAAAGTCTCAAAACTACAATTCCTAGAGAATTTCACTCCCACAAGATCCCTGGGGACAGACACCATTTTTGGGTCCCCAAAGGTACTGATTGGTCCACACTTCTGGTCCAGAACCAAAATGGTGGTTGCAATACAGAAATGTCCATGCTGCATAGACGGCAGGTTAGACAAACTTCAATAACATTACTATTATAATAGATACTCAGCAAATATATGCAGCTTCTAACAGAGCTCCCACTGCGCAATTAGCGATGGCAGAATGGAGCCATAACCTTGCAGCCCAGGCAGGACTCGAGCATAGGAACACTCAGCCCCCACACAGATTAACCATTACACTGCGATATAGGCAGCTCTTAAAGAGGCATTACACAGAGGTTATAAAGGCACTCACGGGCAGTATTTAAACAATTAAGACACAGGACACCAGCCTGGCAGTGGGCATTTAGGCACACCCAAGGAAGACTTTGCGGGAACCCCCATTTGTAGGGGGGTTACAGCTGTAAGTGGATTCCCAAACTTTTTGTCAATCACAATCTGAAACATGGGAAAAACTCTGTTTCATCAGGGGATACAACTTCACATGTAAAATATAAGCCTGCAACCTTTAATTAGAATTTTGCAGTTTGTTTTCTGCCCCTTGAGCCTGACACCTTGAAAAAGGTGTAGAAAGCTGCTAAAGGGGCAGAAAACAAACTGCAAAATTCTAATTAAAGGTTGCAGGCTTACATTTTACATGTGAAGTTTGTATCCCCTGATGAAACAGAGTTTTTCCCCATGTTTCAAATTGTTATTGACAAAAAGTTTGGGAATCCACTTAAAGCTGTAATCGAATATTACAGACTTGCTCCCAGTGGGACACGTGCTAGTGAGATGAAAAAAAAAAAACATTTCAGTGATATTTCTGTTGGGCTGAAAACTGTATTACATTTTTTTTGCCAAATCGTTAGTTATTGCTAATAAGCATTTTTTTCTTTTCCCCTGTGGTGTTTTCAAGAAACTGATAAACAAATACATACTAATCACAGTAGCAGAGGCAATAATTTGTTAAATGAATATAAGATCAGGCAGATGCAAAACAGTTACCTGATTAGGGCTATGATTGCACTGGCAGGAAAGGTAAAGGATACTCAGATTTCAAAAACTAACTATTAGTACTACATGACTTTGTTTTTGTATTTTCAGGAGGGAAGAAACATGTCCCGGCTGTGTTGCTGCTTACCCCCTGGTCATGACAGGGCCTTTAGGATGGGAAGAGAGACCGAGCCTACTGGTTGCCTTACTAACTTGCTTGCTGAAGGCTTCAGCAAGACAGTAAGCAAATTAGAAAGCTAGCCAGTAGGCTAGGTCTCTCTTCCCATCCTAAAGCTCCCCAGGCTGTTCCCCTCCCCCAAAATGCATCAGACACTGCAGAGTTGCTAGAGACCATTCACCCCCATGCCCATCAGTCACACACTGATGCAGAAACAGACCACCAGACCCATTTCAGTCTCTGGACTTAGTATCCCTCCCATCCATCCCCACAGAGGCAACATCAGCATCCCTCCCATCCATCCCCACAGAGGCAACAGCAGCATCCCTCCCATCCATCCACACAGAGGTAACATCAGCAACCCTTCCATCCATCCTCACAGAGGCAACATCAGCATCCCTCTCGTCCATCCCCACAGAGGCAACATCAGCATCCCTCCCATCCATCTCCACAGTGGCAACATCAGCATCCACCCCCACAGTGGCAACAACAGCATCCGTCCCATCAATCCCCACAAAGGCAACATCAGCATCCCTTCCATTCATCCCCACATCCCCACAGAGGCCACCACACCATATTACCTGGTTACTGCAGTGTTTACCCCCATGACAGGGCCTTTAAGATGGGAATGGAGACCAATCCTACTGGCTAGCTTGATAACTTGCCCACTGAAGGCTTCAGCAAGACAGCAAACTAGTCAGTAGGCTAGGTTTCTCTTCCCATCATGAAGCTCCCCAAGCTGTCCCATTCTTTAGTTACTACATGGCTAGCATTTACCAAATCACAATCCAGAATCAACATTTCCTAACAAAAAACAGACTGGCTGTTGTTATTGTTAAAATAAGTTACAATGTGCCAGCCCCTCACCCGACATGGACTAAGCAGCCCAGATCATACCACAATGAGCTGAAGTTCCTGAGAAGCAGGGTTGGTTTCCTAGCCGGATTGCCAGGAGACACTCTGTGAATGTGCACCCCATGCCTGCGGTGGAACTACCAGCAGCATGGACCGGGGCATTTTCCTCCAGTTTCTGTTTCTTTCTGTGAAGGTGCTGGACTGCAGTGACACACATGTGTGCGGCAGCATGCATGCATGCTTGGTGACAGCTGGCTGTCACTCACCTCCAACTAGCTGCTCCCCGTGTGCTTCCACCTGGTCTGCACCAGGGAACAGTCAAGCAGAGAAACTCAGAGTCTTCACCCTGTACTGAGGGGAAAGAGTTGTCCTCAGGATGCTAAATCTACTCTCCCCAGGTCAGCCCCTGAGCGACCCCAGTCCTCTCCTCGAATCTGGGTCACCAGTATAGTGAGGGGTAGTGCTACTGCAACACTGTTGAGCCTTGAGAAGTATTTTGACTTCCAAAAAACTTAAGTTACTTCCAAATTTGGACCTGTGGAAGTATCTGACTTCCATTCCACCCCAATAAACTCAACAAACCCCTGTCCTCAATGGCTATTTTTATTTATTTATTGGTAACCGAGTAAGTTCAGTTCAGAAGTTTGAGTGACCAAAATTGATCATGTTAACATTTTTTATTAGAAAATGGGTCAGTATGTATACAATAAATCACACTGCACTTATATATACTTTTAAAAAAGAAATTTACAATTTAAAGCTGATCATAAGCAATTAGTGGCTGAAAATACAACCATCCATCTAACCTTCGATTCTATATTTTACCCAACAATGTAGCAATAGAGCAGCACCATCCAGTATTAAGTGTTATTTGTTTGTTATTTTTAACCGGGAAAGGCACACTAACTTGTGATAGCTTGTTTCCAGGTGTATCCTGAGGCTGGGTTACATGGATCTGTTTTTTGGTTTTAATTTTTTTTTTATTGATGGTTGAATGTTGACCATGTCACAAAAAAACTCCCTGCTCTCCATTGATAAGTGTCATGGGATCTTTTACTTCCACCTGGACAGTGACCAGAAATGGGCAGAACACATTAAATGTTTTTTTTTTTTTAATTCTTTGGTAACCCAGTATGGGTCAGTAGACTCAATGCCAGTTTACAGGGGTGAACCAGGAGCACTGGAGAGGTTAACCGACTTGCTCAGGGTTGCATAGTATGCAAGTGGAGGTTGTGGGAATCAAACCCAGGTCTGCTGGATGTACCACACTCTTTTACTGTTCATTGCTCTGACCTCTAGGCTATACTACATTTAAAATCTCATCCGAAAGACGGCACCTCAACAGTGCAGTACCAAGTTGGTACTGCACTACAATGTCAGTTATGGGTAGTACCCCAAGTACCTGGTATGGGGCTAGAACCCACAACCTTCTGATCCTTCAGCCCCAGAGCTGAGCGTGCTATCTACTGAGCAACTGACAGTGCTATAACCATAAATAGGAGATACAACATGCTTCTTTTTACATCAGAACTTAAAATTGGAAACACGGTTACGTTCCAAACTCAGCATATCAATTAGTGCCTTAATATAACCTTTTTAGTGGTTTAGGTGATAGTATGTCTGTATACTTTTATTAGCTTACACCAGGTAAGGTGTACTGAGTTGTGTTCCTTTCCAGCCACAACCCCAAACCCGATCAAAGGTTAAACAAACACTACATATGCTATATGTACAGTCCAGATACTGTGGGAGGCAGTATAGAGCAGTGGTTTAAGGCACTGAGCTGCAAATCTGGAGTCCTGGGTTTGAATCCCATGGCCCCCACTTGCATACTGTGTGACCCTGAGCAAGTCACTTAACTTCCCTGTGCTCCCAGGTCGCTCCTGTAAACAAGCTTTCAGCTTAGTGTCTCTCTCCTGGTTAAACAATTGCAAAAAAAAAAAAAACAGAAAAGATACACAAAATCCGTAATCCAACCAAAACAGTTCTGCACTGCTGCTGTTGCCTACCTTAGCTGGCTCAGGCTGATGCTCTCCTCCTCTGCTGCTCCTTGAGTTGACCTGCTGGTGCTGCTGGCTGCCCAGACCAAAGGAACCCACCCAGCCACTTGTAGACCTGCCACTTGCCTAAACCTCCCTAACCCAACACAGCATGCTCAGGTCACCCACACACTCTGCTCCCCTCTGCAACGCTAATCTGCTGCTTGTTGCTGAAGCCCGTGCCGGTGACCACGTCCATAGCTGGCCTGGTTCCATTTACCAGCCACCCGACCCTGAGACTTCCTTCTCCCTCCTCACTGGCCCGACTCTGACTCAACTGGCCTGCTGCTGGTGTGGTGTCCCAGATGATTGCCGACTCCCGGCGCACCCCGTTTTTTCTCTTAGGCTTCTCTCTTTTCTGGCTGGACCAGGCATGATCCACTAGCACCATCACCACTGCTTGTCCGCTAGGCCAGCCTGTCTGTCGTCTCTCACTCTCTCCCGGAGTCCCACCACACAATGAAAACCATCACCGACTCACCTCCGAGCCCTCACACACACCTACATACACAATTACCCAGACGCATGCACGCATATTGCACCCAGTATACAAGCCGCTCCATGGCCAATCATCATGCAGCAAGTTTTGAAAAGGACCACTGAACCTGTGAACCACCACAATGATTTTTCAAGGGAGGGTGGCTGCAAACTAAGGAAAGCCAACATGGCAAAGGTGCCAATTTTAAATATAATGCCAGCCGGGCCGCCACTCACCAGTCCAATTAAACAGCAGGGGAAGGTGCGGTCATAGCAGAGGAGGGCACACACACACAGAAACCAGGGGGAAAATGCCATAAAAAAGGCAGCATGTGGCAGGCAAAATATTGCTGGGGCTCAGCCCATCTCAAAAAATATTGCTAAGGCCAATGTCCCATGGGCCCATACAACCCGGCGCCTATACCTTTCAGTAGTTAAATCTTGATGATGTTGTTTTTATGATCCTTTTGGACCTGTTTAGGCTAAAAAAGACTATGTAATGATCATTGCTACCTATGGGGCTGTGGATCTCGAGATCAATAATATCTAGGGGGAGGTTCATAAGAACTAAGTCTAGAATGTTAACTCCCCTTGTGGGTTCAGATGCCATTTGTTCTAGACCACATGAGAGACAAGTATCTAGGAAGTTATTCTCTGTTAAGGTACAAGCTGTTAGATTGACCCAGCCAATGCCAGGGTAGTTGAAGTTACCTAGTAGAATAAGGTCTGATTGATCAGATAAGTCAGCTATAACTGCATTAAGTTTGTTGTTATAGTCTGCATCAGCAGACTGAGGTCTGTAGATGTTACCTATGGTCAATTTTTCCCCCTAAGGTCAATGAGATTAATATAGCATCCCTCTATTTCAGCCACAACTTCTGTTTTAAGGACAGCTTCTGTTGTTGTAAAGGTGTCTCTAGCGTAAATACATACACCACCACCCTTTTTCTGGCCACTATCTTTATGATAGATTTTGTATCCAGGAACTGCTGACAACCATGTGGTGGTGTCGTCCCACCAGGTCTCAGTTATAGCTAGAATGTCTATGTTGTCTTTGAAAAGAGTATTTACCAATTCACTTATTTTAAGGATGTTTAGACCTCTGGCATTTCCAAGTAAGATGTTATATCCATTTTGCTTTTTAACCACAGTATTGGATTCTGTACATAAGTGAAGCCCTTCTTGCCCCTTCTCCATTAGTTTAAATGTTTTTCAAGTTGAGTTGGCAATTTTCTTCCCGAGCATGTAGCTACCCTTTTATCTAAATGTAACCATCCCAACTGAATAGGCTGTTATTTTCCACAAAAGTTTCCCAATGTGTTATGCATGTTATCCTTTTTTGCGGGGTCCATTTCTTGAGCCATTCATTCATGGCCTTTATTTTATTGTTTACTGAATTATTTGCCCTAGGAACATGCAGGATTTCAGAAATACATATTTTGCAGCTTTGTTGTTGAAGTGTATTAATAAGTGAAATATAATTGGCTTGGATGTCTTCAATGGTAAGTTTGTTGACATCATTTGTGCCAGCATGCACAATGACTATGGTATTACTAGTGGAATTTTGTAGGATGGTTGGTACCATTCTTTCTAGGTCCCTTACCAAAGCCCTCTGTAGCTGGAGTAATTTCATTCAGTTTGTCTATTCTACATGCAGTATGTGGTCATCTGTATACTTGATAATTGAGTCACCTATGACAAACACTTGTCTACTTTCACTAGGACCTTCTATTTCCATACTATCTTGCTCAATATGTTTACCTGTGTCATTAGCGTGAATTTGTAAGTTGCCTGCTCTATCCACATTTATATCAGCACTAGTGCCTGTTTATAGTACTGCCGTATTTTTTGTCTTTTTTTACATTGGTTTCTACAGGTGAGGGGTGCATGGGGGCCCCAGTCACTGTGGTATCTTCCCTGTGAATCTGTACAACAATTACCTGGGTATTTTAATTTTTATTGTGGCTGGCTGATACAGAGACGGTGGAGAGAGGTAGTGGGGCTTTGTCATTATCAGATAGTATATTTGCTTCTCCCCCTGAGTCTACAACTATTTCCTCTAAGGGGGCAAATGAGTTGTGAAGAGGAATATTGAATGCCATGGCACATCTCCCTTTTTTGTTTTTCTTTTTATTGGTAACCTGACTCTATTCAGAGTCTCCCTCAGGGTCCTCCTCTGGGTCTTCTTCTGTCCCTCTTTTCAAGGATTCCTCTTTTCATTTGTTAGGGGCCATGTTAATGTTTCTAACCTTACCTAATTCCATCTGCTTGGAGAGATTCAGATATTTAGATTCCAAGTTCTTAATAGCAACCTCTAGTTCCTTAATTTTTACTTTTAATGAACTGTTTTCTATGCACTGGTTCATTTAAGACCATCAAATCCATTGCTGTTATCCAGGAGAAGTTGCCACACATAATGCATGTTATGGCAACCTCCCCTGTACTTAAAGTTACTATGCCATCATTAATATTCATCTTTGGAGATAGTTTAGTGTAGTAGAGTAAAAGAGAATTTTACCTGATGCAGAGTTTCCTGCCCAGCGTTCACAGCAGACACAGCTGAAATGCACAAGACGGCATGTCTCTACGCACTTCTCTGAATGTGGCCTCTTACACGTTCACCCCACTCGCTTGTGTGGGGCAGATATAGTGCCCAGTCAGGAAGTGGGAACACTTCCTACTTCCTGTTTGTCTGTAAAAATAGCGGTCCAAAACTTACTGTTAAAACACTATAGCTGACTATGCCTGCGCTGGAATTAGGCAGTAGATGATATAAAAGGGTTTTAAAACAGGGGTCAACCTTAGCCTTTTTTTGCACTAGCCAGCAGGGCAAGTTGATTCAAAATTTCACTAGCCCACAGATGGTTGCACTAGCCCTTAATTATAATGGTAAGTTTTGCTCACTTATACAGGAAGCAATGCAAGCAAAACCAAGAAATACTCTGATTATTACACATTTATCTTGCTCCCACATTGCTTCCGCTCCCCAGCAGAAATAAAAAAGACTGCAATGCTATCCATCACAGACAGTGAGCCCCACCCATTGTTTTGTACCATGGCCTTCTCTCTTCCTCTTTCTGCCTCCCCCCCACACACAACAAACAGAGAGAGGATATCACAACAGCATATGTTCAATCAAGCAGTCCTAGCTCTGCGCACACAATAGCTGACATCATCATGCACCTCACCACACTGTCACCACCACCCACAGGGCAATGAACAGAGGCAGAGAAAGACACTCGCAGTCCCCACCCTATAGTCAACTGGAGACCTGCACTTTTGAAAGTTTTTGTATAGTCTCAAGTATTAACATTGTCCTTTCATCAGCCCAGGGGAAACAGTACACAGGCATAACGCTATACAAAAGACAAAGAACCTCTGTGCGCAAACACTGAGGCAAGGGTTACCCCAAAGGGCATTTGGCTGGGAAGCCAAGTTTCAAGAAAATACAAAAATCACACATGCTCGCGCAATGCAAAGCATCATGGGCTGCATAAGCAAATCACCACAGAATATTATGCTGGTTCAACTTTAAGCAAAATTGCATGGTGCCAAAAGGCCTCTCACACAGTTTGCAAAGGTTGCTAACAGATGACATAGACACGTGTTTCATCCTACCAGGACTCATCAGTATGCCTCGTCTGTTTGACACCCCAGTGGAGTGAACCAGCTACCCTAAGACGTTCTATCTGGGTTATGTTGTGGTGAACCCATTAAAATAAAAAACTATTTAAAAGACAAAGAACCTTTGTGCACAAACACTAAGGCAAGGGTTACCCCAAAGGGCATTTGGCTGGGAAGCCAAGTTTCAAGAAAATACAAAATCACACATGCCTGTACAATGCAAAGCATCATGGGCTGCATATGCAAATCACCACAGAATATTATGCTGGTTCAACGTTAAGCAAAACTGCATGGTGCCGAAAGGCCTCTCACACAGTTTGCAAAGGGTGGTAACAGATGACATAGACACGTGTTTCGTCCTACCAGGACTCATCAGTATGCCTCGTCTGTTTGACACCCCAGTGGAATGAACCAGCTACTCTAAGATGGTCTATCTGGGTTATGTTGTGGTAAACCCATTAAAATAAAAAACTATTTAAAAGACAAAGAACCTCTGTGTGCAAACACTGAGGCAAGGGTTACCCCAGAGGGAATTTGGTTGGTAAGCCAAGTTTCAAGAAAATACAAAATCACACATGCCCGCACAATGCAAAGCATCATGGGCTGCATATGCAAATCACCACAGAATATTATGCTGGTTCAACGTTAAGCAAAACTGCATGGCGCCAAAATGCCTCTCACACAGCTTGTAAAGGGTGCAACAGATGACTTAGACACATGTTTCATTCTACCAGGCCTCATCAGTATGCCTTGTCTGTTTGACACCCCAGTGGAATGAACCAGTTACCCTAAGATGGTCTATCTGGGTCATGTTGTGGTGAACCCATTAAAATAAAAAACTATTTAAAAGACAAAGAACCTCTGTGTGCAAACACTGAGGCAAGGGTTACCCCAAAGGGCATTTGGCTGAGAAGCCAAGTTTCAAGAAAATACAAAATCACACATGCCCGCACAATGCAAAGGATCATGGGCTGCATATGCAAATCACCACAGAATATCATAATATTCTGTGGTGATTTGCATATGCAGCCCATGATGCGTTGCATTGTGCTGGCATGTGTGATTTCGTATTTTCTTAACACTATATTATTTCTATTTCCTTATAGGATGATCTGTGCACCCCAGGAATGCCTATTTCAAGGTTTCAAATTATATGTTTTATCAAGTTTTATTTTTGTACCATACATGATCCAAAGCTTTGTTTTTAGGCTGAAAGGAAATGCTGAGTGGGATAAGGGTGGAACTGTATGGATGGTGATGGCAGGCATGATCCATTTACAAGAGCTGAGGACCCCCTACACTTGGCAGCTATGGAGCTATGGAGCTATGGAGCTATGGAGCTATGGAGCTATGGAGCTATGGTGCTATGGTGCTATGGCGCTATGGCGCTATGGCGCTATGGAGCTATGGATGGTCACTTCAGAGTCTGGTCTGCAGTGGTGTCCAGGGAAAGAACAGAGTTAAGAGATTTGGGAGAGGAAAGTTATGGTGAGGCTGGGATAAAACCCACCACCTGCAGGGCCGATCCTGTATACCACTTTGCATTTTCTCGCTGAAATGTTGGATACAAACACTCAAAATGTAGAGAAATGAGGGGCACTGGTCTTAATAATATTGGACAAATTGTTAGACATAGACACATTCAGAAAACTGGAACCTGGTGACTTAACAGCACTCTACCCTTGATCACACCCTAGACACTAGCTGAAAGTCTTAACAGTGGAGTGATAATGACTCACATTGAGTCATTTGTGGGATCCCTCCCTTGAACTGCCAGATAATTTCAGCTCTTAATGAGCTGTTAATCACACCTGGCCATCTGGAACATTGAGAGAGATTAGCATGAGGACTAGAGAATGCTAAAGTAGAGAATTTTTTTAACTTCATTAGCAGCCATGAAAATCTGCACTAGTCAAGCTGGACAAGTAGAGAGTTAGCTGCACTAGCCCTGGTCAATGTGCACTAGTGTTTGGACTAGTAAAACAATGTTTAGATTGACCCCTGTTTTAAAAGGCTAAATGTCAGTCGAGTAGTAGCCCTGATCAGTGCTCTGGAGCTACCCCTTATAGCTGGCTGGGACAGTCCTCTGATGTCCCACAATGCACAGTCTTATGTCTGTCCCATGCATTCTTGAATTCTCCACTGTTTTTGACCCCACAACCTCCACAGGGAGGTCGTTCCATGCATCCACCACCCTCTCTATGAAAAAATACTTCCTCACATTGCCACTGAGCCGTTCATAGAAACATAGAAACATAGACTTTGTCGGTAGATAAGGACCGCTTGGCCCATCTAGTCTGCCCATTTCCCTACCTACAGGATAGGCCACAGATCCTAGTTAACCAACAGCCTATTTCTTCCTACCCCCCCACAAGAATTGCCTTATGTCTGTCCCATGCATTCTTGAATTCTCCCACAGTTTTAGACCCCACAACCTCCTCAGGAAGGCTGTTCCATGCATCCACTACCTCTCTGTGAAATAATACTTCCTCATTGCCTCTGAACTGCCCCCTTCTATCTTTAAATTGTGTCCCTTGTTCTTGCACATCTCTTTTCTGAAAGATGCTACCCTCTTGGACTTTGTTGATTCCACTGAGGAACTTAAAAGTTTCTATCATGTCCCCCCTCTCCCCTTCCTTCCTCAAGGGTGTACATATTAAGCTCTTTTAGTCTCTCCTCATATGGCTTCTCTTGCAGACCCTGCACCATTTTAGTTGCCCTCCTCTGGACTGCCTCTATCCTGTCTATGTCCTTGCGGAGATGGGGGCTCCAGAACTGGACACAGTACTCCAGATGGGGTCTCACCAACTGTCTGTACAGAGGGAGTTTTTTTTTTTTAATTTAAATTTATTAGGTTTTAATAACAAAATCTAAAACAACAAAACACACATATTCGATAGGGTACAGAATAAAGATTAGTACAACCAAACCCCCACCACCACAAGCCTCCCCACCCCTCTCCCACCCCAACCCCTCACAAAACACCACCCCACCCATCCCACCCACAGACATATAGGTAAGCATGATTCAACATCTAATGTAACCACCCCACCCTCAACCTCCCACCTCCTCCCTCCCCTCTGTTATAGGTGCGCCATCACATATAAAAAATAAAATACTCTGGGTAAAACAATCATTCATCTTGTACTACCAAACACAAGTACCCACAACTGTACAAAATGACATACATAACCAAAGTTAGCATATTTATGCGGACTAAAGAGATCAGGTCCCAAATTAAGTAATTAGTGCAGACATAATGCCTGGAGTTTACCCCATCTCTTCCGAAACAGGTCCATATGACCATGCAGACTGGCAATCAAACTCTCCGACTGTAAATACAAAACAAGTTCAGTCAGCCAGTCAGCATATGACAGGACCAACTGGTCCGTCCAATGTCTCAAGACTAATTTCTTAACCCCCATGGACACCAAGGCCATATGGTATCGATGTTCGACACTATCTATACGGGAATATTCACCCAAAATACATATCTCAGGAGAAAAAAAACAACCGACAGACCCAGAAGAAGATCAAGGTTATCCCGGACAAGAGACCACAAAGGGGCAACCTTGGGACAGTCCCAGAACATATGAATTAAATTACCTTCTCCTCATCAGCATCTGGAACAAGTCGATTGGGGAAGTTTCTTGAGCTGGAAAAGCTTAATGGGGTATAATAGAGGTTACTAACAACATAGTATTGGGTTAGCCGTAGTCTGTCCTGGGTATGATACCTATGTAAGTCCTTCCATATACAAGGCCAGTCCAGAGAGGCATCAGGTAGCAGATGTGTCCAGACACTCGAACCTTTGACAAACTCAGGAATTTGTAGTTCAGAAGGAAAGAGTAAATCAAAGAAATAGAATGAGATTGAGAAGCAAGATTTATAATTTGCGAAAGGAAGAGATAGGCCACAGAGTCTCTAAAGATGGTACCGAATTTGCCAGCAATAAAATGTCTTAATTGATACACCTTAAAGACCCCTCTACTAGGAATACCGAATTTCTCCAGTATGGCATCGGAAGAAAGAAGTGTTTCCTGGTTATAAAAATGCTCCACTCTGGCCTCTCTGATCTGTGGGAGCCAGTCCGGCATAAGCCAAGAGCTACCCAATTTGATATTAGGATTGAGGATCACCGGCTGTCCCAAATCCGAAACATTAGAGATGTGCAAAGACACTAAACATTGAGCCAGAGATTTAAGGGCGACTAAAATCATAGTATCAGTCACCCAGTGTGAAAGTGCAGCTGGAGGAGTATAAAGTATCGCATAACTATCGAGTTTGGACTCAGAAAGAAGTGAATGCTCAAGCTGGAGCCAAATTTGACAAGGTAACGTGGGATTCGTGGAAAACCATCTCCCCAATTTAGAAAGATGGGCGGCCCAATGGTAAAGTAAAAGATTGGGTAACCGAAGATCGCCTTTTCCTTAGGAAGCGATAGTTTAAGCGTGACGTCTAACACCCTTCCCCAGCCAAATAAAGTTAGAAAACATAGTATGGAGTTGCTGAAAGTATGAGATAGGAAGCCACAGATTTAACAAATTCAACGGGTAAAAAATCCGGAGAAGGACATTCATTTTAATAATATTTATCCGACCCCAAAGAGAAATAGGAAGGGCAGACCATCGCTGCAGATCCTGAGAAACCAGATTTTTTATTCTATCCAAATTTAGCTTTTTCAAAAGGGAGGGTTCAGTTGAAAAATGAATCCCCAAATATTTAATGGATCTAGGGGTCCACCTCATCCCAAAAGAAGTAAACTCCTGTTTATTAGTATGAACATTTAACGGGAAAATTTTGGACTTAGAAATATTCAATTTATACTGAGAGAAGGAGCCGAACTGCTCAATAATATCAATCGCTGCCTTTAGGGACTCTGCCGGGTATATTAAATGCAAAAGTATATCATCTGCATAAGCAGAGGACCAGTTCCTGCTGTTGTAACATAAAACCTCTAACCTGAGGAGATGTTTTAAGTCTGATGAGCAGCGGTTCCAGATACAAATTAAACAGCAAAGGTGAAAGGGCATCCCTGCTAGTACCAGTATATAAACGGAAGGGAAACCCCATTACAATAGATTTTAGCTGAGGGAACCATAAAACATCCGAACTCTATTCAGGAAAGCAGCGGAAACCCATCCTCTCCATTACAGACCAAAGGAAGGTCCAATCCACACGGTCAAAGGCCTTTCTGCATCAAGAGAGACCAAAGCTGCGGATAAGGGCTGATTGAGCATGCTGAGAAATATGGGACAAAATTCTTAAGTGATCACAGCAGACCTACCAGACACAAAGCCTACTTGCTCGGACTCAGTAGACCAGACCAGACTTTTAATTCTTTCAGCTAATATCTTAGCAAGGATTTTCATGTCATAATTTTGAAGAGAAATAGGTCTGTAATTTGCCAGATCCGTAAGGACTTTGTCAGGTTTAGGAATCAGTATAATTGTGGCCTCAAACAAAGTGGGATCTACTTCAAAGAAACCGATAGATATTCATATAATTTAGGAGAATAGGAACCAGCTCCTTGCGAAAACCTTGTAAAAATTTGCGGAAACCATCAGGGCCGGTGCTCTGTCAGGGGCCAGAGAAGTGATAGTCCTTTCTATCTCCTCCGACGAAACAGGAGCCGATAAAATTTCTTGTTGGGCCTCTGACAAACAAGGAATGTCAACGTCCCCCAAATACGTGTTAATATCTGAGATAGAATGAGATAAAGGAGGTTTACTATAAAGGTCCAGATAATATTCCTCAAAGATATGGTCGATACCTCTAGGGAAGATACAATAGAACCGGATGGAGAAAGCAAAGAAGGAATTATCCTAGAGCCTTCCAATGCCCATGATCATAAAGCCAAGAGTTTCCAACTTTTTCCCCATGGTCAAGATATTTAGCTTCGTTCTTATCAAACAGTATTCCATTTTCTCCTTCAAAAGATCCATATACTCACGCTTAGCTAACAAAGGTCTTTAAGAACCGGTAAAGAAGGGTTGAGGATATTTAGCTTCCAAACAGTAATTTGATTCATCAAAGACAGAGATTTTGCAATCGCGCTTTCTTCCTGGTGGAGGCCATCTTAATTAACTCACCCTGAGATAGCATTTCAAGGAACTCCAAACTATATCAAATCTCGGGTAGAATTCAGGTTCTCCAGGGAAGAAGAGATCAGAGACTTGATATTCGAAGCGTTTTGGGGATCCTTCAACAACTGAGTATTCAACCTCAAAACGGAATCTCGACAAAACTCAGGATCTAAAGAAAGTCTGATCCAGACTATGGCATGATCGAGAGAATGATTGGATCAATGCCAGATTGAAGAAGACTAGGAAGAAAAGATTTACTAACTAGAACAAAATCTAACCTCGATTTGGTACCATGCAGTTGGGAATAGAAAGAAAGCACGAAAGAGGGATTGGAGAGTCTCCATGGATCACATAGGCCTAAAATTGACAGTAACTCCTGAAGAGCTCTATGAGCCGGAGATGGGGGACGCCTATCTGGGGTTCTTTATCCAATATAGATGAGAGAGGAACATTCAGTCCCTCCCAGTATAAACTGGGAAGGAAGGAAATTGGATAGCTTGTCTGCAAGAGACATAAAAATTCTGGACTCCCCCACCGTCCATATACAGAACCCAGGACAACACTGCCGCCATTGAGAGTTCCTTTAACCAGAATAAACTTCCCTCTGGGTCTGATACAATCACTTCCTTCGTGAATAAGACATGCTTTTGATAAGAACGCAGTACCTTTACTAAAGATGGAATTCCCAGCAAGATAGGACTGAGAAAAACCAGAACGAGAAAGGAACTTGTATCATGGCTTAAATGCGTTTCTTGCAGGAAAAGAATATCAACCTGCAACAATGAGCAGTGATTAAAATCTGGGACCGCTTGACCCGATCTCTAAGCCGCACTAAATTCAAGAAACTATTTTAATCGTATTCATAGCCATTTTAAGTACCATATAGAAAACATGTCCCAGACAAAATCAATATTAAAGAGGAGAAAAAGCGCACAAAAACCAAATAAACCGGAGCTCAATAATCTGCCACAACACCCTAGAACAGAGTACCCACACAGGAAACCCAGCAATCCTGACACATTAGAACAGTACCATAGTCTAAGCTGGCAGACTGAACCAGACCACCCATAACCCCCAACCAACCACTACTATCCCCAAAAGACCCGTCCTCCCAACCTGCCTCCAATAGACATTACCATCTAGATATCCCATATATAATGGCACAACACACATGGCAAAGACCATACATAACACATAGTAGTATACCCACCCCCACCCCCTCCACCTGCCCAAAAGCCCACAAATAACTTGAGCCAGAGGAGTAACCATCCAATCCCCCACCACCCCTCCCCAATACAAAGCACAAACCCAAAAAATAACTATTTACACAGGAAGCCAGGGTAAAGCCAAAACCAGTTCAGGCAGAGAAAGGAAGCCTACCAGCCCAGCCCCAGATGCGAACCTCAAAACCCAGGTGGTGGTTGACCAGGACAATGGAGGAAGTACCCTCGGAGATATCACCACCTGATATAAATCCAACCCCCATAAAATGACCCACAGGATCCCAACCACTAGGGTGAGGTTAGCTATACCCCAACCCTAGGCTCGCGATTCCATCCAGCAAGCCACTGAACTACAGGCCCCTGCACTCCCCGGTACCCCAAGCACCAGCAAACGGAGAAACTACAACCCCTAGGGAAGAAACCCCCATCCATAATACTACCCCCGGCTCCAGTGTCAACGTAACCGGACCAAACCTTCACCAAGAGGAGTAAATGTCTGACTAACCCACCAGGAACCCGAACTGCCCATAAGGTGGCTTAACTGGAGCGCCCCTCGGATCTACTGAGAATCCACTGCTTAGGCCCGATGTTTCTGGGGGGACCGATGATCAGCGCGACCAAGCCAAGTCCACCACTAGGAAGTTACCCCAAGGGTCACAACTCAGCAGAATGGTTCCGAAATGGAGAGACATCGGGCCCAGCCGAGGAGCTCCCACCAGCACCCCTGAAAACGCCCAGCTAACCAAATCGGCCAACGAGGAACCACCAGGTAAGAGAAAAAACAAAGGTTAAAAGGCCTGTAAGACTCAGTACTACCAACTTAAAAAAACGGGAGGAATAAAGGCCCCCAAATCAAACCAACAGATTAGGGTAAAAAAGGCATGTAACGAAATGAAAAAAGGTGAAAGGGGAAAAAAACAAGCCCTCAACCAGCCATTAAATCAAAATAGAGAAAACAGAATGTGATAACATTCAAAAAGAGCAAAATGTTCATCAAGCAGAGTTCTTAAAAAGGTCCGGTAACTTAATAGCTAGGTCCTTCAGAGCTGCCTCGGGGGAGCTGAAGCTATAGGTAGAGCCACTGACTGTGACCTTTAGCGTCGCCGCATAAATCATTCTGAAGGGGATGGAGGCAGCAATTAGTTTCTGGACAACAGGATGGAAGGCCGCCCTCCTCTCACTGGTTTCCTTCGGCAGGTCCTGCGTGATCCTTATTCTGGCCGATCCCCACAACACCTCTTTCAGCTCTCGAGATTTAGTGTAGATGTGATGCCTCTCGATATAGCTTAAAAATTTCATAATAATAGGGCGAGGGGGCGATCCAGACTGAGGTCGAGGCCTCAGGGAGCGATGGGCCCGTTCCAGGTGATATGAAGAGTTAATAGGTGATGGGCCCACTACTTTATTCAGAAACCTCTGGAAGAAGGCTAGCAAATCTGGGCCCTCTTCCATCTCGGGTAGGCCCAAAATCAAAAGATTATTCCGACGATTGCGCCCCTCCAGATCCTCAGTTTTTGCTTGAAGCTTCTTAATCTGCTGTTTAAGCTCGAGATCTCCACTTCAGACTTGGATCTCCATTGCTCCACGGAGAAAACTCTGACCTCCACGTCAGATACTCGGGTCGAGACCAGGACAATTCACTCTAAAGCGATTTAAGCTCTCCAGATAGCTCCTGTAAAATTTCTTTCACCGGAGACAATTCCTGAAGAAATCTATCCTCTGTGAGGGGGTTAGCTAGCTGAAGTTTGTCTCCGGACCGGTCTGGTTTCACACCACTCTGGTTACGTTGCTTCTTAGCTGCCTTTTCAGGAGATGTAGGTGGCGTGTGTCTGACAGAGGCCTGTTTCCCATCCACCTCCATCTTAATAAATTAGGCAATCTGCTGCGTTCAGACTTCAAACCCCGTTAGTAGAGAGCTTAACAAAACTCTCACAATACCAATTTCGCCAAAATAAAGTGCCGGGGAGTCCAAAAACTGGCGATTAGAGCAGCAAGAGGGAAGAGCTCAAGGCCTCAGCTGCTGCCTAGCTGGCTGCCATCACGTGACCTCCTCCTGTACAGAGGGATAACAACTTCCTGTTTTCTGCTGCTGATGCCTCTCCCTATACATCCCAGTATACCCCCAGCCCTCCCTACTGCCTTCTCACATTGCTTGCTAACCTTAAGGTCATCTAATATGATTACCCCCAGGTCCCTTTCCTTTTTTGTTTTTGTTACTACCTCCCCACCCATTGTGTATTCTTCCCCTGGGTTCTTGTTTCCCAGGTGCATTATTTTGCACTTCTTTGCATTGAATCCTAGCTGCCATACTTCTGACCATTCCTCCAACCTTACCAAGTCCCTTTTCATCCTTTCCACGCCTCCTTGTGTATCAACCCTGTTGCAGATCTTTGTATCATCTGCAAACAGGCATACTTTCCTTCAGTCCCTCTGCAATGTCACTGATGAAGACATTAAAAGGACTGGACCCAATACTGAACCTCGTGTACCCACTAGTAACCCCTCTTTCTTCAGAGTGGACTCCATTTACATTTACCTTCTGTGTCCTGTTGTGTAGCCAATGTTTTACCCAGGCTACCACCCTGGGACCCACTCCCAGGCTGGTTAATTTGACTATTAATCTTTTGTGTGGGACTGTGTCAAATGCCTTGCTAAAGTCTAGGTAGGCAATGTCCACAGCCCCTCCCTGTCTACTACTTTGGTCACCCAGTCAAGAAATCTATTAGATTCATCTGACATGACCCTCCTGCTGTGAACCCATGCTGCCTTGGGTCCTGTGCCCCACTGACCTCTAGGTACTCAACTATTCTTTCCTTCAGAAGTGACTCCATCACTTTCCCTACACAGAGTCAGACTGACAGGTCTGTAGTTTCCTGCCTCTGTCTTGGTCCCACTTTTGTGAGGGGATCACATCCACCTTCCTCCAGTCCTCGGGTACCACACCATCCTCCATGATTTATTAAGAGTAGCCAGTGGTTTCACTAGTTTCTCCTTAATTCTTTTAGAATTCTGGGGTGAATCCATCAGGACCCATTGCTTTGTCCACCTTCAGTTTTAGGAGTTCTTGCAGAACCCTTTCTTCTGTGAAAGGACTGGGATTTACCCCCTATCAAGAGTGCTTCTGTTAATTGGATTAGGCACTTCCCCCTCCTCTTTTGTGAATACTGAGCAGAAATATTCGTTCAGTATTCCTGCTTTTTCACTGTCCCCCTCTTCCCACCCACTGTTCATTCTATTCAGCCTCACTATCCCTCCCTTTGTCTTTCTACGCTCGCTGATGTACCTATAAAAGGTTTTATCCCCCTTCTTAACTGAGTTGGCTATCTTTTCCTCAGTTTGGGCCTTTGCTATTCTGACTTCCCTCCTGCTTTCTTCTGCCTTAACTGGTACAGCTCTCTGTCCTGCTCCTTCTGTGTTTCCTTATACTTCCGGAATGCTATCTTTTTTTCCTACTTTCACAGCCACCTCTTTTGAGAACCATAGTGGCTTTTTCTTTCATTTTGATTTGTTTATTTGCGTCACACAAAGGCTTGTTACCTCTATGATGGCAGTTTTGATGATTCCCCATTGTTGCTCCACACCTCCTTCTAGCCTGTTTTCTAGTGCTTTTCTGAGGCACTCTCCCATCTTGCCAAAGTCAGCCCTTCTAAACTCCAGTACCCTCACTTTTGTATGGCTTGACTCTGTAGCTGAGTTCAATGTGAACCACACTGTTTGATGGTCACTTGTTCCCAGATGGCAACCCACTTCTAGATCTGAGATCCTCCCACTGCCCCCGTTTGAGAGTATGAGGTCTAAGATTGCTCCCTCACGAGTGGGTTCCGAAACTAGCTGTCTGATGGCTGCCACCTGTAGAGCATCAAGAATGGCCCTGCACTTGGATGTGGCTGCAGCAATGTGCTCCAGTTAACATCTGGGATATTCAGGTCTCCCATCAACAGTATCTCCCCTTTCTCTGCCATTCTAAGAATGCCTTCTATCATATCCTTGTCCATTCCCTCCCCCTGACATGGGGGTCTGTACACAACCCCTGTGCGGATTGTGGTGCCCTTTCCATTCTCCAAAGTGACCCACAGTGCCTCCTCTCCTCCCTGTTTACTCTTTTGTTCAGTTGCTTTTATCCCTTCCTTTACATAGAGAGCTACTCCTCCCCCTCTTCTCCCCTGCCTCTCTCTCCTGTAGGTTATGTACCCTGGTATGTTAACATCCCAGTCATGGTTCTCTGTGTACCATGTTTCTGTGACTGCTACGATATCCAGGCATCCCTCTTCCATCAAGGCCACCAGCTCAGGGAGCTTGTTGCCCAAACTACGGCATTGGTACTCTTACCCTCCATTTCCTGATGGCCTTCTCCCCTTCCCCATCCCTGTCCTTCTTGCCTTTGTCCACTTTCTCCGTTTACCCTGCCCTTCTCCCTATTGACACCTCTATGTTGGTGTTTGCCGCACACTACCATGATTTTTTGGGGTGCTAGAATTTCCTGCTCTTTTCCAGTGCCTACCCCTTGGCTGGTTTAAATGCTTGCCAATGACATTTAAACCTATCACCTAGGATCCTGGTTCCTCCCAGACAGATGCAGCCCATCATGCCAGTATAGGCTTGCATCACTCCAGGTGGACCCCCAGTCCCCAATGAAGCCAAATCCCTGGGCTCCACACCAGTTTTTCAACCACCGATTGGAATCCATAGTGCGGAACACCCTAGCCTCTCCTATGCCATAGATGGGCAGCACCTCCGAGAAGGTTACGTGCATGCTACTTGACTAGGCCCTCCCAATTCCACAAACTCTTCCTGCACTTCTCTAATCCTTTCTTAGCCAGGTCATTTGTCCCTAGGTGGAAAATGACATCCAGCTCCCTCCCTGTGCAGCTGCTCCAGCAATCCTGAGGATTTGCTCCCTGTCCCTCAAGCCATGGTGCCAGGCAGGCACCTTACCTCCCTCTCCCTTCCTCCCCAGTTCTACCTTCCAATAATGGAGTCCTCCACCAGGAGTTGTTTCCTCCTGCAGGGTCCCATGCCACCCTCCTGTGGGTCTCCTTTGTGGAGGTTCCCAGCATCCTCCTTGGTCTCCACTGCGGGTGCCTCCGTAGAGGAACCACACTTTGCCAGAATGACATAGGAATTGTGGAGAGGTACAACTGGAGGGATGTGCCTCTGTTCCACCACCCTCACCCTCCCTGAGCCCACTGTGGTCCAACCGCTCCTCTTTCTTGGCAACGTCTGAGGCAACGGCAGTGGCACTGGTGGTCCCTGGATGGAAGAGGAGGTCCCACAAATCCTGGCCAACTCAGCCTGGAGATGAGCAACCTCCTCCCTCAGCCCAGAGAGGTGCCTACAGATGGGACAACACCGCATCCTCCAGAACGTCTCCTGGAAGACTGCTGCTCACAGCCACTGCACTGCACCACTCCAATCATGTCTTATTTCTGGCCCCTTAACTGTTTGCAATCCTTACTCTTTCCTCTGTTTTTCTTCTCTCTTACTTTCTGCTGTGTGCCCTTTAAGCTCCTGATTGTCCTGTTCTGAGACAAGAATATTCTATATTTCTCAGTAGACCCTTACTTGCTCAGAGGCAGACCTCCAGCAGCTAGAGGGGCTGGAGAGCTACTCTTGCCCTTCTAGGATGGTGGGTTTTGGTGGCTCTGTGATCACTCACTTCCTGCTCCCAAACAGGAAGTTCCTGTTGTCAGTCAAATCCTGTGCCTATAGAAGTATAACTAGCTTTGGGTGGGAGGGAAGGAGGGCAATATAGTCCCAGTAGAGAAGTCCAGTCACACAGCAGTCCTTTCTCCTAGTGTCTTCTGCCAAGCTATTAGCAGAATCTTTCTAAGGCAGTCTTTAAATGTAGCTTCCTTCTAGCTAAGCCACTCTCCCTACTTACTAGATCTTTCTACAAGTAATTTAAACCTCACAGCTATTAAGTCATTTCAATCACCTGAGATTTACACCTAGATAACTGTTCAGATAACCATTCAGATCAGTTAACTCAGACAAACGCACACACTTTTTTTTGTTTTGTTTGTTATTTTTTTTTACCCTAAATTAAAGGTCCAAGTACAAAAGTTCTTCTTCTTTAGTCCCAGCAGAGAAGTCCAGTCACACAGCAGTCCTTTCTCCTGGTGTCTTCTCTCCAAGCTATTCTCCCCCCCTTCTTCTAATTGTGCCCCCTTGTTCTTGCACACCTCTTTTTCTGAAAGATGCTACCCTCTTGGACCTTGTTGATTCTCTTGAGGTACTTGAAGGTTTTTATCATGTCCCCCCTCTCCCTCCTTTCCTTGAGAGTATACATATTAAACTATTTTAGTTTCTCTTCATATGGCTACTGGTGCAGACCCTGCACCATTTTAGTTACCCTCCTCTGGACTGCCTCCATCCTGTCTATGTCCTTGTGGAGGAAAGGAAAAAATAAGGATTGAAGGTCTGGCCCCTTCAGCCTATTCAGGCCCATTGCAGAGCTCCCACACAAGGCCCAAACAGCTGCAGATGACCCAGACCTAGGAGTGGCTCCGTAGCCCAGCTCCCTCACAGGTTATGGGTGCCCTAGTTCCCCCAAAATGCACTGGCAGCACCCTGTGGCCAGCAGACCCCTCTCGGTGGGGGTTAGCAAGTTCCCCACCTGGGTCTGAATTAAACTGGGAATTTCCTGGTTTCTCTTTCCTCTCAGCAGAAAATAGCTCTGATGTGCAGCCAGAACAGTCTGTCCAATTTTTCTGCTTACCAGTGCCTTGGGGCAACAGATTCCAAACTCCAGTTTCACAACAACAGTTTATTTTGTCAGCTGCATTCTTGAATTCCCCCACTGTTTTGACCCCACAACCTCCACATGGAGGCCATTCCATGTGTCATCCACCCTCTCTGTGAAAAAATACTTCCTCACATTGCCCCTGAGCTGTCCCCCTCTATCCCCTCTATCTTCAAACTGTGCCCTTTTGTTCTTGCACATCTCTTTTTCTGAAAGATGCTACCCTCTTGGATTTTGTTGATTTCCTTGCGGTACTTGAAAGTTTCTATCATGTCCCCCTCTCTCTCTTTTCCTTGCGGGTATACATATTAAGCTTCTTTGGCCTCTCTTCGTATGGTTTCTGTTGCATACCCTGCACCATTTTAGTTGCTCTCCTCTGGACTGCCTCCATCCTGTCTATGTTCTTGCAGAGATGGGGTCTCCAGAACTGCACTCAGTACTCCAGATGGGGTCTCACCAACTGTCTGTAAAGAGGGTTGACAACTTCCTGTTTTCTACTGGTGATGCCTCTCCATATGCATCCCAGTATCCCCCCAGCTCTCCTTACTGCCTTCTCACATTGTTTGCCTACCTTTAGGTCATCTGATATGACTACCCCCAGATCCCTTTGTCCTGCACTATTTCATGGTGCACACAGCTCCACCTGTATGTCAGCTGGAACTACAGGTCAATGGCTGCAGACTGGATTTGCACTCAGCAACCACCTGTATGTCAGCCTGGAACAACAGGTTGGTAGCTGCAGGCTGGGTTTGGACACAGTAGCACAGACTATTGTGGCCCAGAGGGCTAGCACCAGAGGAACAAGTGGTTGTGCTGCATGCCATAGACATATTGCTGTTCCTGCTACAGTGTGTATCAGACAATACAGTACCATAGTAGCTGGTATTGTGATGGACACAGCAATGCCTATGGTGTGTTAGGCAACAGTGACTGCTGCTATCCACATAGTGATATGCACAGCTGGCAGGTGAGTACTGACAGTGGACACCACAGTCATACTGTTCTGTGACCCACATACGCTGCGCCAATGGCATGAGATTCTCACACTAACATACAAATGGCTGGCCGTGTGTGATGGGGAGCCTGACAGGTGTGCTTTATGTGCCCTGGGAGGGCAGACACATACCATCATATAGGCACACTGATGTCAGAGGCATTCCCATCACTGGCACATGTGCACTGTGTGGATGGGCCCAGCCGTGTGGTAGCACCTACCATGTTGTACAGCCTGGCCACCTGTACACAATCTCCTCAGCACCCTCCATTTCCCCAGACTGCATGTGTGTGCTGGATTGTGGTGGTGTACCCCTATGGGGGACTGGAGGTATGTGCTGCAAGGGTGCACTGACAAGGTGTCCAGTGTGCACTGGGACACCCACACATGCCTGGCAGATTTGGGACCAGTGCCAGATGACAGAGACATGGGTGGTGCCATCTGTGTGCAGCATGTCTCATCCAAGGCATATGCAGTGGTCCAGGGTGGCCTTCCACCCTCACTGCCTCCTCACTGGCTACAGTCATCAGGTGCACCATGATGCTGTTGTTGCTTATGGCCATGCTGCCTGTTGCTGCTGTGTCCATGCCCGCCTTGTTTTGCCCAGAGTTAAGACTACCTTTTTCTAGGCAGTAATTTGTGCCATGCAAAGTCGCACAAACACACTTTATGTGGAGCTAACACACTGAATATAGCATAGCGCCTGTATTCATGTACACGTCCTCTCTCTTTGCCCAGTGCATACATTATAATTTTGCCTGGCGCTAATCCAGTTTGCCCATGCTATTTGGTCTGTTGATCTTTTGAATATAGGAGACCTGTGCAAACCCAGCACAAACAGTTTACACCCTGTGCAACGTTTTGAATATCTGGCCCCTGATCTTTCATTTGCTGTTCCTGCTGTCCTCACTGGGATATGTACAGTCACAGAAGACAGTGCTTAGGCTCAGGGGAACAGCTGAACCAGCAAACATATTATCAGAGCTTATAAAAGCTCTAAAATGTACTGCAGCCTATTGAATCTCTAACTGCTGCAGTTCTCCGCTGATGTCAGCTGCAGGCGATTGTGGGATTTGCAGTTATAGAAAATGTCAACTTGCAGATCAACAGAATTAGTGTGATACAATCTATTATACTACAGTAAACAGTAAGTAAACAAAATGTTTTTGCTCGCAGAGTGCAAATTAGAACCAGTCCCATACTTGGGTGTGGGGCTCTTAGTGCTGACAGTTCCCCTTTAAGTTACTTCTAGTAGTTGGAGCAACATGGGCACATCAGCCTTATTGCTCCTATTCATCCTTAGAATGAACTTTAGTATGATGGAACATACCACAGACACTGAAATTTGATGCCTCCAGAAGGACATGCCTTTGGGGCTTGAGCAGTACCAGTTAGCCATATAACAGATGCATCATAGTTCGGATTAAGTTCCACGAGACCTTCAGAAGATGCAGACAAAGGCATTGATTTGCACACCAAAATCCAGTAAGGACTGTAGGGTCATCAGGTTGTGTTGGCAAGGCCAGTTAGTGAGAACCTCTACCTTGGCAAGATCAGTATGCGCTCTGGAAGAAACAATGTGCCCCATGTATTTCACCAATGGTTGGCAAAACTGGCACTTGTCCATGGACACCTTCAGACCAAACTCCTTGAACTGGTCCAGCACCATCATGAGTCAAATCAGATCATCCTAAAACACCTGTACTTTCAGCAGATTCATATCCACTACTGCCTTTTCCATCAGTCATCGGAGTATGATTAGGGCCCCAAACATGCCTTGGAGCATATATTGAATAAGTAGAACCTTAGGGGGCAAATAAAAGCAGACTTCTGTTTGTCATCCCCTGCCACAGGGATCTGATAATAGCCATCTCCCAGTTAGGCTGGTAAAGGAGTTCTTCACTAGTCTTGACATGGTACACTGATCTGACACAGTCTCCTTATTCAAGGCATGGTAGTCTATACTAGAGATGGGTGAAGTTGGGCAACTTCACTCTGAGAATTAATCAGCGAATTTAGTGCAATTTGCAGTTCAAGTCATGGACACAAAGTGCAAAGTTCCAGCCACAAAGTGCGGAATTGCACCCACGAAGTCCAGAATTTCACCGTGAATGGAAGAAATTCACCACGAATAATGGAATTTCGCCATTCACGGGTAAAATTCCACCATTCGCAGGTGAAATTTCACACTTTGTGGCAACAATTTTGGAAATAAAATGACAAAATCACATAGGTGAGTTTTGAGTCTATTAACAAAAATTCGCGGATTGTTCCACAGAGGCGAATTTGCCGACTTCTCCGGAACTTCGCTGGTGAATTTCAACTTCACAACATCTCTAGTCTATAAATATCCAAATGGCTAAAACTTTCTTTTGAACAACCATGATCAGAGAGGTTTATGGACTCTGAAACTCGTTGAAGATGCCTGTAACAAGCACAGTAGCTTGTGCTGGTGCCAAAGGACATCCTCAATATACAGTACATATTATTCTATAAGACTCGTATTTCTGTAGAACTGATATAAACACCCTGGCCTTTTTCTTGGAATTGTTTGAATAAAAACTATTTAATCAGTAAGTGATATGGGACACTTTAGATAAAATTTTAATAAAAAGTTGGAAACACAATAAGAATTAAAATGAAGTCTACTTATGTGTTGAAGTACCATATATATATAATATGTACTTGTGCAATCATTGATGCTTCAGGCATAAAAGGTTTTTATGTATGCACATTTAGTTAGAAATGCTTTTCTGAACACTTAATCAAGTTGCACCTTTGGAATGTCTATATTTAAAGCCTGAGCACTTCTGTTTGGGTTTCCTTTACTAAGCACATCACTTTTATAATTAGAGAATTAATCAGGAAGTAATAATATTACTGACTAAAGGGTAAACCAAAAGGGACTTCAAAGGACAACGTGTTAATTAATTTTATTGCCTGAAGAAATCTTGTGAAAACAGCATTCGGTACTGCTATAAAAGGCAAACCCAAACAGTCTGGCAACTACTCCCTGAAGAAGCCTCACTTTTTTGGAGGTGAAGCACCAGGTTGCCATTTTGTCTGCATCAGTGCAGTGCAGTCTTCACATGTTATCTGTATTCAAATTTCACTGCTGACAAAAAGATAGCATAAGCCATTTTATGCTGTAAAGAAAAGGAAAATGAATTAAACGTGTCTTTAAAACTATGAACTTTGTCTACACCATTTGTTGCTGAGTTGGTGAGAAAGTAAAAAGCCAAGGGATATCTTTCACATCTGCATCAGCTAAAAGTCTTGATCTCTTTCTAGAGGAACTCTTGTATGAGAGACAGATATGGTGTTCCTGCCCCTTGGCACAGCTGTCATCCCATTCATTAAGTGAAAATACATCCCCTCACCTTGGCAAACTTGTGATTCAAACTCCATAAATAATTGAAAGGCTCTGCCTGTGGTTATATGGGGAATAGCTCCTCCCCCATATCCTATTTAAGCAGCAGAACTCTGCTGCTCTGCTTAGAGCAAGATGCACTCACTGTTGTGCTGCTGGTGGCAGCTGCTCTTCTGCCTCCCCCCTCTCCTGCCTGCCTCCTCCTGCTTCCTGTTCTGTCTCCTGCCCCCCCCCACAGCTACACTGCCTTTCGTCTATACCTGTACCTTGTTACTTCTCTTCTTTGGGGGGGAGTTCCTTTTGTCCGTTTCATGTTTACTCCGCTCTCCTCACGGCAGCTCGTAGCCATGCTGCCGCCACTACTGCTCTCCTCCTTGCTGCCTTTGTCCCTCGCTTGCTACAGCGCCTAGATCTCTTCTGACTCATCCTTCTGAGTGGCTGCCGCCTGCTGCAACTCTAGTTTTATTCCACCAGGCCTCCCTCCATTTGGTCCAGATTCTGCTCACTGCCTACCAGATTACATCGTGCTACACTCTGCAGCTGCCTAGTGACAACGGACCGCGTTTGCTATGCTCCTTGTTGGCTCCCTACGAATGCCTTCCATCTGTATCTCAATCCAGTCCTCCAGTGTCTTTCTGCTTATTGTTCATACCTCTCAACCTCCTGCCTTATGACTTAAAGTCATAGCTTATCACAAATTAGGGTCAAAGCATAAAACAATTCAGAGATACATCCTCATATTGCAGATATCACCTCACAATGCTGGTAGGATAAGGGGCTTAGTATACAATGTATTTCAATAGAGGAACAAGTCTACTATTTAATGTTGGATAATATTTGTGCTTACATACTTCCATTATTTGGTCACCAATACAAACAACTTTTAGGAGGGTCAGACTACTACCCTGCTATCTACATTCTTCTCCGGTCCTCACCACATACCATATGCATTATTCAGCAATACCCCATGCTACTTCAGTTTCATCTCATGCAAGTTCATGACTACTACTACTACTGCTTCTACCGACCTACATGCAGGTCCCCTTGCTTACAACTCGTTACGTGTTACTCACACTATTATCACATTTCTGCCTCCTGCTCATCCTGGCTGCCTAGACTTCTGCGAACTATAAATATTCAACCTCGCCAGGTCCTAACACTCAAACGTTCCTTCGGATCAGCTCATCAGTGCTCGTTCAGCTGCTTCAAGCCTGCTCTCTTACTCCACCTGCCTCGCCATTTTTTGTGGCCCCAAGGTTCGGCTATTTGTACTCTACGCTCAGCATCGGGCCAGGAGGTTTATATTTTTCTGTCAGACTGCCACACTCAGCCTGGTCCTGGAGGTTTGTGTAATTTTACATCGTACTTACTTCGCCCTCAGGACGTGGAGGTTCATCAAGAGCATCATGTTTACAAGACCTGCTTCGCCCATCTGGGCCTGGAGGTCTTTTCGCTCTCCATCTACTCCTACATCAAGTTCCATTGCCAATCTACTCCCATCTGCTTGCCCCAATCAGGACCAGAGATTCCTTCCACTCTGCCCAGCCTCATAGTCTGCATTTAGCTTCCTCGCTTCACCGAAGACCTTTTCCTCACATAACTTGGCATTGAATCCAGGACCATAAATTCTCCTATCTGGATCATAGAGTCATTCGTTCAAGCTCCGCTCCACCTCAGAAAGACTTCCTCATCTGATAGAATTGCTTGACTGGTACAGCTTGACCTTTGCTGATTGTTTATGCTCACCTGGATTTGACCATTACTCATATCGGATTCCTGCCCTGGACATACTGTATACCTTTCAGAATTCATTCCATACTAATTCTTCCAGCTGACTTACGTGGGGTTTAGCTGCGCCTGCTAGCTCTTATGGGCTTGGGTGCCATTCTCAACTACCCATTATTTACTTATCAGCTGACCTACGTGGGGTCCAACTGTGCATACTGGTCTACAAGGGCTAGCTGCCACTCTACTCACTGGCCAAGCAGACCAACGAAGGTCTGATTGCGCTTACAAGTGTACTTGGTGCTAGCCACCACTCTACTTACCTCACCAGCTGACCTACAAGGGTCCAGATGCATATCTTAGCCATGGGACTAGCTGCCATGTTTTACTACTTATCAACTGACAAATCAGGTCCATATCAATTGATACTTACTACCTTATCTCCTAACCTATGCGGTTCACCCACACATCCTTACCTATTTGGGCTTGTCCTATTATACTCCTTTGGATGCTTCCTAACTTCACACTGTATTGCTTCAGATTTACTACCCTCAAATCCTGCCAGGATTTCAGCTCAGCTCTACTGCTGTATGCCTTCTCTATCATGACTTAAGCATAAATTCTACTCTCTTCAGTGATATTAACTAACTGGGTTCATCAGTCATCAAATTCATGTCAAGCCTATTACCATTCCATGAAATTCATAAGCCTTCTATCAGCAGAAGCCTGGAGGTTGGACTACTTCTATTTTATCCTGCCTCGCCAACGTCAGAGCCTGGATATATTTACTCTCTATACACCTGTCATTTACCAGCCTTGAGTCTCACTACAGCATCCTGAACCTGTAGATGTGTATGATCCACCTCAGTGCAAATCTTCCTGGATGCTTCACGTGTTCATACAACTACCTGCTTCGTTCACGCAAGAATTGGAAGCCTGTTCCTGACCTTTTGTCTCTTACTATGAACTGTTCTGCTGGATCATCTGTAATCTGCAACTTGGACTAGCCAATAATTTCAGTCATTTAGGATTATGCTCCTTTAGTATGCCCAGAAGGATGGGCAGGTCGGTAGCCATGGGTCCTCAGAGGTTTCCACCAAGGGGGTTTTCCTCTCCTGCGTGCTGCCGGCCATACTCTCCAGAGTTGGAGGAGATAATTGTGGGATATCATATTTTTTTGGGGGGTGTCACATCCTAATCAACTACCCATCCTTCCTATGGTGGGATACAGAGCAAAGCCAAACCATCAACTCATTACGAATAATTCATCTGTTCCAGTATCTAGCACTATCTTATTTTCAGCTCCTCATGTACTATAATCACTGACTTACTCATGTCCATGCCTAAGTACCTAAGCACTATTCATCCATACAACTATACCTTGGAAGCATCATTCTACTTATTGGTCCGGCCTTTGTATCCAAACTCAAACCTACATCATGTAGATGCAGTATGTAATACAAGCACTGAGCTCTGAACCACATATAATGATCAGTTATGGGTGAGCTTCCAAAATCAAAGGCACAGGGCCAGTTTCTGTTGCAGTGCAGAAGCAGGGACTACACTACTCACAGGGCCCAATTTTCAAAAGGTATGCGGTCGCCGCACCGGACATGTGGCCGAGAGGGTCTGATGCAAGTGCCAGCTTGCATCGAACAGGGTCACAAGAGCAATTTTGTAAAAAATCATGCCGCAGCCTTCCTGCTGCATGTCTAGTGCTGTGCCACAGCTCAGTTCTGCCAGTTCCCCCCTGACATACCTTTGTGTCCGTGGTGGAGCCAGTTTACGGTGCTTACACCACAGCTTTGGTGCAAGCTGGGGCAAATTGAGAGCACTGCTGCAACTTGCATCCCAGGTTATAAAATGGTGTGCAAGTTGCAGCAAACCCTTGGCCACAGGTGTGGCGAATATTGTGAGGACACAGGGCATGGTCACAAGCCCTGCATCCCCATTTGAAAATCAGGCCCACAGTGTCAGCATGTTAGATATGTGCCAATATCCTCCCTTTCTGCATGGTGATGTCCTTTCCAGTTTTCTTTGTAACAGTCATTGAATACCTGTTCCACAAGAAAGTATAACGCTACCTGAAAGTTGTGGATAACCTAATAGGAGGTACAGCAATCAGGACAAATCTTGCCATGCAGGAGGTAAAAAAAAAAACTGTAGATAAAATAGGAGGAAGGCCATGAGCATAGTATTTGTAGCTGCAGGCATAAGCTAAGTTGGGGGAATAATTGCCTACACCCCACATACATACATATGTAATAAACAAATATTTAATTCCAGTGTAAGGTGTCTGACACCATTATAGAGAGTTCAGATGCAGCACATTTTGGGAGGACCTGGGCTACTACTGGTCACCCTGGCTAGCAAGCCTACAGCGCTGGGTGCGCAGTGGTATGAGGCCAGCCTGGTGCTGGATAGTGTGGCTGCTCAGTTCATGTTATGTTTTCTAAACAAATTATGCTAAGAACAATGACAAAAAGCTAGCTGCTTGATTAATTAATACATTGCTGAATGGCAGCTGTCAGCACTGCCAGGCGCATGGGTAGAGATAGTAAGAGATGAGCAAAGAAGTGGCTCTGCTGAATCAGCACTACTGTGTTGAGGGGGAATCTGCTCATGTGTGCCTCAGGGCAGAAATTGCAAACCCCTAGTGCGGTCACAAAAGCAGGCAGTGGCATGCACAGTGCAATCAGAGTAAGAGTGGGAGTGCCTTCAAAATCAGTGAGGGACCATTTTCTTATTAAAATAAAGGTATTCCCTTAGTTGGCAGGTGACAAGCACCAGGTACATATCTTTAGAAATAATTTATAGTTGTAAGTCTAATTAATTATTCATGAGCCTAGCGAGGCTCCTGATTGGCTATTGGATCGGTCATTAACGTCTTAGAAATGACTGATCCAGCTGCCAACTGATGCCGTGTGGCACACAGAGCTCATACCACACACATAAAATCTAAATAAAACTAAAATAAAATGGCAAAAATGAATGTTGTTATTGCGATTAGGCTTATAATCTCAATAACAAGCTTGAAGCCCTACCGGGTCATATGCTTAATAACGTATGACATTATAGCTAACCCATAAGAGCACTGTCTAGGACAGCAAATGGTGCAATACTACGTATACTGCTGTATGCGGTATTGCACCATTCACACACTCCCAGGCAGAGGATAAGACCTCTGCTGGAGTAGGTTCCATGAGCAGCTGCTGTGGCTCACTGGACAGAGCCACAGCAGCAGGAACTCAGCACTGTGTCTGGGACTGGGTTTGATTCCGGTCCCAGACATTTTATTTTTCAACACTTTGTGCACTCGAGTTGGACCCCCGGAGTTGAGACTCTTTAATGGGGGGACCGAGGCGCAGCCCCTGAAAAAAGAGTTATGCCGCACTGTATTGGCAGCGCGATTTAGCCATGCGGCATAATGTCTTGCGACATTATGACCTTATGCCGCTTGAAGCAGGCCATTTCCTTGGATTAACGACTAGCTGGAGGTAGGTGGCCCTTGTCTGCATGTCAGGCTTCCCACTCCCCCAACTGGTTGTTAGTCCCTCAGAAATTACCAGCTTCTCAGTTACTATTACTTAAATAAAAGAAGGGGCACACACAGAGGAATGGGGATGGGCTACCACATGAAAGAAGGAACCACTGCTAGGCAGCAGAAGGCTGCAGCACACAGTGAATGTCAGTTGCAAACCATATGAGCAAACCAACCCCTTAAAACACATATTTTAATAAAATAAAGACGCAGTGGGCTAGAAATGGGTCTAAGGATCTAGGAATACATGATTTGGTTATACCAGAAGTAGGTATGAGCAAAGATGGGGTATAAATGTATACTCCCTAAACTAGACTACTACTCCACCATCTATGCTAGGGCATACGCAACCCTCGTAGCCAAGTTGTCTACTGCCTACAATAATGTCTGTCACTTTGCCTTGCTGGCCCCTTTTTCCACCCACCACTGTGTCCTCTACCAGTCACTCGGATGGCTCCCACTACAAGGCCGCTTTGACCTCGCCCTTTGCTGCATGGTTGATAATGCCATCAGTACTGGTCAGAAATCTCCCCTTGCACCCCTCCTCAAAGTACAAACACTATACCGCTGTCTCCGCTCCAACAACATCCCCCCCTCTAAATGTTCCCAAGGTATCCACCAATATGGGCAGGAGAGCCTTGTCGGATGTGGCCCCCTCATTGTGGAATAAGCTGCCTGCTGAGCTCTGTTCCCTGGACACCCACTGCCTGTTCAAATCCTGCTGCCGCTGCTTTACTGGGTAGCCCCCCCTCCCAACCTCTCTAACCTCCTTGAGCTTATCAGTGTCTCAACAACTTTCCCTTTTGTGTTAATCCTACAAACCCTCCCTCTTCCATACCTACCCCCTCCCTCCCCTCTACTCCCCTGCACCAGGGGTTCCCCCCCCCCCCCCACATCCAGTTGCTACTCCACTTTGCGCTTATCTGTTTAGTTCAGTAACTATTAGTGAAAATTACTTGTTATTTCTGTTATGGAAACTGACACCTTATTATGCTGTAAATCAGATTTATTGTATTTTGCTACCTTGTATCTTGAAAACTGTTATATTTTGTTTTGCATCATCGTTAAATTGTTCAACTGTTCTATGTACTTTGCTTATAGTTTATTCCTGTGCCATTGTATGTGGCCTGGGTCGTGTCTGAAAATGGTCCCTGGGATCAGTACACCCACCCAGTTATCAAATTCATAAATAGATATGCATTTGGTTTTGGAGTTACCAAACCTAGGATGAGTTTGGATTTGGTTTTGCAAAGGATTTGGATTTGCCTGGTACACGTCTATATTGATAAGTGGTGCAAAAATAAGACATTTTTCAGAAGCAAAATACCACAAAATGTAAAGGGTCAGTGCATAACAGTATAGAGTATACTGTGTGAGACACACTCCATCCTGCTGTTTAAAAATTCTTTGTTTTTGAGTCTGACTGCAAGAAGTCAAAAAGTAGGGTGAGAAATGAAATATGGCTTACAGGACCACTCCCACCCTGATGCGACCAGGTGAAAATTAGGGCCAGTAGAAAATGTAGTAAAGCAAACAAATTAAGTATTTTTTCAAAGGAATAGCTATGAAATCCCAAAATTCGGTCTCCCAAACTCCGTAAGCCTGAGTCCAGGAGAATGAACTTCGGAAGACCGAAAGGGTCTTAAGTGCAATGCAGGGGGCTTCATCCTCCGCACCCCACCCCCCCATAACTAAAATAACCAGCTCTGAGGGGGGGAGTGGACCCCAGAGTAAAAAATAAAAGTTATGGGGTGTGGAATTGCAGGGAGCTAAAATAGTAGCCACAGGGATAAGAATCCAAGTCGTCCACAAGGCAATGCTAGTCAAGCTGCTAGTGGCTTAGCCCTCCATGCCACGGGAGGAGCTTGGCCAGCTTCCACAACCTCTGGAGTCTTCTAGTGCCTGATAAGGGAAGGGGTAGGGTAGCAGTTCATCACATCTGCTACCTTATCCCTGTCGGCATCGCATGTGTCAGGCTTCCTGACTGTCAGGCAAGTGTGTGTCAGGAAACTGAACTCAGTCCTGTGAATTTCAGGATTCCGTGTTTCAGTCTTCTAAATTGATACCTTTTTAAGAACCTAGTGGGCATGAAACAGTGGGTACTGGGCACTTCTCTGCATTGCTTTCTTTCTATAAGGCTGAATTTTTAGCTGACTTGGAGCTAAAGCTGGCTTTAGTGTTTCTTTTTACCAGCACTGGAGTCCCACATACTGTTTCATTCCACCCTCTACATTTCAGCTACAGGCTGATAACCTTCCCACTCTACACACACACATGCACACTCAAACAATATTATTTTTTCCTTTTTTTTTTTTTCACACAGATGAGACTAACAGTCTCTTAGTTGTTACTGTTAAATGGTCATTTAACAGACCACATGGTTTATTTTTTAGTTTAGCATTTTTCTTATAATTAGTTTTCTTTGTCCACTCTGGCCTTACATCCATCAGCAGGATAAACTCCCCCACCCCCCACACACACACACACAATCACCAGTTAACCAGTAACTCAACTCATCTTTGTTTCTTTAAAAGCACAAATCAAAATATTTAAGCACTTGCACAAAAAAATTAAAAATGCAGCAGGAAACACATCATACAGTATTAAAACATACAAAAACAGCAATATTTATTAGAATAATTTATCAGAATTACAAAAAGGTGAGTCTGAACAAATAAGTCTTCAAGACCAACTTAAAGCTCTCCATGGTCAGGCACTCCCTTACCGAATGAGGTAGAGAATTCCACAGAGCCGGGGCCACAAACGAAAAAGCCCTGTGAAAAAACAGTACATACTGACTCATCATCATCGATATCAAAATAAGTTCGTAGAGAACCAGTGGAGCCAGCAAGGAAGAGACCAAGGTTTACTTTAATGAATGTCGAAATGTTCCATATTTTCAAGCAATAAATGGTTGTACAGATCCAAAGCAACACTACCAGCAGTGCTCAAGACTTCTCAGAGTAGACAGTCATAGAGGGGCAACTGAAGTATAAAATACATGGCTGGCCCAGTGGTACAGAGGGTTGAGGTGACCCTTGTTTGGGAACAGACTTGGCTTCCTGGGGGTTGGCCGGGTAGAGAGGATCCAATGTCCCAGGGACTGCTGTCCTCTCCTGAGGAGGGGTGGCCAGCCATCTCTGCCTTTGTCTGCCACCAGGGGAGGCCAGGGGTAGCACAAGATGTGAGCGGCTCAATGGGAGGAGGGGCTGCAGTTCTGTAGTGCGTGCATGCCTCTACATGCATGTGTGTATGTTCCCCATGGCCCGGGGGTTGAGCAGAAAATGGAAAAAAGACTGAGGTGGGTTTCACGAAGCCTTGCCTGCTCTCCTCTAACACACACTGTCAACTGGCCATCGACATATGAAAGTGTTGTATCAGGATAGATAGATAGACAGACAGACAGACAGATAGATAAAAACCTTTATTTTTCAACATAATTTAACTTTAAGGACTAAAATAGCCCTGTTTTTGTCCTGATATTCAAATGGTTGAAAACAAATGTATTTTACACACATACAGTAAATACAAAATTACAAAAGATATAAAAAAAAATGTTTACATAACACAGGCCATCTCTCAAACATTTATCTGTATGTCTCTGTCTTACAGTTTTAAATAGATGATACAGCTATTTACGTTGTATGTGCTGTATTGGGAGGGAGGACAGCCCTCTCCCTTCTGGCCCTGCCACAGGGACCAATCTGCAGGGAACTCAGCAGTGGCTGAGAGAGACGAGTGACAGTTGGGGGGGGAGGGGGACTATGGATGATAGCCACCTACCTGCAGTCCAGGGTAAAACATCTATGTAGAAAAAAATAAGTATAAAATGGCAAGCTTCACAGTGCAGGCCAGATTTTTCTCTTAATTTGTCAATATTTTAAAGGGTTAGCCCATATACTGAGTTTCCAAGGATCTTTTAGATTGTCTTCAACCATAGTAGTAACAGTATGATCTTGGCCAACACAGGAAAAAGTACTGTCTTTATCAGTACTGTGCCACCATCTTTATCATTTCCATTAGCAGTTTCTTCTGTTGGTAGTGAGGTTTGGAAGGGTGCCCGCTCAACTGGTTGAGAAATCAAAATAGTATCCATCATTTCATCTGACACTTTCTCAATGAGTAGGTCTTCACACATGCTGATATCTGTGAAGCCTGAAGAATGCCAGGCAAGCCTTAAATTGAGCATCTAATATTGTGGCCAGAACATAATCTTCTGTTTCTAACATCACTGATATTCTGGGGTCCATTTCCTGTGATATAGATGGCTTTTCAACAAGAGAAACAGCATTACTTTCCTCAAGAAGTGTTGCCTTCTGCTTTTCTAGTTTGTTCCTAAGAAGGAATGTTAGGGGCATTTCTTGACTAGGGCTGGCATTGTCTGCACTCATTTTCCAAGCAGCTTCCTGAAGTGGCTGAAGAATATGGCACAACTGTGCCATCAGGGTCCGCTGGCTTGAACTGTGTTGCATATACCTTTTCCCTACTGAGTGATCCATAGCATACTGATGCACTGCTTTATGCTGCTCAAGAAGCTGTGGTACCATGTAGAAGATGGAATTCCACCTGGTGACCACCTCCTGCTTTAGCTGATGTTGTGGAAGATTATTGTCCTTTCGCAGCTGCTGCAATATTTTGCATGCTTTAGCAGAATTACTAAAATGTCCACATATTTTGTGTGCAACACTAAATGCTTTCAGAATGCTTCTGCCATCTTAAAGAAAATCAGACATTGGTGCAGTGGTTGGATTTCCACTTGCAACACTGGTGACCCAGGTTCGGGAAAGGACTCAGGCACTGGAGGGCCGGAGGGAGAAGGCTTGAGCATCTGATGACTGCTCGCCTTCTCCAAGGGGGAGGGAAGGTTTGCAGCCAGGAGTTTGCTGGCTCCTGGTGGAGGCCAGAGGAACAGCACTGTGCTGGGCCCCCACCGAAGAGAAGCGTGATGGACATCAGCTTGTGCCTTGACATCAGTGGCACACCATGCTCCTGAGGGAGAAACCGGAAAAATGCACCCCAGCTGATTGGATGACAGCCACCAGACTCTCGCCACGACGGAGCCCTGAACAGCCTGGACTGACCTCAGCAGCACCCAGACCAACTGATTACACCTACCAGTGCTTTCTCCTCAGAAGAGGAGAACCCTCCTAATGACAGGAAATGTCAGGTTACCTGGGGGGGGGGGCTGCGGATATGGGGTGGCAGATGGCGGAGAGGGTGGCAGGCTGCATGGGAGTCCCAGGCGGCCCGAAGGAGTGGCAAGTGGGAGAGTGCAAAAAAAAAAAAAGAAAATCAGATACTTCAAGATTGAGGATATGTACTGAACAAGGTATGTACACATTCTCTCCATCCTTCACAGCATGTACAATGTTAGCCCCATTATTAAATACCAAAATCCCTGGAGACAGGCCCTGAGAAGTAAGCCATTCAGCAAACTGTCTTCTTAATTCCTGCAAGAGGTTCACTGAAGAGTGATCTTTCGACTCAAAACTAGTACTACGTAAAGCAGCCTGCTTCTTAAATGTTTTGGTAGTCATGTTCAAAACAGAAGATGAGGCAGAGGAATCGTGAAAGGATGCCCGGTGACCAGTGACTGTCACGTATGCTACAGTTTGGCCACTAGTCCACATATCAGATGTAATATGTATTTGTGGCACTGCTGTGAGCTTCAAGGCCTGCATCACATTTTCATACAATTCACAATAAACATTTGGTAGTGCTTTGGTGGTAAATATTTTCTGTATGGTATCTGATATTCTGGAACTGCAGTTTGCAGTACTTGTTTAAAGCCAACAGATTCAACAAAAATGAAGGGACACAGATCAAGAGCTATCATTTCTACTATTGCCCTATTTAATTTCTGGGCAACTGGATAGAGTATATGTAAATGCCCTTTGAAGTGACTCTTGCATGGTTATTTGGTTTGGTTTGGGCGTGATCTGTTGCAAGAGGAACAGAGAGTAGGTAATCAAGGGAAACTCAGATGCAAAGGTGCCAGATGGTGATGGCAATGGAGAGGAACCATCATATTGTTTTCCTTTTTGTTAAATGGAGACATGGGTGCAACCATGGCTAAAAGATTGTGGGGGGGTATGGCTCTACCAAGCCGTTTGCATCAGTACCAATACAACTGGCTAGGCTGTGAGAGAGCTGAGCAAGAAAATAAACAACATCTCACTTGTAAAACGGTACTTACTACCTTTGTATAAATCAGAAACACTCACTTAGGATAAATAAACACCTACAGAACTGGTGCAGTAATAGACCTGGAATCAGTATTTAACAAGCATTTGTCAATGCCGAATGTTTGCTTGCTGGCATTGGCATTGGTAGTGTAGGAGTGAGAGAGAAGCATAATAGGAATGGCAGTGAAGTATTGAACTGAAGTCAATCCCACCACCACCCTGCAGAGACTGACAGGCATTGGGGTGTGCCTTTGGGTCGTCAGGCATAACGGCCATGCCGTTTCACCACACCCCACCCCTGCAGACACCGACACAGAAATAGTGTGCCTTGGGGTCTTTGGGCCTTATGCTCACCCCATTCCATCAGAAAATACAGTGAGATGGGTGCTGTATAGAAAATGGGGTGAACTTTGGGGCCAAAGAGTCCAAAGCACACCTCGATGCCTCTTACTGGCTGCAGGGTGTGGGTGGGGGTGGAATGGCATGAGCATTACAGACGACAATCCCAAGTCACACCCCTGATGCCTGTCAGTCTCTACAGGGTGGGGGGGGTTATGGTTGGAAACCCTAATGCCTCAGGCATTCGTTGGTATTTTCACTCCAGATTTTCAACATGGGTTTATTGTGACCCCCACCTTATGAACAGTGGCAATATCAACTCGTTAGCCGAAAGCTGATTTTGCACAGTGACTACGCCATTTGGCACCACAGGTGTGAAAAGACATTTTGAACGGGATGTAAAAAATGGCAGCTGTACTGTTCATGGGGAGGTGTAAAAAATGGCAATGTTGAAAATCTGCAGTGAAAATATAAAAAAACTGGTGAAGTCACAAGCATGCATAGAAACTGCGCAACGCACACCCATAATGTAATTAGTTTGGGAATTGTTTACAACAGATTGTCAATACAGGCATTTCTGGACCTCCGCTCATGAACAGTGTCACTGTGATTTTCTTAATCTGTCCCGAACAATGATTTCCCACAGCGACCATGCATTTCTGCGCTGGAAGTGTGAAAACACATTTCGGCCAGGGTGTGAAAAATGACAGCTGTACTGTTCATAAGGAGGTGTGGAAAATTACCAGTGCTGAAAATCTGGACTGAAAATGTTACAAACTCGTGAACTTAAGAGGGCGCGTGGAAACTGCGCAATGCTCACTCATAACGCAGTCATTTTATGGAATTTTGTCACCATATTTTTAACATAGCCATTTTAAGACCTCTGCTCATGAACAGTGTCACTGTGATTTTCTTAATCTGTCCCGAATATTGATTTCGCACACTGACTGTGCCATTGTGCTTTACGTGCGCGAAAACACATTTTGGGAGAGATGTGAAAAATGACAGCTGTACTGCTTATATAAAGGTGTGGTAAAATGGCAATGTTGAAAATCTGGAGTGAAAATATTAAAAAGTTGCAAACTTACAAGTGTGCGTAGAAACTGCACAACGCATGCTCATAACACAGTCATTTTTGGGAATTTTTTCACCAAATTTTCAACTTAAGGTTTTAGGGCCTACCTTTATGAATGGGTCACTGTCATTTCATTACTTTGTCCTGAAAGGTGGTTCCACGTAGTGAGCATGAAATCACCTTTGGGACCGAATAACAAAATGACAGTGACTGAGTTCATGAGGTGTGGCCCTAAGAACTCCATGTTGAAAATTTAGTGAAAAAATTCCCCAAAATGGTTGAGATATGCACCAAAGTTGAAAAAAAAAACATTTATGCCATTATGCAGCTTACCGGCATTTCTTCAGTTCGCGGTCGGCTTTGAAGAGTGCAGACATGTTCCCGGTCCATCGAAGATCGTCGCGCTGGGCTCCGGAGATAAGTATAGGGAATGTAGGGAGGTGGGTGCGCAGATGGTGGGTGCAGGTTGGGGAAGGGGAGCAAGACAGTCAATGAGGGACCTTTTTTTTTTTTTTTACAGTTTTTTTTTTCTTCTGCAGGAAGACGACGTGGGACTTTTGCAACGCTGGGGTGGGATCCCAGCATGGCAGCTGAAAGGTTATTTTTGTGGGGACAGCAGTCGAGCCGACTGGGGATTGGGCACCCCTGTCAGCCATAGTGATGTTTGCCATGCTGAGGTGGGCTCCCAGCGTGGCACCTAGAGGTCTGTTTGGGGGGGGGCAATGGAGCCAATGGGGGATTGGGCATCCCTGTCGGTCATACAGTGTACATGGATGGAGGGGAGCACATGAGCATGCTGGGGTGGGCTCCCTGCATGCTACATAAGTGGGGGGACCACAACAAACTGTCTATGACAGTTCAGATGCAGTGAAGATGTACGTGTAGGTAATTTGCATACTGCCGTCGGCAGTATGCAAATTGCCTACACATTACCACCGCTGATTGTGGCAGTATTTTCCTCAGAACTGTACACCACTGCATCTGAACGGCTGTCATAGACAGCTCGGACATTCATTGCTGCGATGCAGCCATGTCTGCAATAGGGACCAGGGCACTGGAAGTGGGGGAGGCACATCTATGAAAATTTGTATGATGGCACTGTGTTTCTTGCACATGCATGCAAGCAAACATAAAAATCAGTTTCCACAGGGAAAAATGACATACAGGCTCAGTCCAGTTCTCCTTTAAAGAAATTTTCCAGAATTTAGAAAAAAACTCTTCACAAACACAATGTCCAGACACAAAACAGCTCATATTTCATCAATGTGCTCCGCATCTTTATCCATCTCCCTTATTCCCACTACCAAGAACATTTGCATAAAAACAAGACCAGAGTCCCCCAGACTGACCCCCTACTTTCCAGAACAATCCACCTGTGACATTGTGGTCGTTTCCACACAGCAGCAGATTTTGATGTCACAAACTGAGCACCTTGAGGGAAAAGCAGGAGGAGGAGGCAAAACCTGGGGATGAAGACCTTCCCACAAATCCTCTCAGCAACAAGCAAAACAAAAGACAGAACACCAATGAAATCTTAACTGTTATGTGTCTAAGCATTACACTGCAAAATGTTCTCCTGGATACCTTATATATTATTATACATTTATGTAAAATGTATTTTTAAGTAAGTTTCAACATGAAATTAAATTCATGTTAAACTTTATCAAAATATATGTTAAAATTAATATACAATAATAGTAAGGGAAAGAATACATTTGTTACTTAACCAAAATTACACTACTCGAAATATAGAATGTTTTCAAGGCAGATCTCCTCTTGGTTCAAATCCTACAGTATATTTTGTAAGTAAGACAGCTTTAATTTCTTAAGTGCCCAATCCCAGAGGCTCTGGTGCTTTCCAAAAGAGGTGTAAAACACACAATCATACATTTATAACAAAGGTCAGGCAAAATAAATAACATTCAGTAAGACAAGTTAATAAATAAGATAAACAATAAAACACTAAGCTTGGCTGTAACTTAATTCCAGACGTTTCTTTCAAAAGATGTGTTTTCAGACCCCTCTTGAAAGCCTCCACCAACAGGGCCTCCCTCAAAGTCTTTGGGAGCGAGTTCCAAAGAGCCGTACAGGCAACCTCAAATGAACAGTCTTCCAAGGTTTTCAGGCTGGCCCTTGGAAAGATCAGGAGGCCACCGATGGATAAATGGAGGGAGCACCCTGTGCAGACAGGTGTCAGAAGGTCACTCAGATAACTAGGGCCCAATCCATATAGGCCCTTATAGGCGAGCAAACCCACCCTGAATCCTCCATCTGACCGGCAGCCAGCACAGATCACGCGGGGCAGGGGTCACATGGCTGAACCTGGGAGAAAGACTGTCAGCAGCCTGGTCGCTGCATTCTGCACCAACTGTAGTTAACAGAGGTTCCCTCTACTGACCACAAAGTAAAGAGCATTGCAGTAATCGAGCCTTGATGTGACAAAAGCATGTAACAGTGATGTTAGGTCACCAGGGGGAAATTAGGGGTTTAATCTGGGTGACATTCCTTAGATGATAAAACCCACTCCAGATGACAGATGACACCTGAGCTTCAAGTGTCAACCTGTTATCAATGATGATGCCCAGGTTCCTCACCCTAGTGGAAGCTACCAGCAGGGAAGGAACCAGGAACAACCCTCTTTCTGACCAAGCAGCAACCACATCACACCAGCAACCAGGTTCACTTGCTAGTACCTCTGTCTTATCTGGGTTAAGTCTCAGCCAGTTGGAGGACATTCAGTCCTGAATCTTGGCCAAGCAATTGTTAAGCACCTCCATGGTGTTACATATCCTGGCAGCAAAGGACAGAAACAGCTGGGTGTCATCTGTGTAACAGTGAAAACCCTGACTGTAATGCCAAATGATCTCCCCCTGGGGTAGCATGTACACCGCAAACAATATTGTCGACAAGAATGGACCCTAAGGAACTCCACAGGGCAGGAGGAGAAATTTCCCATCATTACTCGTTGCATCCTACCCATAAGCAAGGACTCAAACCAGTGAATGACAGTACTGGTGAGTCCACAAAACACTCTGAGGTGATCAAGTAGCACAATGTGGTCCACGGTGCCAAACACTGAAGAGAGATCGAGGAGAATGAAAATTGACCAGTCTCCTCTATCTCTCGCCCTGAGGAGATCATTTTGTACCCTGACCAACGCCATTTCGATACTATGCCTAGAACTAAACCCAGACAGGAGAGGATTGTATATGTCAAAGGCCATGAGGTGTACTTCGAGCTGCAGAGCCACCACTTTCTCATCAACCTTCCCGAAGAATGGAAGGTTGGAGACTGGTCGATAATTCACCATGACATCAGGGGCAAGTGATGATTTCTTCAGAAGCGGCCTCACCAACACCTCTTTCAAGGTGTCAGAGAAGAACCCACTCTAACAGCGAGCACCAAACAATCTTGTTGAACACTGTATTTAAATTAACATTTTTTAATGTTAAATTAATTTAACAGTCCAGAACAGCCTTTTTTTTATTTTAACTGCAGCTCCAAAGAGGGACTCGAAACTCAAACTGCTGTTTGCACCATGAAACCAGGAGGGTAATCCCATTTACCTGACCCTTTTAGAGGGGGAGCATAGGAGCTGGCAGCAGCTCCAGGCCCAAGCAGGGAGGGACTGACAGGTGCAGCACCATAGCAGCCCAGGGAGGAGTAGGAGATTGACTGACACTGGCTCTGCACTGTGCACATATCCAACCTGTGGCAGTGACTATTTTGCACAGTATTACATTTTAGAGCATCCTTCTAAGAGCCACACTTTAAGAGAGTTAGATAAAAAGGGAAAGGGACTTTTGTTCCCTGTTTATTTGTATACAGAGGCCATGGGTGCCAGTGATATCCTGTGAAAAGGCGCCCGCTATTGAGCGCTTACAAAAAGGGCAACTCAATAGCGGCACTGCAGGCTACTAGACCCGGGATATGGATATAGTGACATCCTGTCACTATCATTACATATGTGCGGGGGAGTGAGCACACCATGCAATGGGTGAAAGGGAGGGAGGGTTTGTGAAGTGTAGCACCGTGATGGGCTGCCAAGCTGGCCTTGTGGTGTGGTGGGTTCGTGGTAGGCTAGGGTTGGGAGGTGCGGGTTCAATGCTGGGTGCATTGACATTTCCCACTGATCCAGGTTTTTTTTTTTTTGTCTGTTTTCGCCCCGACATGCACCCTTTGAGTTGAGGAATCCTTTTAAAGGGGTGCAGGGGCAAAGTCCACTCGAAGGGGGTGTGGGGGGTGCAGCCCCCCCATAAACAAAAAAATATATATTTTCAATGCCCATTTGGTCTGCGCCGCTAGTGTACATTGGTGAAATTGATTTTTGCTGAAGTGCACTTGCCCTAACGGCAATCACCTTTCCACGATCACTGTTATCACATAGAACCAATGCCAGTAGATTGTAAAAGGTTGGGGTGGGATTAGAAGAGCACTTATTACAGTACAAAAGGCAACTTTTTCCAGTCTAGTTTTTGATATACAGAAATACAGTAATTTTTCATTTTCTAAGAAGAAATTAATATACAGGATACGTTTCACATTTTCTATGAAGAAATTAATATAAAGGATAAGCTTATACTATATTGGACTTCATGCTGAAGCACACTGCAGCCAGGAAGCAGATGGGTGCAGACCTTTTTATCCCACTTTTTTGGTGAAGGAAAACCATGAAACAGAGGAGTTAATTAACTTGCAAACTATGATTGTCAGAGACATTGATATATGATGTAGGAGATGAGCACAGAGAGTCACTTCTGTGGTCACTTCTTAGGCATATCATTGCCTACCAACTGATACAGTTGTTTCTATACTGCACACTGTTTTGTGACATATTAAGTTCAACAGAGGCTCCAAAATGAATTGTTTATGTCCTGTTAAGGATGTTTGTTTTTTACTCTGATTAAATTCAGCATTCTACAGTCTGGTGATGCATCTAATGCTGTTAATATAATCCTAACCATATTGCAACTTGATAATTGCAATGATTAATCTCAACATCCACATATACTTTATCAAGAAAACGCAAATATTTGCACCTTTCCTTTGATTCTTTTTACATTTTTTGTAACATATCAATCTAAGGTTGAAAAGGACTCTACTGTAGATTTATCATGTCCTCACCTATCATAAGCAGGTACAAAATAGGTATAATGTGTAAACACGTACCAATCTGCAGGGTTTCCTTCCCAATCCATGTATTGATATCTCAGTGGGAAATGCATGGCTCAGTGCCAGAAATAGCTAATTTCTAATCCTAGATTATGCAACTTTCATTTATACAGTAATTACAATCGTATAGTAAGGATGAATCAAGGACGCAATTACAAACCCCTGTTTTGACTCTAAAGATCTCAAAAACTACAAGCCCTAAAAAGAATAACACTACATGTGCCTTAATCTCTCAAGATGATTTCTTTTCAAGTTTTACCTACAGATTTGTCATTTAAATAATACAGGATATATTATTTCAAAAGCAGTTGGAGTGCTCATTGCTTTTCAAGTGAGACAGCTGGCACACTGGAGGGACTGTAACAGGAATACTGTAGAAACACGCAGGCCTAAATGAATGAAAATGAGGCAAAGCAATAATTTCACTGCTGTGGTCAGTGTTAAAAACAGATACAGTGGTATCATGTTAATTTTTACTGATGCTAAGAGCAGAAAAACATTCAAACAAGCTTATCACTGCAAGTGGTAGATTCTAAACATAGTGAGGTCTTCCGTTTTTTTTTTTTTGCTTGTTTGTTTTTAAATTAAGGTCCCTCTATAATGAACTCAGTCCGTCAAATATTAAAGAGAGGTGCCATCTCGGTGGGTCTAGTGTCACTGCTTGATGGATCCCCAAGTCAAACATTTTTCATTTTGACCTAACTGTACCTTCCTGAGTAAAAACATAAATATTTAATATTACACTCATGGTTTTTTTTGTGCATGCACCAGTTTTATACAAAATGCCTGCACCACCCAGAGTTCTATTTTCCCAGTAACATGAAGAAACGAGTTGGAGAACAGAGCTCAGGGTAGCCAGGACTGCTCACAGCGCAGGATATACAAGTTAGTGGGACGCTGTGAGAAATGAAAAACAAATGTCTGCCACAACGTCCCCATATATTTCAGAAGTCCAATTTTGGGGGGTTCTGTTTGGCAAGGACAATCACTGTGCAGTCGCTGAGCAAGAAAATGGATACATTACTTATTTTCCATATTGCTTGCATACTAAGCTAAACTCTGCTCATCCTCCCCCATGGTTTCTCCCCCTTATGCCTCTCCTTCCTCATTGAACACCCACTGGAAGACAGGGACTGAGTGACTGCTGAGGGATTCCCAGTTACACTGCGGCGATGACAGTAGGAGCTTCAAGACGGCTCAGCATGTCAGACTCTCACAAACTTCTACAAATACAGGTAAGGAGTAAGAACATGAGCAGCACTCATCTCTGTGAAATGAGGAATAACGCAGGGGTTATACACAGATACACAGAAATGTGACGGCAGAGAAAGGCACTACGGCCCATCTAGTCTGCCCAACACCCTACCCCCTTCTGTTATGCTTCCACCCTCTTTTCCCAAACCCTCTTGAACCCTCCACCGTTTCAGCTGCCACTACCTCGTCTGGCAGCTTGTCCCAGGCCTCCACCACCCTCTCTGTGAAAAACTACCCCCTGACGTTACCTCTGTATTGCCCACCTTCCAGTTTGAGGCTATGTCCCCTCGTGTTCACACCCTTCTTCAATTTGAACAAGCTGTTACCCTCTACCTTATTTATTCCGTTCAGATAGTTAAAGGTCTCAATCATGTCCCCCTCTCCCTCCTAGTCTCCAGAGGGTACAAATTCAGCCCTCTCAATCTTCTCTTATAGGGTACATTCTGCATCCCTGGTACCATTTTGGTTGCCCTTCTCTGGACCATCTCCATCAGCTCAACATCTCTTCGTAGGTGAGGCCACCAGAACTGCACCCCATACTCCAGATGTGGCCTAACCATGGTTCTGTATAATGGCATTAGCACCTCCCTCTTCCTGCTATTAAAACCCCTTGCAATGCAGGCCAACATTCCATTTGCCTTTTCCACCGCCCTGCTACACTGGCTGCCCACCTTGAGGTCACGCAATACCATAATCCCCAGGTCCCTTTCTGTTTCCTTCTCCTTAATCACCAACCCCCAAGGGAGTAAGTTTCCCTCCTATTCTTCCTCCCCAGGTGCATCAGCGAGCACTTTTGTGTATTAAACTTCAATTTCCAGGTGTCAGACCACCTCTCCAGCCTCTCCAGGTCCCGCCTCATGGCTTGCACCCCACTAGGTGAATCCACCCTATTGCAGACCTTTGTATTATCTGCGAACAGGCACACCTATCCCTCCAGACCCTCCACTAGGTCACTAACATAGATGTTAAAGAGTATTGGTCCTAGCATCGACCCCTGTGGCACCCCACTGGTCACCATCCGTTCCCTGGAATGTGTCCCATTTACCACCACCGTCTGACTCCTTCCCTTCAACCAGTTTTCCACCCACCTGGTGATCCTGTTGTCCACCCCTAGTCTGTACAGCTTATGTACCATTCCACCATGTGGAACGGTGTCAAAGGCCTTATTGAAATCCAGATAGGCCATGTCCACTGCTCCTCCCTGGCCCACTATCTGTGTCACCCAATCGAAAAACTCCATCAGGTTAGTCTGACAGGACCTTCCCTTGGTGAAGCCATGTTGCCTGTCATCTTGCACGCCATTCATCTCAAAGTATTCTAGCAACCTGATCTTAAGTAGTGTTTCCATTGCCTTCCCCACCACCGAGGTAAGACCAATAGGATAGTTGTTTTTGACCTTGTCCTTCCACCCCCCCTTTTGTAGTGGGACCACCTCTGCCCTCTTCCAGTCCATTGGCACCACCCCTGTGACCAAGGACAAGTTAAACAGCCTTGCTAGATGCAGCGCCAGTTCATCCTTCACCTCCTTGAGAACCCTTGGGTGTATTCCATCAGGCTCCATTGCCTTGTCTACACTAAGTCTCCCCAGCTCTTCCCTTACTCCTTCAGCAGTGAATTCTGCCACAGTCACCTGCCTGTGGCTGTCACCCTCCCCACCCCATCCTGGTCCCCTACCCTCCCTTTCCTCCATGAAGATTCAGGTGAAATAGCTGTTTAATGCCTCTGCTTTTTTTGAAGTCTCCTTCCAGTATTGTTCCACTATTCCCCCTTATCCTTCCAATCCCATACTGTGCCCTCCTCCTTTCTCCAACGTACAAAAGAAGGTTTTATCCCCCCTCCTTACCTGCTTCACTATCCTCTCCTCAGTGGCCTCCTTAGCCCTTCTTATCTTTTGCCCAGCCTCCTTTCTTTTTTCCCTGTAGGTTTCCCTGTCCTCATCCTTTTGTGTCCTCCTGTACCTCTTGAATGCTCTAGTCTTCTCCTTGACGCCTAACGCCACCTCTCTAGTGAACCATAGAGGTCTTTTCTATCTTCTATTCTTTCTTACCCTTCTTATACATGAGTCCATGGCTTTAAATACCCCTCTCTTGATGGCTGCCCATAATTTCTCCACCCCCTGCACATCCCCTGTCCTCAACATTTCTTCCCCAACTACCATCCTCATTCCATAAAAGTCAGCCTTTCTGAAGTCCATTACCTTGGTTCTTGTCCTAACCCTCTCCCTGCCTGCTCTCAACCTGAACCTGACAGCCCTGTGGTCACTGGTGCCAAGCTCTTCCCCACCTCCACCTCCTCCACACTGTCCCCATTTGTGAGGACTACATCCAACAGGTTTACACCCCTAGTGGGCTCACTGACCCTTTGTTGCAGGAATATGCCCTGAAGAGCCTCTAAGATGCCCCTGCTCCTTGCGTAGATTGCTGTCTGGGCCTCCCAGTTGATGTCTGGAAGGTTTAAGTCCCCAACTAGCACAATTTCCCCTTTCCGTGCCATCCTCGCTACTGATTCTACAAAGTGTCTATCCCCTTCCTCCCCCTGCATGGGAGGCCTATAGACCACTCCAACACGCAGGTTTTCCCCTTGTCCCCTGTCTAGGATGACTCACATTATCTCTGTTTCCCCCTCCTCATCCTGCCCTTCCATGGCCCCAATCCCTTCCCTGATATATAACGCCACCCTTCCCCCTCTTCCCCTCCCGATCTTTCCTAAACAACTGATACCCTGGGATCACCATCTCCCAGGCGTAGTGCTCATTCCACTAAGTCTCACTCACTGCTACAATCTCTAGGTTATCCTCCATCATGGTGGACTCCAGTTCTCCCATTTATTTCCCCAGGCTCATGGCATTTGCAACCAAAGCCCTCCAACATGTAGCCCCATCCCGTCCTTCCCTGCTGCCAAGTGTTCTCTTGATAAGTATTGTAACTTGAGGGGGAGGCTGATAGCCTCTCTGCTCTGCCTCACGTAAGGCTGGCCCTGTCCTTAGCCACCCCCCTTTTTTAGTTTAAATTGAACTTCCTTGCCATGAAGTCCCCCAGTTTACTCTTTAGAGCAGCTGCCCCTGAAGAGCTCAGGTGCAGCCTGTCTTGGGCATACAGCCCCTCCTCATCCCATGTAGAGCCCCAGTCACCTATCCAGCTAAACCCCATCCGACTACACCAACTGTGTAGCCAATTGTTGAATGTCCTTATCTTCTCCTTTCTGGGTGTGCTCACTCTTGGTAATGGCAACACCTCACAGAAGGAAATGGAAGGAAAAACAGTGTTGCTCCTACAGAACCTAGCAAGTTCCTCGAACCATGTCTGTACCTCCATCAGACTGTTCCCTTCTAAGTCATTTGTGCCCAGGTAAAACACCAGATGTGTCCTTTCATCCTGCTGCTTACCCCAGGAAGGAATATGATGCCTCACCTCCAGCACCGTCATCCCTGGCATGCACTGTACCCATACTGCATTGTTTTTTGCTCCCTTACTTCCCCATTTTAGCCCCTTAATTATTGAGTCCCCCAAGAGTGCCACTCTACTGCCCCCTGCTTCCTGGGTGTCCTTTTGGCCTCTAGCTTTGTGTTGCAGGGTTTGGCTCCCTTTGGACTCCTCCTCATGTTCCATCCTGACTTGGTTTCTGCCCCTGCTCATCTTTTGTTCCCCATCACCTAGCCTATCCTGATTTTTACCCACACCCAGCATCTGTACCTCTTCACCCTGTCCCTTTAGCCTTTTATCAGACTCCCCCCTCCTGTACCTTTTCATCTCTTGTACTTCCACCTGGCTTCCTTCATCCCTGCAGACCCCTCCTGCATCACTGCTTGAGCATGATCCAATTTCACCTGACTCCCATCTAACTGCTCCTGGCCTTCCCTCATCTGCATCACTGTGTGAGACTGTGCCAACCATGCTTGATCCCCCTCCAACTGTTCCTGTCCTGCCCATCTTTGCAGAAGGTTTTGAGCACCATACCCCATTTGGGGAAGTCTTCCTCCTTACCACCTGCCATGTCTGCATAGTTCCCCTCTCCTGCACCCTGTCTGGCACATGCCCCAGCTTCCTACTACAGCTCCTACCCTGCAGGGTTTCCTCCAGTTCATTTTCAGCCTCCCAGGAGCTCAACTCCAGCTCTTCCAGTGCTTCCTTCCTGCCCCTTTTCTTATGCCACAGTTCCCCTAGTGCCACCTTTTAGTGTGTCCCTAATGTGCCGTCCTCCTCCACCCCTTCTCCTGCATGTGATGTGCCTGCCCCTCCTCTCCCCTTCCACTGCACCTGAGATCTTTTCCCCATGTCCCCAGCTGGTCTGCACCCCCCTTCTCTGAAGGCCCCTGCCGGACCCCTTCCTCTCCAATTTCCTTGACTAGAATACCTAGGAGGGCAAAACTATTTGTTACTTCCACCCTCTGGCTCATTTCACCTATGTCTGCATTGTCGTTCATACTGGGCATCCATCTGCCTTTACCTGAGCCTACTGTCTTCCACTCCTCCTGATCCCCAGCTGATCCCTTTTCTCTAGCTACAGGCATAATTTTTGTGCCTCTAGACTTCCTGCTGTCAGTTCTCACTGACTCCTTTCCTCCTGTCTTGGGCGTCCCTGTCCCAAATCTGGACTGGCTGTTGTCTGTTACCACCTCTGGTCTATCTCCTCTGGATCCCCTTCCATCCTGTCACTCCCAAGCCCTTGGCTTCCAGAACAGTAAATCTGATCCTCCAGTGAATCCACTCAGCCCTTCCCACTCCTTCCTTGGCTTATACTGTCCCTGTCTCTCCCCCTTTCCCCAGCCCCCCATTTAACCCCACCTTAGCTCCACCACTTCCTCTCTCAGCTGGGTGAGCTGCTTACACGTCATACAACCCCCCATCCTCCAAGCCCAATTTAGGATCATAGCCATTCAACAGCCACTGCACCACACCACCCTGCCAAAGATCCCCCTCCCGTGGTCGCCCCTCCCTCTATGCTGCCCTACCATTTCTTCCATGATACTTAGATACAGTCCTAAAATCACTCTTATGTATTTTTTGGGCCCCCGACAGTCACCCCCTCCTCAGCCCCAACCCACAGCCAAGACTTTTTAGAAATAATAAAGCATGTGCAAACCATAGGCATCAAGAATTAATAACCATAGCCACCATGTTCAAGTCCAAGTCACAAGTTCAAGTCCAAATCCCCAGCACCTCCAGCGTCAGTAGTCCAAGATCAAGTTCCCAGCACCTCCAGTGTCAGTAGTCTCGACCCAGTTCATTTCATCTCAATTTCGGCTCTTTTGTGAAGGATTTCTTAGTGTCTGTGTCAATTTCCCATATCCACTGATGTTGAAGCCCAAGTCCCCTGTGGAGAAATGCAGGATCCAGTTCCTTTGCTGCAAACCAGCTCCTCGCAGTGATTTCCTTAGCTCAGGATGCTCCTTGCTCCCACTTTTAGTCCTTCTATCGGTCTGGCAGGCTATTTTTAAAGCCTACCGCCTTGGCGCCTCTCTCCCTGATTGGCCTAATCCTACACCACTCTCTGCAGTTGGCCGGCTGTCCCTGCTTCAGTCGCTAGACTGCCACCTGTGCCTCTTGCTAGTTCAGCTCCAAATAGCTCAGCTCTCCTTCCTCTGATCATCAACCTCGATCCCGCTGCCGACTTCAGCCACAGCTCCACGCAGCTCTCCACTCTCCTTTCTCTGGTTGCCGATAGCGACCCGCTCCCCCTCTGATGACACAGCTAACAAACACAGGAATGCACAGTCCAGTTTCTTTCTGTGCCACCTGGGCTATTGGTACAACTTATGACAGAGGTCACCCTGGGTTGAACTGGAAAAAAAGCTCAGGAGGAGGAATTGGATTTCATTTTCCAAAAAAGGCACCCATGTATTTCTGAAGTCAGGGCAGCCAGGACAGCTTGCAGCACAGGATATGCAAGTTAGTGGGACACTGTGAGAGATTAATCCAAATGTCTATCACACTGTCCCTATATATTTCAGAAGTCAAATGTTGGGGTTTGGGGGTTTTCTGCTTGGCAAGGACAATCAATTTGCAGTCGCTGAGCCTATAAACTGATCCGTTACTTATTTTCCATCTCATTTACCTCCAAAGTTGAACTGTACATTCATCAGCATTTCTTCTGGTCAGCACCATTGCTGTGTGCCTGTTTACATGATACTCACTCTCAGGTTGCAGAGTTCAACTTTGGAGGCAAGCAACATGGAAAATAAGTAATGGATCCATCTTCTGGCTGGTGGGCACATCCCTGTCGCCACCTATTCCTGGCGGAGCAGGTGACCTGCAGGGGAGGAGGGTGGGCAAGTGGTGTGGGCACCCCAGTCCACTTTTACACAATTAATAAGTGACCCAGTCTGGTGAACCTCATATCAGGGAAGAATGAGGACTGGCTGAGTTGGGAAGGGGAGAGAATAAAAAATAAAATATAGATAGATGGATGGATCATACCTCTCAACTGTCACATATTACAAGGTACAGCACTCATTTTAATCCTCAGAAATCCTTTGTCCCACATCAAGGTAGTGATATTCCACATTTCTCACAGAGGTTTTAAAGCAGAAATTCATAATTATCTATTGTGCTCAATTATCAGCAAACATTATGAACACTAGTGCACTGATAGCCGTAGTGTTCTGAGCTTGCAGTGCCGTGTTTGATGATATGTCACACATTTTGCTCATTTGTCACACATCTTGTCACACATTTTGGTGAAGAAAGGTTGAGAGGTATGGGATGGATAGATAGATAGATAGATAGATAGATAGATAGATAGATAGATAGACAGACAGACAGATAGATTAGCGTGTGTGTGTGAGACAGAGCGAGAGAGAGAGAGAGAGAGAGATCAGTCGTGGCTCACTGATCTCACTCAAGCCAGCAGTGCAGCACAACTCCAGCTCCAGCTACAAAAATCAAGAATGTTCTACTGTTCCCGTACAGAGTACGCAGGTGAATGGCTTCCTCACTAAGCTAAGCACCCAGGATTTTAGGTGACCAGAAACCTTCTTTCCAGGCATATTTTCAAAAACTAACACCAGAATCTATCTAAATGGGTCTCATTTACCAAGGTTCAGCTGTTTGTTTTTTGAAAATACCTAATTTTTTATGTGTTTCTAAAACAATATGATGGCCCTCACAATCAATATTTTTTTCTCATGATTGAGAATTTGTGATAGACAAACTCTCACAAACGATGTTTTTGATCTTTCATATCTGAGGGTTAACAAAACCCTACTGAGCATGCTCAGAAAAAAATTTAAAACCCTTGTAACTCTGCAACTGTTTAATAGTTGTGCACAAAACCTTTGAAAGGCATTACCTCTGCACAAGCTGCTGCTACCCTGAAAGTTTTGTGGAAAAAAAAAATCCATACCATCTAGGCTGTGTATGAGAACAATATGTGAATAACGCACAGGAAAAACATCTGCACTTTATCAAAAATCAATGTTCCATATCTTGCAAACTGCACAAGATGCCATCATGAAGCCTTTCACATCTTGAGACCTTGCTAGCCAGACTGTGTATGCAAAATTGGGCTATTTTGTCAAACACCACCAAAGTTATTAAAGAGCCAGTACCATAGTAACTGGTATTGTTAGGGACACAGCAATCCCTACGGTGTGTCAGACAACAATGACTGCTGCTGTCTACACAGTGACATGCACAGCTGGCAGGTGTGTTCTGACAGTGGCTAAGCCACTTAGCACTGGGCAGACATAGCTCCCAAAATAGAGCATCACAATGGCTTGTACCCGTGCTAAATTTCTGATATTCAAACAGATCTATGCAAATGAGCCCACTGGGCATGCAAGGTGCTAAGGGCCATTTGCATGCCCATTATGGGCTCATTTGTATGGGGAATGAGGCTGGATTGCGTGGCTCTCCCCAGTCACCTGGTCACAGAGAGCTATCCCTGGTGCTAGTTGTCTCCCCTCCCCCACTGATCGCCAGCCCAATGTTAAAAATAAATATTTCCCTTGTGCTAGTGATCCCCCCCACCACTGATTGCTGGCCCAGTGTTAAACACCAATCATTCCCTGGTGTCCAGTGGTCCTTCCCCCCACCCACACCCATGCCCCGTGTGTAAATTATTAGTCCCTGGTGTCTAGCAGTCCTTTCCCCCACCCACACCCATGTCCAATGTTTAAATAATTAGTCCCAGGTGTCCGGTGGTCCCTTTCCCCACCCACACCCATGCCTGATGTGTACATTATTAGTCCCTAGCATCTAGTGGTCCCTCCACCCACCCGCACTCATGCCTGATGTTTAAATAATTAATCCCTCTTGTCCAGCAGTCCCTTCCCCTACCCGATACCATGTCCGATATGAACTTTCAATTTCCCTTGTGTCCAGTGATAACCCCCATCCCAATCTCCTGTGTAATAAAAGAACACCATTCCCTGGTATCCAGTGTTCCCCATCCCGATCCTCTGTATAATAAAGTGAAACCATTCCATGAGCATCTGGCAGACTCCCATCCCAATCTCTAATCTCCTGTATAATAGCATAAAGTCATTTGCCTGGTCTCGGTGCTCCTTCACGGGTGTTCACCACTTCATTCTCAGCTCCCAACCTCAATTCAGTGACTGGCATTACAGCCTCCACTGATGATGGCCACTGACTGAGCTGTCAATGAGTGTGTACTGTAACAGCTGATTGTACAACATGCACTCATTGACAGCTCAGTCAGTGGCTGGCTGTGGTGGAGAGCAGTGGGCTGTGCCAGATGCTGGCTTGGGGTTGGGATGGGGGCACGGGGTGGTGGGGCACTACCTGTCAGGGTAGGGAGGTCCACTAGACACCAGGGAATGGCTTTACATTATTGTATAGGGGATCGAGGATAGGGAGGGAGGTCTGCTAAACACCAGAGAATGGTTTCATTGTCTTATACAGGGGATCGAGGATAGGGAGAAGGTCTGCTAGACACCAGGGAATGGTTTCACTATATTATACAGGGGATCAAGATGGGGAGCACCCCTAGATACCAGAGATTACTGTGTTGGGGGTTGGATGGAGAGCCAATGCACTTCCTCCACTAACCACTAGGGTTATGTGGGAGTAAGCTGTAGTTTAGGTCAGCGGTCCACTAGACACCAGGGAATGGCTTTATGTTATTATGCAGGGGATCGGGAATAGGGAGGGGGGTCCGCTAGACACCAGTGAATGGTTTCACTATATTATGCAGGGGATTGGGATGGGGGCACCACTAGACACCAGGGACTACTGTGTTGGGGGTCAGGGGGCCGATGCACTTCCTCCACCAACCACTAGGGTTGCGCGGGAGTAAGTTATGGTTTAGATCAGCGGTATTTGCACCGTGCAAGGGGACCATGCAAAACGCCCTTGCAGAGTGCTAATTCTCTGAATATTGGACTGCACCAATATTCAGGTCCCTGCCCCTCAATTTGCATTGCATCCCCCTCTTAAATTTGTCTGGGCACAAACCCTGTTTTCTCGCTCTAGCCAGGCTTTTGAATATGGGACATCCATGCAAAGCCTAGTTTGCACCTGCAAACTAGGCTTTGTGCCCAGGCAAACTATTGAATATCTGGCCCCTGAAATCGAGGGGGCAAAGAGTCTGGTTTCATACATACATATTGACTAATTAAGACTGGAATTTCCTGAAATTCAAATGTTTGAGGACATTTATGGGACTTCAGCTCCACTGACATTAGAAGTAATGTTTTTTTTTTAGTTTAGTTTATTGTTCTATGAATTATTACCTTTGAGCCAATGGCTCTTTTACAAAGGTTCCACGTCATCAATGTACAAACAAACAAGACATGTTACATAGAATGGTCAGCAAATTATAAAGGTTTCAATAAGCCAGTATAATACAGTACATCGCAGAAAAAAAACAAAACCTTGGAGGAATGGTCAAGGTGGGAAGGGTAGGAGGAGATATGGGGAGGGGAGCAGACTCAGAGTAGTTAGAGGTACTCAGATGCCTTTGTCAAGAAAGGAGCAGAGGAGGAGGATGAAAAACAGCCATGAGGGAAGAATCATTAGTCAAGGCAGTCACAGGAGCTAGAGGTTGAGAGGTGAGAGTAAAGCATAGATTTGAAAGCTCCTAGTGACGTGGGAATGTAGGAAACTAGCAAATGACTTTAATGATATTCCACAATTGGGCAAACAAATATAGCTTCTTTAGCTGCACTGAATAATGTATGATATGTGGGGGAGGATTTAGAATTTTTTCAGAGGGTCATACCTCACCTCTAAAATGTAAAATGTTCCTTTTAAACCTTAGATTAGGTTAAAACAGCTTCTTTTTGTGGGCCTAAGGGGGGAGCCGGTGTCCTTTTGCTACATAACAGGATAAACTAATGATGATATGTGCAACTATTTCATTAATGGCCCAAAAAGCATGTGTCTCAGTTATGGAGTTGGGCAATATGTTTCAAACTGTAGAGATCTATGTACAATGGCAATTTCATATACAAAACTCTGAATATAACAACAAAGTTCATATAGGGAATCCAAAAATAAGTTTATTCCATGCAATATTTTCATGGAGATGTTGAACACCTGTATATTGATGGGCAAGGCTTCCACTTTGTGTGCAAATGTTTTTTTATTAGTATGTTACTACAAAAAAAAATGAATAAAAGGTTGATGAAGTGGTTAAAAAAGTTCTCTTGCTTTTATTGAAACAAATATTTACAACCATTTGTCCTTTTCTTTTTAGCTGGCTGTAGTTCTGAAAGAACAGAGCAATGCAAACTCCAGTTAGCAATAACTCAGTATTGGAGCAATAATCATTTTGGGCTGGGTATAGTGTAAAAGTTGCCTTCCCCCTCCTATGAACTTTTACCTCCTTTCCAACCCTTGCAAATCCTATTTGAAAGAGACAGTGCATACAGTACTGCTTGCAGTACAAGGTGCACACATTGCAGTCAGACTCTTTTACTAGGTCTGTGTTAGGTCACATGGTATAAAATACAACATCAAGGAGCAGCAGCTGGTTGTTTCAAGTCCACTGCCTCTGAAAATTGCTTTAGGACTCCAGTATTCTGGTTTGAAAGGAAATTGTTTTTCTTCAGTAGATAGAGCAACATAGGGTTTCCTCTTGCTCTGTCAACATGCTCAAAGAGAGGGACCAAGCCACCCCTCCCTTAAGCCATTATGAGGGGTTAAAAAGCAAGTACCATTTCAGAACATACCCTTTCCTTAAAGAAAAAATGTAACAACAGATATGTGTTCCAGTCCAGATGCAACTTATATTGTTTTGGGTGTCTTTTCTACATTAAAGGATTCGGTAATACACAGTCAGTCAGTACTTTCCATGATAACCCTTCATAACTGCATCTGCAGACAATTTGCCCCAGAAGGCTTCATGGACGACCCCCCCCCAACCCCGAAGGCAGAACTTTACCCGACTTCTACTTCAAAGCCCTAAAACCTGCTGACACCAAAAAAATAATCCGTGGGAACAACCCCAAACCCAGTAAAGGTAGTGACGGTATACTGTAGATTATAAAATTCTTAAACTCTCCATCAATGCCATGGCAGTCCCCATCACCATCCTACTGAACCACTCCCTCTGTTCTGGCTTCTTCCCCACCATCTAGAAAACTGCCACCATCAGACCCTTATTCAAGTCCGGGCCTAGAAACAAGGTGGGCAACTACCATCGTATTTCCCTCCTTGCCCCCTCACAAAAATTAGAGAGAAGGTTATGCACACTCAACTCGCCAACTACATGGAATTCAATAACCTACTCTCTAATGCCCAGCATGGGTTCAGATCTGGGCACAGCACCAAAACAGCCCTGGTCCAATTCACCAGTGAAATCCTTAAAGCTAATGACAAAGGCCAGTATACTGACTCGGTTTTTGTCAACCTTGCCAAGGCCTTTCAACTTTGTGGACCACCCCCTCCTCCTTAACACCCTAAAAGGCCTACATCTTTCTGATGATGCCATAAAATGGGTTGGTAGCTACCTCTCTGGAAGATCCCACAAAGCCGCAATCGAAGGCCACTTTTCCTCAGAATGTCCAGTTAAATATGGTGTCCCCCAGGGATCGATCCTGGGTCCCCTTCTTCTCTCACTCTTCATAAATAACCTTCCCTTGGTATGCCATTCCACTCAAATCGTCCTTTATGCCAATGACGCTGCCCTTTCTGCAGTGACAAAATCCCTGCCACGATATTCCACAATCTGCAGTCTGATTTCATGAAGCTTCACTTCTGGTTCTTTGGTAACGGCCTTGTCCTCAACTCCAAAAAGACCAAGCTCATGATCTTCTCAGAACCCAGAAAAGCCCCAGCCCCTGGTTTTAAACTCCTCAACAATTCCAGCAACCAAATTGAACAGCTGTCAGAATTCAAATACCTAGGTCTCCACCTTGACCCCCCCCCCCCCACCTCTCATGCAAGCTCCAAATCGGTAAGCTCATAAAGAAGGTGCATGTCAGACTTGGTCTGCTCTACAGGATTAGAAAGTTCCTCATCCCTGCTTCCAGACTTCAACTCGCTAGCTCTCTAGCCCTGCCCGTTATCGATTATGGATCTATTGTCGTCTCTCCCCTACCTCATCCCTCCTTTTCTCCAAACTTAGAGTCACATACAACAGCATAGCACGTTTTGTCACCAGTCTCCCCTGGAAAACACACCACTGTTCACTTTATTCCTCCTTCTATTGGCCCACTCTAGAAGGGAGGTTCCATCTTAAGATGCTCTCTTTCCTATATAAGATATACCTCAATATCCCCCCCCCCCCAGCATTATATCCCTATTCCCACTCACAGCATCTGGGTGACTGACTAGTGGTGCCGCAAGTCTGGTTTTTGACACCCCCTTTCTACAGGACTAAGCATACCCAGAACTCCATTACCTTCAAGGGAATGAAACTTTAGAAAAATCTACCCCCTGAAATCCAGGCTTGAGGGTCCATATACTCTTTCAACGCCTCCTTAAAGGAGCACATCCTCCTATCATCCTCCTGCAGCTGCCCTGATAGGCCTCCTGCATGGTCCTCTCTGTAAATCCCAGCGGCTCTCTCTCCCTCACATCACCGGTACTTTTTTCCTCCCCACTGAGTTTACTAAAACTTCTTGCCCTATACAATACCTGAAAACATTTCTGTTTATCAGTCTTCCTTCTGGTCGACTCTTGTACAGTTGTACCCATGTAATATGCTAGTTTTATTTTGCACTTGTTAGTTCTTTGTACTTCTATACACCTGTGTATGTATAATGTACTTCTATACACCTGCATGTATAATGTATATAGTTTGTTATATGTCATAGGTATTTCATTGTATGTCCTATGTATTCCATTGGCCTATGTATTTGTTCATCTGTTGTGTTTCCTACACTGAATGTTTGTGAAAACAGGCATTTATGCTCACATACCTTCCAGTATACAAATAAATTGATTGATTGATTGATTGAAAGGTAACCAAAGATGAAAAAACAACATCTGTTTCTGGACTCCAGTCCTATGGTGTGTGGAAAATAACTTTAAACTGCAAAGATAAAATACTAATGAAACAGGGAAAATTAGGTTTGTCTTTGACTTTTTATGTATTTCAGATTAAATATACATTTCTGAGTCTGAGCTTAACACCAAATAAACACAGATTGCAACATAAAAGAATAAGAACAGAGAAAGAGGAGATCACGTGATGGCCCTGTAGTGGAGACAGCACTGCTGACTGTCTCCCTCCCTGAATGCCAATTTTTCATCAAAAACTAGGGATACTTCTCTAAAATATAAACTAAAGCCAGAGTCTACAGTCACTCTACAGGCCTACTTCTATTCCAGAGGGGGAACCTCTTGAAATCGGTCGCATTTAAAGTGACATCCGAAGAGCAGATTCCAGACCTACCGACGACATGGAGGCCGAAATGAGACAGGCGCCTCCAACCCACATCCCGCCGCTAACTCCGGGAAAAAGGGCAGAAAAGACTGAAAGCCCAATCCGGTGCTTCAGCCAAGTCCTCCGCGGCTATAACTACAGCTCAATCAAATGCTCCTCTTTCTGAGAAAAAATTTATGGAACAGCTTTTACCGTTCAAATCTGCTTTACAAAAGCTGACCTCTGAGCTAAAATCTCTTAGAGGAGACCTGGCCGAAACTAACAGAGCTATATCTGACATCTCTGCAAGAGTTTCTTCTTTAGAAGGCTGGAAACAATCTACAGACGCTGAGATGACAGCTTTAAGACACAGGCAGCATAAGATGGAGTCAGAATTAGATGATTTAGAAGGTCAAAGTAGACGAAATAATATACTTATATTTCGGTCTCCCTGAAGATGCTGAAGGTTCGATGCCAATTACCTTCCTGCAAAAGTTACTTGATAAAATAGTGGGACAATCTCCTAACAACACTACATACATCATTGAAAGAGCACATCGCTCTCTACGTCCCAAGCCTGGAGCTGGGAAGTTACCTCGCCCTCTTATTGTGAAGTTCCTGAACTATCAGGATAAAATCTATGTGCTGGGTCAAGTGAGAGATACACGCCAGGTTCTATGGGAGGGCCAGCAGCTCCTGTTTACTCAAGACCTATCTGCCTCTATTAGACAGTGGCATGCCAAATATCACCCCATGGTGACAAAGTTAATGGCTGCGGGAATAAGATACAGGGTTCGGTACCCTTCACATTATGTCTTATCGCCGATCCTGACATAATTTTGAGTCAGCTCAACAAGCGCCCCAGCCCTTCAGTCTTTACTTCCAGACCTGTTTGCTAGCTCGTTGAGGCTTACCTCAATTAAGAAGCCTGTCTGATTCCTCTTGGAAAGTACAGCGAATGTCATAAGATGGCTTGCAGTGCTTGGATAATATCCCGAGGGGTCACAAGAGGGTGACAAAGTCTGATGGAAAACTGTTTTCTTTAGTTGGACATTCTCAGTTGAAGAGCTGTTGTCAGATCTCTTGTATATAGATAATCACCAGTCCGTCAGTACAGTAGTTTCCAATTTTATGTTTGGTTAACCAAGTTTTAAGTATAAGGGGAACTATTCATGTGGTTGTAAGAGGTGACTGGCTGACCAAGTAGGAAATTACTCTGGCTCCCCTTCGAGGAATCTTCTTTATTTTTTTTTTCTGGGTTTGGTGACTCCATAATATATAATCTATTAACATGAAGGAGTTGGTTGTTCGGGGGGGGGGGGGATTTAGCAGTGAGAACAGACTAACAGGGCATTATGTGCCACAGAGATGGATGGAGGGTAACCACAGCCGCACACAGCCATTATTTGCTGATAGCCTTGATAGTAATGCACGTGGTTATATGTTGGTGTCATGTATTTATTATTCTCAAGCTGTTTAGTTTTGTAAGGGCTGTGGCAGATGGGGTTAGGTACCTACTTAGAGATAAATGTATGTACAACTACATTTCAACGGATACTAAGTTCTTGTTATGGTCATTTTTGTATAGGGTCGGGATATTATGGTTATTGGGAAATTGTGGGTAATGGGGAGGAGGGGTTGGGGATTAGGGCTATAGGGTTGTCTGCCACCAAGAAATTAAGGACTAAACTGTATCTGGATATTTGTTCATGGTTGCATATTTACAGTGGTTATGTCTTTCTATTACATTTCATTAGTATCTATGATGGGGCTTAAATATTGTTCCTGGAACATAAAAGGGGCGCAAATCTCAGCTAAAAGGACCAAAATTTTAATTCATCTCAAAACTCTGCAAATTGATGTAGCCTTTTTACAGGAGACACACCTTAAGTCTGCATGTATTCATTATATCTGCAGAAACTGGGCGGGTCAGGTATATGGAGCCGGTAAGGACTCCAAGAGAAGAGGAGTAGTTATTTTAATTGCTCACAAAGTTCCCTTCTGGCTCTCACAAATAATTGCGGACTCTGAAGGTAGATATATTATTGTAAGAGGCCTGTTGGTTCATACAAAGGTCATTCTGGGGTCAGCATATGGACCTGTCTCAGATGACCCTGAATTCTTTGCTTCTCTAATGACAACACTTGCCCCCTGGTCCAAGTTGCCAATATTGCTTGGTGGAGACTGGAATCTTGTGCTTTCAAATGCACTGGATAGATCTGGCCGAACTAGATTAAGGTCCTCCTCTGGTCAAAAATCCATACATGAGCTAATGTCTTCCTTGGGCCTTGTGGATCCTTGGAGGCTTACACACCCCGAAGACAGGGAATACTCATTTCACTCCCTTCCGCATAATACTTTTTCCCCACATAGACTTTTTTCTTTTGTCAGTAGACCATATATCAGGGATCTCCATAGTATATTATTCCTCTAAGGCTATCTCGGATCATCAGATGGTCAACCTCCATTTAAATCTTTCACCAAATTTACATAGAGACAGAATTTGGAAGCTTAATAATCAGCTTTTAAATTCAGAAGAATATGTTCGTTTAATTCAAGATTTCATTAAAATTTACATGGAGCACAATGCCTCATCAATGTCCAAAAAAGACTTCCTATGGGGATCCCTGAAATGTGCACTAAGGGGAGAACTAATTCATTTGGCGACCAAACGTAAGAAACAAAACACCACTGACCTCTCCTCAAAATTAAATCAAATAGCAGAGTTAGAGAAATCCCTCTCCCCTTCCTCCTCAATGGAGGATTGGACTAAACTTGAATCTCTCCGGGCTCAGTATAACAAATTACTAGTCGAAAAAGCAGAATTTCTGTTACTTTGTTCCAAAATTTCCTATTTCAATCAAGGCGAGAGGGCTGGAAAGTTATTAGCCTTGTGATTGTGTACCCAATTAGCCGAGAGAATAATTCCTTCTGTTTACTCTTCCTTAGGTGAGCTTCTTAGCTCCCCTCCAGATATTGCCAATGCCTTTTGTGAGTACTATCAGCAATTATACTCTGCCCTGGCAAATTACCATCTTCTCCAACAACTGGAGCTGTTTCTCCAAGACATAAAGCTCCCAGTACTGGCTGAATACCAGACTGACAAACTAAAAAGCTCCATTACCTTATCAGAGATTTGCGGAGCTATTGATTCTCTCCCTGCGGATAAATCCCCCGGGTCCGATGGTTTTACAACTAATTTTTATAAGGCACTAAAGGAAACCATAGCCCATATACTACTGGAAACATTTCATTATCTATTTGAGAATGGGCTATCTGATACTTCCCTGTCCCTTGCCACCATTGTGGTACTCCCAAAACCTAATAAGGACCCTCTACATATAAGCAACTATAGGCCCATTTCCCTCATTAATGTAGATCTTAAAATCCTTGCTAAAGTTCTTTCCTCCAGACTTAGTCAAGTATGGGAACATCTTATTAGTACAGAACAAGTTGGATTTATCAAAAACAGACTTTCTTCGGACCATCTCAGGAAACTAGTTTATCTTTTTTCTGCATCCAGGGATTCAGACATACCCGCTGCTCTTGTGTCCCTGGAAGCAGAAAAATCTTTTGATAGGGTGTCGTGGGAATATTTTTTTTTGTTACTTTCCAAATATCATATACCCCAGGAATTTATACAATGGGTCAAAATATTATATACAGCACTGGCCACCCAAATTCAATGCAAGGGTGTTTTGTCTACCCCTTTTACCCTGTCACAAGGTACGCGTCAGAGATGTTCTCTTTCCCTCTATCTTTTTAATCTTTATCTAGAACCTTTTATTAGGAAAATTAACCTCTCCCCACTTGTAAGGGGCATACAAATAGGGCACCAGGAATATAAGATATCTGCATACGCAGATGATTTACTCTTACATATCGCTAATCCTGCTCAATCCCTCCCAATGGTATTCCAAATTATAGCACAATTTGAGTCTTTCTCAAATTATAAATTAAATTTCATGAAAACAGAATTTCTTCCCCTTAATAAATATACTATGAAAGTCGATGTTGCTCATATGGGTATACAATGGAATCCCAAGAAACTGAAGTACCTTGGGATTTATCTCCACCCTTCTTCAAGAGTTATGAAACAACTCAATTTAGAAGACCTCATTAATACCTTAATAGAAGACCTCAAGCGTTGGTCAAAATTACCTCTAACTTTATGGGGGCATATGAGCACTATTAAGATCAACGTGTTACCACACTTGCTGTATCCATTACAAATGCTTAATCAGGCTCTTCCGTATTCATGGTTTTCCCAAGTCCATGGCATTCTTAGTAAATTTATATGGCAGTGCAAAAAAGTCAGAAGAAGTTATTTAAAACTAACTAGATGAAAATTAGACAGCGGTCTCCAAGCCCCAAACTTTTATATATATTATTTAGCAATCCACCTGACAAGAATTCGTTATTGGTTACAGCCTAAACAACGTGCTGGTTATTTGCCTCCTTGGGTTAGGATTGAGCAGGACCTCTGTGAAGAATTTGGCTTAGATCCGAAGGCTTTACCTTTTATCTCGCTAAAAGAGCTTCCAAAACCCCTACATACCACTCCTTTAAACTCTTTAATTCAGACACAACAGCAGTTAAGTGTTTTTCTCAAGATAGACAGGTACAGGGATATAGCACAACCTCTGTTTAGCAATCCTAATTTGTTAATTGCAGGCAAGTCAATTAAATCTCAGCTCTTCTGGCCACAAATAGACATACAGAGGGTGGAGCAATTAGTGAGGGATCAAAACATGATTTATTTTAAGGAAGGCTGTTCCCTATTTAAATGGGAAAAGACTTCAATTTTCAAATACTTTCAGTTATCTCATATGCTGATGCAGTACTTTGGGACAGGAACTTGGCTTAGTCCTTTTCTCAGCATATTACTCCCATACCTGGAGGCTATACTGTCTTCCCATTTAATATCTTATTCTTATAATTTTATTTTTACAGCAGTGACCCTTTCAGATAACCAAAGATTCTACCAATGGGATAGGGTCACTCAGGCATTCTCTAATTCTAGAGACTGGTCTTTAATTTGGGCACATCTATATAAATATATTAAATGGGACAAATATAGATATATGCAGTTTTGCATAATATGCAATCTATATTACACTCCCTCCAAATTACACCAAATAGGTTTCCTATCTACTAGCCAATGTTCTAAATGTCACCAATCTGCTGCAGATTTAACTCATATGTTATGGTCCTGTGAAAAGATTGCTCCCTTCTGGCGTAGTATTGAAAATAGGCTGAATCCATTATTAGCTTTGTCAGGTAGTTTTAATATGGAAACTTGTCTCATAGGTGACTACACATCAATATCAGGGGGCAATCAGACAGCTCACATGGCATTAATTTCAGCATGTGCAAAAAAGTCATACTAAGATATTGGTTAGACTTAGCTACCCCAAACTACCTGGAATGGCTTAATGAAATGTTATTTGCTTTACAGGCAGAATTCACAATAGCAAAGCTGTCAAATTGTATGAATAAATACAAAAAAAGATGGGAACCTCTTTATACTCTTCTTACGATTATTTAGTCTTGGATTTTTCATCTAATTTTTCTTTCCATCTTTTATTTTTTGAGGTGAATTCTGGGTTACTGGCCCTTTAGGAAAACCAATTTTAGTTGTTGTTGTTGTCCTACTTGGTAACCTCTCTATTTGTTTTCCCGTTCGGTCTTGATAGTATGGAAGCAACCATAGCTTGGTGTAATTGTGATTGGTGGCAGACCTGGGTGGGTGGGGGCTGGGTGGTGCTGTGTGGGGATGGGGATTAAGTAAGCAACAAATAGTTGCAGTTCTTCTCCTTGTTGTAAATGTATTTTGTATTTTTCGCTTTGATGTCTCTGTTGTTAACTGCTTGCTTACTAAAAATTAATAAAGCATATTAAATTTAAAAAAAAAAAGAACAGAGAAAGAACATAAGCCAGATTTCCTGTCAGTTGGAATTGCCGCAAGCCCCAGGTGTGCCAAAGATATTTTGTGCCAGTATTGTGGCAATTTAAAAGAATTGTCTATCCCTTCCATCAAAGTGATGCTCACTAGACCATCGTTCTGTGGTCTAGCTGGCACCCGAACTGGGGATCCTTTACATGCAACTTGCGTCTGAGATTTGGTGCAAGCTGCAGTAGATTTGGTCGATTGTTCCAAATGCACCCGAGATTATAAAATTGGGTGCAGCTGAGGCAATCATCAATGCTGCAGCTGCATTGATGCTGGGGCTTGACATAGGTCTTGATGCAAGCCTTGCATCTACCTTCTAAAATCTGACCCCGTAACTCTCTGTCCTGAAACCCTGCAATGAATTACTCCCTACTACCTCCTGAAATGTGTTGTATAGTGCGTTTAACTCAGCTATAGGCGCAACACAGAATACATTTCCTGGTAGACACTTCCTCGTATCTATCACCTATTCTGTGAAAAATACTTCTTAATATCCTTTTTAAACTACACACATTGAGACACACACACACACACACACACACACACACAGAGCTTGAGATTGTGACCACAGTGGGGGAACTATAACTCTGTGGCATTCTCCCTGTTGCACCCCACATATATTCAGACATCTCTATCACATCCCCCTCTCCGTTCTGCCCTCCAGACAGTACATATTGAGACCCTCCAAGTTCGCATACAGTAGTAGCAGTTGATTTGGCAAGTTATTTTCCAAAATCTTGGGAGCTCTTTTAAGAGAATGTCACGACATTTGCTGCATCATGGGCAGCTCCAGAGATTTGTTCCCTAGGTACAGTATCTCCAGAGAATCTCAAGAGATGACTTGCTGAATTTGCTGCTACCACTGTAGAATCTGCCCTGCTGCCTCTGGATCACTTTTTTTAATCCTGTTTGTATACTTCCCAGACTATCTCTGTCCTTCCTCAGATGTGGGCTCCTATACCGCACACAGTACTCATAGAAACATACATAGAATTTGACAGCAGATAAGGACCGCTTGGCCCACCAAGTCTGCCCATTTCCCTACCTGATGGATAAGCTGCAGATCCTAGTTAACCAGCAGCCTACTTAAAGGTAGGGTAAAACTAGTGACCCATACAATGGCAGTATTACCTCACATCTGCTACTGGTGAATCCCCTCAATATGCATCTTAACATACAGGTTGCCTACCCATATGCTTTACAGCATTGGAAATAGTATTTTTTTAACTACTGCTATTATCAACCCCAGGTCCCTTTCTTCTTCTTTTCAGCGTTCTACCCTTACCACTCTGATGCAACAGTCTGAATGTGGATCTCTGTTACTAATGTGCATTACTTTACATTTCCTGGCATTGAATTTCAGTTCCCATATACTAAGCCCTATCTCCATCCCCACTACATCTCTCTTCATGCTATTAATTCCCTCTTCACTATCCACTCTCCCACAAAGTTCTGGGTCATATGTAAACAGACTAATTTCTCCCTACAAACCCACCCCCTTTATCACTGATTATGCCATGTAAAATGCCTGTTTTAAGTTTGACAAAGGTGGTTAATCTGGGTACAAAGTCCATATCATTCACAGCTAATGCCAGCTCCTGCCTTTCTTACACAGGTACATGATGAGTAGGTTGAGCCAGATCTTTCTTGTTGCACTGAATTACAAGATGTTTACTTTTGCAGGTGTGATATAACACTTGGGACAGGATTCCCTTGTGGCACTTCTGATCAAGCTAAAAACTGTCACTTGCGTCCTGAACTGTGGACTAACAAAATGCAAGTACGTGTTGCTTATGCTGGAAATGGACAGTATTGTGTTACAGATAAAATGGCTTATGGACTCAGAAATGACTGTACCATTTGGTCTGCAAGTTTCTGTTTTCAGCCTAATTCTACTACTGTCTTCAATTGCTACATTATTCAGCCTGTGCTTCCAAATGTGACTACTGTTCAGGCTGAATTTGCCTAGCTGGAGAATGTCCACACTGCTGTACCACTGAGGGTAATCAAGATATCCAAACTCTCACCGGAGATACTAACTTTGTTGGGCTGAAATGCTTCTTTTAAAAAAATGGACAATGATGTGGTTAATAATAACATTTATGCTTTTCCCACCGTGGAATGGTGGCCTTTTAGTCAGACTTATATTCAGCATCCTACTACACTGGTTATTTTCAGTCTATTCTTGTGCTTGCAATTTATTTTGACTGTTTTCAGTTGCTGCATGTATCGAAGGTTTAAGTATACCCTGTCTCAAATCAATATTCAAGCCCAAATGTACTGAATTACCCCACTTGCTTAGTGTGAGACACCTGAAGTAAAATCTCAGATATCTCAGGTCAGTAATGTTGGCGGTCATAAGGCCATGAGCATATCATTAGTTAGACTACATGAGTCCAGCATGTATATAAATGCTGGAACAGGAAGGATTTACACTTTAGCTAGATTATATGAGTACAGCATATGACATAAATGCTGTAACAGTTAGATTTTCTTTTTAGTTAGAGTCTATGAGCTCAGTGTGTATCTTCATAAACACTGGGATAGGTAGCTTTTTACATTTTAAACTTTATATGCTTGCATCAATATATTAGCCATAAACCTTAGACATACACAGCATTAGTTTATTAAACACATATTACTTTATGATAGGCACATTTACCATTTAAGGGGTTAATACAGACAGTTAGAATGAGAAAAATATCTCTAGAATCACACAGGCCTTCAAGAAAGCAGTGGGAGAAAAATATCAGACATAAGGCATCTGCTAAGACCTTATGGCTCAAGGTTGTACCAGGCTGTTCCAGTGATAATGCCGACTTGTTTAGACAAATTCCAGATGTCTTGTCTGTCTCTCTGGGATGTGTTATTTTGTGCCAGAGGAAGACAAGCACTAATAAGACATGTAAGCACATGTGAGGTCATTTTGAGCCATATGAAAAACATGTATTTTTAAATTAAGCGAGCTCTGCAGAATTGGTGGAGACAGCCTGTCTATGGAATACCATATATATATATATATATATATATATATATATATATATATATATATATATATATATATATAGGCTAGTTGTCATCAAAGTTATTTGCACAATCCAGCCAGTGGTGGCACATCAACCTTCTCTCTGTGTGACCCTGCTATTAATGTATGAATTTTTGTACTTATTACAGCAGTAGCTGAGGATAGCAGGATACTTAAACAATGCAAATAAGAGATAAGAGATACATTGGTATTCTGTGTCTGTTGCATGTCACTGATATGATGGTTCAGGATTGAAAATGTCATACTGGAAATCTGTGTCTTTCTAACTGGAAACCCTGTATAATAAATTCGATTTTGTTACACTTTTACAACTCTGTAAGACTTTTATTAGAAATCCATTAGGAATTCTAAAGTGACCTGCAATAATAATTCATCATTATTAACAAAGAACATGTCAAAGTGCAGCACTCCTGGGACAGACCCCTGAGGCACACCACAAGTCACCTGTCTAACATCACATAACTTTCCATTTAGAATCACTCTCTGTATCCCATGAACCAATTTTTAGTCCATCTAGTTAACCTTTCCCCTAGTCCTAAGTGCCCTATTGTCTCCACTAGTTACCTATACAGCACTGAATCAAAGGTCTTACTAACATCCAGATTCTGGAAGTTGACTCTTAGTATATGCCTTTCCTGGTCACCAGTTTTTAAATACAGAAATAAAAATTGAAAAATTAACCAAGTTTGTTTGAACTATGCTTGACATGGGGCTGAGTGTGAGAGGTGGGTACCGATGGATGTCAGAAATGCTTGGTATAGAGTAGGATATGGGAAGGGACACCAGGGAGTCTTGGCATGAAGTCAGGTATCAGAAGGGTGTTTACTGGCATGAGGCCAGGTGTGAGGGGGTGCCACTAAATACCACACAATGCTTAACATGGGGTTGGATGTGGGAAGAGAGCACCACTGGATGCCAGGAAATGCTTGGTATGGGGAAAGGAGAGGGAGGATGCTACAGTTACACACCAAGGAATACATAGCATGGTGTTGGGTGTGGTAGGGAGTGCCACTGTACACTAGAGATACTTGGCATAGGGTCAGGTTTGGGAAGGGTGGCACTGGATGCCAGGGATGCTTGGCATAGGGTCAGGTTTGGGATGGGTGGCACTGGATGCCAGGGATGCTTGGCATAGGGTCAGGTTTGGGAGGGATGGCACTGGATGCCAGGGATGCTTGGCATAGGGTCAGGTTTGGGAGGGGTGGCACTGGATGCCAGGTATGCTTGGCATAGGGTCAGGTTTGGGAGGGGTGGCACTGGATGCCAGGGATGCTTGGCATAGGGTCAGGTTTGGGAGGGGTGGCACTGGATGCCAGGGATGCTTGGCATAGGGTCAGGTTTGGGAGGGGTGGCACTGGATGCCAGGGATGCTTGGCATAGGGTCAGATTTGGGAGGGGTGGCACTGGATGCCAGGGATGCTTGGCATAGGGTCAGGTTTGGGAGGGGTGGCACTGGATGCCAGGGATGCTTGGCATGGGCAAGCTTTTCAGGTATGTTTGTGAAGGCATGCATTGCTGATCCAGGTACTGCTTATAATTCAAAGGAACTCAATGCTGAGTGCATGTGTTGTTATAAATCTTTTTTAAAAAGCAGTGAAAATCATTTCAAAAGGTATGCTAATGCAACAGTTTGGTTTTAAGCAAAAAGTATCAAAAGTAGAAAAATGTGATGTTTAGGTGAAATGTCCCCTGAGTCTTGCCGAATCTTGGGTTTCTACAATTGTGTAATGTAGCATTGGTGTTGCCATAACTTCAGCACCCTCTCTCCAAGCATCTGTGTGATAAGTATTTTCCTGTGTATGGAAAGACAGGACTGAAGTTAGGGAAACACCAGCTGTGCCCTGGATGATCATTCACACCCTGCGGAACACCATACTACAGATTTACCAAGGATCTGGGGACATTTTACCCTAACGTCACATTTCTTTAATATTGACCATTTGTGATTAAACCCAAGCTGATGCATTAACACTATTTTTTGTAGTGGATCTATGAACAGTCTGGGGTGCATATAACAGTAACAGAGACTTCAAAGCAATTTAAAGTTATGTCCCTCTATATTATAGTTGTATGGCTTAAAGAGTAAAATTATTGTGTTTTGTGCAAACTAGTGATGGCTCTTTTGCAGATACTGGAGAGCCTTGAGTTGAAACTATTGGTACATTGTAAAAACACATATGTCCATATGTACTGACTCTTTTAAACAATGTCAGAGATATAAGTATAAGGGACTTTATTTATAATAATAGTATATCGACACTTCATATCTGGAAAATGGCAGAACAGAAGCATATACAAATAGATAACTATATAGCTGCTTGAATACCCTGACTGTTTTCACACCCACCACTTCAACCACCAGACTAGACTGTTCCAGTGTTTCATCACCCTTTCTGTAAAGTAGTACTTCCTCACATCTCTCCTGAACTTACCTCCTGTCAGGGGTGTAGCTAACTGTTTTGACGGGGTGGGCAAAGATAAATGAAAGTCCTGGTCCTCCTGATAAACAGTAAACCAACAGGCCAGGGGTCTGGGGGCCACCTAGGTCAATCAATCAATCAAAATCTTTATTCATCCAGGCAGGCGCCATTGAGCAGGGCTCATTTGCAAGATGGACCTGGTCATACAAAAGTCATAGTGTAGTAACATGGTAAAACATAATGCAATATTATACAAAGAAGAAAAATATACATATGTACATCAACATTTGAGTGAGAGGGCCTTTACAACAGACAGGCTTATAACTGGGTACAGCCGGAATGTTCACTTAAAAGGAAAGAGAAAGGCAAGAAGAAGGATACCAGCTTAGGAAGAAATGACGGGGTTGGAATAGTTAACTGCAATACTTCAGGGAAGGTGGTGAAACTTGGCCATGGCTAAAGAGAGGCAGAGAAGCCGGTATTTTGGTAGGGAGAGAGAGGCAGGGGCAGGTCCCCAGAAGCTATCAGATTTAAGATGCATCCTGGTGCATTTTGAGGGTCATTTTGAAACTTTTTGGCTGCTGTTAAAGCTTTCTTTGACTTGCTGCAGACAACAGATATCACTACCAAAATGATTAACTTTCTTGCAGTGAAGGTCATTACTATTGTTGCCCCCTTTGAGTAGGTGAGGGGCAAGCCAAAACTTCTTAATTTTTTCTTTTTTTTTGGTCACAGGCTTAAATTTGGTAAAGGATCGGCTTACCTTCTGTCACTGCCTAGCAATACATTTTGTAACCACAAAGAACAACACTGAAGCAACAACAAACAAGCGCTAGGGCATTCCCTAAGGAATAACTTGGGCCTGCTTGTAAAACTGAGTGCCTGAAGCAATGTCAGGCTCAGGCACTCATCAATGCCTGAATACATCAACAGCTCAGTAGGTCATTAATTCCCCAGGAAATGCTCTGGACTAGATCTGTTATCCCTTACAATCTGTTTTCAGCACAAAAAATAGAAGTATCTCTTTAAACACAAGTAAAGCCACGTTTACATGGCAGTAGCACTGCAAATACAAAACCATAGCAGTGTGGTCTGGACCACTTGCCACATGTGGTTCTTCTGTCTACACGGCCCCTCTCTGCACCACTGCAATCTCTGCTGGTGTGGGGCCATGCATCGTGGAGGAGCCAGACATCTGCTGGTTACTGCAGCACAGGCAGTCTACACTGCCATTTAAGCCACTGTAAGCTGTTCGCTCCTCTTGGCATCCCCAGCTTGCCAGAGAATCTGGGAGCAGCTTGGCAAGTGGCTTATGTCAATCGGGTACGTGTCTGCTTATTACATTTGCACTGGATCAACCCGAGTGCACAGGTTACTCCAATGTAAATGTGACCATGTAAACACGGCTTATGTGTGTGAGTGTGTGTGTTTTAAGCATAAACCATTAAAAGTCTGTTGCAACCTTATATGGGGCTTAGGCACATGAACGCCCATGGATGCAGCTACAATGAGCCCTGCCCCTCTTCAACAAGAGGAAGAGAATACCCCAGGAAAAAAAAAACATACAGGGTGGGCACTAGCTGTCTCACTTATTATTTTTCAGTCACAATTTATTTACCCAATAGAGCCCAGCTGAGATGCAACATCTTGTTTCAAGTGGGGTCCCATCCTGCTTTTACCACACTGTAGTAGCTGGATGGATAGAACAGAGCACTGTGGGAGATTATGTGAATTGTCCTCTGGGCAGGTTCATGAGTCGAGTGCCCCTCAAGACCTCTGATGTAGTTCTGACTTCTCCAAGGCCATTTACATTATGTGAGTGGACTATAACTTTGTTATGAAAGGCCATATTTAACCTTCATTCGGAAAAGAATATGTGTATGTATGTATGCATAGATAGATATATACTGTAGATAGATAGATAGATAGATAATGATTTCAGCCACTGGTGAGGGCAGTGTACAGCTGTTGGACATGTGTTATACATCCCAAAGGGTCTATGGTATCCAGACAGGGGAACCTGGAAATGCATCCCTCTATGGAGATAAAATTACTGATCTCAGAACATGTATAACCCACTGTAACCCCCCCTACAAATGGGGGTTCCCAAAAAGTCTTCCTTGAGCTTGTCTAAATGCTCACTGCCAGGCTGGTGTCCTGTGTTTTAGCAGTTTAAATGTGATTACCAGAGCCTGTATAACCTCTGTGTACTGTCTCTTTAAGAGCTGCCTAATTGCAGCTTAAGTAATCTGAGAGGGAGCTCTGTTGAAAGATATAACTATTTACTGAAAATCATTTAGAGTGATAATGATAATGTAGTTTGTCTAACCTGCTTTCTTTGTAGCAAGGACTGTTTTGTTTGTCTCCACTATCTTGGTCCTGGACTGCAAATTGAACCAAACAGTACTGGTGGGACCTAAAATGTAGCCAGACTACAGGAGCTGTCTGAATTCAAAATCTGTAGGAACTTTAGTTTGGAATTTTTTTTTTGCGCCTTTTTTGCAACTGAAGGGGGAGCTCTTGCTTTGACTGACAGCCAAATCATCCAACCAAATCTTTTGGACCTTGGGGAAGTCCCGGGCTGCTTCCAGTTTTCAGTTAGTTGTGAGCTGGGAAGTGAAATGAAAAGAGCTGAAGTGATTTTGGGCAGCAATCCTGAGTGGATTCACATGGGAAAACCTGTGAAAGGGCTGAGTTTTTGGTTTGCAGGTCTGCCTGCTGCTCCTGAGAGGGAGAGAAGAGAATTATTTTGGACTAAATCCAAGTTTGTGTGGCTAAAGTAAGCTACTGAAGTGGGCCAGGCCCATTCTGAAGAAGACCAAAGATTTTGCTGAATACGATTGGCCTATCAGGAGTTCCAGCTACCATTAAGCTCCCGGTGTGTTCAGAGACTTTGCGATTGTGACCGGGGAGCGCTTTGCCTGGTACAGTAGAATTCCCGTACATGTAAACGTGCTATGAGCTGCTAGTGGGTTGTGAGTTAGTCCCCCACTGTGTAAACTGTGTTCTGCTTGCTGGAAGCTGTATCCAGCCCAAAATGGACTGCATCTGAATTTGTCTCCGTGCAGTCTGGGCCTTGCCAGACTGATCCAGCCAGACTACTCACTGCACAGAGAAGCCATCAACGAGAGACCTGCCTGGGGATAAGCTCCCTGCTCCATGCTTGAACAGGAATGATGCCTCTGCGGCTTGTGAGGGCCCTGCTTCTCCTGGCATTCCAGATCAACCACCTGCAGTCTCAATTTTCGTCCAGCCTGTATCCAGTCTTGGGTATTGTGAGTAAATACCAGGGTAACTCCCTGCAACAACAGCCTAATCTGAGAGTGTGATCTGATTGTCTTGTTCTTTCGTTTCCTTTATGAACTGAGCCCTCTGGCTCCGGATTACAAATATTGTGTACTGTGCATGTTGTGTTTTCCATCACAGGACCCCAACCAGCTGCAGCTCCAGGCAATTGTCCTGGCTAGCCCATCTCTTCTCCACCTGGGTACCCAGAGGTGGACTGTGTGGTGGGGGGACTCAAAGTGCATGCATAACTGCTTGATTGATGTAACCTTTAAACTAATTAACCTGATTTTGCCCCTCACTTGTTCAAGTCCCCTGAACAAATCAGATCTAACTTTTTCTGCATGTAATCTGACTGTGGTCCCAGTTTGTGCTCAAAGTACTGTACTGTTGCTATTTGCTGTGCATAACCTTGTTTTACAGGGGGTCCCCAGGGTTGAGCCAGAGGAACCAGCCCTGGTGTTAAGTGCAAACAGTGTGGGTACTTGTGTGGTGTACCAGGGGGTATTGTGAAAGTGATTATTGTACAGTGCTCAGGCCACTAGAGGGGAAAGAGGGGGGTTACAGTGTCCCAGAGAGCTGTGCCCAGGTTAGCTTGACCACTACCAACCCTGACCTCCAGGTGGAGGCACTTGTTTCAGAACTCAGACCCCTTAACCTGCAACTAGCCAAGCAGGCAGGGGTAGTAGCCCTTGGAATAGCGCCACCTAGGAGTTACATTTTGGAGGCACCACTGGGATTTTGTGTCTTCTAGTGGCTGAAACTGCGAATTATTGTCAAACATAAATGGCTACCCCAACAGAAGTGGCTGTGCACCAGTTGGTGGGGTGGTGTACAGGGCAGGAGATTGACCCTCACAATGCCCTGCTTGTATTGGATATTCCCCTGAACACTGGTAAAGATGCTATAGAAGGACTACTTTCCAAAGTTGAATGTTTAACAAACGCTGTGGTGGTGGGGCGATAGACTGATCTGACCACCCAAACTTTCATGGCATTAGTAGAGTGTAGTGACCCAGTGGACAGTTCCAGAGTGCCATGGACTATTGCCCCAGAAGAGACCCCAGCCACCTAGAGAGTGACAACTAGAGAGTGATGAGCTCCCCCTATTGTCTGAGACTTTTGAGGAGAAATTTGCTAAATTGTTGCTGGAGGAAGGGAAAACCATAGAGGACTTTAAGAACTTTTCCTGCCACTTGGGGGTGTTCCTTCCCCAACACCCCCTCCAGCTCTAGCACCTGTTACTGCCCCGCCTTCTGTATCTGTGACAATGCTGGCCCCTATATCTGTACCTGCCATCAGTCACGACTCCTACCAAAGGCTGACAATCTTCTCAGGCACCCTCCCCACTCCCCAGGGGGAGGATGACTGGGAGACCTGGATAGACTATGTTGCCCCCTAGTACTTGAATGGCAATGCTCAGAAGCAGAGAAACTAAAGAGGTTGAGTGAGAGCCTCCAAGGTCCTGCCCTGGCTACCATCCGTGCCAAGTGGGCCAATAACCCCGAAGCAACTGCACAGGACTATCTTGATGCATTGGAGAATGTGCATGGGAGCCCAGATTCAGATGAGGACCTGTGGTGGAAAGTAAGAAATGCCCAGCAGTACTCAGGGGAGCCGTTGTCTGTGTATGTACCTCTGCTTGAAAAGCTGCTACAAGAGTGCCTCAGAAAGGGTAGTTTGCCATTATATGGATTAGATCGAACTAGGCTGGACCAGATCCTTAAGTCTGCTCCATTTTCAGAATTGTTACTGCTTCAGTTACGCCTCGCCAACCGACTGGAATCGCCCCTTCTCTTATGACGAGCTAATGAAAGAAATTCGGGGGTTGTGCAAAGGTGACCCCGGGGGGGGGGGAATTTCACCAATATGTGCTGCTACTGCACAAGTGACAAAGAGTGATCATCCAAGTGGGGTTCAGAGGCAAACGTCGGCACCTAACAAGCACTCTGAGAATGCAAAGGACTTCCCGCCCTGGGCCCAGTTTTTGAAAGACAAGCTATTAAAGGAAGTCCAAGAGTTGAAGGCGGGCACCTCTGCAAGGGTTCCCCCCATGGAACAAAATTCTGGTTCCTCTCAGGACATGACTGCCATGGGGTTGGGGGTGCACCCTCAGACATCCTCTACCAAGGATAGCTCCCAGGCTGAAATCAAAGAATTGACTGCCACCTAAAGGAACTATTGAGACATGTTGCACCCCTCTCACCGCTGCAAGCAGATATTGGACCCCAATCCCTTGCTACTACTTCAGTTCCTCATGCAATGTTCTCTCCCAGGATGACCCAGGAGTCTATCATTTGTCACCACTGTGGAAAGGATGACCATATGAAGAGGGAATGCCGGTCTCAGAAAGACTTAGAGAAAGTGGTGAACCGGCTTCAAGGAGAGATTCAGAAAATAAATCAGTGGTCAAGGGGTGCACAAAATGACCGCAGTGAAGGCTTCAGACATCCTAACTCAAACCACTTTGTAGCTAAATCGTCCATCCAGATCCCTGCTGCTGTCCCTCCAGACTGGTCCAAAATGGTGGGCCCTTCAATGGAGACTATCATGGCTGTGAATGGTATTCCTACTCAGTCTGTGCTGGACAGTGGGTCACGAGTGACCATTGCATTTAAGGACTGGTATGATAAACACTTATCTGCTGTGCCCTTACAATCTCTGGAAGGCCTACATGTGTGGGGGCTGAGCGACAAGTTTTATCCCTACCTAGGAAGTGTCTGCCTCTGGTTGTCATTTCCTGCAGCTGTAACTGGTATAGAGGAGCAAGTCGTGACACTGGCCTTAGTGTGTCGCCCTACTGGACTGTATGATGGGGTTCCCCTGTTAATTGGGACCAACGCCCATATGTTTGGGAGACTGGCACAACTCTGTCACAAGAAACAAGTTAGACGGACTGGGAGGTCCCTAAGAATTCCCGATCTGATCAAGAGGGCCTATGATTTGCAACAGAACCCCAAGGAAGTGGACCAGGATGAACCAGTAGGGGTCATGTGGAAGAAGGATCCCAATTCAATGGTACTGGCCCCTAACACCCAGTGTACTATTCAAGGGGAGGACCACCTCCGCAAAGATGTCAAGAACAAAATACTGATGTTAGACGTGCCAGGCAAAGGAGAATTGCCAAAAGGATTATTGGTTAAGCCCAGCATTTTGCCAGCTCATTCTCATGCCTATGCACGATGAGTGATGGTCCAGATTCATAATGTGTCAGATCGGGCGATCCAGGTGAACAGAGGATGCACCCTAGCTATGGTACACTGTGCAGACACTGCAGTGTTGCCCAGCAACAAGCACCCTGGCAAGACAGATTGAGTGACTCCTGACTTGCTTGATTTTGGTGACTCCCCATTGCTAGCTGAATGGAAGACTAGAATTAGCCAGAAACCGGTCCAGAGAGATCAAGTGTTTTCGTTGAAGGAATGGGACGTGGGATGTGTCCAGGGTGCAGAGCATCATATACACCTGCACGATGAATGGCCATTTCGAGAGAGGTCTCGACACCTAGCCCCTGCAGACATAGATGATGTGAGAAGACACTTGCAGGAAATGCTCGCGGCTGGTGTGATACAAGAATCCAGGAGCCCATATGCTTCTCCCATTGTGGTTGTGCATAAGAAGAACAGATCTGTGAGAATGTGTGTTGATTATCAAACTCTGAAACGGCGGACCATCCCCAATCAATACACCATGCCCCGTATACAAGATGCTCTGGATTGTTTGAATGGGAGCAAATGGTTCTCGGTGTTGGATCTTCACAGTGGGTATTACCAGATTCCGCTGGCTCAAGAGGACCATGAGAAGACATCCTTCATCTGTCCTTTGGGGTTCTACGAATTTCTAAAAATGCCACAGGGGATATCGGGCACCCCAGCCACCTTCCAGCAACTGATGGAACGAGCAGTGAGAGACATGAATTTGCTAGAATGCCTGGTGTACTTGGACGATGTCATTGTGTTCCAGAGCTCCCTAGAGGAACATGAGAGTCGACTGTTCAAAGTACTAGACCGACTGGAAGATTTCAGCCTCAAGCTGTCCATCGACAAGTGCCAGTTTTTCCAAACCTCTGTGAAGTATGTGGGGCACATAGTGTCTACAGAGGGGATAGAGACTGACCCTAGTAAAGCTGAAGCCTTGACTACTTGGCCCCAGCCCCACAATTTGAAAGAACTACAATGTTTCCTGGGATTCTGTGGCTACTACCGCCGGTTCATAAAGGACTATTCCAAAGTGATTCGGCCACTCTTGAATCTTACCCAGGGTTACCCTCCTACCAATCAGAAATACAAAAAAGGGTCTGCCAAAGAACCAGATAAAGCATATTTCCACCCAGGTGAACTTTTCAGGTCCTGTTGGATGCCTGACTGTGAAGCAGCTTTCCACGAAGTCATATACCAGCTCACCCATGCCCCCATCCTCGCTTATGCTGATCCCACCAAACCCTATGTGCTGCATACTGATGCCAGTCTGCAAGGTCTAGGAGCTGTACTGTATCAAGACCATGAGGATGGTTTGAGACCAGTGGCATTCGCTAGTAGGAGCTTGACCCCGTCAGAGCGAAACTACCCTGTGCACAAGTTGGAGTTCCTTGCGTTAAAATGGGCCATTGTCGACCAGTTTCATGATTACCTCTATGGGGCAAAAATACTGGTGAGGACTGACAATAACCCATTGACCTATGTACAGACTTCAGCTAAGTTAGATGCCATGGGGTACCGGTGGATTTCTGCATTGTCAATATCATACTGATGCTGACGCCCTATCCCGGAGGCCCATTTCCAAGAGCGACTGGGTCAGGCTGCCTGAACCTGACATTCAAGCACTGTGCCAAAAGTTTGACAGAAATGAACAGATGTCTATGGACACAGCGGACTGCTGAGTAGATTGCTTGGGCCCCTCTGACACCTGCATACCGGCTGCATATTGCCACTTCTCTGCTCTAGATATTAGTGCACTACCTCAGTTTGACAATGACAGCATTCAGTGGGCTCAATCCCGAGATCTTATGATTCAGCCAGCACTTGATGCCCTTCATGCAGGAAAAGATGTGTCCAAGTTGCGTTCCTCTGATCTGCGAACCGCTGTATTGGTTAAAGAAGGCCCCAGGTTGAAGCTGTTTAATCATTTGTTGTATAGAGAGACTGTAGATTGAGGTGCCAGATAGACAAGCAACAACTGGTCCTACCCACAGCCTTCAAAGATTTGGTGCTGAGGTCCCCCCACAATCATATGGGCCACCTTGGTATCGATGGACCCTTGACCTAGTACGATCTTGATTCTATTGACCCAAGATGGAGGCCAATGTTGAGCACCATGTAAGGACTTGTAGTCGCTGCCTGCAGAGAAAAGCCATGCCTCAGAGGGCTGCCCCCCTTGTCAACATTACTACCAGGACCCCAATGGAACTAGTCTGCATAGACTTCTTGAGTTTAGAGCCTGATCAGCGAAACATTGGCAGTGTGTTAGTGGTTACGGACCATTTCACATGGTATGCACAAGCTTTTCCCACCAAAGATCAAAAAGCATCTACCGTGGCCAAGGTGCTAGTGGAAAATTTCTTCCTCCACTATGGTGCCCACTAGCGAATTCACTCTGATCAGGGCCGGGACTTTGAGAGTCGGCTAATCAAAGAAATGCTCTCTCTATGGGGGGTGTGAAAGTCAAGAACCACCGCTTATCACCCGCAGGGGGATCCTCAACCAGAACGCTTTAACTGCACCCTGCTAGACATGCTAGGCATCCTCCACCCAAAAGATAAGCATAACTGGAGCCAGCAGATTAGCACCTTGTTACACACATACAATTGCACGAAGGATGATGCTACTGGGTTCTCTCCCTACCGCCTCATGTTAGGGAGAGAGGCCTGGCTACCTGTTGATGTCTGTTTTGGGGTTTCTCCTGATGGGGTCTGAGCTGAAGATTACCTGCAATATGTACAAAAACTGAAAGCTCAATTGAACCATGCCTATCAACTGACCCAGACAATGGCCGCCAAAAGACATCTAACCAACAAAGAGAAACATAATAGAAAAGTAAAGGCGCAAGAGCTTAGGCCTGAAGACCGTGTGTTGTTGTGAAATTTAGGATTGCATGGTAAACACAAAAATGCTGATCGATGGCACCATCTTCCCCATGTCATAGTTGGAAAGTTGGATGATTTACCACTGTACTAAGTGCGCCCAGAGAATAACTCCAAAGTTGTCAAGACCATGCACCGTAACCACTTGCTACCTATTGGTCAAGTTGTAATTAAGGCTGAACCCACTGAGATTGATTCCCCTTGACCAGTGACTCGTGCTGCTGCAAGAGAGAAACAGAGTCAGCCTGCCCCTGTGGTTGCCGATTAAAGACTTCCCCCGCAGCAGGCCCAGAATGATAGTGACTGCCAGTCTAACTCAGATGACAGTGAGTGTGATAATGCCTATTACCCCTCATATGAACTGAGTCAGTTGTTTCATGGAAATCCTATGTTGAATTATGGGGATGAAGCTGGGCCTTCTGGACTGCCTAATGCCCCGGCATCATCCTTGGAGCCAATGCTCCCTGAAGGTGAAGTGCAAAGTATCACGTCTGAGGATGCTAAGTCTCTATGTATCATGGAACTGTCTGATTTGCCTGAAGGAGAGGCTGATGGTATGAGTCTTTCTGGTGACATGCCAGAACTTGAGGAACACTATGAGAGTGCTGACAACCCCCCCTTCAGTGCCAGAGTGTCTTCAAAATGAGCCAAGTGTTGTAGAAACAGAGACTACAGAGCAACGGGCTGACAGTGCTCCCAGCTTGGACATTCCCCTTCATGCAGAGGCACTCCTCACAAGTGATGAAAGCTCCAAGACCATTGCTGAAAGTACAGAGACTGTGGTTGTTCACCCCAGAAAGACTGGCCGAGCTGTCAAGCCAGTGGTGCTCTTCAGTTATGATTCCCCAGGGAGGCCATCGAATTTGCCTCTCAATGTATGTGAAATATGCATAATGTATTGTCAGAATGGAAATGATATAGTGAAGTACATTGAAATGTATAATAAAGGGACAAGTTATACCAATTGATTAATCAGATAGTACTTGTATAGCATGCAAATGGCACAAATGTCTTCTATATGTTGCATTTTCAATGTTATGATGGTACAGACTTGACACAGATGCCAAATTTCCCAGGCAGGGAAGGGTGTAACCCCTCCTAAAAATGGGAGTTCCCAAAAAGTCTTTCTAGAGCTTGCCTAAATGCTCACTGTCAGTCTGGTGTCCTGCGTTTTAGCAGTTTAAATGGATTACCAGAGCATGTGTAACCTCTGTGTACTGTCACTTCAAGAGCTGCCTAATTGCAGTTTAAGTAATCTGAGAGGGAGCTCTGTTGAAAGATGTAACTCTTTACTGAAAATCATTTAGAGTGATAATAATAATGTAGTTTGCCTAACCTGCTTTCTTTGTAGCAAGGACTGTTTTGTTTGTCTCCACTATCTTGGTCCTGGACTGCAAATTGGACCAAACAATACTGGTGGGACCTAAAATGTAGCCAGACTACAGGAGCTGTCTGAATTCAAAATCTGTAGGAACTTTAGTTTGGATCTTTTTTTGCACCTTTTTTGCAACTGAAAGGGGAGCTCTTGCTTTGACTGACAGCCAAATCTGCCAACCAGATCTTTTGGATCTTGGGGAAGTCCCGGGCTGCTTGTAGTTTTCAGTTAGTTGTGAGCTGGGAAGTGAAATGAGAGGAGCTGAAGTGATTTGGGGCAGCAATCCTGAGTGGATTTGCATGGGAAAACTGTGAAAGGGCTGAGTTTTTGGTTTGCAGGTCTGCCTGCTGCTCCTGAGAGGGAGAAAAGAGAATTATTTTGGACTAAATCCAAGTTTGAGTGACTAAAGTAAGCTACTGAAGTGGGCCAGGCCCAACCTGAAGAAGACCGAAGATTTTGCTGAATGCGATTGGCCTGTCAGGAGTTCCAGCTACCCCTAAGCTCCTGGTGTGTGCAGAGACTTTGCGATTGTGACCGGGAAGCTCTTTGGTACAGTAGAATTCCTGTACATGTAAATGTGCTATGAGCTGCTAGTGGGTTGTGAGTTAGTCCCCCACTTTGTGAACTGTGTTCTGCTTGCTGGAAGCTGTACCTAGCCCAAAACGGACTGCATCCGAATTTGTCTCCATGCGGTCTGGGCCTTGCCAGACTGGCCCAGCCAGACTACCCACTGCACAGAGAAGCCATCAACAAGACACCTGCCTGGGGATCAGCCCCCTGCTCCACGCTTGAACAGGAACGATGCCTCTACGACTCGTGTGGGCCCTGCTTCTCCTGGCATTCCAGATCAACCACCTGCAGTCTCGATTTTCGTCCAGCCTGTGTCCAGTCTTGGGTATTGTGAGTAAATACCAGGGTAGCTCCCTGCAACAACAGCTTAATCTGAGTGTGTCATCTGATTGTTTTGTTGTTTCATTTCCTTTATGAACTGAGCCCTCTGGCTCTGGATTACAAATATTGTGTACAGTGCATGTTGTGTTTTCCATCACAGGACACCAACCAGCTGCAGCCCCGGGCAACTGTCCTGGCTAGCCCATCTCTTCTCCACCTGGGTACCCAGAGGTGGACTGTGTGTAGGGACTCAAAGCACATGCATAACTGCTTGATTGATATAACCTTTAAGCTAATTAACCTGATTTTGCCCCACCCTTGTTCAAGTCCCCTGAAAAAATTAGATCTAACTTGTTCTGCATGTAATCTGACTGTGGTTCCAGTTTGTGCTCAAAGTACTGTACTGTTGCTATTTGCTGTGCATAACCTTGTTTTACAGGAGGTGCCTAGGGTCGAGCCAGAGGAACCAGCCCTGGTGTTAAGTGCAAACAGTGTGGGTACTTGTGTGGTGTACCAGGGATATTGTGAAAATGATTATTGTACAGTGAGTAACAAGCTTCCTGAATTAGTGGCCTTGATGGAGGAGGAACATCTGGATATCGTGGCAGTCACAGAAACATGGTACACTCAAAACCATGACTGGGATGTAAACATACCAGGATACACTATCTACAGGAGGGACAGGGAGGGTAAAAGAGGAGGAGGAGGAGGAGTAGCTCTACATAAGGGAAGGAATCAAAGCAACAGAACAAAAGGGTAAACAGGGAGGAGAAGAAGCACTGTGGGTAAATTTGGAGACAGGCAATGGCACCACAATCCGCACAGGGGTTGTATACAGACCCCCTTCTCAGGGGGAGGAAATGGAAAAGGAAATGATAGAAAGTATACTTAGAATGGCAGAAAAAGGGAGATATTGTTGATGGGTGATCTGAATATGCCAGATGTTAACTGGAGTGCAGTTGCAGCAGCCACTTCAAAGAATGGGATTATTCTAGATGCCCTACAGGGGGCATGCCTTAGACAACTAGTATTGGAGCCCACTCAAAAGGGAGCAATCTTAGACCTGTTTCTCTCAAATGGAGATGGAGAGAGGATCACAGATGTAGAAGTGGGTAGCCATCTGGGAACTAGTGACCATCGAACAGTATGATTCACAATAAACACAGCAATAGAGTCAAGCCATACAAAGACAAAAGTACTGGACTTTAGGAGGGCTGACTTTGCCAAAATGGGTGAGTGCCTAAGGAATGCACTAGCAAATGGGCAGGAAGAAGGGCTGGAAGAACAATGGGGAATAATAATAACTGCCATCACAGAGGTAACAAGCCTTTGTGTGAAGCAAATAAACAAAACGAAATGATGTAAGAAACCACTATGGTTCTCAAAGGAAGTGGCAGTGAAGGTTCAAGAGAAAAAGAAAGCATTCAGGAAGTACAAGGAATCACAGAACAGCAGGACAGAGAACTGTATCAGTTAAAGCAAAAGGAAGCTGGGAAAGCAGTCAGAACAGCAAAGGCCCAAACCGAGGAAAAGATAGCCAACTCAGTTAAGAAGGGGATAAAACCTTTTATAGGTACATCAGGGAGCAAAGGAAGACCAAGGGAGGGATAGTGAGGCTTAATAAAGAGGAGGGAGGATGGGCAGAGGGTAACTGTGAAAAGGCAGAGATACTAAACAAATATTTTTGCTCAGTATTTACAAATGAAGAGGGGGAGGTACCTTAAACAAACAGTAGAAACACTCTGGATACAGAAGCTGATACCAGCCCATTTACAGAAGAAAGGGTTCTGAAAGAACTCTTAAAACTGAAGGTGGACAAAGCAATGGGGCCTGATGGGATTCATCCCAGAATTCTAAAGAACTAAGGGTAGAACTAGTGACACCACTGACTACCCTCTTTAACAAATCATGGGAGGATGGGGTGGTACCCAAGGACTGGAGGAGGGCAGATGTGATTCCCCTTCACAAAAGTGGGAGCAAGGCAGAACCAGGAAACTACAGACCTGTTAGTTTAACATCAGTGATAGGGAAAATGATGGAATCACTTCTGAAGGAAAGAATTGTCGAGTATCTAGAGGCCAGAGGGGCACAGGACCCAAGGCAGCATGGATTCACAGTGGATGGTCATGCCAGACAAATCTGATAGATTTCTTTGACTGGGTGACCAAAGTAGTAGATCAGGGAGGGCTGTGGACATGGCCTACCTAGACTTTAGCAAGGCATTTGACACAGTCCCACACAAAAGATTAATATACAAGTTAGCCAGCCTGGGAGTGGGTCCCAGATGACAGCTTGGGTAAAAATTGGCTGGAGAATAGGACACAGAGAGTAATAGTAAATGGAGTCCACTCTGAAGAAAGGGGGTTACTAGGGTACCGCAGGGTTCAGTATTAGGATCGGTCCTTCAATGTCTTATAGCTTACATTGCAGAGGGACTGGAATGAAAAGTATGTCTTTTGCAGATGACACAAAGATCTGCAACAGAGTTGGTGCACAAGGTGGGTGGAAAGGATGAGAAGGGACTTGGCAAGGTTAGAGGAATGGTCAAATGTATGGCAGCTTAGATTCAGTGCTAAGAAGTACAAGGTAATGCACCTGGGAAACAAAAACCCAGCGGAAGAGTACACAATGGGGGGTGAGATACTAACAACAACAAAAACGGAAAGGGACCTGGAGGTAGTCATATCAGATGACCTAAAGGTGGGCAAGCAATGTGAGAGGGCAGCAAGGAGGGCTGGGGGGATACTGGGATGCATAGGGAGAGGCATCACCAGTAGAAAACAGGAAGTTATTATCCCTCTGTACAGACAGCTGGTCAGACCCCATCTGGAGTACTGCGTGAAGTTCTGGAGACCCAATCTCCGCAAAGACATAGACAGGATGGAAGCTGTCAAGAGGAGGTCAACTAAAATGGAGCAGGGTCTGCACCAGAAGACATATCAAGAGAGACTTAAGGAGCTTAATACGTATAGCCTCGAGGAAAGGAGGGAGAGAGAGGACATGATAGAAACTTTCAAGTACCTCAAGGGAATCAACAAAGTCCAAGAGGGTAGCATCTTTCAAAAAAAGAGGTGTGCAAGAACAAGGGGCACAATTTGAAGATAGAGAGGAGCGGCTCAGAGGTAATTTACAGCGTATTTTTCACAGAGAGGGTTGTGGATGCATGAACGGCTTTCCGGAGGAGGTTGTGAGTCAAAAACAGTGGTGGAATTCAAGCATGCATGGGACAGTCATAAGGCAATTCTAGGGGTGGGGTAGGAAGAAGTAGGCTGCTGGTTAACTAGGATCTGCAGCTTATCCATTAGGTAGAGAAATGGGCAGACTGGGTGGGCCAAGCGGTCCTTATCTGCTGTCAAATTCTATGTTTCTATGTAGTGTTCAGGCCACTAGAGGGGAAAGAGGGGAGTTACCGTGTCCCGGAGGGCTGCGCCCAGGTTAGCTTGACCACTACCAACCCTGACCTCCGGATGGAGGCACCCATTTCAGAACTCAGGCCCCTTAACCTGCTACTAGCCAAGCAGGCAGGGGTAGTAGCCCTTGGGATAGCGACACCTAGGGGTTTCACCCACTACACTAGCAGCTGACAAATAATGAAACATAATAAGTATCCATTTCCACAGTGCAACTTGAAAATACAAATAACAGGAATAAGAACAGGCATAAAAAACAACAGGGAACAAGATCAGAATGAGAACTAGTAAAATTGTCTGGTTTCCAAGGTAGGAGGATTGATCCAAGGATCCTCTAGAGAGCTGGAACAAAAGGGCCAAATAGATCCTTCTCCCAGCATGGAGATAGGCTGACTTCCTTATGGGTGTTAGGCCTTCAATCTCACAAACATATATGGACATTTTTCTGAGTGTGGGGTAGTGGGGTTGGATGAGCATCAAATACCAGACAAGCCACCGGAACACAAAGACCCTAAGTTGAAACATGACAGAAAATTACTGGTACAAATTCACCATCTCAGGCAGATGAACAGTCCCCTAAGAGAATCAGAGCTATATTCATTATTGGAAGAAAATTAAATCTCATGGCTGACAGAGGGATGTACCCTTCACTGCATGATTCACACTGTAAGTCTCTTTCCCTAGTGAGGTTTGAACCTCAGCCTGCGATTCCCTGGTTCTCATGTCCAACCACTATACCCCACAGAAAATGCAAGACAATTAATGACCCGTAAGGCACCCAACCAGGCTGCCTACATCCCTTATGCCACGTGATTACTGTTAGACACCAGAGCGGGATGCACTCCTGTGAAAGCATTTTCAAAGGGAGTCATAGTGTGAGACTGGGAATAAAACGGAACTCTGTCGCCACTGGTAGCCAGCAATAAAAATAACTGCCTATACACTAGGACAAGGCAAAAACTACCTACCTTGAGTTGTCCCACTGCATCCACTGCCATGCCAGAGATTGTTGTATCAAGCTGTAGCAGACGGACACACTGCTGGGTGCTGGTCGAAGGCTGATGCGTGGCACAACATTCATCCGGTCCAAACAGAGTAAACAGCATGGAGCCACCGTGCTTCTTGCTGGTATGTTCCAACAGCCATTGTCACTCGGGCGCAAGTTTGACCCACCACCACCACTGGCGATTTCAATTGGCTAATGTACTGTGGAACATGAGGAAGTATTTTTTCACAGATAGGGTGGTGGACGCATGGAACAGCCTTCCTGAGGAGGTTGTGGGGTCAACAACAGTGGGGGGGGGGAGCCAGCTTGGTGGCGCTGAGGGTTGAGGCGCTGAACGCCACACTTCGCTCTATACTGGTGGCCCGAGTTCAGGAACAGACTTGGGCCATTGGAGGTCAGTAGGGAAGGAGAGAATTGAGCATCTGGAGGACTGCTCTCCTCTCCTGGGGAGGGTTGGGGTATGTGCCCACCACTTAAGTGATCCCAGTGGAGACTGGGGGAGCAGCAGGTGGGAGGCCTGCACAACAGGGATTGGGCAGCAGCGGGCATCCTGTGGGTGAGCATGGTAGTGTGCTCACAGAGCACCAGAAGCCATTTCACATCCGTGCCCTAGGGGTCTTTAAGTAGAAAACCCCTCATGATGCGCAAGGATAACGCCTATGATGGGCTACCTACCCCCAGCCTAACAAAGCCCGCTATAAGCCAGGGTGCAGGAGCCAAGGATGATGCGGGGGCTTTCCATGGTCCATCCCTCGCCGGGGGGGCCTCTCTATGGGGGCAAGCCACAGTCCTCCCCGACTCTGCATCCATGGTGGAGGCTGTCTGGTAGGGTAGTTGAGCACCTGTGTACAATACTGAGTCAGGGGGTAAAAGAAGCCCTCGCTGCCATGAGAAGCAAAAATAGAGTTAAAAAAAAAACAGTGGGGGAATTCAAGAATGCATGGAACAGACATAAGGCAATTCTAGTGGGGGGGGGGATAGGAGGAAGTAGGCTGTTGGTTAACTAGGATCTGCAGCTTATCCAATAGATAGGCAAATGGACAGACTAGATGGGCCAAGCAGTCCTTATCTGCCATCAGAGTCTATGTTTCTATGGAACAGTGATTGCAGCCAATCAAGGGAAAATTTCCAGGAACATTTAAAAACTGCAGTGCAAAAAGCAGGAAATGACAGACTGACAGACATGTCCTTATCACTCCCCCTCCCTCCAACTCAAGTTATGCATCCTGAATCCAGCGACTAATTTTGAAAAAAAAACTCAGGGCTTCAAAATTCCTGCTCCGATCACTCTGCCCCTCTGAGTGAGGATACCCCCCCACCACACACACACACACACACAAAAATCTGCGCCACTGCCTAGGGTTGCCACTTGTTAGGTTTCTTTACCTGGTGATCAGGTTTTCAGGGTCCCTATCAGGAATTCCGGTTTTGCTCTGTGCTGGTCAGCATTTTGAGCCATTTTGAGTGCTCACCTGCTTTTGAAACACATGTTGTCTTATCAGTTATTGTTTCAGCTACATGTCCAGGTTACAGACAAGTTCTGTTGTCAGTATAGCCCTTTGTTTGTGAAAGCAGTCAACCTGGGAGGTGTAAAGTATGGCCATTAACACCATTGGCACTTACTTAACCTAATCTTTTCCACTGCATCTTAAAGTGGCATAGCAGCACAGCTGCCCCACCTTTTGTAACAGTAACAGAGCCAGTTGTCTTCCACTTTAATTTGCTGGTAAACATTTTCATCTCTAACAGAATTAGGCATTTTTAAATGTTTTAAATTATTTTTTTTCCTCGAGAAAAAAGTGTGGTCACTTCTTTGGCTTTGAAATGGATAGGAAATGGAGCCAGAAAAAGATACAAAGTACTCATTACAGGAAACAATTTCTTTATTATGTATTATTATATACCATGTATACTAGTGTATGCTATTTACAGTATTTCCCTTGTCTCTCCCCAGATCATATCTGTAAATTATATTTCTTTTTTCTCTGTATGATTATCTGGTAAACCAATGTCATACGGACATATGAAATTTGCCAGCAGATAAAGGCCTAGAGGTCTATCAAGTCTGCTCGAATGTGCAGCTAGCACCCCTTATTCTGCAGCTACCCCTCCCTTCCACCCTTCCCCTTCATTAACCCTCCCCCTTGTCCTGTCCCATCCCCTTTTGAAGCAGTCCACTGTTCTACTGCATACCACTTCTGCAGGTAACGCATTCCACCCAGCCACCACCCTCTCTGTAAAAAAGTGTCTCCTCATCTCCCTCCTGAACCTTCCTCCCTCCAGTCTCATATCATGGCCCCTGGTGGCCCTCCCCTCCCTTACTTTGAACAGCCCCTCTGTACCCGTCTTGTTTATTCCTTTCATGTATTTAAAGGTTTCAATCATGTCACCCCTGTCCCTCCTCTCCTCCAGTGAGTACATGTTCAACTCCTTCAACCTCCTCTCGTATGATAAGTCCCCCAGCCCCTTGATCATCTTTGTCGCCCTGCGCTGTACCTCCTCCAGTAACTTAATGTCCCTCTTCAGATACGGGCACCAGTACTGCACGCAGTACTCCAGGTGTGGTCTAACTAATGACCTATACAGTGGCAGAATCACCTCCTCCCTCCTCGAGGATATACCCCTTGCAATACAACCCAGCATTTTGTTGGCCTTTGCAGCTGCCTTCCTACATTGTGCTGAGTTGTTCATTGACCCTGTAATGAGCACACCCAGATCCTTCTCCTCCTCTGTCTGGGCTAGCTGCACTCCCCCAGCTGGTAACTCCTCCTTGGGTTCTTCATCCCATAATGCAGCACCTTGCACTTTTTGGCATTAAACCCCAGTTGCCAGGTGTCTGACCAGGTTTCAAGCTTTGCCAGATCATCCTGCAACCCCTGCCATCCCCTAGGTCATCCACCACCACGCCTACCTTGGTATCATCAGCAAACAGACTGATCTTGCTCTTGATGTCCCATGATATGTCTGCAATGAATATCCCAAACAACACTGGTCCCAACACCGAGCCCTGTGGAACACCACTCGTCACTGCCCTTGGGTGTGAGAGCTCCCCACCCACCATCACCCTCTGTTGCCTTCCCTGAAGCCAGTTCCCTACCCAGCTCACCAGCTTTGCACCCGCCCCTGTGCCTACTAACTTCCTTCCCAGCCTTCCATATGGCACCGAGTCAAATGCCTTACTGAAGTCCAGATACAGATATCAATAAATAAAGAAATACAAAAGTAAATAAATAACCAGGAAGCACCTAGGAAAGCAACTTTAACAGGTACAGTACAGTATATAACATTTTTGATATAACAAATGGCCTTCTAGGAGAAACAATGCATGATGAGTCATGAAAAGGGATGGGGCTAGGGGTGGAGCTGAGGATCCATTTTTTGCCTCATTCAAAGGTAGCAACCCTACCACTGCCTCCTGTTGATTTCCATTCCTACACTGCAAATGTGGATTTCTAAGCGTGAACAACTTCAAAATATGGAACAGATCACTGCCTGACTATACTTTTGTGAAGATCGATATAAAGAAATATGGTATCCATTTCCATTTATCTGTTGCATATAAGTGGAGGGTCTCACTGTGTTAGATTAATTGACAGGGGTTTAACTCAACTGATCACAAATAGAACTGGAGCAAACTTCTGTCCTAAATAGCTGTGACAGGGCAGGATTGAGTGGCTTTAGGATCCTGATACCTACAGTTTTTTGTTCAGAGCATTAAAATGAGTGGTCCCTATATTCCTCCGATATACTCTGAACTCCTCTCATTAATATGTACATTTCTTAGGAATGTTTCTTTTCCTTCAACTTTTGTGCCCCACTTCAAAAGTCTGCCCCTGTGGAGATGGTCAGTTGCCGCCCTTACGGGAAGTGAGCCTTGAAGGTCTAGCGGCAGTGATTGACCTCTCAGAGTTTCCTGTGGCCAGCTCGAGTCCATAGACTTTTGTCATGGCCTATAATAAGGCCATCTCTGTAGCTCTGGACTTGATTGCTCCTGTCCGTTTTCGTCTTCTCCCCCTTTGCCCTCGGGCCCCTTCGTTTGATGGGTCTTTGAGGGAGTTGCGGCGATTAGGACGTAGGTTAGAGCAGCGTTGGTGGAAATCTGCCCTGGATGTGGACCACCTTAGATTGGTTGAGCATTATCAGACTTACCAATCAGCGATCTCCCATAAGAAGGCAGAATTCCTGTCCGGGGAGATTGCTGCTGCTCAGAACCGACCAGCTCAGCTCTTCCGAACTGTTGATAGGTTGTGCAACCCAACCTGTCTGCAGCTCTGACGACCTTTTTCGCAAGTGGAGTGCGACAAACTTGCTCGTTTTTTTGTGAATAAGGTGGCCGACATCAGGTCGGAAATCCTCATGACTCGCTCTGTGGGGGTTGCTGTTGATTGCTGTTCGGTCACCTCACCTCGAGCTTCCTGGAGTACCTTTGTCTTGCCTGAGTTTGCAGATGTCATGCGGATTGTCCAGGGTATGTGCCCTACGTGCTGTAGTTTTGATCCAGTCCCAACTTCCCTGATTATGGGTTGTTGTGATACTAGTGGCCCAGTCCTGGCACAGATAGTTCGGTGCTCCCTGGAATCAGGTGAATTTCCAAGCTCCCTGAAGGAGGCAGTGGTAACACCCCTCCTAAAGAAAGTTTCCTTGCACCCAGACTCTCTGGCCAACTACAGACCAATCTCAAACCTTCCCTTTATAGGGAAGGTGATTGAGAAAGTAGTAGTGGTACAGTTGGAGGACCACTTGACCATCCATAACATCTGTGAACCTCTCCAGTCCAGTTTTCGAAAGAGGCACAGTACAGAGACTGCGCTGGTTTGGGTGTTCAATGATCTCCTGATGGTGAGAGATTGGAGAAGCTGTTCTATCTTGGTGCTCCTTGATCTCTCTTTAGCTTTTGACACTGTGGACCATGGGGTACTGCTCAAGCATCTGAGGTCCATCTGTGGCCTGACGTGTACGGTCCTCAGGTGGTTTACATCTTTCCTTACTGGCAGAAGTCAGAGAGTGGTGTCTGGGATTTTTTCCTCAGACCCATTCTCTCTGCCATGTGGGGCACTTCAGGGTTCAGTATTGTCTCCCATGTTGTTTACAGTGTATATACTGCCCCTCAGAGACATTGTAAGATGGTATGGGCTGAGGTTTCACTGCTATGCTGATAATACCCAGTTCTACCTGTCTTTTCCTCCCGACCAGGATAGAGCTGTCTCAGTATTTAATAACTTCCTTCTTGAAATCCAGGATTGGATGAATTTGAGTTGGTTAAAGTTGAACGCCGGAATGACCGAGGTGATGGTAGTGGACCCGGGTCGCCGGATAGAGGGGTTGTGGGCTGGTCAGCCCTCTGGACTTTTTCTTGGGGGCTCCCAGATGCTTTCCTCTGAATGGGTGCGAAACCTGGGGGTAGTGCTTGACGACGGACTGACTTTATGAGCTCAGGTGTCGGCGGTTGTCAAGTCTTCCTTTTATCATCGTAGGAATATCTCCAGGATTAAGCACCTTGTTCCATCTGGGGATTTACCTACATTGGTCCATGCCTTTGTGACCTCATGCCTTGATTTCTGCAACTCCCTGTACTTAGGGCTACCTGGGGTTGATATCTGCTACCTGCAGCTCATGCAGAACGCTGCAGCACGATTGTCGATGGGGACTTTTCGAGCCTCCCATATCACTCCTGTGCTGCACAATCTGCACTGGCTGCTGATTAGGTGGTGGATCACCTTTAAAGTTAGTTTACTGACTTATAAAACCCTACATGGACTTGACCCTGACTACCTGAAAGAGCTGCTTGTGCCTTATCACCCAGTGCGACAGCTCCATTCGGCTGACGAGGGGTTGCTGGAGATTCCAAAGGTGTCTAAGAAATCTTCGGGGGCCCATGCATTTATGTACATGGCCCCTTCCCTTTGGAATTCTCTACCCCATCAGCTACAGGAGTGCACGACTGTGGGAGGTTTTAAACAGGCATGGAAAACCTTTTGATGGCGTCAGGCATTTAGTGGCACCGAATAAGTATGACCCCTTAGACAGCTATTATTATTATTGTTGTGTTTGCTGATTTTACTATTGTTGTTTTTATCTTTTTGTAAAGCGCCTTGATGGCTTGAAAGGTGCTTATGTGAAATAAAATGTATTATTATTATTATTCCCATGCATTTGTTGCCTTATCACTTGTTATTATTGTCTGCATGTACTGTACTAGCCTGTGCCATGCTTGCAATTGTAGAATTATAATGTATATTGTCTGTGCCTGAATAAAAACTTTGATTTAAAATAAAAAAAAGAAAGAAAAGGACTGCTTGGACCATTCAGTCTGCCAAGACGGTCCCTGCCTATTCTGTCTCTGCAGACCCTAACTGGTCTCTGGCATCCCTCCTCCCTACCTACTTACTAATATTCCTCTATATCTAACCCATGCATGCTTGAAGAGCCCTCCTGTTTTTGCCTCCACCACTTTCACTGGCAGTCTGTTCCAGGCATCTATCAGTCCTTTAGTGAAGTAATATTTCTTCACATCCCTCTTAAACTTCCCACCACCCTTCCAGCTTCATTGAATGCTCTCTGGTCCTGGTGCTCTTCCTCATTTGAAAGAGACTCCCTCCTGCATCTTGTTCACTCCTGTGAGGTGCTTGTAGGTCTCTATCATGTCCCATCTTGCTGTCCTCTCTTCTAGGTTGTGCATGTTGAGATCCCTCAGTCTCTGCTCATAGGGCTTCTTGTTCATTCCAAGCACCATTTTAGTTGTCCTTCTATCAGCTGCCTCCACCTTATCTATGTCCTTTGTGAGGTGCTGCCTCCAGAACTGGACACAATCCTCTGAGTGGGGTCTCACCATTGAGCAACATAGTGGTAACACCACCTCCTTCCTTCTGCTGGAGGTCCTGTTCCCTATACATCCCAGCATCCCACTGACCCTACCCACTCCTTTGTCTCACTACCCGCCCACTTTGCGGTCATCTGATATGGTAATCTTATGGTACCTTTCCTGCTTACTGACTGTCAGTAACTCTCTTATCCTATACTCAGCTCTAGGGTTCCTATGCCTTAGGTGCATGATGTTGCACTTTTTCATACTGAATGCCAACTGCCATGGTCTTGACACATCCTCGAGTTTCCCATGATCTCTACACATTCTCTCTGCCCCTTCCTGAGTGTCCACTCTATTGCGGATTTTGGTGTCATCTTCAAAAAGGACAAATACTACAGAAAATCATATGTGAAAAGGACCTTAGAGTTTATATTTCAAATGATCTCTCTTTTAACAAATAAATAAAAATAGCTTGTGCTATTAAGGTCCAGTGGTCTATTAAACGTAACATCAGATCCAGAGATGAAGCTGTCCTTTTGCCTTTATATAGAGCTTATGTATGCCCACAGCTTGATTACTCTTCTCAACTCTGCTGTCCTTACACAAAAAAGGATATCGATAAAATAGAAAAAATTCAACGTAAAATTACAAAACAAATTAAAGGTGCAAAAGACCTTTCATGTGAAGATAGGCTTAAGAAGTTTAAATCTAATGTCCTTAAAATCAAGGAGGTTAAGAGGTGACCTATTATTGGCTAGAGAACTCATAAACGACAAATATCTGATGCCTGAGATAGGCCTTGATTTTAAGCAAACTAAAATAAATAAATACAAGAGGTCATCCATTACAATTAACACGTCCAAATTTTAAAACAAAAAAACAAGGCTACTTATCATAGAGAATTGTTAATCCATGGAATAAACTTCCAACTGAAATTGTCATCAGCAAATCCAAACAAATTTATAAAAACAAACTTGATACTTTTTTGTCACAAAACAAACTGGGATATTATGGGTGAAAGACAGAGGCTCTCATGGGCAATTGCCTTCTTGCCTCTCTCCAAAACCTAGTGAAACCTTCCTTTCCAGTTCTTCTGCAGTGGCATTATGAAGACAGTGAAGAGGACCAGTCACACTATTGAGCACTACAGCACCCGATTGGTCACTCTCCCATTATCAAAGTGAGTGCCATGAACCACCACCCTCTGTCTTCTATTTGTTTACCACTTTCTGACGCAATTCATCACTTTGGATCTCACTCTTCAGCTGTCCAGTTTATTAGTCTCTAGTATGGTACACTATCGAAGGCCTTGTTAAAGTCCAGATAGACCACATCAACTGCCCTTCTTCTGATCTATTTCCCTGGTCAGCCAGTCAAAGAAATCAATCAGATTAATCTGGCATAACAGTTTTTTCAATTGCTGGCCTTTTGGCATAGAGGGCTGAGGAGCTGTAATGCACCTTACCTCTCCCACATCAGTGACCCATGTTCAAGAATGAGCTTGAGTCACTGGGGGTCGGCTGTGGAAGAGGGCTGGGAGAGGATTGAGCAGGCCATCAAACAGCTCTCCTCACCTGGATTGGGGAAGTAAGCTTTCTCGGCTCTTGGTTGTCAATGGATGGAGGTCTGGTGGTAGCACCCATGCTCAGGGGGGCTGGCATTACCCTAGATGGGTAGAACAGGGCTGGAGGTTCTGTTGTGAATGCATACCTCCATTTGCATGCACAAACCATGTTTTTCAAATCCCTGGGGTGTCAGGGGAGAAAATGGAAACTTGGCTGGTGTGGGGATATGAAGCCCTGCCCACCTGCCTCCATCCAGTGCAGCCACCTAGTCACCTGGCCCAGTCTGGATAAGAGTTGCCAGATAGGGGGAGGACAGACCTCCCTTCCCCTTCCCAACCCCGCCATGGGAGGCAATTTGTGGGGGATCTTGACCTCTGTGGTTCAGGGGAGTTGAGCACTAGGTAAGAGGAGGTGGGCAAGGCTGAAGAGCTCTGCTGCGACCAACCAAGACTGGAGTTTTCATTAATTTCCCCACCCCTGAGGTGAGGTGAGACTGACCATCCTATAGTTGCCAGCCTCCTCCCTTCTGCCACTCATATGTAGAGGGACCATGCCTGCTCTTCTGCAGTCCTCTGGAACCACACTTGTTTCCAGAGAGCTGTTAAATAAGACCATCAGAGAGGCAGCTATCACCTCCCTGAGTTCATTTAATACCATTGGGTGTATCCCATCCAGTCCTATAGCTTTGCCCACTGTCAGAGCCGCAAATCCCTTCAGGACTCTTTCTTCAGAAAATGGGCTTGTGTCCACTCCCCCCCCTTTTGTTCCTGATGTTCTCTGGTGGTCTGTCCCCCTCCCTCCGCTGTAAAGATTGAGCAGAAATACCCATTCAGGATGTCTGCTTTTCTTGGTCCTCTTCTATGCAGCCCCCCACTCCCCCTTATCCTGTCTATCCTCCCTTGCTTTCCTCTTCTCATTTATGTACTTGAAGAAAGCCTTATCCCCTTAAGCAACCCCTTGGCTATCCATTTCTCTGTCTGTGCCTTAGATCCCCTCACTGTCTTACCTGCATCCCTGTATTTTACTTGGTACACCTCCCTGTCTTCCTCCCTCTGTGTTTGCTTATACCTCCTGAATGCCACCCATTTTTCCTTCACCAACTTGGCCACTTTCCTAAAAACCATAATGGTCTCTTTTTCCTCTATTTTTACTCATTTTCTTCACACAGAGACTGGTTGCCTTAACTATGCCATCCCTTCTTTTCCCCACTGTGCCTTTACCCCACCCTGGCACTCCCCCTATGAGGCAGTTTCTGAGACAGTCTCCCATTTCTTCAAAATCTGCCCTCCTAAAGTCCAGGACCCTCGTTCTTGTGTGGTTTGTCTGTTCCAGTCTTAATGTTAAACCACACTGTAAAGTAATCACTGGTACCTAGAGGACTGCCACTGTGATGTCTACAATGCTGTCCCTGTTTTTAAATGCCAAGTCCAGCACGGCCTCATCCCTAGTGGGTTCATTGATTGCTGCCTAAGAAAAGCCCTTTGTTGGGAGTCAAAGATAGCTATGGTCCTTCACAAAGTTGCAGTTGGAAGGCTCCAATCCACACGTGGCAGACTAAAGTCACCAGCTAGTAGCAACACCCCCTTACTTCTCATTCTGATGATGGTTTCCACCAGTGCCATTTCCAACTCCTCTCCCTGTGCTGGAGATCTGTATACCACAGTTGTATGGATCACGGCCCAGCACCTGTCTCCAGGTTGACCCACAGCACCTCCAGCCCTACCTTTTTCTTCAGGTGCCCCAGTACTTCCATGGCCTGGATTCTCTCTCTTACATATAGTACAACCCCTCCTCCCCACCTTGTCTCTCCTGAACAATGAGTAACCCAGCACAGCTATGTCCCCTTCATGGCTGTCAGTGCTCCACGACTCCATTACGTCCAACAAATCCAGGTTAGCCTCCTCCATGATAGCCTCCAGGTCCAACATTTAAATTCCCAGACTCCTTGCATTGGCACACATGACTCTCCATACCTCACTCCCTCCCTGCCTGCTCAGATGCCTCTCCCCCCCCAACTGTGCTGTCCCCTGATGCTCCCTCTGTCCAACCTCTTCTCTTGTTACCTTCTCTGTTACCCATCTCCTTTACTCCTTTCTTCTAGTTTCTCTCTTTAAAATCTGCCTTCCTAAAGTACAGGACCCTCATCCTTGTGTGGTTAGCCTCTGTTCCTGTTTTTATGTTGAACTATAATGTATGATAATCACTGGTACCCAGGGGACTGCCCACTGTGATGTCTGCAATGCTGACCCTGTTTGTAAACACCAGATCCAGCACAGCCCCATCCCTCATGAGTTCTTAGACTAGCTCCCTGAGAAAAGCCCCTTGAAGGGAGTCAGTGATAGCCCTACTCCTTACTGAAGCAGCAGTTGGGAGGCTCCACTCCACATTAAACAAACTGAAGTCACCAACTAGCAACCCCTCTCCCTTACTCCCCATTCTAATGATGGCTTCCACAAGTGCCTTATACAACTCCTCTCCCTGTCTTGGAAGTCTGTACACTACCCCGGTATGGATAGCAGCCCCAGAACCTGTCTCCAGGCTGACCCACAGCACCTCCAGCACCTCGTTTTCCTCAAGGTTCCCCTGTAGTTCCATGTCCAAAGGACATGCTGGGGCATTCTGCCATGGGATGGGATGTGCTACCATGGTCTGGGATATTGCTGCTATGGTCTGGGGCAAGCTGCTGTAGATTAGGTTATGCTACCATGAGCTGGGACATGCTACCATGGGCTGAAATATGCTGCCATGGGTGGGGGCATGCTGCCATGAGCTGTGAAGTGATTCCAAAGGCTGGGACATGCTGCCATGAACTAGAACATGCAGCCATGTGCTGAGTCATGTTGACATGGGCTGAGACATGCTGCCATGGGCTGGGACATACTACTGTAGGGTGGGACATGCTGACATGGGCTGGGACATACTACTGTAGGGTGGGACATGTTGACATGGGCTGGGACATACTACTGTAGGGTGGGACATGTTGACATGGGCTGGGACATACTGTCATGGGCTAGGACATACTGTCATGGGCTGGGACATTCAAGATTCAGGGTTTTTATTTAAAATAGGAAAAAAGGTGGAACAAACCAATTGAGCTTGCACTCATTTACAGTGACTTCCTGATAATGGCTGGCATAGAAAATCTAAGTATTTCTAATACAGGTTTACACATAATAAACAAAGCATAAATAAAGACAAACATTTGTAAAACAAAAGAAAATGATATAAATAGACAACAGATATAAATAGACAACAGTGACAAAATCTTACTTTATACGGACGGCGCAGTGTTGTTCACAAGGCAACCTGACCCCTTAACCCTGAAACAACACCTGCAGGCTAACTTCAACAATGTTGAATACTGGTTCATAAATTCAAAGTTACTGCTAAACTACAAAAAAAAAAAAACAATGATATTTGTGTAACCCCCCCCGCCCCCCACAAATGGGGGTTCCCGAAAAGTCTTCCTTGGGTGTGCCTAAATGCCTCTGCCAGGCTGGTGTCCTGAAGTTTCAGCTGTTTAAAATAAATTCCTTGAGAGAGTCCTAATAACCCGCTCATGTTGCTTTAAGAGCTGCCTAATATGCAGTGTGTAACTGTTTCGGGTACTGGCCGAGTGTTTCTATGCTCAAGTCCAGCCCAGGCTGCCTGATAATCGCTCCATTTCTGCCATCACTAATTGCGCAGAAGGAGCTCTATTAGAAGATGTACTTGTTTGCTGAATATCTACTAGAGTGATAATAATATTGCAGTTTGTTCTAACCTGTTTTATTTGCAGCAAGGACTGTTCTGTCTATCTCCACCATCCTGACCCAGGACTGTCAGAATGGGCCAATCAGTACATTTGGGATTCTAAAATGGAGCCTGCCTACAGGGGCTTGGTGGGGCCAAAAGTTGTAGGAATTGTAGTTTTGGGCTTTTGGTCACCTAATCGAACCTAGAGGGGGAGCCCTTGTTCTGACTGACAGATGCATCAGCCAATTGAACCTTTGGATCGGAGGGAAATTCCCAAGCTGCCTGCAGAGAGAGGTAGAACCAAGTTGGAGCTGGAGGAGTGAGCAGCTCGAGGAGCTGCTGCCCCACGGGGTAGCATGGGGGACTTGGCGGGAAGGCTAAGTCGGCCTGCCTGCCTTCAGCTCTCCCACATGGGGAGATAAGAGAAGCCGCATCTCAGACTACATCTCCAAGCCATTCCTTGGTGCCTCGAGTTATGGGCACAATGAACAGAATCAGATCTCAGTGGGGAATTGAAGAAGCCACAGCACGAGACAGTCGAGCAGCTGTGCTGCATAGTTTTGCGCAAGAGAACTGTGGAAAGGCCTGAGTTTTTGGCCTGCCTGTATGCCTGCTGCCCCAAGAGAGGGAGAAGAGAATTATTTCGGACTGAATCCGAGTTTGTGAGAACGAAGCAAGCCACTGAATTATGACCAGGCTCAACCTGAAGAGGACCGAAGATTTGCTGAATGTGATCGGCCTGTCAGGACTTCTAGCCGCCTCTGAACTCCCGGTCTGTGCAGAGACTCTGTGATTGTGATCGGACAGCAATCTGCTGGAACACTGAAATTTTCCTTACATGTAAATGTGCTGTGTGCTGATAGTGGGTCGTGACTTGGCTCCCCACTGTGTGTCTGAACTGTGTTTGCTTGCTGGAGGCTGCATCCAGCTCCACGGACTGAAATCCGTATTCATCCCCGATTAGCCTGGGCCTTGCCACACTGGCCCAGCCAGACTACCCGCTGCACAGAGAAAGCCATCGATGAGAGACCTGCCTGGGGATCAGCCCCCTGCTCTACGCTTGAACAGGAACGACGCCTCAGTGATTTGTGTGGGCCCTGCTTCTCCTGGCACTCCAGATCAACCACCTGCAGTCTCGATTTTCATCCTGCCTGTGTCCAGTATTGGGTATCGTGAGTAATCATCAGGGTAGCTCCCTGCAACAACAGCTTAATCTAAAGTGTGTCATCTGATTGTCTTGTTGCCTTTTCTTTCATGAACTGAGCCCTCCGGCTCCGGATTACAAATAGTGTGTATTGTGCATGTTGTTTCCTTCCATCACGGGGCCCCAACCAGCTGCGATGTCGGCCTACCCCGGGCAATGGTCTTGGCTAGCCCATCGCTTTCTACCTGGGTACCCAGAGGTGTGACTGTGTGGGGACTTAAAGCGCATGCATAACTGTTTGATTGATATAGCCTTTAAGCCAATTAACCTGATTTCACCCCTCCCTTGTTTAAGTCCCCTGAATAAATCAGATTTAACTTTTTCTGCATTTAATCTGATTGTGGTTCCAGTTTGTGCTCAAAGTACTGTACTGTTGCTATTTGCTGTGCATAACCTTGTTTTACAGGGGGTCCCCAGGATCAAGCCAGAGGAACCAGCCCTGGTGGTAAGTGCAAACAGTGCAGGTACTTGTATGGTGGACAAGGGGTATTGTGAAAGTGATTACTGTATATTGTTCAGGCCACTAGTAGGGAAAGAGCAGGAGTTACAGTGTCCCGGAGGGCTGTGCCCAGGTTAGCTTGACCTCTAACAACCCTGACCTCCGGGTGGAGGCACCTGTTTCAGGACTCAGGCCTCTTAACCTGCAACTAGCCATGCAGGCAGAGGTAGTAGCCCTTGGGATAGTGCCAGCTAGGGGTTACATTTGCATTAGCACACAGTAAACACAATCATCCACTCTCACAATAAGAAACAAGCAAAATGAGCCCCTTGAGATGGTCCAGCAATTTAAATATCTTGGTGTCACCCTGGATAGTTCCCTCACATACTCACAGCTCTCCATCATAGACTATGGCCTTGTCATTTACACTGCAACCTCAGACACCACTCTCAATAGGATTACCATCATGATGAACAAAGCCTGCAGATTACTCCTTGGCGTCCCATCCCTAACTCACGCTTGCGACCTGTACGCACATTTGAGCTGGCTTGACCTTAAAAACAGGATTCACTACCAGACATGTCTCATTGCCAAAAAGGCCACCCTTGGTCTGGTACCCAACGATGTTCAGGCAATGATCTGCCCAGCAGCTACACCTCACAAGGCCAGAGATCCTTCACTTACCGGGCTCCTCTCTGGCTAAACTCTCTACCTGCAGACCAAATTGCCAAACCCCAAATTGGTCCTTTTAAAATAAAACTCCATAATTATCTCTCAGCCTGTATGGAGTGCACGTTTCCCCTGAATAGATCCTGCCTCCTGATTGAACCTACATTCATAGCACTTTGACACCCCAGAGTAGCTGCTTACCAATTTTTTCCCTTTACCCCATTCCATTATTATTTCCATCCCCCTCTCCACTCACGCTACCTCCCCCACTAGTCTATGCTTTCTTATTAACTACGTCCTTTCTCCTACCACCCACTCCCCTTGACAAAGTAAATTGGCCAAGCCAGTTTCCTGCATTGAATATCTTAATCCCTCCTTTCTCTGAGTTTAGTCAGTCCACTAGAAAGCTTTTGCTTTCACTATCCATTTTTGTATAGTCATTTATGTGTTACTATCTGTACTGAACTTCTATGCTGTATTTATAATAGTGATTTTGCCTGGGGACATCCCATGATCTCTGTATGTTATCACCTGTTATTGTTTTCAGTTTATTCTGTTAATGATGTGGAACCTCTGTAAATGAGTTTTTAGCTCAAAGGTTGTAATCTGAGAATTCAATAAATAAATAAATAAACAGTATACGATGAACAGCATCATAACTTTAAGATTGATATTGACAGGAGTCACAGCAGACCAAGTAACTCTCATTAAACCAGTTTTTTTATATTTTGCAATGAGGGCAAAGTACCATCAACAGGACATAAATACACGGAAAGAGTTCCAGTCTTTTGAACATTTATATGTAAAAGCTTGACACCCCACAGAGTGTTTAACAATGGAAACAAGTTTATCTCCAACTGCTAATCTAAGATCATTTTGAAATGATCAAAAAATGAATAGTTCCTGAAGATAAAAAGGAGTTTTCTATTTAACACATTTTAATGTCAAAGTAAGAATGTACAAAATATGCTTTTGGTCCAAGCTGTACCAGCCAAGGGAGCAAAGTAGGTCATATTGGTGGGTACATCTGAGAAACTCAACAAACTTGCAAGTTTGTAATAAGACACATCAAGTCTGCAAAGGTAAGTGAGATGGCCCCTGAAATAATCACACAGCCATAATGTATTAAAGGAAGAATTATAGATTGTACTAACTTCAGTCTTATATCATAAGAAAAACAGCCTTTGTGCTGATACAAAAACCCTCTTCGAGCATTTAGCTTTTTAGTAGTGATTGCTATGTGATGGTCCCATTTAAGGCATTCATCAAGCCACAAGCTTATATGTTTCTAATATGGGACTCTGAAAAAATGAGCTTGCTCAATGGTGTTTATGCCTGGTTAAATAAAGTGATTGATTGATTGATTTAGGTTTGGACAAGATGTTAAGCAAAAAGGGATACCAACCTGCATGCTTTAAACTTTTTTGTTCGACGTGAGTAAATTGTGACAAAAAAATGCTTGAATCTCATTAAATGCCAATTGCAGATTCATTTGAAAGCCATAAAATGTGGATTCCAACTATAAATTATAATATCATCAGCATAAATATGTAAACTACATTTTTCTGAGTTAGTTTTAGGCCATTAACAAATAGATTTAAAAGCTGTAGGCCCAAGACAGAGAGCCCTGGGGAACATTGCTTCATATAGGGACAGAGTCAGAATGTATGCCATTAAATGAGACCATTTGATGCATGCCAAGTAAACAACTCTCCAGACAACAGTAAAAGTTTGAATTTTGACTTAAGAAAGTCAATTTGTATAACACACGTTTGTGATTTATTGTGTCAAAGGCCTTGAAGAGATCAACAAAACTGGCCCCTGCCATGGAGCCATTATCAGTCGCTACCTGTAAGTCATTAGTTACTTTAACCATGGCCGACAGGGTACTGTGGTGGAGTCTAAAGGCAGATTGAAATTGGTTAAGATAATTATTTTGATTTAGAAATCTGGGAAGTTGTTTTTCTACAAGTTACTCCAAGACCTTTGATACAATGGGAAGAAGGGAAATGGGTCGATAATTTGAAAATAAGGTGTCATTGCCACACTTATAAACTAGCATAACTTTTGCCAGCTTCCACGACTCTGGAAAAACACCAGAGAGAATGGACATACTAAAAAGATACACGGGGGGGGGGCGGCAAATTACTGGTGCAGCATATTTCAAAAACCTTGGACTTGTACCATCAGGTCCCTCCAATATACATATGTCCAATTTCAACAGTGAGTACACACTTCTTCAGCTGCGAATGGAGACAGTACAAAAGGGGAACTTTTTTTTCAACAATGAAATATTTAAAGAAGAGATGTCAGAATCAGAAGACAATGTATTTTAACCAGGCGAAACAAAATACTTGTTTAATTCATTGCAGATCAATCTCAAAATAATTAATTGTGAACCCTGGAGTTTGAAATATTTTGGAAAACTGGAGACTGAATAAGAATTCAGACTCCTAATAGTTCTTCAAAATGCACTAGGATCAGAGTTCTTACTGTTGTTTAATTTATAGAAAAAATAACTCAGTTTAGCCTGACAAATTTCTTTAACATTCACATCAGGAATCAAATGTAAACGGTCTCAGTCAACATTTTCCATTTCAGTCATAAACTGAATATAATCAAAGAATTTAAAGGACCAAGTATATTTGAAATTGGGGGCTCCATTCTGCTTTTGTCATTTGCTAATACAATACACTTGATAATCGGAGAAAGAGTCAGGAAGAACACCAACAGTCCCATAACTGTGTTCAGCTGGAGAAAATTAGATCAAGTACAGCAGATGAATCAATATTTCTACTGTTATGTCTAGTGGGCTCAGTTGCCAATTGCACCAGTCCCAAGTCGGAGGCTATGTCCTCAAGGCAGTAAGAATCAGAAGTGACCTCAATTTACATTAAAGTCTCCCATCATTAATATTTCATCACTAAATTCATAGGGAGAGATTAGTTTCTTAAAGACTTCAAACTAGTGCAATGATGTCGTGGGAGGACTATAACAACCAATTAAGCAGATTGGAGAAACATTTTTCAACAAATCTCTAAAAGGAGAATCTCGACATTGTTCTCCTTCATTGAGATTGGTAACAGGTTTACATAATTGTTGTGGAAGTAAATGATTGACCCGCCACCACTTTTGCCTCTATCTTGTCTCCAAATACAATAATCAGAAACTGTCACTTCACAGTCCTTAGTCTTTGAAGATAACCAAGATTCTGATATTGCTAAGAAATCAGGATTGTTCAGGTTTACCCAGTTTTGTAACAAATCCATCTTAGGAAATAACAATGAGAATTGCAATGAACAAAATACATTTTATTTGAATTAAATGCATCTACCTCTTGCAGAGTTGGTACAGCACAAGGTGAAGGATAATGTCGCCACTAATCAGCAGCATTAAACTTAACAAAAGCCTAAAGAGAGAAAATGTATTTCTTGATAGTTTTAGCATGTCCGGCAATTTTCCAGCTCCTAGACTGGATAGTTGCAAATTACCTCTCTGCATATTTACATATTTTATTTTAGATAGTGCAAAAGATAACTAGTCTGCTTTATCAAAATTCTTGTTGAAATTGTAGACAGCACCGTGTGATTTATAGATATATGCTGGCACTGTTTAAATACCATTTGACTGAAAGAACATGTTGCTTTGGGGCTACATACACTTACTGTGATGTTCAGTTCATAGCCTACACTCAAACTTCCTATTAAACTGTCAGTTAAACTAAAGTACAACAAGAAGCATAATAATAAACCAAGAAACTTAATTACAAAACCAGCAGGTTGAGTTAACATATTAAGTCTTGTCTCATACCAACCCATTGTCATAACCCTTCCCTGTTAAAGTTAAAATACTAGACTAGTAGTTTTAGAAATATGACAACAAGATTAAAATATAAGTACTAATGGTTTATAAAAGGAGTAACAATCAAACTCTCCAAAATTTTAAGTAGCCTCTCTGCATGCCTCCCTTGCTGGACTCCTGAGAGTGACTCCTGCTACTACTGTGGCAGCCACTCATGCGGACTGCTGCTCCACAGAGAGTCACTTGCAGTGGCACTCTATTCAGCATGCTGGCACCGCCCCTTGCAAAAAGACAACATCTCATACAAAGGCAGCACAGCAGTCCAGCAAGGCAAGGGGGGCTTCAGGAGGCAGCAGCTGAGACATGCTACCATGGGCTGGGATGTACCACCATGGGCTCAGACGTACTGCTAGGGGTTGAGATGTACTGCCATGGGCTGAGATATATTGTCATGGGCTGGGATGTATTGCCATGGACTGAGATGTACTGCCATGGACTTGAACATGCTTCCATGGACTGGGATATACTGCCACCGACTGGGACATACTGCCATTTACTGGGACATGCTGCCATGGGCTGGGACATGCTGCCATGGGCTGGGACATGCTGTCATGGGCTGGGATGTATTGCCATGGGCTGGGATATACTATCATGGGCTGGGACATACTGTCATGGGCTGGCATGTACTGCCATGGGCTGGTATATACTATCATGGGCTGGGACATACTGCCATGGGCTGGGATGTACTACCATTGGCTGGGCTGGGATATACTGTCATGGGCATGGGATGGGATGTATTGCCATGGGCTGAGATGTGCTGCCATGGACTTGGACATGCTGCCATGGACTGGGATATACTGCCATAGACTGGGATATACTGCCATGGGCTGGAACATACTGCCATGGGCTGGGAAGTGCTGCCATGGGATGGGATGTACTGCCATGGGCTGGAATATGCTGCCAAAGGTTGGTACCTGTTGCCATAGGCAGTACTCACCCAGCCTGGCTGTCCAGTCAAATGTACCCTCAATATTGCTGACTGCACCTCTGGATAGGTGTATGGGGAAGCTTACACACCAGGGTAGCTAGCCCTGCTCCTTTCTGAACTTAGAGCAATCTGTGGAGCTCACTGTCTCAGTTCAATTACAGTGAATCACTGCCATTCTTGTTTGTTGGGTCTGTGCTGTTTAATTAAACCATTTTGGTAGGCATGAAGTCTTGACCCATGTTTTTTAAACAGTGCAATGCAAATATCTGTCTGCTCCTGAAGTGTCCCTTGCATCCAAGTGTCATGTGCTACCCCTGGCCACCCTCTGAAAGAAATAATTTTTAAATCAGCATGCAGATTACTCCCCTTAGGCATATAGTCAAATACATATGGTGATTAATGTACTCATTCGGTGAGTGTCTCCGGTTCATGCCAGAAAATGTACTTTATGCTGTATTTGCACTTTAAATACATTTTTGTTATGCCACCCAGCCCTGGTGTGCTGGCTCTTTGTTGTGCTCCTTATCTTACTATTGGGGTTAAAGGAGTGATCTGGCAGGGTTCACACTGACAGAAGTAACTAGAGGGGTGGTCTGCTGAAGCCTGGACAGGTTTGGTAGTCAATGGTCATCAGTTGTGCCCAAACTGTAAAAAACAGTAAGGAGGAAAATAAGGAATGGACAGTGCAAGCAAGGAGGATGGTGGGCCTTGTGGGCTGCATTGGCTGTGGTGTGTCCACCTTCATGGAGTTGCTCTGGAGGTGGAGATGTTGTCCAGTTTACGAAAGGCTGGAGGCACTCACTATGGAACCAGCAATGGTAATGGCTGAACTAAATCTTCTTCACTGCAGTACCTAGTAGGGGCCAAGACAGTCAGCTGCTGCTCCATTCCACCAACAAACCCCAAAGGTTCCAAAATGGGGATGGACAGTAGTTGGTGGGGGGGGTGAAAAGGGGTGTTCCTATAGAGGGTATAGGGTGACTAGTGATAACAACAGAGAATCGTTTTGCTTCTTGAACAGTTCAACTTTTCCAAGATCTCTCCACAGGTAGCAAGAGGACCTGATGCATTGCAGGAATCTATGTCAGGCAGGAAAGTGGCACCTATTGAGGTAAGTATCATAGTTCTCAGAGATTACTATAAGTTTTATCTGGAACTCTTCCTCTCAACCTTGCCAGTATTGACTGGTCCCATGCCTTTACCTACTCCTCCATCTCCAATGCCCTTTCTGCCATCACTCAGACTTTTTTGTTCCATCAGGGGTTCATGCCCCTTTCATACGTAGCAGAGCTGGAGCATCACTACCAAATGGTTGCACAGTGACCTCCTTAAACTCATACAGCAGAGAGACAAGCAGTAGTATTGTTATAAAGCCTCTCAATCCCTGACAAACCTCTCAGAGTACAGAAGACTGTGTAATGCATGCACGAGAGAGATTCAGATAGCCAAAAGCATTTATTGTTGTGAAGCTCTTCTAGCTACAGCTAAAGACCTCATGTCTTTTTATAGAAACATTAAAGACCTTGCAGGAGGAATATCTAAGCAGTGTCCTGATCACACACTCATTGGTGGTATAAACTGTAGTAACACAAAAACCATTGCTGATGCCTTTAACCAGCACTTTGCTGACCTGCCTACTTCTTACTGTTCCCATTCCCTTGTGATACGGAATCTCTCATACATTCTCCTTACCCCTCCTCTAACTGCCCTCTTTTTTATCTGAAAGTTGTGTAGACCCATGATATACAAAAGCTTCTTGATAGTCTCTCCCCCCATACATCAGTCAAGTGAGCAAAAACAGGAGGAAAAAGAGTCTGCTATGCTTCTTGAAAGAAGTGGCTGAAATGGTAAAGGCTCAAAGTGTAGCATTCAGAAGGTAAAAGAAGATGTAGATGGAGAAGGTTAGGGAAGTTTATCAGGGAAACCGAGGGAAGTAAGAAAAGTGGTACAGAGCACAAAGGCACAAACTGAAGAGAAAATTGCCCAGGTGGTAACTAAAGAGGATAAGACATTTTTTAGGTATGTAAACTAAAAGAGGAAGACCAGGGGTGAGACTGTAAGGTTACAAAGGAAGGGAGGACCATGCAAAGGGGGACCAGGAAAAGGCAAACATACTGAACAAACACTTTTGTTCAGAGTTCACAGAGAAAGGATATGGTGAGGGGCCACAAAAAAGTAATAGAAGCTGTGGAAGGAAGGAGGTGGACACTACTCTGTTTTCGAAGGAGAGTGTCCTGAAGGGACTTGCTAATCTGAAAGTGGACAAAACTATGGGGCCATACAGGGTGTATCCAAGGGTACTGAGGGAGCTTAGGGAGATACTGGGTCACCTCTGACAGTCCTATTTAACAGCTCATTGGAAATAGCAGTGGTTCTTTAAATAAGATCTGGGAAAATCCTAAATTCAGAATAAATGGAAAATATTTAAAAAGTAAAGAATGGGAAGAAAAAGGTATAAAAAGATGGGTTGACCTTTATGAGAACAATATTAAACTTAACTGGTCACAATTTAAAAGTGTAACCCCTAGGTGGCACTACCCCTAGGGATACTACCCCTGCCTGCATGACTGAGAGCAGGGTAAGGGGACTGAGTTCTAGGAATGGGTGCCTCCACCCGGAGAACAGGGTCAATGGTAGCATAGCTACTGTGGGTACAGCCCTCTGAGACACTGTTACCCTCCTTTTTTCCCTCTAGTGGCCTAAATGGTTCACTGAATACCCAATTGCAATTAACACCTGACAACAGATTTAACCCCTCACTTATTGCACTTACCACCAGGGCTAGTTCAGCTGGCTCAGCCCTGAAGACCCCCTGTAAAACAAGATTTACCACACCAACCAACAGTATTTCAATGTAGGGTTACCACCTGTCCTGATTTGCGCAGGACATTCCTGATTTGGGCAGCTGTGTCCTGCAAAAAAAAAACATGAAAAATACTAAATGTCCTGATTTTACAGTAGGAACATTTTTTTCTAACTTTCCACTAAATGTTCTAGAAAACTAAAATAGCTTAACTAAAATACCTTAAAATGATAAGAAACAATAGAAGCAACTAAGAAACTACAATACTTAGCCTTAATTCTGATTATATAGAGAAAACAAGTTTGTTGCATCAGTCGAGGTTAGTTGCTGTCCTGCGAAAAATCATGTTTCAGTAAGAAATGTCCCACTTTGGGCTTCTTAAAAGGTGGTAACCCTATTTCAATGCTGTCTGTACAGAGGTACACCACAAACAGTTTAAGTGCAAAATGATTCAGATCTGATCTATTTGGGGGCATGAACAAGGAAGGGATGCAATCTGGTGCTTGATTCTATTACTGATTAAATCAGGTTTAAGCATGCATAGCTCTAAGAGTCCCAATATCACAGTTACATACTCTCTGGGTACTCAGTTGGAGTTACCGACTAGCATGAAGCGTTGCCCAGGGTAGGCCAGCATTGCAGCTGTTGTTGGGGCCCTTAGGAAAAGAGAACACAACATGCACTTTAACCCAATATTTGTTTCTGGAGCTGGAGGGCTCAGTTCGCAACAATCAATCAAAACAATTAAAACAGATGACAAATCATGACACACTTTGATTAGGAGGTAGTTGCAGGGAGCTACCCTGTGATTCACTCATGAAACCCAGACGAGGTTGCAGGAGGGATGAAGTGGAGACCTCAGGATGAAATGCTGGTTTGCCAGGAGAAGCGGGCCCCACACGATTTACTGTGGTGCTGTTCCTGTTCTTTGATGTTGAGCAGGGAGCTAAATCCCCAGGCAGGTCTCTCTTCAGGTGGTTCTCTGCAGTGTCAGTGGCAATCAGAGCCGTGGTGTTGAGGCCCAGACAGGTTGAAGGAAACGGATTAAGTCCGATCAGAGTTACTGGATACTGCTTCCAGCAAGCGTGACACATTCAAGCAGTGGGGAACCAAATCGTGACCCACTATCCGCATTCAGCACACTTATAGTAAAGGCAAGGAAGAACCACAGTTCAGATGATAGTCCGGTTGCAATTCACAGGATTTTCTGCACAAATCTTATGCTCTGTGGTCGTGGTGGAAGTCCTGACAGGCCGATCGCACAACAGCAAGTCTTCAGTCCTCTTCAGGCGAAATTACTCGAATTCAGGTTGAAAGTTACAGGTTCAGATGAAGTCCGATACTAAGCTTATGGTCTCTTCACTCAGGAAGATGGTAGCAGGCAGGCCAGACTCAGCCTTCCCGCCAAATTCCCCAGCGCACTACGCAGTAGCAGCTGCTCGAATCTCTCGAGCTCCTCTCACTCTCAGCTCCTGCTTCACACTGACTCACTGCTGCAGGCAGCTCAGGACTTCCCCAGTGATCCAAAAGGTTTGATTCATTGATCCACCAGTCTGTCACAGAAAGGGCTCCCACTCCAGGTCCAGTTCGGCACCAAAGGGAGAAAACTATAATTCCTACAGAAATTCACTCCCACAAGACCTCTGGGGGCAGGCTCCATTTTAGGGACCCCAAAGGTACTGATTGGTGCATACTGGCAATCCAGAACCAAGACGGTGGTGATTAACAGAAACGTCCCTGCTGCAAAAAAGGTACATTAGACAAACTACTATATCATTATTAAGAAATCAGAAAATCAGCAATTACAGTTCTTTATAGAGCGCCCTCTGCGCAATTAGCAATGGCACAATAGAGCAATTATCTGGCAGCCCAGGCAGGACTCAAGCTTAGGAACACTCAGTGCCTACCCAGATTAATTATATACTACAAGATAGGCAGCTCTTAAAGAGACAGTCATGGAGTCTAATAGGGCACTCGCATGCCATTACTTTTAAATGGTTAAAACACAGAACACTACTGGGCAGTGGGCATTTAGGCACACCCAAGGAAGACTTTTGGGAACCCCCATGTATAGGGGGTTACAAAAGGAAATACATCTTATTTATACTTCCTTCAGCTATTAAGTAGATTTGGAAAAGACTACAGCAGATGGGAACAAGCGTCAAACAATAGAAACATAGAATAAGAACTGTTATCAACTATTACAAATAATTCAAAAAAAACTCTGTGCCTGGTTTACAAAACTAATACAGCAACCATTTAACTTGCTTTATAGTCAAGTAATAGACAAATGGGGAAAAATAACTGAAATTCACATGTACAGAACAACAATGGCAACTGGCCTGTAGATCAATAGGGGAATATCAATTAAGCAGGGAAAGGGTAATTCAGTACAAAATACTGAATAGATCATACTTTACTCCTAACCATTAATATAAAATGAAAGTAAGAGGCTCAGATGGATATTGACATTGTGGAGAGAGGAAAGCGGATATGAACCATCTTTTCTGGGACTGTGAAATGTGTCGCTCCTGGTGGAGACAGTCTTTCACCATTCTAAAACAGATAGGGATATTTAACGCAGAATGAGAACACCTCAGAGATATAATTTTGGAGATGCATAGAGAATGGGATAGGAACAATAAATGTAAGAATATAAGGAAGGCCAATATAATTACTGTCAAAAGACTAATTTTGAAAAATTGGAAATGTGAAAATATTGACCCATTCCCAAAGGCAAAATGAAACAACTATTCTTGAGCACTTTATACAACTTTGGCTTAATAATAGATTCAAAAAGATTATGGCACTTATTTAAAAAGAGGGTGGAAGACTGGATTCAACAGGATTTTGAAATACTGTAAGAACGTATGAACACAAATGGATTATTTAGCCTTTAGTTCTGGGCCATATTCAAATATCAATATTTATGAATAATAATATTTATGAACAACCAGTTATAAGTAAGACTTTTTAAGACAAATTTTGTAAAATGGAATAATTGACTACATTTGTACTTCTGTTAAGAACATATACTTGTAATAAAAATAAAAATTTATATTTGCAAAAGAAGGAAACAGGAGTGGTTCCAGAGAACTGGAGGACGGCTGATGTAGTCCCACTTCGCAAAAGTGGTAGCAGGGAAGATGCTGGCAACTATAAGCCAGTTAGCCCGATACTGGAGGTTAGGAAATTAATTGAATCACTGCTGAAGGAAAGGATTGTGGAATATCTTGAATGTAACGGGTTACAAGACTCGAGGCAGCATGGATTCATTGGAGGGAGGTCATCTCAAAGAATCTGATAGATTTCTTTAGCTGGATGACCAAGGAACTAGATCAGGGTGCAGCAGTGGATGCAGCCTACTTGGATTTCAGTAAGGCTTTTAACGCTGTTCCACATAGGAGACTAGTAAGCAGGCTGGGTAGCTTTGGAGTGGGTCCAAAGGTAGTAAACTGGGTCAGAAATTGGTTAGGAAATAGACATCAGAGGGTGTTAGTAAACAGATGTAACCCCTAGGCGGCAATAGTCCTATGGTTACTACCCCTGCCTGTATTTCTAAGCACAGGTTGAGGAGTCTGGATTCTATATTAAGGTGCCTCCACCCACAGTAACAGTATTGGGGGTATCTGTCTAGCCTGTTATAGCTCTCTGGGAAGCTACAACCACACATCAACCCTCCTAGTGGCCTGAAACCTTTAACAACAGTTAACACACAGTTACTAAGTAGCAGTAGTAATATGCACACACCCTTCACACTTACCACCAGGGTTGGACCCTCAGCAATTTCCCTGGAGACCACCTGTAAAATAAGGTTAGTAAGACAACTGGGCACTTTCAATACTGTAACCCAACTAATAATATGCACGGTAGCCAGGCTAAACGTGAAACAAGAAAATCAGATTGATTCAGGGGACGTGAACAAGGAAAGGGCATGAATTTAGTTAAATGATTGGTATTCTGATTTGGTTCAGGATTTTTGGCATGCACTTTTAAGTCCCAAATATACAGCTCAAAAACACTGAGTACTCAGGATGGAAACTAGCTAGCCAGAAGTGTTGCCCGGGAGTGGTCAGCGTTGAAGCTGATGTTGGGGCCCTTGATAAAAAGAAAAGCAGTTAGCATGCACAACAATAAGATGATTATTTGTAATCTGAGCTAGGTGGCTCAGTCTTTTGAAACCCAGAAAGTAAAGAAATCAGATGGTACCATAGATGATTAAATAACCTGTTGCAGGGAGCAACCCTGAATCTACTCACTGTTCCATGATGATGTCCTGACGAAATGAAGACCTAAGACTGGAAACTGAAGCACATGGGGAAGCTGGGCTGTCACGACTCACCTGCACTTCACTACCTTTCTCTGAAGGTGGCTGCAACCTGTGATGTCTTTTGGTGCAGGGGTTGGATCCCCGAAGCTGGTCTTTCACCAATGAACAATGAGGCTGGTAGACAAACAGATGGCATGGGCCAGGTTGCACAAAGGCCCAAGGCTGAATCAACACTTTTTTGCAAAGTTCTGTTCAATTGCTGGTGGCCTGTCCCACTGGCCATCAGTTCAGACATAGTACACGTAGGATCCTTCCAGGCAATCAGGAGTCCCTGAACAGTGGACGTTGATCCACAATAAACATTCCGCACACTTAAAGGAATCAGCATCTCAATCTCTACCTCTCAGTTAAGTTCTAAGCTGACACACAATTTCAGTCGATTCACTAAGCATAAACCTCCAAACTGCAGGCAGGCAGTTCCTGGCAATTAATCTTCAGTTTTTGATCACCAGTAACACACAGAAGCAACTAGGTCTCTTGCAGGCCTGAGTCTCTGCAGAGCCTGCTCGGTAGTTCGAGTTGGCTTCTCAACACAGGCCTGCTCTGAACTGCAGGCTGCTTTCTGCAGTTCCTTTCAGTCTAGTCTCTCTACAGAACTACCCTGGAATTCAAATGGTTCCTCTTCAATAAAGGCAGCAATCCTTGAAATCCGATTGGCTGTTCAGGCTGCCTAGCACAGTTTAAGTCTTTTAACTAGCTGCAATTTAGGCTTCCAAACTTTGTCCCTGAAAATATTACACTCCCATAAGTCTCTGGACGAAATCCCAGTAAGTGATTGGCTAAAGCACTCCCAAAATGGTGGCTGCTGTAAAAGATACTGTCCCATTTATGCAGTCCCAACCAATTTCACAGTCTGGTGCAGCCGGGTTAAATATTATATTATTACATTCTCCCCACACACTGATAGCCCCAACAGTTCTCTCTAATATAAGACCACTCTTATATTGGTGTCCCCTGTACTTTTGCTGTTGCTGCTGCCATTATACTGTTGCCCTAGGCGGCAGGCAGCAAGTTATGAATAGTCAAGCAGGGCTCATGCATATTAATGAGCCCCGTCTTAGCCCTGTTCAACAACTCTTTATTTTTTATCCCCAAGTGGCTTCTCTGCCACAACATTCTGGTCACCGGCCCCAATAGACTGAGAAGGGGTGCCAGGACCGAAAAATTCCTTGTCGGCCGACTGTAAATTTAGCAGTTGGCACTTCAAAGGCACCGCTTGTGCCTGCGCAATCCTCACTTGTACCAAGGTGCACTTTCACTAGCGGGAGGATCGTGGTTTAAGTTTAAGCCTGAACTGGGCTAAAATAATGGACAGGGCTACATTGGGGAATCAGGGGAGCACAGGAGGAGCTTGGAGGACACCAGAGCAGCGGGAGAGAAACCGGGAGATACGAAGGACGTGGAGCAATTAAAGCTAAGACTACTCAGAGTTCACTTTGAGGAGCCGACCAGGGGGTGCCTCAGGGATTAGTGCTGGGACTGGTCCTTTTTAATGTCTTTATAACTGACATTGCAGAGGAGCTGGAAGGGAAGGTCTGCCTCTATGCTGATGACACCAAAATCTGCAAAAGGGTGGACACTCTGGAGGGGGGGGGTAGAAAAGATGAGCAGTGAGCTGATAAAACTTGAGGAGTGGTCAGGGGTATGGTAGCTGTGTTTCAATCCTAAAAAGTGCAAAATAATGCACTTGGGCCACAGAAGTTCAGGGGCAGCTGTACAAAATATGTTGGGTAGTACTGACAAACACTAAGCAGGACAGAGACTTGGGTAATCATAACTGATGACCTAAAGGTGGCCAGGCAGATAGACAAGCTAGTTGGGAGGGCTAGTGGAATGTTGGGGTGCATAGGGAGGGTTACCGCCAGCAAGAAGAGGGAGGTGGTGTTGCCTTTGTGTAGATCAGTGGTAAGACCCCACTTAGAGTATTGTGTCCGATTCTGGAAACCACATCTCTGGAAGGACATAGACACAGTGGAGGCAGTCCAGAGGAAGGCAATTAAAATGGTGCAGGGTCTGCATCAGAAGCCCTATGAGGAGAGACCCAAGGACCTAAATATGCACACCCTGGAAGAGAGGAGGGAGAGGGGAAATATGATGGAGACCTTTAAAGACCCCACAGACGTAATTAAGACACAGGAGGGAAGTATTTTTCAGAAAAAAGGTGCTCAAGAAGAAGGGGACATGATGTGAAGCTGGGGGGGGGTAGATTCAAGACAGATGTGGGGAAATACTTCACAGAAAGAGTGGTGAATTCCGGAACAGTCTTCCAGCGGAGGTTGTGTTGATGAGACACAAGTAGAGATATGAATAGTAATAAATGCAAATGTTTGCAGTGTTCTAAGTCGCATGTAGAGAGTTACAGGGCATGTGAGATAGAGGATGTAAAAGGAGACAGTTTGTCTGTGTAGCAGTAAGAACAGTTAGCTCTGTATGTAGTACAAGTTGCGTTGAAATAACGTGTTGTTAAAAGAATGCAAAAAACCCTTTGTTTTGATTACTCCAAAACAAGACAGAAGTGGTAGGGGGTGAAAATGCATGGGTTAGGCAAAAGGAAATCTTAGGAGAAAGGAAGGGGGTGGGAGAAATAGGTCAGAGATCAGGTAGGATCTGTGGTGATACTATAAGCGGGGAAAATGGGCAGACTAGGTAGGTCAAGCAGTCCTTATCTGCCAGCAAATTCCATTGTTTTGTTTTTATGTTTCTACTAGTGCAGGGTGTGATGGCACTGAGCCCAGATTCCTCAGACTTGATGCCCCCTGATCTGACACATTGTTAACCTGTTTCTAGTCTCTAGCATTGTCCCTGAAAAGTAAACTCTAACCAGAGTTGTCACTGTCTGTATAGCAGGTGGCACAAAATGCCTTGAAATATTATCACCCTATAACAATATTTCCTGCACTCAGATGACACGTACGAGACTTACAAGCACCTCACAGTGGTGAACAGGGAGTGGAAGCAGAATCTCTTTCAAATGAGTAAGAGCAGTAGAACCAGGTGGCACATGATCATGTTGGGGGAGTTTAAGAAATATGTCAGGAAATACTTCTTCACTGAAAAGGTGGTAGACACCTGGAATTGACTGTCAGTGGAAGCAATGGAGGCAAAAACTGCAGGGGGCTTCAAGCATCTGTAGAATAGACATAGGAGTATGTTAGAAAATAGGCAGGGAGGAGGAAGGGTCACCAGAGACCAGTTTGTCTACGAAGACAGATTAGGCAGGAAATAGCTTGGCAGACTATGTGGGCCAAGTGGTCCTTTTCTGATGATCAGTTCTATGTTTCTAGCTACTAAACAAGTTCTTGCTAACCAACATATTAACCAGCTTTATGCCTACAAAATGTTGGTGCCTGAGCAGCACAGTTTCTACAAGGCTCATAGCATTACCATGGCAGTTATTAAAGTGGTGACTGAAACCCAGAAACAGAATTTGTTGACAGAAAAGATTGCTTGGCCCATCCAGTCTGCCCAGATGGTCCCTGCCTAGTCTGCCCCGGCAGACCCTAACTGGCCTCTGGCATGCCTCCCCCCTCCCTGCCTATATACTGATATTCCCCTATGTCTATGCCATGCATGCTTGAAGCCCTGCACATTTTAACCCCCACCACTTCCACTGGCTGTCTATTCCAGGCATCTACCACTCTTTCAGTGAACTAGTACTTCCTCACATCTCTCTTAAACTGCCCCCCCCCCCAGCTTTCTCATATGCCCTCTGGTCCTGGCACTCCTCCCCACTTGGAAGAGACTCCCTTCCTATGCCCTGTTCACCACCATGAGGTACTTGTAGGTCTCCACCATTTCCCCTCTCACTCTTCTTTCTTCCAGGGTGTACATGTTGAGACCCCTCAGTCTTTCCTCATTGGGCTTTTGGTACAACCCCTGCACCATTTTAGTTGCCTTCTCTGGACTGCCTTCACCCTGTCTATGTACTTTCTGAGGTGCAGCTTCCTGAACTGGACACAATACTCCAGGTGGGGTCTCAGCAGTGAGCAATACAGTGGCAACACCATCTCCCTCCTCCTTATGGAGATGCTTCTCCCTATGCATCCCAGCATCTCAGTGGCCCAAACCTCTGCTTTGTCACACTGCCCTGACACTTTGAGGTAATCAGTTATGGTAACCCTTTCTGATTAGCGACTGTCAGTACCTCCCCCATCCTGTACTCAGCTTCCGGATTCCTATGCCCTCAGTGCATGATTTTGCACTTTTTGACATTGAACCCGAACTGCCTCACTCTTGACCAGTCCTGGAGTTTCCCAAAATGCCTGTGCACCTCTCTCCTGAGTGTCTATCCTATTGCAGATTATGATACCATCAGCAAACATGCATTCCTTTCCTTTCAGTTCTTCTGCAATGTCACTTATGAAGACATTGAAGAGGAACAATCCCAGCACTGAGCCCTGTGGCACCCTGCTGGTCATTCTTTCATTGTTAGAGTAAGTGTCATTCACCACTACCCTCTGTCTGCTATCTGTTAACCTGTTTCAAACCCAATTCACCACTTTGAATCCTACCCCTAGGCTGCACAATTTCTTTTTCAGTCTTCTGTGTAGCAGAGTGTTGAAGTCCTTGCTAAAGTCTAGATAGGTCACATCCACTGCCCTCCACTGATCTATTTCTCTGGTCACTCAGTTGAATAAATCAATCAGATTCATCTAGCATTACCCCCCTCCCTTCAGTAAATCCATGTTTTGTTTGGTCTTGCAGCCCATTGGATTCAATATATTCTACCAACCTTTCCTCTTTGAGTGTTTTTATTAGTTTCCCTACCACTGAGGTGAGACTGACCAGCCTATAGTTGCTAGCCTCTTCTCTGATGCTGCACTTATATAGAGGGATGAAGTCTGTTCTCCTCCAGTCCTCTGGAACCATGCCTCATTCTTGAAAGCTGTTGAATAAGGCCATCAGTGGGGCAGCTAGCATCTACCTGAGTTCCTTTGGTACACTTGAGTGTACTGTCTAGTCCCATAGCCTTGTCCTCTTTCAGAGCTGCAAGTCCCTTCAGGACTCTGTCTTCTCAAAATTGGCTTGTGTCCATCTCCCTTCTTTGTTCTTGCTGCTCCCTGGTGGTCCATACCCTCCTCCCTCTACTGAGTCTTGGAAGTACCTGTTCAGGATGTCTGCTTTTTCTTGGTCCTTTTCTGCACAGTCTCCCCCTGCCACCCTCCTTATCCTCGCTATCCGTCCCCTTGCTTTCCTCTTCTCACTTACGTACCCGAAGAAAGTTGTATCCCAATTAGCTACCCCTTTGTCTACCCTTTCCTCTGGCTGTGCCTTTGCTTCCTTCACTGCCTTACCTGTTTTCTCTGTTTTCCTTAATACACCTCCCTGTCTTCCTCCCTCTGCATTTCCTTTTACCTCCTAAGTGCAACCCTTTTTTCCCTTCACTACAGTGGCCACATCCCTAGAGTACTATAAGAAGTTCTTATTCATTCTGCTTTTACTCACTTACTTTACACAGAGGCTGGTTGCCTTAATTATGCTTTCCCTTATGTTTTCCTGCTGTTCTTCTAACCCTCCCTGACAATCTCCCCACTAGGCAGGTACTGAAACAGTCTCCCATTTCTTTAAAACCCATCCTTCTAAAGTCCAGGACCCTTATTCACATGTGGTTTGCCTCAGCTCCCATCTTATTGTTAAACCACACCGTACAGGGATCACTTGTACCTAGGCGACTGCCCACTGTGACATCTGCAATGCCTTCCCTATTTCCGAGTACCAGGTCCAGCACTGCCCCATCTCTAGAGGGTTTGTGACACTCTTCCTGTGAAATACTCCTTGTAGGGAGTCAAAGATGGCTCTGCTCCTTGCCAAAACTGCAGCTGGAAGGCTCCAATCCACATGTGACAGACTGAAGTCACCAACTAGCAGCATCTTCCACTTACTTGCCATCCTGACAATGGCTTTCCTAAGTGCCTTATCCCACTCATCTCCCTGTGCTGGAGGTCAGTATACTACCCCGTTATGGATAGCAGCCCCAGTGCCTATATCCAGGATGACCAACAGCACCTCTACTCCTATCTTTTCCTCCAGGTGCCCCTATACTTTTGTAGCCTTGATTCCCTCCCTCACATATAGTAACACCCTGCCTCCCTTCCCTGTCTCTTCTGAACAGAGAGTAGCCTGGTATGGTTGTATCCCAATCATGGCTGTCAGTGCTCCATGACACCATTATGGCCACCAGATCCAGGCTAATCTCCTTCATGATGGCCTCCAGGTCCAGAATTTTATTTCCCAGACTCCTTGCATTGACACCAATGGCTATCCATGCCCTACTCTCTTCCTGCCTGCTTTCCTGCTTTCTCCCACCTCTCCTGCCTGTGCTGCTCCCTGACGCTCCCCCCTGACCCCCCTCTTCCTTTGTTACCTCCTCTGTTACATACCTCCTTTACTCCACTCTTCTAGCTTTCCTGATTTATAGCCTCCCTGTCTTCTGCCTTGTCCCTGCCCCTGTCTTCTTGTGCCCCTGCCTTCAGGGACTCTCTTCCCCTTTCTGCTTTATCATCTGAAGGAGGCAATTGTTGTCTCCTTTGGTTTTATAGCCTTCCCCTTGACTAGTTTAAATGCTCATCCAAGTAGCATTTAAACTTCTCACTAAGGACTGTGGTCCCCTTCCTGGAAAGATGCAGGCCTTCTCCCCTATAGATGCCCATGTCCTCCAAGGCTGGTCCCTAACGTAGCTGAAACCCTCCTCTATGCACTATTCCTTCAACCAATTGTTAAAAGCCCTGGTGAAGAATGCCCTTTCCTCTCCCTGGCCATACACAGGTAACACCTCATCAAAAGCCATTGTGCATGCCACCTGTTTGAGGCCACTCCCCAGCTCTCTGAAATTTCCCACAACTACCCATACCCTATATTTTGCCACGTCATTTGTCCCCAGGTGGACAATGACATCTAGCTTCCTCCCATCTCCTGCTGCTCTAGGGATCCTCTGTATCCAGTCTCCATTCCTTCAAACTAAAGAACCAGGGAGGTGCTTCTTGCATGTCTCTTTTTCTGAAAGATGCTACCCTTTTGGACTTTTTTGATTCCACTCAGGTACTTAAACATTTCTATCATGCCCCTCCTCTCCCTCCTTTCCTTAAGGGTATACATATTAAGCTCTTTTAGTCTCTCCTCGAATGGCTTCTCTTGCAGACCCTGCACCATTCTAGTTGCCCTCCTCTGGACTGCCTCTATCCTGTCTATGTCCTTGCGGAGAAGGGGTTTCCAGAACTGGATGCAGTACTCCAGATGGGGTCTCACAAACTGTCTGTACAGAGGGATAACAACTTCCTGTTTTCTGCTGGTGATGCCTCTCCCTATGCATCCCAGTATACCCCCAGCTCTCCCTACTGCCTTCTCACATTGTTTGCTAACCTTAAGGTCATCTGATATGATTACCCCCAGGTCCCTTTCCTTTTTTGTTTTTGTTATTACCTCCCCCCCCCCCCATTGTGTAATCTTCCGTGGGTTTTGTTTCCCAGGTGCATTATTTTGCACTTCTTAGCACTGAATCTAAGCTTCCATACATTTGACCAGTCCTCTAACCTTGCCAAGTCTTTTCTCATCCTTTCCACCCCACCTTGTGTATCAACTCTATTGCAGATCTTTGTGTCATCTGCAAAGAGACATACTTTTCCTTCCAGTCCCTCTGCAATGTCGCTTATAAAGACATTGAAGAGGACCGGTCCTAGTACTGAACCCTGCAGTACCCCACTAGTCACCCCCCTTTCTTCAGAGTGGACTTCATTTACTATTACCTTCTGTGTCCTGTTCTCCAGCCATTTTTTTACCCAGGCTACCATCTTGGAACACACTCCCAGGCTGGCCAACTTGTATATTAATCTTTTGTGTGGGACTGTGTCAAATGCCTTGCTAAAGTCTAGGTAGGCCATGCTCACAGCCCCTCCCTGGTCTACTACTTTGGTCACCCAATCAAAGAAATCTATTAGATTCGTCTGACATGACCTTCCCGCTGTGAATCCATGCTGTCTTGGGTTCTGCACTTCTCTGGCCTCTAGGTACTCAACAATTCTTTCCTTCAGAAGTGATTCCCATCATTTTCCCAATCACTGAGGTTAAACTAACAGGTCTGTAGTTTCCTGCTTCTGCTTTGCTCCCAAATAAGCTTATTTGAAAGGAGAGGATGGGAACATTAATGAAGCTTTAAAATGCCTGATAATGTACTATTTACAACGTCTTTTAAAAAATGCTCATGTGCAACTATGCCCCTAGACTGCCCTAGCACTGAAGGCTCTATCCATTGTTTTTGGCCCACATTGATTATGGACTCAGTACATGCATCTGAGGCTAGGACTTGCTACCATGGACCTGGACATGCTGCAGTGGGCTGGGATACATTGCCATCAGCTGGGACGTACTGCCATAAGTTGAAACATGCTGCCATGGGCTGGAACATATTGCCGTGGGCTGGGGTACACTGCCATGGACTAGGCCATGCTGCCATGGATTGTGGGAGATCAAGGAGGTCCCTTTCTCTCTCTCTCTCACACACACACCTTGGTACAATACGTAAGCAGCACAGTTTTATTTGCAGTCTATTTATAAGTACATATGTTCAGCATTCAGTATTATTATGCATGGTACTTTTCAGGGAAAGTGGATCATAGTTCTGTGCCTTTAATTTGGTCAACCAATTCCACTGATCTCCAGCACAGTCTACAGATCTATGGGTCAACAAGGTCAGTTATCTGACCTAAGAAAGTTTTTCCCCTAGTCTCAGGAGAATAACATGTTCTCTCCTCAGCAACTTGACAAAGGCTCACTAGACCCAGTTCATGCAAGTGATTTTATACTCCTCCCTAGTACCATGTGATCCACTCCCTTCTACCAGTTAGTACCAATTAAGGTTAATACAAGCATAGCATTTTATATATACAGTCTCTGCAGTGCACATCTACAGTTAAATCCTTTCTACTTTCTTATGCAGTAACAACCCTTTTAGCATTCTATGTATAATTAAACAGGTAACAGATGGAGAACACTTTATTATCACTAATTAGCCCCAGCTCCTCCCTACACCTCTTCTGAATCCCCCAGGGTACAGTACAAAAAGGGGAGTAATTAGGCTGCTTGCTTCCTACAGGAGTAAGCTGCAAGCTGCTCTGGTAAGAGGAACAGAGTGGAGGGGTTAGGAAGCAGGGCAGAAAGCTACTGAGTACTAACAATAAACTAGTATAAGCAGAGCAGACTCAGGCACTAGGAGTAGTTGCTTTGCTGTAGCCTTTTCACAGACTGCCTGTCTTCTGCAACTACTACTGTAATCTCTCTTTCACCATGCTGGCTTTCTGAACCAGGAGAGGGAGAGCAAAGTGTTCTGTTTGTTACATGAATATGCCCTGCAGAACAGGGTTGGCATATTACCTATTCCCACTGCCTTTCTGTGTGCACTCCCTGGCACCCCTTACACACTGACCTAACTGAGGGTCAGCCTGGGTTCTTTTGGGTGCAGTATACAATTCGAATACCAGGAACAGGTTTTTGTGCCTCCACCTGGGGAAGGGGTAAATAAAGGCCACCCAATGTAGCCCTAACCTCACCCCAGGAACAAATACCGGTTTCCCTCCCACACACACAGCTAGATAGTCCTCAAACAGTATAAATACACACAAGGCAATAACCATGACCTAGTATTATAAAGTAAATTAACCTCACATTTATTATAGGGGAGGGGATCAAGGGGAATAAAACAGCAACAAACCAAACAATTTTGTTTTTCAACAGCTGCCCCCCAAACAGTCCCAGTACCACCCCATGGATGCACCCAATTTTCCCCCCATGGCCATGAAGATAGTTAATGTCCATTGCGGTGGGTACCTCTGGGTTGCTGGTGGCCAACCAGATGTTGTAGGGTTGTTGCATGTTGGACGTGAGGTACAGTAGGAACAACAACAGTTTTTTAGGAGTGTGAAGTAGCAGAACTTCAGATGGGATTTTCTCTTCTGCCTGGGCTTTTCCTGTAGGTTAACCAAGTCCTGCCTAGGACTTCACCCCCTTTGAATATCTAGCTAACTATCTAACTTTAGAAAGAACTCCTAGGTGCCACAGCCCAGAGGTACTCACAGTTTGTTGACAGTCTTTGAGGGTGTTGAGGTAGGGTAAGGCTTGGCAGTACAGCACTAATTACAGCAGACAGTCTCTCAGGGAACAACAGCTGCAAGCTGGGGATTTTAAACAGGTGCTGGAGTCTTCACCCATGACAGACCTTAATCTTCTTTGCCCTTTGGACCTTTCATACTTTCCCCTGCCATGGCCCTTTCATCATCTTCATCTCAAAGGCCTTTCATCATCTTCACAAGGGGACCACCCACGATTGCTTGCAGGGCACACACAGCTTCCGACAGGGACTGAAGTACAGTTGGGCTTCTTTATAGTCTCTGGCCAGCCTAACTATCTTTGCTTTCCAAATTAGAAAAATTTAAACAGTTCACAGGCTTAACAATTTGAAAACAGCAGTTCAAGTAAATTCTCTGGAGGGCTTGCTAGGCACTGTGCCTCAAGAGTTTTGATGCTCGGAGGGGCCTAATGGCACACTGTCTATCCTTCTGGCTCATGCAGCCTTCCTTCAGCAGTCTCTCCTCCCTCGATTCTCAGCTGGACTCTTTCCAGTTTGCAGGGCACAGCCTGATTTATTGCCTCCCAATGCTATCCACCTCATTAGCGCTTTTTTTCCAGGCAGTGAAGGGTGCCCTCTAACCTCTTTCGGAACCCCCAGTGGCAAGGAGCATTGCATGGGGGCCACCATATTTATTTACTCCTGCTTCAGAGACTCCACCCCAGGGACCCATTAGTGTAACATAATATTATACACACATAATACTAGTCTTTACATTATCCCTGAGGCCTCCTGTCACATTACTTTCATGAGCCAGGTTATATGTACACATAGTAACATTTTAGTATTTTCTAAGCTGCTAACATTTTTAAACAGTTCAGTCTATTATGTTACAACAGTTTATTAGGCTATTCCTGGAGGGCACCAGCTCCATTTCTAGACAGGAAATCAGCATTTTTATGCTGACTGCTAGTTTTGTGGCAGACCATGAACTTGTAGGGCTGCAGAGCCAAGTACCACCTTGTAATCCTAAGATTCTTGTCCCTCATGTGGTTTATCCAACATAAAGGATTGTAAGGACCTTTCACCCTATCACACATGCTGCCATGGGCTGGGACATACTGCCATGGACCTAGACATACTGCCATGGGTTGGAACTTGCTGACATGGCCTGGGACATGCTGCCATGGGCTGGGTCATGCTGACATGGGCTGGGACATACTGCTATGGGCTGGGCCATGCTGACATGGGATGGGACATACTGCCATGGGCTGGGACATGCTGACATGGGCTGGGACATGCTGACATGGGCTGGGACAGGCTGGCTTGGGCTGGGACATGCTGACATGGGCTGGGACAGGCTGGCTTGGGCTGCGATGTGCTGACACTCAGCCTCCACCATGGAGGAAGTGCTGTGGTTCAGTACGCGGATGATGCCGTTATCCACCGCCCCTCCACTAATCTGCCTGATCTTGGCTCCTCACTCCAAGATGACCTGTGCTCCCTTGAGAACTGGCTTGTCAACAACAGACTGGTCCTTAACATGGATAAGACCAAGGTCATGCTGTTTGGTCCTAAATCCCTGGGCCATGATAGAAATCAACACTTACACATCACCTCCACATCTGGTGCAAGACTAGAGGTAGTTGAGACTCTAAAATACATCGGCCTTACCCTGGACCAGGGCCTCACTCTCAAGAGCCATGTGGACCAAGTCACTAAAATCTTACATGGGAAACTAGGCACCCTCTACCGACTGATAAATCAGCTGATACCGGCAGCCAGGGTCTCCATCGCCACCAGCGTCCTTCTACCGACAATTACCTATGCGGCCCCAGTACTACAAGGAGTTGCTAGGACCGAGATGAACAGACTACAGGCCCTGTACAATAAAGTGGTTCAGTTCGCCGCCCAGCCAAACCCCAGAAATCACCACTGCGACACACAATCGCAACTTAATTGGCCTCACTGGAAGCCCGTCTCCAGTACCCTCTATTATGCCAAACCTTCAAATTAATTAGCCAATCCCCCCTTCCCAGCCTATCTGGACTCATTGTGTGAAAGACCAACCCCCAATCCCTTCGCTCAATGGATCACACTCTACTAGCAGTCCCCAGAGTGAGGACCAAGGCAGGAGGCAAATCCTTTGCCCACACTGCACCCACCCTGTGGAACTTCCTCCCTCCTGGAGCACAGGAAGCACTGTCAATCAAAACCTTCCACACCAGGCTAAAGGCTCACCTGATCACAACCTCCAAATGCCACTGCTAGGCTCTGGGGACAACCCCACGGTCATCAGAAGACCTTAACCCATCTTTCCCACCTTGAGTTACCTGCACTCCTCTCAGTAAACTGCTGCTCTAGGAAAGTTGGTGCTCACCCTTCTCTGACATCCTTCGCGCCTAGCTACATAATCTGCCTACCCCAGTACCCAACTCTAATGCAGGCCGATCGCAACACTTGCCACCAGTTATCTGTATATTACCGTATAATCTGTATTCATACTGTATAATGTTGTCACTTTTACGATGTTATTTAAGGCCAATCCCAGCTTATGTAACCAGCTGTCTGTATACTATGTATAATCTGTATCATACGGCATAACTTGTCATTTGGACTGTTGTTATTTACCCTTGCAGTGTAATCCCGGGTCACCCCTGAAAAAGGGACCTCCTGGGGCCAGTGGGCTTACCCGGTCACCAAAATTTAATAAATAAATACATAATTTCCAATTGGTCATTAAAGTAATTGGAAACTATATCATTTTTTTTAAATGAACAGCATAGGAGGAGGAGAAGAAGCACTGTGGGTAAATTTGGAGACCGGCAATGGCACCACAATGGCACCACAATCCGCACAGGGGTTGTATACAGACCCCCTTCTCAGGGGCAGGAAATGGACAAGGAAATGATGGAAAATATACTTAGAATGGCAGAAAAAGGGGAGACATTGCTGATGGTGATCTGAATATGCCAGATGTTAACTGGAGTGCAGTTGCAGCAGCCACTTCTAAGAGTGGGGTTATTCTAGATGCCCTACAGGGGGCATGCCTTAGACAACTAGTATTGGAGCCCACTCAAAAGGGAGCAATCTTAGACCTGGTTCTCTCAAATGGAGCGGAAGAGAGGATCACAATGTAGAAGTGGGTAGCCATCTGGTAACTAGCGACCATCGAACAGTATGGTTCACAATAAACACAGCAATAGAGTCAAGCCATACAAAGACAAAGGTACTGGATTTTAGGAGGGCTGACTTTGCCAAAATGGGTGAGTGCCTAAGGAATGCACTAGCAAATGGGCAGGAAGGAGGGTGGAAGAACAATGGGAATAATAAAACTGCCATCACAGAGGTAACAAGCCTTGTGTAAAGCAAATAAACAAAATAAAACGAGGTAAGAAACCACTATGGTTCTCAAAGGAAGTGGCAGTGAAGGTTCAAGAGAAAAGAAAGCATTCAGGAAGTACAAGGAATCACAGAAGGAACAGGACAGAGAACTGTATCAGTTAAAGCAAAGGAAGCTGGGAAGGCAGTCAGAACAGCAAAGGCCCAAACCGAGGAAAAGATAGCCAACTCAGTTAAGAAGGGGATAAACCTTTATAGGTACATCAGGGAGTGAAGGAAGACCAAGGAGGGATAGTGAGGCTTAATAAAGGGGAGGGTGGGCAGAGGTGACTGTGAAAGGCAGAGATACTAAGCAAATATTTTTGCTCAGTATTTACAAAGGAAGGAGGAGGTACCTAAAACAAACAGTAGAAACACTCTGGATACAGAAGTTGATACCAGCCCATTTACAGAAGAAAGGGTTCTGAAGAACTCTTAAAACTGAAGGTGGACAAAGCAATGGGGCCTGATGGGATTCATCCCAGAATTTAAAAAGAACTAGGGTAGAACTAGTGACACCACTGACTACCCTCTTTAACAAATCATGGGAGGATGGGGTGGTACCGAGGACTGGAGAAGGGCAGATGTGATTCCCTTCACAAAAGTGGGAGCAAGGCAGAAGCAGGAAACTACAGACCTGTTAGTTTAACCTCAGTGGTAGTGAAAATGATGGAATCACTTCTGAATGAAAGAATTGTTGAGTATCTAGAGGCCAGAGGGGCACAGGACCCAAGGCAGCATAGATTCACAGTGGGAAGGTCATGCCAGACAAATCTGATAGATTTCTTTGACTGGGTGACCAAAGTAGTTGATCAGGGAGGGGCTGTGGACATGGTCTACCTAAACTTTAGCAAGGCATTTGACACAGTCCCACACAAAGATTAATATACAAGTTAGCCAGCCTGGGAGTGGGTCCCAAGATGACAGCCTGGGTAAAAATTGGCTGGAGAATAGGACACAAAGAATAATAGTAAATGGAGTCCACTCTGGAAAAGGGGGTTAGTAGGGCAACCGAGGGTTCAGTATTAGATCTGTCCTCTTCAATGTCTTTTATAAGTTTACATTGCAGAGGGACTGGAAGGAAAGTATGTCTCTTTGCAGATGACACAAAGATCTGCAACAGAGTTGATGCACAAGGTGGGGTGGAAAGGATGAGAAGGGACTTGGCAAGGTTAGAGAAATGGTCAAATGTATGGCAGCTTAGATTCAGTGCTAAGAAGTGCAAGGTAATGCACCTGGGAAACAAAAACCCAGGGGAAGAGTATACAATGGGGGTAAGATACTAACAACAACAAAAATGGAAAGAGACCTGGGGCTAGTCATATCAGATGACCTAAAGGTGGGCAAGCAATGTGAGAGGGCAGCAAGGAGGGCTGGGGGGATACTGGGATGCATAGGGAGAGGCATCACCAGTAGAAAACAAGAAGTTATTATCCCTCTGTCCAGACAGCTGGTGAGACCCCATCTGGAGTACTGCGTGCAGTTCTGGAGACCCAATCTCCGAAAGAATAGACAGGATGGAAGCTGTCCAGAGGAGGGCAACTAAAATGGTGCAGGGTCTGCACCGGAAGACATATGAAGAGAGACTTAAGGAGCTTAATATGTATAGCCTCAAGGAAAGCAGGGAGAGGGGGGACATGATAGAAACTTTCAAGTACCTCAATCGGATCAACAAAGTCCAAGAGGGTAGCATCTTTCAAAAAAAGAGGTGTGCAAGAACAAGGGGGCACAATTTGAAGATAGAAGGGGGGTGGCTCAGAGGTAATTTAAGGAAGTATTTTTTTACAGAGAGGGTTGTGGATGTATGGAACGGCCTTCCAGAGGAGGTTATGGAGTCAAAAACAGTGGTGGAATTCAAGCATGCATGGGACAGTCATAAGGCAATTCTAGGGGGTGGGGGTAGGAAGAAGTAGGCTGCTGGTTAACTAGGATCTACAGCTTATCCTTCAGGTAGGGAAAGGGCAGACTGGGTGGGCCAAGCGGTCCTTATCTGCCATCAAATTCTATGTTTCTATGTTTCTATAGCCTGAGACCACAACTGCTAGTGTCTGACTCTGCTCTCCATCCCATTCAGTTTTTAACACATTGAAGAAAATTGGAATTACAATTCTTTGAGTCATAGACTCCTTTGCAAAGGCTCCATGTCAGTACAGAAAGAACAAACATAACATTTACTGATAATATACATAGATACAGTATATACATTGCGTCAAGGATCTTAGAGTGGATTTTTGGTCTTAGCTGTGACCAAAGGTAGTTTACAGATTTGGGGGGTCCTAAATAGAACCCTGAGTCAGATTTTATATACGTAGTGATTGTGAGGCCTGAGGAAGTTGTCAGGAGTAAGGCACAAGTCCACCTTAATGGTTGCAGTCACAGGTGGCTGATACAAGTAGGAGGTCCTTGAGGCCAGATTTAAATTGGCCAAGACTAGGGACTAGGAAGATAGAGGCTGGTATGCTGCTTAGCCAAAGGGGAGCCCGGTATCGGAAGGACCTTTGGTCTAGGGCGGTCCTACAGTGGGGGACTAGGAGAGAGGTGCCAGTGGTGCATCTTGGAGTCCTTCTGTGTGTGATAGTCTGGATGAGGGGGTGGAGACCTTTGGGTGTTAGATTCATGAGAATTTTTTTTGCTTGGAGGGTGGTGTAGTACTTAAGCCTATCTTCAAAGGTGAGCCAGTTAGCACGTTTGTAGAGCTCACATGTGTGGGTGACTCTATCACTCCCAGTGACCAGTCAGCAGGCTTTATTAAAAGCAATGTTGATGCTGTGTAGGGCCGTTTGGTCAGCAGAACCATAAATCATAATGCCATAGTCGACCAAAGATAAGACAGAGGAAGTTACAGCAAGATGTATAGCCTGAGAGGGTAGGCAATGCTTATGTCTGTATAGGATCCCCAATCTGGTGTTTACAGCAGATGAGAGGTGTTGGATGTGTGCGTGGTAGGTGAGTGAGGTGTCCAGAGTGACACCCAGGTATTTGAAACTAGAGACCTGTTCAAGAGGGAGGCCCTGGGAGTTTGAAATGAGTAACGGGGCACTGCTGAGTGGGCTTTGGTGGTGGGCAAAGAGCATCGATTTTGTCTTGTTGTAGTTGAGTACTAGGTGGTGCTCAGAAAACCAGGATTCAATTTCACTAAAAAAGCCTTGTAGGGCTCATTGAAGGCAGTTAGGATGGGGGCATTTCCAGAGCAGTACTGCATCATCCACATAGAGCAAGAGCTTCCCCTTGCATGATTGAGGGAGGGAGTTCAGGAAGAGGGTGAAGAGCAATGGGCCAAGAATGGACCCTTGGAGGACACCCGATTGGACTGGTCTTTCGGAGGAAAGGGTGATGTTGATTTTAACCTGTTGCATCCGGCCAGAGAGATAGTCCTTGAACCAGGATGTGGCCTCAAATGGAGAAATGTAGGGAGGGAAGGGCGTGGAGCAGAAGTGCATGACTGACGGTATCGAAGGCTTTGGTCAAGTCGACGTATATCGCTCCTGCTATGGACCCCTGCTCCAGGGCCTCATGAATATATGAGGTAAATTCCAGGAGGACTGTGGTGGTGCTGTGCCCACTCTGGAACCCATGTTGTTCGTGGCAGAGCAGTGAATATTTGGTTAAGTAGTTGGTGAGCTGGTCCGACACAATTGTTTCGAGACCCTTTGGGGGGGGGAGGATCGAGATGGGTTGGTGATTGATGCTGGAGATGGGATCCCCACTTTTCAGTATGGGGTAATTATAGCTCTACTCCATGGTGTGGGAAAACGGCTGAGGTATAGCAACCAGTTAAGAATTTTGGTTAGATGTGGGAGGGTTTCATCCAGGGTTAGTCTGAGTATTTTGAGGTCAAGAGAGTCACTGCTATAGAGTGTATTCATCAAGGCTTTGGTGAGGTAGCGTTTAGCCTCATTGCAAGAAATGGTTCTTAGCCAGAAGAGGGGGGGCTGTGGCAGCAGAGGTGTCTGGGGGCACTGGGAATTGGGTCAAAGAAGTTAAGTGGGAGGATGTGACTGAGGTCTGAGAAGGTGGTATTAAGGGCATTGGATATGGCAGTGAGGTCCTGGGTGAGGGTACCATCCACTAGAATCTGTGAGGGTGCCAGGGACACAGTTTTCCCGCACAGCTCTTTTATATTGTGCCAGATTTTTCCCTGAGCCACAGGTGGTGGTGAGGGCATGTTTGTAATAAGAGGCCTTGGCTAGCCATATTGCCCAGGTACATTTGTTTCTGGCCTCTCTGTAGAGTTGCCAGTCCTGAGGCAGCTGTGAGTCCAGGGCTGTATGCTAGAGGTTCTCTCTATGCACTTTTTGCACTTTATTCTATTGTTTTTATCATCATTTTTTGGCACTTTGTTGCATGTTTTGCACTTGGTGTCTGTCACTTTAAATTTTGCATTTAAATAGGCTGCTGATACAATGCAACACAGTCTCTTGAGAAAGCTCATGTGCACAAAACATTGAAGATCTGGGGGCCAATATTCAGAATTGCTCCTGGCAATGGTGCAAGTGGTTGCTCAGTGCAACTGAGTTGCACTGGAGCAACAAAGGGATATATTCAAAAGAGATGTGTCATGGCGCATCTCTTCTGAATATATCAAAGAATGTGCATGGCACAAATACAATGTGCCATCGCATCCCTCAGACTTGGAATGGGAATGTGTCAGCGCAACTGGAGCTGCACTGGGTGCAATTACCAGATATTCAGACCTGGATATGCAAATGGCACCATTTGCATGTCATTATGGCTCATTTGCATGTGTTGTGCAGGGCTTGCCAGCGAAATGTACCTGGTGCCCTGCACAGCATGTGGTCCCTGTACCAGGGACTGCAGTAGTACCCCCTCCGCATCCTGTACCACCAACCACCCATTTTGACTAACATATGCCGCCCTGGTAGTCCAGTGGTTCCCCCCTCCCCATCCTAAAATTATTGCAAGATCCCTGGTAGTCTAGTGGTACCCCTCCCTTCATACCTCTGATCACCCGTAAATGTGAATAATAGTCTAGTGGTGCCCCTCCCTCCCATACTCCAATCACCACACAGTAAAAGAAATCATTACTCTGGTGGTCCCATGGCACCCCTACCCCCCACTCGCACAGGACCCCAGCCACCCAACTCCCCCTTCCCCATCTTCAGCAGGCAGCAAAACCACCTGCATACCTCCGTGGCTGCCCTCCGATTGACAGCTTACAGTATCAGCTGCAAGCCCATTGGCCCACACTGTGAACCACTGCGCTTGCAGTGCATGTTGTAATAGTCATTCACAAATTTGTGAATGCATGAATGACTTCATTCACAAATTCATGAATGACTATTACAGTATGCACTGCAAGCCCATTGGTCCACAATGTGGACCAATGGGCTTGAAACTGATACTGTAAGCTGTCATTCGGCAGGCAGCCAGACAGATATGCGGGTGGGTTTGCTGCCTGCCAAAGATGGGGGGGGATCTTGGTGGGCCAGGGGTCCTGTGTGGATGGGGTGGTGGGGATGCCACTGGACCACCAGGGTAATGATTTCTTTAACTGTATGGATGATCAGGGTTACTGGTGGGGTGGGGAGGTACCACTAGACTACATGGGAAAATGTATTCGCATTTACGGGTAATCTGAGGTATGGGAGCGGATGAAGGTACCACTAGACTACCAGGAAAATATTATTCGCATTTATGGGTGATTGGAGATGTGGGAGGGGAGAGGGGTTATCGCTAGACTATCAGGGATCTTGTGATAATAGTAATACGGTGATCAGTGGTATGGGATGGGAAGGGGGGAACCACTGGACTGCCAGGGATGGAAATTTTTACTGTGATCGGGGTTATGAACAGGAAGGGGGAACCACTAGAGTACCAGGAACATATGTGGGTGCTTGTGTACGGTGTTCTGGGGAAAGTGGCCACCCATGGCTGGCAGCTGCTGTGTTGCACATCGTAATACAGCAGCACACCTGTGGGTGGTTAGCAGTTGAGCTAATTTTTAAGGGCTCAACTTTGTGCCCAGGTACATGTCACATCTCTGGGTTGTGCCAGCAGATGCACCACACATCCCGGGCTGAATATTGGGATGTGCTGCATACATTATCTTTGCACCCCGGCGCATCGGAAATTATGCTGTGCAATTCCCCCTTTTGAATATTGCCCCGGGACGCATTTCTGGGGCTGCACTGGTGCAACCCCTTTGAATATCTCGACCCTAGTGTCTGCACACCTGGCTGCCAGACTGTTGCCTGACATGTTGACATAAAGCAAGTTTTACATGTTAAGGATTTCTTGGCTCCTTTATACAGCATTGGTGAGTGGCACTGGTTTGCTTTTTCTTCTGGTCCGTGTTTGTACTGGCAGCCCCACCATTCCTTAGTGCGACTTTTTTGTTTTCCTAGAGTATCAACAAGGTTGACTGCCAGCAACTGTTCAAGCACTGCAAGAGATCAACAACAGGGGGGCATAGGTACAAGAAATGGGGGGTTCAAAAGAGATATTAATGAAACATTTCTTCATGGAAAGGGTGGTGAGTGTCTGGGCGTAAGGAACAGCTTGCCATGGTAGGTGGTAGATATCAAAACTGTAAAGGGCTTCAAGAGGGGGGTTACAGATCTAAGGATCAGATTAGGTTAAGTAGTGCAGCAATGCATGCACAGTGTTAGGCTGATGAGGATGGGGGTTAGGTAGGAACAGAGCAGACTTGATAGACTTTGGAACTTTTCTGCCTGAAACTTGTTCTTTCTTTTTATGTAATATGGATGGGATCAAATAAAGGAAACCCAGGCCGAGGGAAATTCGGTGCAGGCTGAAATAAATCTGATGCCCCAAAAAGTTAATGAACCTAGAATAAGCAAATCACATAGTAGCACTTGCACCTAAAAAATGAAGTCAACTGTGACTGCTTTGGTGGCATCTGGGAGAATTGGTGACATAATATCTGAGTGCTGGTAAGGCAGGTAAGGAAGGAGTCAGTAAAAAAGTGTTAAGAGGCCTGCAGTGACTGTATCCAAACAGCAGGAATGCCTTTCTGCAACTCACAGTGGATCTACAGTACACAAGTCAGCACAGTGGAATATAGGACTCACGCCACAGATGAAGGGGCTTCTGAGTCCACACATGGAGGACAGCAGTCTGAGGAAATGGAAGAAGCTGAAGTGATCAATCTTCCTACACAGCCCTACCCTCTCCAAAAAGCAGGGCTTCCTCAGTGGCAGTCTTCAAAGGAAAGCAGCACACAGGTGCCATAAACATCCACTTTCTCAAAGGTAAATTGGAAAACGTCCAGTAGCCCTCAAGTCGTGCAGCATTCAGGGGCGCTTCCTACCAGTGATCCCCTTTCTTTGCACCATTGCACAGATAAGACAGGAAAAAAACACACTAAGACAAGGGTCCTGGACTTCAGGATGGCAGATTTTAAAGAAATGGGAAACTGCATCAGAGAATACTGAGAATGATTTGAAGGAGGGGAAGACAGAAGTGGAGGCTCAATGGAGAAAGATTAAGGAGGGTATAGACTAGGCAACGGCATACTGTTTGAAGGAAGTGAGCAAGGGAAAGAGGAAGAAGAGGCCACTATTGTTCTCTAAGGAGGTAGAAAAGGCAGTGAAGGAGAAGAAAATACCATTTAGAAAGTACAAGGAGCCCCAGAAGGATGAAAACAGGGAGGTTTATTTGGAAAAACAAAGGGAAGCGGGAAGGAGGGTGAGGACAGCGAAAGCACTAACAGGAGAGAGGATAGCAAAGAAGGTTGAAAGGGGACAAGACCCTCTTCAGGTATGTGGGTGGAGGAAGACGAGGGAAGAGACAGTGGGAATCTGAAAGGTGTTGGGGACTGGAAGAGGAAGATCAAGAGAAAGTGGAAATAACTAAACAATTGCTTCTGCTCAGTCTTCATAGTAGGGGTTGGGGGACCAACATGCTGCACCAAATAAGCACCGGGGAGGGGGAGGACACAAGTCCATTTCTTGGTAGAGAGGGTCCGGAGCGGAAGCCTTAAAGAGCAAGTGCTTAGTAAGGATATGCATCTTAAAGAACAAAGATTTGGGGCCTTTAGATGCCTCTGCAGTCATTCAGTTTAATTTTGTTTCTTTACTTGCATTTTCATCATTTTTTGTATTTTTGCCAACTGCTCATAAAAAAGAATCCAAAAGAATTCTTTTATCATGTTGTCAGAAAAGTTTTACTGGCAAGGCTGACATGTATCTCAGTGGGGAAACTGTAAATCTGTTTTCAGACATTTTATGAAGAAATTGCACTTTCTATCTCCAAAATATAATATATTTAACAGAAATATGTGATTTTAGATAACCTGTGATCTTTTGTTATAATTCAGTAGGTGGCATTTTCTTCCTAACCAGATTTTGCTTGGGAAGAAAAGAAAAGAGAACTAATTATTGTTTTAAAAATTGTAAAATCATACAGATGGAGTATAATAGTGTAAACATAAAACGCAAAGTTTGTTGCTGAAAGAAGTATCTATTTCTTTTGAAAAAAAAGAACAATATATTTAGTTTCTCATTGAAATACATTTGGCTCCAAAGTAGCTGGCAGTTTCTGACATCACAATACCAGAATTCTATTACATTCTTTTTTACTAGCAGTGTGAAAAGAAAATGTGAAAACCCACTTGTTTCACTGCGCTAACAAATATTTTATGATAAAAGTAGAAAGTAATTAGTAACACATCAAAATGCAATAAATTAAACAGTCAGTTGTCTATTCATTAGAAGTAAACACCTACTCTTTAAAGGAGAATAAGGCGATGGGACCAGTTGGTATTCATCCAAGGGTCCTAAAGAAACTGAGCATGGTGCTGGACGCCCCTCTTGCAGTGCTTTTTAGCACCTCAGCGGAAATGGAGGAAGTTCCAGAGGACTGGAGAAGGATCGATGTTGTTATAGTGCAGAAAGTGGCTGTAGAGAGTATGGTTGTAACTACAGGCCAGTCAGTCTCACATCAGTGGTGAGGAAGTTAATGGAAGCACTACTGAAGGACAGGCTGTTGGAGCACCTGGAGGAAAGAGCTGCTGTATCACAGGTAAGCATGGCTTCACAGGACGGAGATCATGGCAAACCAGTCTCACAGATTTTTTTGACTGGGTTACCAGGGAGGTGGATCAAAGAGAGCAGTAGACATGGCCTATCTGGACTTCAGTAAGGCTTTCAACACTGTGTTGCACAGGAGGCTGAAGCTACTAAGCAGCTTGGTAGTGGGGAGAAAGTGACAAGCTAGGTATCAGACTGGTTAAAATAAGTTTCCAACTTCACCTTACAGCCGTATGCCTATATTTCTGCAATCTGTCTTGCTTCCGAATTTCAAAAATGCCAGTGCAGATGAAATCCATTCAGTGTAAGTAGTAGAAATCAAGCTAAATTCTGTTTGTATTTTTTATTTTTCTGCAATGTTTACACTTGTGCTACTTCCCAAAATGCATTGTGCGAGTCTAGCATGACGTCACAGTAGGAGTCACACAGCTGCGGGAAAGTTAAATAGCTGATGCTCATTCACTGTGTGTACTGTACTGCTGCTGTGTGATTGTGGGCAGGGACTACAAATCTATTCATACGGGAAGGCTTTTATTGAGCAGTCTTCAATAGTGGGCATACTGAAACAAACACAGGCTTCATTGTTTGTGTGCTATCCAGATAGAATGTCTCACTGTCACTGAAGCCCTGTACTCTTGATGATCGCGGTTGAGGTGTCCCACGGAGTTTAGAGTTGCTGGCATAAGGGAAGGTTTGTTTTTTTGTTTCTTCGTTTGTTATTTTGTTTTGGGGGTGGCAGTCTGCAACAGTTGTCATGCTGTTAATTTGCAGAAGAAAATCAAAACAGCTACCCAGTTAGTTCTGCAGAAGGAGTGTTGAACAGAGCATTACAATCTTGTGAGCACTGCCGACTCCTTCACAGGACATTGTGTTGTGTCTAGTTTTCCTCAAGTATAACCGTGCTGGGGCGTGGCCTGGCACCGACCAAGATGGATGTCTGATTACTGAGCTCTGTATACCAACAACTATCTAACATCATCCTAAGCCATCTAAGTCAGATCAGAAATATTGCTGACGAGAACAAGCATACGGAGAATACTACAGCAAGTTTTTAAAGTTATTTTTGGTGCTCTACTGATCTTACTATTTCTACAAACTTGTAAGGCCTACTACAAATCGCCAGAATGACTAACTCTGCAACAGAGATGAATTCTATGGAGAAAATAGAAGCAATGTTTACCAAATTATCTGCAGATATGATGGACTTGAAAGTTGCTACACAGCAAAATACGCAAACTATGCAAATTATAGATTCTCGGCTTGCCTTTACTGAAAACAAAGCTCGCAATAATGATGATTCAATACAGGAGTTAAGAACCACTATCAGAACCCAAGATCATATAATTAAAGAACTACAAGCAAAGGTAGAAGATATGGAAAACAGAAATTGACAGAATAATCTGCGGATATTCGGATTTCCAGAAGGAATGGAGGCTAACAATACCACAGCATTCTTAAAACAAGTACTACCGCAAATACTTAAACTGCACACTGGAACCGATCTAATTATAGAACGTTCGCACAGATCACTAGGCCCCAAGCCACCCACAGAACAAAGGCCTAGACCACTTATTGCAAAATTTCTCAACTATGCAGACATTGAGCTCATTTTACAGAAATCCAGAGATATGGGTCAACTTATCTGGCAGGAAAATAGAATTAATATATATCAAGACTTTTCAAAGGAGCTATCTCTCAAACGGAAAGCCTTTACGCCAGCGAGATGAATTATGCACCAGATAGGGCTTCGTTTTTCACTCAGATATCCAGCAGTAATGAGGGTCTATACTGGTAACTCTTTCAAAGATTTTCATACTCCAGAATCCTTGCTGTCCTTTCTGGATGGCCAATCCATGACTCGACGTGGTGATTCAGTGACCGGAGATGCTCGCTCTATACCTACGCCCCTGATTAAAGACATCCTCGAGGCATCTGCGGATGCAGTACTCTTGGAGAAGATGCCTGCAGTTGCTGAGCCCCAATAAGAAGGCGATCTGGTAATACACAAGAGAATCGATTATCTGATATTGATCATTTAAAAACACGATGTTGCAGCCCAGAAAAATCATGCAATACCATAGCTAAACATACTTTAAGTAATCCTGCTATTCCTAATGTCCCTGTACAAAATAAATATGCACTTCTGCAGGATCTATCCACTTCAGATGGAAGCCCGACTGAGGAAGGGGTCTTTTGGTTGCGTAATGCTGTGGACAGTAATTTAATGGAGGTTTCATGGTGCAACAATGCAGACAACTCACCCTCTAAAGTAAATGAACCTCCCTAAAAAGAAACACCGTGGTAAAGGCAAATACAAAGGGACTTCAACGCCGGTGAAGCATTCGAGATGAAAACTCTTAACTTTAACAGTTTTATTAATACTGCCTAATCTGTCTCCTAAGGTGAATGGCAGATTCTTATATGCTGACAACCGACAATTTCATGATTGCATGTTTTAAGTGTTGGCATAAAATAATGCGCAGTATCTATTTGTAGGTCATATATATAGAATACGCTCTTTGTAAATATGTGCATGAGTTAGCCACTTATACATGTGCTATATAAATAATATTGGCATAGGCTACTAGGCACATCTATATATGACCTGACACATTTATGACGCATTTATGATGCGCTGTCAGTCTGCAATGTATGTTATAATGGTAATCACGAAGCATAATTAGTTACTTTAATATGGTTTGGTCTTATAATTCAAGAGTACCTTTTTGATTATGGATACTAGAGTTAAATTCATACGAAGTCTGTGCAAAACATGGAAGATTTTAAAATGTTATCCTGATGCAACTATATTACAAGATAAACATATAATTTAAATATTTTTTTTTTTTTTTTTAGTACTTGACTGTAGTACTAAACCTTTAATATGTTATTGTCTCTAGCTATATAGGAGAAGATTTTAGAGGTGATAATGTTGGTAGAACCTAATCACCCTCATGCTTATAAGTCTTATTAGACAATTTGTTAACATTGTGAATTGGATAGTATTTTCCTTTCTTTATACTATCCCAGTTCCTAAATGATAAGCTACGCCCTAGAGAACAGAGGAGTGGTCTTGGTCCATATCTGTTTTTCATTTCTTTTTTTGATTGGACTGACCTGGTTCTTCTCTGTTCATCTCAGATGGCTTAATTGTGTTATTGTTACATAGTTCAGATGTTTATAATCATTAAGGTTAGTTTGTTAACAGGGAGTTGCATGAAAGGAATCCAGGAAGATTTTACATATCTTCTTACATTGATTGCTGTATATAGCTGTGCCAACAGTTTCTTTATATTGGATATATACGTTGAGCTGATCTGTATACCGCCACTCTATCTACTTGTATATAATAGTCTCCTGATTTCACGTTTAATCTACTATTGTAGTCAGAATCTAATAGGTGATGGCTAATTTATCTCTATGTACGTGGAATGTCAGGGGACTTAATACTCCAAGTAAATGCAAGCAAGTACTCAATTATCTTAAGAAACATAGAATACAGATCACACTATTGCAAGAAACAAAACTTCTGGATGTGGATAATTTTAGATTAAAATGTGAATGGGTTGGTCAGGTCTATGCGGCCTCTGCTTCTGTGAAAAAAAGAGGTGTGGCTATATTAGTTCATAAAAATTTAAAATGGAAACCTTCTAATTTTTTGAAAGACCCATGTGGTAGGTGGCTAATTATGACCTTTGATACCCCCTCAGGTCCACTATCTATAGTCAATATATATGTGCCTAATTCTGATGACCCCAAATTTTTCCACGAGTTGACTAATTATTTAATTTCACTAAATTTGGTTAATTCTCCTTTACTGATTGGTGGAGACTTTAACTTTACTGTAGATGCATATATGGACAGGAGCAATAATTCTCATGATAGTCACCCTAAAAGCCTAACTTTAATATCTCAGTTAACAAAAGATTTGGGCCTATCAGATATATGGAGGACTCTACATCCCAGAGTTAGAGATTACACATTTTACTCCCCTCGACATCAATCTTATAGTAGAATAGATTTCTGGTTAACTTCCCCCAAAGTCACGGCTAATATAATAGATGTTAACATTCTTCCTATAATCATATCCGATCATGCTCTGGTCAAAATTTCGCTTACCTGGGGTTCCTCTCCTTTAAAATCTCCCTCTTGGAGACTAGACCCATTATTGCTTAAATATCCAGAATTTGTACCCTGGATTAAAACACAAATAGAAGAATTTATTGCTCATAATGATCCAAAAGATACTTCCATGAGTACTACATGGGAAGCACTTAAAGTCACCTTACGAGGGAAAATAATTAGCTTTGCAGCACATAGAAAGAAACTCAGGGAACAACAGATTAACAACCTTGAAAATCTACTTAAAGCAAAACAAGGCATGTACCTGGCAAACCCTCATCCTGATCCTTCTTCTCCTCTGCATTATGAAATCTTACAATTACGTATGCAAATTAACGAACTGATTTCTCGTAAAACAGAAATTGCATTATTAAGAATAAAACATAAGTACTGGGAAGGAGGGGAAAAGGGGAGTAAAATTCTTGCTTATAGACTTAGAGTGCAACAAATGGAGTGGCATATTGCTGCCTTAAAGGATCAAAGAGGTGAAATCCGTACAAATGAATCTTCTATCAATGAGATTATGGTATCTTTTTACAAAAAGTTATACTCTTCATCTTCTCCAACATCATCTCTCGATATTACTTCTTTTCTAGATAAGTTAATACTTCCCTGTCTCCCTCAAGATATAGCATGCTCTCTAGATACACCTTTTACTGTAGAAGAAATAAAGAAAGCACTTTTCTCACTTAAATCTGAAAAATCTCCTGAGGGTGATGGCTACCCAGTGGATTTCTACAAACTTTTAGCAGACCAATTATGCCCTTTACTATGCAATGTATTGCAAGAATCCTCTAAGAAAGGTTATTTACCTCATACTATGACTGAAGCAATTATTACAGTTCTTCCAAAAAAAGATAAAGATAATACCTTTCCGGTGAATTACCATCCTATATCTTTACTTAATACAGATGGCAAAATATTTGCCAAAATCTTGGCTAATCGCATAGAACCGTATATTCCCAAATTAATACATAGATCTCAGGTGGGTTTTGTTAAAGGTAGGATGGGCTCTGATCATCTACGTTCGTTAATTAACCTAATGCACAAGGCCAAATCTCTTAACTCTCCAGCTTCAGCTATAGCTGTTGATTTCAAAAAAGCTTTCGATTCTTTAGATTGGAACTTCCTTTATCTGGTGCTATCTCGTTTTGGTTTTAGTAATCTCTTTTGCTCTTGGATCAAACTTCTCTATACAGCCCCCCAAGCTAGGGTCCTTACCAATTCCACGTTAGCTAGACCTTTTAAACTAGCAAGGGGTACCAGGCAGGATGCCCCTTTCCTATATCTCTTTATCTTAGCGCTTGAAACTCTTGCCGCTTCTTTAAGACAACAAAATGATATTAAAGGTATATCCATAGGGCACAAACAATATACCTCACTGACATATGCAGATGATATGCTTATTTTACTAGAAAATTTAGATATGTCTGCACAACCACTTACCCCAAACATTTAAGTTGTTCTCCAAGCTTTCTGGATTAACAGTCAATTACCAAAAAACTGAGATTTTACCGTTAAACAATCATTGTAACCCTTCTATAAATAATCTATTAGGATTTTGTTGGGCTCCACAATGTATTACTTACTTAGGGATAAAAATTACTCCCGACTTCGAAAAAATTTGGGAAATTAATCTCCAACCTTTACTTACAGAGATTAAAACAAATTTAGATAAATGGAAAAATTTAAATCTGTCTCTTCCCAGTAAAATAGCTGCCATAAAAATGAATGTTACACCTAAAGTTCTTTACTTATTTTCCTGTATCCCACTTAAAATTTCACCTCGCCTACTTTACAGAATTGATAAAATGGTAGGAGATTTTCTATGGGAAGGGCATAGACCTATATTTAACCGCATTAAACTACACTCACATTGGTCTCGAGGCAGTTTTGGATTACCCTGGTTTACAGCCTACCTCTGGGCATTTAGGGCCTCACAAACTATTACGTGGTTCTCCAAACCTAATCATAACTCACCACTATGGCTTGATATGGAAGCTTCTCTATCTCCAGGTCAAATACCCAATAGCTTTATTTATTTCACTCCAAATTCTAAGTTAAATAAACATCCCACAATTAAAACATCTACATATTACTGGTTCAGAATGCATAATTGGCTCAAAACAGATCCCATTCCCATATCTTACACACCTATTTGGGGAAATCCAAAAATTACCTTACAGAACAAACCTATGTATTGTAACTCCTGGAAACAAAGAAATATAATTTTCTTGAAAGATGTCTTAGCTGATAATGGCAGCACATTAAACTCGTTCAGTAATTTACAAGTAAAATGGCATATTCCAAAAAACAAATTCTGGAAATATTTGCAGATTCGCTCTGCTACACTTCATATTACTCAGCAAACTACTAATCCATTTATAACCTCGTTGTACATTGAGTCATGGAATAATACCCCTTCTGGTTTAATCAGTAAAATTTATAAATTAATCAGAGATGTATTACCGAATCAATCCCTTTTGACCAGGAATAGATGGAATGTAGCACTAGAAGATAATGTATCAGACTCCCAATGGGATGAATGCTGGAAATCCTGCCACAATACGTATAAAGATATGTGAGAAGTATGCTTATTCAATATAAAATTTTACATTTATGGTACAGAACCCCCTTACAGTTACATAGGATGGGTCTATTACCTAACAATAATTGTTGGCATTGTAACTCTCCGAATAGTGATCTCCTTCACATATTGTGGTCATGCAAGCCTATATTTAGATTATGGCAATCTATATACAAACTAGCATCTAATATTATTGGCCACCATATTCCATTTGAACCTAAATTCGGTATACTAGGAATTATAAACCAAAATATGAAACTATCACAGCATCAGCTTAAATGGCTACATATCCTATTTATGCAAGTTAAGAGATCAATACTAATGCGTTGGGAGATCTCAGTTAATACCTACCATATCTGATATCCTGAATAGCCTAACTCATATTGCTTCGTTGGAAAGAATATCATATTTGATACAAGACCGACTCAATGAGTTCTATTTATGTTGGCAGGACTACTTAAACTTTCTTCAGTCACACAGTTGATACTCTATTAGATCTTCCCATTTGGTATTGCCTCAATAGAATACCTTTTATATATTAATCCTTTCATGCAGCTCCTAAAGTTGGTTATATTAAAATATATAATTATGTTAATCTAAATCCTCTAATACTGTTTTCTTTGTTATTTACAGTACAAGTACCTTATACATTGAGATACCACTTTATATATGGAATCTTTTTCTGTTTATGTAGGCTACTTAACAATATAAATCAGCAGTTTTATACTGTGTTATTACATAGCATTGCTGGTACCTTACATTACATAATGCCCCCCCCCCACAACTTACCTCACCTATCGATTTTGCTGAGGCTACAGGTCTCAAAATGATGATGGTCAACATTTTAAGCCTGCCTAAAAACTTGTACAGCTGCAAGCCTGGGCTGCCACGTTAACCCTGACCTTATCATAGTACTGAGTCGTGGTTAAAAAGGCGAACACTGATCAACAAATATCACTGCAGGGCTACAATTTATTTAGAGCAGATAGAGAGTCTAGAGGCGGGGTGTGGTTATCATGCCAAATCTAAGTACTTGGTCACCAATATTAGTTGCAAATCTCTAGCCAAGGAATTTGAGTTAGTTTGCATGAGCCTTCATCTCCCCTCCTTGAATGCATCACTATCCTAGGTGGCTATAAACCCCCGTCTGGTGGTGATGAAGTCCTTAATCTTTTGAAATCCATGTTCGTAGATGCAAAAACTGAAACAATATTTCTAGGAGATCTAAATATGGACTGGCTGTCACCTAAATCACACGATCTCAAATCCCTTTGTGACGAACTAGGTCTTGGGCAATTAGTCAGTGAACCTACTAGAAACAACACCCTAAATACTGCCAACAGTTCCATTCTAGATGTGGTACTAACCACCCATCCACACAAAATATCTAATTCGGCAGTGTTTCACAATGACATGAGCGATCATGGAATTGTTGCTTGCATAAGATCTCAAATTAAGGCCCGGCCGCAACCCATCTTTATAACAAAAAGATCCTTTCGCAAATTCAGTGCAGTAAACTTCCTATCTGATCTGAGCATGATCAGATGGCAAGATCTCTACCTAGCCAAAGATGTCAACAAGGCAGCTTACATCCTTAATGACAAACTCACTACAATAATAAATAAGCATGCCCTTTCATCAAAGTAAGGGTACGGAACAATTCCAACCCCTGGTTCACCTTGGATCTCAAGGCAGCCCTTATAGCTCGAGATAAGCTCTGGGCTAAAGCTAGACATTCCAAAGAATCTTCAGATTGGCAGGCCTTTAGAACAGCCAGGAATAACTGTATGAAAAAACTTTGCTCTGCTAAAGCTAACTATTATATTTCTACTCTCGAACAAGCTAAAGGTAACCCTCATAAAATATGGAAGACTATCAAAGCTATAGAAGGACAGCCCATGGCCCCCTTTGTCCCAACAAAGATAGCTGCACGATTGTGGAAAACAAGTCCCTAATCCTGGAGGAACTTAACTCCCACTTTGCCACAGCTGGATTAGCTTTTGACTTGTCACCTTATGCTGGTGCTGCGGTGAGCCAGCATACCCTTCCCCCTACATCTAGTCCTGCACCCAGCCCCTTCCAACTGCATGAGATAACTTATAAAGTAGAAGATCTCTTCTTAACTTAGACACTAAAAAGCGCTGGGGACGATGGCTTGAACCCTTTTCTTAAGGTCAGGCTACGCCCATCTCACTGCCCCAATTCTCCACATCTTCAATCTTTCCATTACATCTGCTACTGTGCCGTCCTGCTGGAAATCAGCACATATCCTCCCTCTATTTAAATTTGGTGACCCATGCGATGTAAACAACTATAGCTCTATCTCCATATTGCCTATCCTTTCTAAAGTTCTCGAAAAACTGATCCATATTCAGTTAAAATCTCACTTGGAAACCTTCTCTCTCATTAACCCAGCTCAATCTGGCTTCCGCTAATCATAGCACAATCACTGCACTAGCAAAAGTAACAATGATTGGATCTCGCTATAGATGCTAAGAAGGTAACTGGTGCAGCTCTTGGACCTCAGCAAAGCTCTTGATATTGTTGATCACAAACTATTAGTCAATTGCCTTGCAAAGTTGGGTGCCACATACCATACCACCCAGTGGTTCTCTAGCTACCTAACTGGAAGATTCCAAAAGTAAAGGCAGAAGGCTTTTTCTGCTGCCTTGCCAGTTGCAAGAGGAGTCCCCAAGGATCCATCTTAGGCCCTATCTTGTTTTCTTTGTACGTGTAATGACTTAGATGCTAACATATCTCCGTCAATCTGCAATTTTTGCAGATGATACTGTGTTGTATACTTCTGGCTCATGTTATCTGAGGTCAAGGGAGCAGCCTAAGCGGACTTCGCACAACTTGAGCATAATCTAATAAAGGCAAAGCTTCTAGCTCAATGCTAAAGAAGACTAAAGCGTTATATTCTCCCGCAGTGCTGTCACAGGCCCCCAATACCCTTGCCCAAGACTTACGTTGTCACCATGCTAAGCGAGCCTCTGGAAGTTGTAACCAAATTTAAATATCTGGGTATCTGGATCGACAATAAATTATCTTTCAATGACCACGTCGAAGATGTCTCTAGAAGGTTAAAAAAGCAAAGGTTAGGTTTCTTCTACAGAAATAGAGCCCTTTTCCCCTTGAAACTGAAACAAGCTTGTACAGGCCACTTTTCTCCCCTACTCGACTATGGCAATGTAATCTATTCCTCCATCACTCTTACAAATCTAAGTAAACTGGTGATCCTTTGTCACTGTGCGTTACGGTTCATTACCAACTCCCCTTACCGTTCGCACCACTGTGACTTATATGCAGCTGTTGGTTGGACATCCCTTACTACTAGACGCCTGCTCCATGCTGGGCTATGGACTCTTAAACTGCTCCTGCAGAAAATTGCCAAGCTATCTTTCTTCCTTATTAGTATCTCACATAGTGCATACTCGTTAAGAAAATCTGACTTTATTATGTTGACATACCAAGGGACGTGGACTTCCTTTGGTAAACGTGCTGTGCCTATGCCCTTCCCTCCATTTGGAACCAATTACAAACCATACTGAAACTAACTAGCACAGTTTCAATAAACTTCACAAATCGCTAAGTTCAGCCAAATAAAAGACACCTGTAACTGTCATTAAGTCTCTTCCTTCCCCATGTGTGCCATATTTATCCACTGGTAAGGTATAATTGATTTGTCATATTAACTGCTTTCCTTCCCCTTCTACTCCTGGCTTTATCTATGCTTCACGCTCCACTGCTACTCTATCAAATCACTCCTCCCCCATATCAGTTGTAGTCTGTTGTTGTTCTAGCTGCCAAAATATATGTATTGCACACACCAGTCATCATGTTTTTATTTATCAGTATGCAACCTGTAAGTTGCTTCCCTGTTTCATATCAATGTTTACCACCTGCGGTCATACTATGTGGTACCCTTGTATGTATATCCAGCCTGTATCATGTAACGTGCATTTCATGTATATACTGTTATTACCTATCTGTGTTTGTACTTGAAGTGTTTATGTCACAGGACCGCCTTGTGAATGAGCTTGCTCAATGGAGTTTTCCTGCAATAAACTTGAACTTGAACTTGAATGTATATGCATATTTTCTTATTGTAACATGTACTGTACTGTTTATATGGTAAATATTTTAATAAACAATTTAACTACAAAAAAGTATAACCGTGCTCATTACAGCAATCTACATTGCTTGGTAGGCAGTACTTCTAGTATACTGTTCCTTTTGTCAGTCCTTCATAGTATATTGCTGGGTACTGTAACATTATTTTGTTCACTTTGGTGGTCTGTGGAGTCAGTAAGCTTTGTAATTGAGAAAGTCCTTTTTTGAGGGGTCTATTTCACAAGTATGACCAAAGTCAGATGTGCCCACTTTTCAGAACAGGTCACACTATTCTGATGTACTGACTCTCCCAGACAAACTTACTTTTTGTCTATATAGTCAATGGATTTGGTTCAATAACTGGCTTATTCCATTTTACGTTAGTAACTGAGTAGGTTTCTCCTACGCAGCTCTCGGCCTTGCTCACTGTTTGTTTCCTGGACTATGTATGCTGTTTTCCAGTCACTGTATTATAACTGAGCCCACACAGATATAGTAGCACCCTCTTTTTTACTGCCCTGCTATACACTGTTTTATTACTATTGGCTGCATTTATAAAACATGGTAAACTACTGCATTGTCACCCACTGCAGCAACATGCCCTCTGCAGAAATTTCTTTATTTGAGTTTCCTAAACATGATCAGTCACCTACAAGGTTCAAAAAATGTGTAGCTTTTGTGAAGTTAGATAGTGACTGGAACTGGCAAACTGCAGTAGCACCTACCATCTGCTCTGCTAATTTCACAGCCAATGATTTCAGTAATTATATGTGTGAGCACCCTTTGTGAGCTTACTAGTTAACTTTGGTTGCTAAGTGCAGTTAGGCTGGTTGCTAAGTGTAGCTAGGCAGGAAGAGTTTTGATGTTAGGTCTGGTATGTGTGCTTGCTTGCTGACTGCAGGTGGGGCCAATTTCAGAGGGTTTAAATAAGGACAGAGATTTAGATTTTGTGAAGAAGCTTCCAGAAGAAGATTGAAGAGTCAGGGGTTCAGCCCGCAAGTTTGGCTGGAGGGCCGCAGCAGGACCGGGGTGGGCCACTTGCCACCCTGGCTCTCCTCCCTCAAATATCCATGTATGAGAAATGCAGTGGTTTGAACCATTAAAGTGAAGAGGGAGAAGTTGGAGTGGAAGGTCTTGGACCTGATGGTGCATTTGGGAGCCGAAGCCTGGGGAGAATTGAAATATGGAGGCCTGCCAAGTGAACTTCGGCACCTTGGTAGGGTGTGCACCGATGGGACCCTTGGAATTTAAGTTGTCTCACCCGTGGGTGAGTGCAGATCATGGAGTCAAAGTGTGTCCTGAGAGCGGGACTGTTATGGCAAATGGGGCCTGGGATGCAATCCAGAGGTGGCAGCCTGGGCTGTTGTGTGTGTAATCGTGGCAGCATTACCCCTTTCGCCTTGTCCAGTGGCTGCTACAGTGTTGGGACTCCTGAGCTGGGCAGCCTGTGGAGGCAGGGAAAGGTCCATGTGGGGAATGGTTGGTTGGGACTCTGGCAGGGTGGCAGACTGTCCAGGTGCTCTGTGTGGCATAAGCAGCAGTCCCCTTGGTGAAGGCAGTCCAGAAATTGGTATTGCTGAAGGAGCGGAGGTGCTGTTGGTTTCCAGATCAGGATGCAGAATTCTCTGGGAAGCCAGTCTAGGCATGTGGCCTCAGTAACTGGGTTTCCAGATTGGTTCTTGCTAAAGAACATCAGTTTGACTGTGTAAGACCTGACAGTGAAGGAAATGCTCCAAGTAAGGTACCCCGGTGGAGAAAGTGTAAGGAAAGGCTAAGTTTGTAGAGGGACTGGGACAGTAGAAACATCTAGTGCTGTCATAGTCCCTGGTGAAAGTCCAGTTATGGGAATGGAATGATGGAAAGTAAGCAAGGGCCTGTGTAAGGATTTGGATTGAAAGGGAAAGATATAAGAAGAAAGTGCTGCTAAGTACAAGATACTTCAGTGTGTGACCTGGTTCAGTCCACAGTATTGCTGCTGTCAGCAGGGTAGTGACCAGGGGGGTACAAGAGCTGCAATTGCATTAGGGCCCACACTGTTAGGGGGCCCACTGACTCAGAGGTCAGCATTAAGAAAACCTTTTCTCTCAGACAAATTTGTAAGTTTCACTTTGGAAATTGCTTATCCATTTGAAACTGGGTGTTACATCAGTGGTGCCAGAAGATTCCAACTCCAGTTTCTCAAGGTTGAAGAGTACAGAACAAAGAAGCAATAGGGTCCATTACGAACATACAAACATATAAAATTTGCCAGCAGATAAAGGCCTAGAGGTCTAACAAGTCTGCTCGAATGTGCAGCTAGCACCCCTTATTCTGCAGCTGCCCCTCCCTTCCACCCTTCCCCTTCATTAACCCTCCCCCTTGTCCTGTCCCATCCCCTTTTGAAGCAGTCCACTATTCTACTGCATACCACTTCTGCAGGTAACGCATTCCACCCAGCCACCACCCTCTCTGTAAAAAAGTGTCTCCTCATCTCCCTCCTGAACCTTCCTCCCTCCAGTCTCATATCATGGCCCCTGGTGGCCTTCCCCTCCCTTACTTTGAACAGCCCCTCTGTACCCGTCTTGTTTATTCCTTTCATGTATTTAAAGGTTTCAATCATGTCACCCCTGTCCCTCCTCTCCTCCAGTGAGTACATGTTCAACTCCTTCAACCTCCTCTCGTATGATAAGTCCTCCAGCCCCTTGATCATCTTTGTCACCCTGCGCTGCACCCCCCCAGTAACTTAATGTCCCTGTTCAGATACGGGCGCCAGTACTGCACGCAGTACTCCAGGTGTGGTCTAACTAATGACCTATACAGTGGCAAAATCACCTCCTCCCTCCTCGAGGATATACCGCTTGCAATACAATCCAGCATTTTGTTGGCCTTTGCAGCTGCCTTCCTACATTGTGCCGATTTGTTCATTGACCCTGTAATGAGCACATCCAGATCCTCCTCTTCCTCTGTCTGGGCTAGCTGCACTCCCCCAGCTGGTAACTCCTCCTTGGGTTCTTCATCCCAAAATGCATCACCTTGCACTTTTTGTCATTAAACCCCAGTTGCCAGGTGTCTGACCAGGTTTCAAGCTTTGCCAGATCATCCTGCAACCCCTGCCATCCCCCTAGGTCATCCACCACCAAGCCTACCTTGGTATCATCAGCAAACAGACTGATCTTGCTCTTGATGTCCCATGATATGTCTGCAATGAATATCCCAAACAACACTGGTCCCAACACCGAGCCCTGTAGAACACCGTTCGTCACTGCCCTTGGGTGTGAGAGCTCAAAACATCTAATCTTGGTGTTGGTGTCCCCAGGAGAAGCAGGAACAACTTACATTTTTCAGTTCTCTGATCATGGTGCCAGCAAAGTGGATGGGGGGGGGGGTGAGCAGCATGGACAAACTATGTATATTCAGCAGGACTGATACAAAGAACTCCTGTTATAAAAAATTTTATATGTGCTAATGGTTATTTTACATTTATTGGTGGTGAGGTGGGCCACACAAAATATTTTGCAGGGGCCCTTACAGTTGTTGGCACAGTCCAGGCTGTCAGGAATGTAGCTTTTTCGGCTCAAGGGAAGGTCTGCAAGCTGAATCAGTCTGTTGGCAAAAAAGACTGTTGCAGAGCAAACCTGTAAAGCAACCCTACCGTGAATTGTTTACCCCCTTGCTCCATGGAGTGAATGTTCCTGTTTATCAACTCTTCATTAAATGGGTTCCCCTGTTTCTGCCATTCAGGTGTTTCCCATGTTTGTCAGAGAAACTGTTTTTGCTGTTAAAAGAAGTTTGCCTCCACAGCCAGCCACCAGTGTGTTCCGGGGTGTGATCCCAAAGAACCATTGCACCACTATAGGAGGATGTCAAGAGGCCTGCCTGGTGAAGACTGTCCATCATGGCAAGTGGGTGAAGCTTGCAAGACCAGGCAGGTGAAGGTCTGCATCATCCAGCCAGGGCACCACCCGTGCAGTGTCTGGCGGCCCAGGGGCACCTCTTGATGGAGCTCATCCATCACCTACAACACCCGAGGAAATTCAAGTGCTGTCATTCCTGTATTAATTCTTGGACTGTGTTTGCCTGGGTTGTGCAGTGCCCTCCTTCCACCTTTACCATCCAGATACCCCTAGACACAGGGGTTGGGGGGGCTTGCATATGCAGTTTTCAATGAGGTTTGCCAAATGCTTATGGCTAGTCAAGGGTGCTATACCAACTGTGCACCCATCATCAACAAAAGAGGTCTACTGTCAGAAAATGCATACAAGCATGTATATGATGGCAGAAGCACAAATGAGACAGAACCAAACACACAGTCGTGCAGTAGGCAAGCTTACAGTTAACAGGGTAAGTATGTATACTTCAGTACCTTATTTTATGGGATTCACAGTTCACTCCAGTGTGAATATGTGTCTCCCTAATCCTGATCTCCTCCATTTAGAACAACTCATGCGGTGTTCACTCCATTTCTCTGCACCCCCATCCTATCTATCACCTTCTTCCTCTGTTCTTTTTTGTGTGGTGGGTGGATGGCCTATAATCCCCCATCTGCCAATGATACATACATATCATACATGCCTACAATTGACAGCAGATAAGGACCAAGATGGCCCACCTACTCTGCCCAGGTTAACCCTATCTACTAATTATCCACCTGGACCCCCCACCCACATTAGCCCACCCACCACATGCCCTCATGCTTCCCCTGTGCCTGTCCCATGCATGCATGGGTGATGCACAGAGGAGGCCTGAGGTTGTGGGGAGGATGGATTATTGGGGGGATGTAATTAATAGATATGGTTACCAAGGCAGACTAGGTGGGCCATCTTGGTCCTTATCTGCAGTCATATGTATGTATGTACGTATGTATGTATGTATGTGTTACTCGCAGAGTTTACTTCTGTACATGGGCTCCCCCAGTTTATATGTAGCAAATGTTACAGGGGTCCAGCTTAACACTGTCTTTCTGTTCTGGGACCAACAAAATATTGACCAGGGTGTGTGCATTTTTTCTAGTCCAAGAACTAGTACAAACTGAACCTGGATTGTGCAGCCTCTAGTTGTCTGTCTATCCTACTTCATTTTGTCTATGCTTGGCAATACATTTGTGAAACTGACTGCTTCAGCTGGCTGTAGTCCTTCCGCTAATCTCCCTCTGGATTCCAGATAGCATTGTGTGAGCTCATTTTAATTCCAATTATCTGGCAGTACAAGTGGGGGATCTCACAAAAGAGAATGCCAGCCATTATCACCCCATTGTTGGGAATTTCTGCTACTGTCCATGCCGTGATCCATGGTGGAGGCCTATTAAATCACCAGCTTTCAGTTTTCGGAACTTGTCTGTTTGATGACTTGGCCCACATCAGCCAGACCGTCTCTGCCTACAATGAGTGCCCTTTTTATCAAAGATTTTCCCATTAAAATGCTAACAGGTTTACAGGTTATGCCCTGCAGGTGTTGTTTTTTTAACCTAGCTCACTCCCCTCCCAGTCTCCACACTCTTGACTTTCAATGGACACCACTGCAGACCATACTCTGAAATGACCACTCACTGAACCATCCTTTCAGTCCCACCTTTATGCCATTCAACATGGTCTTTAGTCCCCCCAAAATATTGCTTTGCAACATGCATGTGACAAAACACTGCCCTCCTATACTTGGTGCTCTTATATAGCCAGTTTCTGTGGTACATGAATCCTACTAAATTGACATTGCGGTGTTATGCCTTTATGCCTTTCTACCATTCCCCATGTTCAGATGTCATGCCAATATTACAGTGAAATATTTCATTTTGGGGGGACACAGCATGTTTTTTGCCATGGCTTGGAGGGACAGGGAGCGAATCCTCAGGATTGCCAGAGCAGCTGCACAGGGGAGGGAGCTGGATGTCATTGTCCACCTAGGGACAAATGACCTGGCTAAGCAAGGGATTAGAGAAGTGCAGGAAGAGTTTGTGGAATTGGGGAGGGGCCTTAGTCAAGTAGCACGCACGGTAACCTTCTCGGAGGTGCTACCCATCTATGGCATAGGAGATGCTAGGGTGTTCCATACCATGGATTCAATCAGTGGTTGAAAAACTGATGTGAAGCTCAGGGATTTGGCTTCACTGGGGACTGGGGGTCCACCTGGAGTGATGCAAGCCTATACTGGGATGATGGGCTGCATCTGTCCGGGAGGGGAACCAGGATCCTAGGTGATAGGTTTAAATGCTTCATTGGCAAGCTTTTAAGCTAGCCAAGGGGGGAGGCACTGGAAAGGAGCAGGAAAATCCTAGCCCCCCCCCAAACAATCACGGTAGTAAGTGTGGCAAACACCAACATGGAGGTGTCGATAGGGAGAAGGGCAGGGGTAAATGGAAAAAGTGACAAAGGCAAGAAGGACAGGGATGGGGCAAAAGGTGGTAAGGCCATCAGGAAATGGAGGGTAATGAGTACCAATGCCTGTAGTCTGGGAAACAAGCTCCCTGAGCTGGTGGCCTTAATGGAAGAGGGATGCCTGGATATCGTAGCAGTCACAGAAACATGGTACACAGAAAACCATGACTGGGATGTTAACATACCAGGGTATATAACCTATAGGAGAGACAGGCAGGGGAGAAGAGGGGGAGGAGTAGCTCTCTACATAAAGGAAGGGATAAAAGCAACTGAACAAAAGAGTAAACAGGGAGGAGAGGAGGCACTGTGGGTCACCTTGGAGACTGGAAAGGGCACCACAATCCGCACAGGGGTTGTGTACAGACCCCCACGTGGGAAGGAATGGACAAGGATATGATGGAAGGCATTCTTAGAATGGCAGAGAAAGGGGAGATACTGTTGATGGGAGACCTGAATATGCCAGATGTTAACTGGAGCACATTTGCTGCAGCCACATCCAAGAGTAGGGCCATTCTTGATGCCCTACAGGTGGTAGGCATTAGACAGCTAGTTTCGGAACCCACTCGTGAGGGAGCAATCTTAGACCTCATACTCTCAAACGGGGGCAGTGAGAGGATCTCAGATCTAGAAGTGGGTTGCCATCTGGGGACAAGTGACCATCAAACAGTGTGGTTCATGTTAAACTCAGCTACAGAGTCAAGCCATACAAAAATGAGGGTACTGGACTTTAGGAGGGCTGACTTTGGCAAGATGGCAGAGTGCCTCAGAAAAGCACGATCAAACAGGCTAGAAGGAGGTGTGGAGCAACAATGGGGAATTATCAAAACTGCCATCACAGAGGCAACAAGCCTTTGTGTGATGCAAATAAACAAATCAAAACGAAAGAAAAAGCCACTATGGTTCTCAAGAGAGGTGGCTGTGAAAGTCAGGAAGAAAAAGATAGCATTCCAGAAGTATAAGGAAACACAGAAGGAGCAGGACAGAGAGCTGTACCAGTTAAAGCAGAAAGAAGCAGTGAGGGAAGTCAGAATAAAAAAGGCCCAAACTGAGGAAAAAGATAGCCAACTCAGTTAAGAAGGGGATAAAACCTTTTATAGGTACATCAGCGAGCGTAGAGAAAGACAAAGGAGGATAGTGAGACTGAATAGAATGAACGTGGGTAGGCAGAGGGGACAGTGAAAAGCAGGAATACTGAACGAATATTTCTGCTCAGTATTCACAAAGAGGAGGGGGAAGTGCCTAATCCAATTAACTGAAGCACTCTTGATAGGGGGGTCGATCCCAGTCCTTTCACAGAAGAAAGGGTTCTGCAAGAACTCCTAAAACTGAAGGTGGACAAAGCAATGGGTCCTGATGGAATTCACCCCAGAATTCTAAAAGAATTAAGGGAGGAACTAGTGAAACCACTGACTACTCTTTTTAATAAATCATGGGAGGATGGTGTGGTACCCGAGGACTGGAGGAAGGCAGATGTGATTCCCCTTCACAAAAGTGGGACCAAGACAGAGGCAGGAAACTACAGACCTGTCAGTCTGACCTCTGTGGTAGGGAAAGTGGTGGAGTCACTTCTGAAGGAAAGAATAGTTGAGTACCTAGAGGCCAGTGGAGCACAGGACCCAAGGCAGCATGGGTTCACAGCGGGAAGGTCATGTCAGACGAATCTAATAGATTTCTTTGACTGGGTGACCAAAGTAGTAGACCAGGGAGGGGCTGTGGACATGGCCTACCTAGAACTTAGCAAGGCATTTGACACAGTCCCACACAAAGATTAGTAGTCAAATTAACCAGCCTGGGAGTGGGTCCCAGGGTGGTAGCCTAGGTAAAACATTGGCTGGACAACAGGACACAGAAGGTAATTGTAAATGGAGTCCACTCTGAAGAAGAGGCGGTTACTAGTGGGGTACCGCAGGGTTCAGTATTGGGTCAGTCCTTTTAATGTCTTCATCAGTGACATTGCAGAGGGACTGGAAGGAAAAGTATGCCTTTTGCAGATGACACAAAGATCTGCAACAGGGTTGATACACAAGGAGGCGTGGAAAGGATGAAAAGGGACTTGGCAAGGTTGGAGGAATGGTCAGGACGTATGCAGCTAGGATTCAATGCAAAAAGTGAAAATAATGCACCTGGGAAACAAGAACCCAGGGAAGAATACACAATGGGTGGGGAGGTAGTAACAACAACAAAACAGGAAAGGGACCTGGGGGTAATCATATCAGATGACCATAGTTAGCAAGCAAAATGGAGAAGGCAGTAGGGAGGGCTGGGGCATACTGGGATGTATAGGGAGAGGCATCAGCAGCAGAAAACAGGAAGTTGTTATCCCTCTGTACAGACAGTTGGTGAGACCCCATCTGGAATACTGTGTTCAGTTCTGGAGACCCCATCTCTGCAAGGACATAGACAGGATAGAGGCAGTCCAGAGGAGGGCAACTAAAATGGTGCAGGGTCTGCAAGAGAAGCCGTATGAGGAGAGACTAAAGGAGCTTAATATGTATACACTTGAGGAAAGAAGGGAGAGGGGGGACATGATAGAAACTTTCAAGTACCTCAAGGGAATCAACAAAGTCCAAGAGGGTAGCATCTTTCAGAAAAAGAGACTTGCAAGAACAAGGGGACACAATTTAAAGATAGAAGGAGGGCGGTTCAGGGGCAATGTGAGGAAGTATTATTTCACAGAGAGGGTAGTGAATTCATGGAACAGCCTTCCTGAGGAAGTTGTGGGGTCTAAAACTGTGGGAGAATTCAAGAATGCATGGGACAGACATAAGGCAATTCTTGTGGGGGGCAGGAAGATATAGGCTGTTGGTTAACTAGGATCTGCGGCCTATCCTGTAGGTAGGGAAATTGGCAGACTAGATGGGCCTAGCGGTCCTTATCTGCCATCAAAGTCTATGTTTCTATGTTTCTAACACAGTACATAAAAAAATAGGCCTGATTTTAAAAGGTTGTACGCCAGCTGATAATAGCAGCATGTGCAGACTGCCCCTGAGTCAGGGACCCTGCACCCACTTCAGAATCAGACAGTATATTTCCAGTGGCTTGTGTCATCAGTGGCAGTGTGACAAACATACGGCGCTTCAACTTTGAATGCTGCAAGCCTCATGTTGGTCGGGATGCAGCTGTGCCCAGGTACATAGTGGCTAGGTCCTCCCCTTCCCCAGCCCTGATGAGCCCATAGTGTCATACAAGAAAGCACACTGCAACCCCCCATAGAAGTAGGCCTCCCCCCAGCCCTGATATCCTAGTAGTGTCACACAATCAAGCTCAAGAAAAACAACCACTTGTGATTTATTTCCCTGCATAGCCCCTGTATGCCCATAAGGTGATAATGCAATAACAAACAATATTGCCAATGACTATAGTCCCACCATCAGCCCGGTCTGGCTGTATATGGCTTTCCTCTGCTGTTAACACCAGGCTGGGGATTCTATACAGACATAAGCACTGTCTACCCCCTCAGGCCTTACGTCTCACTGTATCCTGCTCAGTCCTTTCATCGGTGGACTACGGCATTGTAATTTACGGCACCGCAGACCAAACCGCCCTACGTTGCATCAACCTAGCTCTCAATAAAGCTTGCCGACTGGTCACAGGCTACGATAGATTAACCCACACGTGCAAGCTCTACAAGCTTGCAGACTGGCTGACCTTTGAAGGGAGGCTTAAGTATCACACTTGCCTCCAAGCCAAAAAAATACTTATGAATCCGACACCCAAGGGCCTCCACCCCCTCATCCGGCCAGTCCCACACAGGAGGGCCCCTAGACGTCCTGCAAGCACCTCCCTCCTAGTCCCCCACTGTAGGACCTCACTAGGGCAAAGGTCTTTCCGTTATCGTGCTCCCCTCTGGATTAACAACCTACCCCCCTCAATCTCCCTGGCCCCCAGTCCTGGCCAATTTAAAACTGGTATCAAGAACCTTCTCCTTGACTCTGAGGCTTGTGGCTGTAGCCAACATTCCTCCCCTTATCTGAATCACAAAAGGAGGCAAATTGTAGGCAGCCACTGGCTCCAGAGCAGGGAAAAAACCCTCAATGTAAGGATAAATGTCTAGCTTATCCCATGACTACATCCTCAGGTCCTACAATCTAGCTGTATATAAACGCTGACTCAGGGCTCTGTTAATGACCCTCTGAATCTGTAACCTGACATGTCTCACAACTATGACTCAGGGTCTTCTTATAAGCTCCTAGATGCGGTAACCTGCCAGTGTAAATACACTGTGCTGTGTGACCTATGTATAATATTATTAAATGTAATGTTTGTGCTTCTTTGTACTGATGTGGAGCCTTTGCAAAGGAGTCTATGACTCAAAGGATTGTAATTCTGATTCTCTCAATAAATAAAATAAATAAATAAATATGACATTGCTGCTAATATGTCGTTCTGGTGGTCCATTGTCCCCCCCCCAATCGTGCCAGGGAGTGCCCACCACCCTACTTTCACCATCTTGTGAACCCCGCTCAGGTGACCAGCACAGCCCTACTCACATCACCACGCCTGTTTGCCAAATAAACAGTCAGAGCGGTTTCTTTTTTTTAGTGGGAGGTGGAGCGGGGTGGTGGTCACTCCTAATATGAAGGGTGGGGGGCCACCAGACCACCTGGATGACACATTAGCAGCAATGTCATACTGTACATGGCCCAATTGAGCTGGGGGGGAGTGAAACTGTACTCACTGCCAGTACTACATTTTATTGTATATCACCTTCCCACATTTATTGGGGGGGGGGAGGGGAGACGTACACCACAAGGGGTGTGTTCTCTTGAGCTTTACTGTGTGAAACTATGGGCATATCTGTGCTGAGGGGGCCATACTTCTACAGTGGTTTCAGTGTACTTTCTTGTGTGACACTAAGGGCACATCGATGCTTGGGGTGGGGGCTACATAATTGCCTAAAACATTACAACCTTCCTGGAGGATGTCAAGGTACACTTAAATCATCCCTTGACTGGTCAAAGTGTACTTCCACCTCTATCTTCCATGATGGTTTTGTGAATTTCAAGTTAGGGAATATGGCTGCCTATGACAGCAGCAATCACCCTAGCGCCATGCTACATCCTGGTTTGTGACGCACAGCTGGTGCAAGCCCCCTTTGGCGCATGCACTTGATGCAGGCTGCCTTCCTGAACATCTCTTGGTGGCATCTTTGGATGTCAGGTGCCAGTTGTTGTCAGACATGTTTGACGGCAGGGCTTTGAAATTCAGGCTCAACAGGTCATGCATTTTGGCTTTTGCAAGTCACCCCAACAATGTTTGCAGGCCAATGTACAAGGAAACTGTATACCTTGCCTTTTCTCGGCAGTATTCCAAAACTTTCTCTGGTGTCTAGTTGTCCCCCCTCTTGCCAATAGCTAGTACAATATGAAAAATATAACTAGTCTATGGTGTTTCACCCCCCCACTGAAGCCTGGCATGTAATAGAAATTATATCCCATAGCAGCTGGCAGTCTCGACCACAGCCCTATTACTTGTCCCACATATAAAATAGATGTCCTTTGTGATTGGTGCCCCTCCATCCCATTCACTGACTTAATACATATACATAAAAAAGTGTCCCTGGAGTCGATCCTCACCCCACTCAACATACCCACTATGGTAAAGTGACTTTTCCATTTTGCTGGCACAACCACTCCTCCAAATCCCCTATCACCTCTATACAGAATGTGACTCTTTCCATGGTGGTCTAATTGACTCCACAGCACCTCATGCCAGCAGTTAGAAACATCCCACCCCACCCCCACACCAAACAACAGTGGGTGTCCAACACAGCCCTCCATGCTCTACCATGGCTGGGTGCCCAACTGAGCTGAAAATGAATGAGGGCATAGTTTTAAACGCATGCGCTCATTCACTGATTGGCCAGCTTGTTCTAATTCATTTTGAGATCCTGCTGCTTTTCTTTCAAGACTGGTGGGCTGTTCCAGTATAAAAACTGGATGGGGTGGCTGGACTGTGGTTAAACATGCACTGTACACAATGCTGTGGCCCCTTTCAACCACGCCAGCAACCAGAATTGCCCCCCGCTCTTGTCAATGCCACCAGTAGTGGTAAATTCGCTCAATGCATAAGTGTGATCTGGCAATGAGTGATGTGAACAGTCTGTAAATGGGCAATAATTACCGGCTCTGCCTTTTTCCCATAGGGAAACCGTGGCGTAATTTGCCGTTATAAAGGAGCGTTTATAATGGCAAACACGCGCACGATTTCCCTTCCTCTGCACATGCTCACACAGCAGCGCTACCAGCCATGAGCACTCCTCGCTTCTGTGTTACCGAAACCGAACCACCAGAACAACTCAGCGGTAAGTCCTCTTCTTTTCTCCCCCATTATACCCTGCACAGAAAGACGTGAAGAAATCGGGGAAAAAAAACAAACAATTTAAAATATAAAAATCTCGGCACTGCAGTAAAAGGACCGACCGTGGCATACACTGGCAGGAGACACAGACCTCTTTATTTTATATAATTGCTGAGGCAAAAAAGGCAAACCCGGCAATTATATAAAATAAAAAATGGGTCGGGGGTGTCAAACTCGATTTTAACACACGCGCTTGTTGTGGGATGCTACAAACCCTCGGACTTGCCTCGGGTTTATGTAGCATCCCACAACTCGGGTGTGTGTAAAATCTTGTTACACACCCCGACCCATACTATATTCTATATATTGTGCATAGTGAATGTGTTATGCTACAACACCTGGTACAAATTCACTTTACCATATGGGGTATCTGGATGTGATACTGTGTTACACTGGACACCATAAAAACTTTTCACCATAGACCCTTTCCTCTATGTTGGGCAAATGATCCGGTGGGGTGTAGGGACCACCAGCCAACAGTTGATATGTACATACTGTATATTTGGCGTGGGCTCGGGTGGGTTGAATGAACCACTAACAACCCGGGGCACCTCTTTTATATATCACAGTCGAGTGATCGGGTTTGGTGAGGGAACACCACTGACCAGGGACATCTTTTTTATATATTGTGCCATTTGATCGAGGTACTGGTACACAGATTGATAACTACCTCAAAGCTGTCTGTAGCTAAGAACAACTCAGCCCATCCAGTCTGCCCATTTTCCTACCTTTTCCTTATACTGCTGCCTGCTGACGATCATGGTCTTTCACCTCTCTCCCCAACTCTAGGATTACCTTGTGTCTGTGCCATGCATGCTAGCATTTCACCACTGTTTTCTGGCACCACCACACCTGTGGGGAGGCTGTTCCAAGCATCCACCACCCTTTCTGTAAAGCAATACTTCTACACATTTTCCAGGATTCTACATCGAGTGGGGTGCCACAGAGTTCAGTACTGGGACCGGTGCTGTTTGGGATAGTCATAGCCGTTATCTCAAACAGGATCCTGAGTAGGATCAGTCTGTTCACAGACGATACTAAGATTGATGCAGTGGTAGATGACACAGAGGGGTGGAGGGGGCTGCAGGAAGACCTGACCAAACTACAGGAATGGTCGGAGACATGCAAGTTGGGATTCAATGCCAAGAAGTGCAAAGTACTGCACTTTGGAGCAAGGAACCAAGAGAGAAAATATCAGTTTAGAGGGGTACAGTTGGTAAGCACAGTGAAGGAAAAGGATCTAAGGGTACTAATAACGGGGAGTATGAACCACTCAGCTCAGTGCAGGAAGGCAGCTACAAAGGCAAACAGGATGCTGGGGTGCATAGCGAGTGGAATCTCCTCCAGGCACAGAGAAGTGATTCTACCCCTGTACAGGTTACTGGTCAGGCCACACCTGGAATACTACATGCAGTACTGGCATCCATTCCTGAAGAGAGACATCAGATTGCTGGAGGGGGGACAGCGTAGGACAATGAAGATGATACAGGGACTTGAGGGAAGATCCTACAAGAAGAAGCTGGGAGAGCTGCAAATATATTCCCTGGAAGAGAGGAGGGATGGGGGGATATGATCGAAAACTTTAAGTACTTATTGGATATTAACAGGATTAATATAGAAGGGATTCTTCAAATCAGAAGGGGGAGAGACATGAGAGGGCATCAGCTGAGATTGGGGGAGATTCAGGAGGAAAATCAGGAGGCACTTTTTCACTGAAACGGTGGTAGATAAGTGGAACACTCTGCCCGAGGAGGTGGTATCATGTAGAACGGTGGGAGGATTTAAGAGAGGGTGGGACAGAGTGAGAGGGGCTGGTTATGAGGAGGGGAGGGTAAGGTGGGACAGCTGCAAGTTGAGGGGCTAGCTGCACAATCGAGCAGACTCGATAGACCGTGAGGCCTGTTTCTGCTGGCATTTCATATGTTCACATGTTCGTATCCTTCCAACTTCATATGTTGCCTTCTACATCTTGTCCATCCTATTTTATGAAGATGCTACACCCCTGCCCCTTATTTATCCCTTTCAGATATTTAAATGTCTCTATTGGCTGCCCAGTTAGACAACCATTTGTCCATGCATAACATCTACAACCCTCTTCAATCAGGTTTTCGAAAGAGGCATAGCACCTAGACTGCACTGGTTCGGGTGCTCAATGATCTCTTGATGGCGAGAGGCCAGAAAAAATGGTCCATTTTGGTCCTATTGAATTTGTCAGCAGCATTTGACACTGTAGACCATGGGGTGTTGCTTGAATGCCTGAGATGCATCTGTGGGCTGTCAGGTCTGGTTCACAGATGGTTTACCTCCTTCCTCACAGGTAGAACTCAGAGGGTGGTGTCGGGGGTATTTTCCTCCGATCCTACCTCTCTGTCCTGTGGGGTACCTCAGGGCTCTGTGCTGTCCCCCATGTTGTTTGCGGTGTATATGCTTCCCCTCAGAGACATTGTAAGACAACATGGGCTGGAGTTTCATTGCTATGCCGATGATACCCAGCTCTATCTGTCTTTTGCACCTGACCAGAATGGAGCACTCTCGGTGTTTAACAACTGTCTCGGCGAGATCCAGGGTTGGATGAGGTCCAGCTAGTTGAAGTTGAATTCTGGGAAGACGGAGGTGATGGTTGTGGATCCCAGCCACCGGATTGGGGGGTGGGGAGCAAAACCATCCTCAGGTTTATTCTTGGGGATGTCAAGCTCCCTATCTCCAACAGGTGCGTGACCTAGGGATGATCCTTCTTGATCGACATTGATATCATGCATGCAGGTGTTTCTATGGTTGTTAATGTATCCTTTTACTATCTGAGGAACATCGCTAGGATCAAGCACCTTGTTCCATCTGGCAACCTGCCTACGTTGATCCACGCCTTTGTGACCTCGCGTTTGGACTACTGTAACTCCCTTTATTTTGGACTTCTGGGGGTTGATATCCGCCGCTTGCAGCTAATGCAGAACTCAGCAGCCCGCTTGATAATGGGGATTCCTCATTCCTCCCACATTACACCGGTGCTGCGGGATCTGCACTGGCTGCTGGTTCAGTGGCGGATCACCATTAAAGTCAGTTTACTGACATATAAAGCCCACACGTGTTTGGGGTTCCCGACCACCTGAAAGATCTTCTGGTTCCTTACCTTGAGCACCACTTCCGCCTCAGCTAACGAGGGGTTGCAAGAGATTCTGAGGTAGTTCTAAAATCTTCCGGCACCTGAGCTTTTATGTTCACGGCGCCGACCCTCTGGAATTCTCTACCCCGTTGGATTAGGGAGTGCATGACTGTGGGGGGATTTAAACAAGGACTGAAGTCCTTTCTATGGAAAAAGGCATTCGGAGATGGTTATGACATGGACTGATACTGTTGATTTTATTGTTGATTTTAATTTTTTTATAATGTTTTAATACAATGTTATTTTACTGTAATGCGCCTTGATTTTAGAAAGGCGAAATATAAATAAAGATTATTAATATTATTATTATTATTTTTATTATGTCACCACTCTCCCTCCTCACTTCCATATAATACATATTGTGGTCTTTCAGCCTCTCCTCACATGACTTCTGGAGTGGCCTCTGCAACATTTTTTTATCCCTTCTCAGGACTGCCTCCATTGTATGTCTTTCTTCCGATGTGGTCTCTAACAACATTTCCTGTTTTCCGGTTTTTGACCCATCCATCCATCCCCGTTCATACCCTTCCTATGGTGTCCCTGTCCTGTCCTGACACACAGACCTCCACCCTGGGGCAGTCAATCAGCAGGGCTGCCAATCCCCCCCCCAAAGGATGAGTGTAGCCCTTGGTGTGCTCAAGCTCCCCCCCCTTCCAGCCTGCCCTCCAACTACACGTGTCCAGATTCGAAACTGGATCCCCAGCTTCGCATGTCTGACTGTTGCCCCTGCTTCATAGTGCTGACTGAGTGTAGTATAATTGCAGAACATCTCACCTGCCTACTCCTAATATACACTGCTTGCTTATTTCTCATGTATGTGTACAGTTGCAGCAATCACAGACTGTACTTCTGGCCCAAATCAGGCCTCTGTGCCACTAGTTGCCCTTCTCACCACTGTTTTCAAACTTCTACTCTGTCCACTCCATTACTTCAGTCATTACTGCTAACTCCTACTGCAATGAAACCAGACGTCACCACTCTCCTACAAGGACAGCACTTCAGCACAGCATATTGAGCAGGTGATGTGTATCCAACCCATCCTCATTTGTACAAACTCCACCACTAGCATCCAAGCTGTGTCCTTAGCCATATCCTGCATGTACATGAGTACAATGACATCCCGATCTCCTGCCTCTAGTAATGTAATCATCATCCTCGTGTCCTCATCCTTCCCTTTCATGCCTGCCTATCCTTCTTCAGATGGGATAGTCTGGACATCAGTTTGGATGTGGTTACCATCCCTTCTGTCCTTTATCTGAAATTGTGTAACATGGGTTTGAACAAGGATACGAACATACGAACATACAAAAACTACGAACAGATGTAGGCCATATGGTCCATCAATCAATCAATCAATCTTTATTTAGCCAGGCGAAACATCGTTAAGAGTAGACTCATTTACAAGATGGACCTGGTAATGGTTTACAAGTTCACAAGGTAAGATAATAAACAAGTAGGATATACATCATAATACATAGGAATATACACTTGCAGTGCAGATTAACATTTGTAGATGGCAGGCTAGTTTATACAGAAATGACAGCAACACAATGAACTTAGAGTACAGGTTTGATTATAGTCTAGCAGACACAAGGCAAGGCAAGACAGACATGTGAGAGGGGGCAGGTGTCTGTCATGGTTGCAAAGCCGACCATCATGAGCAGGGAAAATCAAAATATAATTATAGCATTCATCTAGTATGAGATGGGACAGGAGGAACAAACCCAAGTGCAAGGTTGGACGGGAGAACACACCCAAGGGAGGTGCCGGGGGGGGAGGAGCAGGGGAGAAGAAGGAGAGGGGGAGGTAATCACTCAGTATTAGGAAACACAGTTACAGATTTGCCTGGTGATTCTGGCAACTAAAGTTTTGAAGGTGGTCAGTGTAAGTGGAGAGGATATTTGTAGAGTTTTTTGTAGGTTGTTCCATAGAGTGGGTAGGGAGTAGCTTAAGGAAGATTTGCCGAACCGTGTTTTTACTTTAGGAATAATAAGGGAGATATAAGCGGAGCTCCTTAGCGCATATGCACCAGAGAGGCAGGTGGGAAGACAGTCTGAGATGTATGGTGGCAGTTTATTGATGATAGCGCTGTATGTCCAAATTATTGCATTTCTGTAGCGTCTTAGGCTGAGGGAGGTCCACCTGACTAGGGCATATAAGGAACAGTGGTGAGTCGCATAGGGAGCTCCAGTAATAAATCTTACAGCACGATGGTACAGGATATCCAGCTTTTTTAGTGCTGTGTTATTCACTTGTCCGTAAAGAAAATCCCCATAATCAAGTAGGGGGAGGAAGGTAACTTGCACAATTCTAGTTCTCGCTTCCAGGGTTAACAGGTGCTTGATACGGAAGAATATGCCAAGTCTCTGTTAAAGTTTTTTCGATAGGTCATCAATATGGTCTGCAAAGGTAAATTTGTGGTCAATCCACATTCTCAGATATTTGAATTTGTGAACGTATTCAAGAGGTTCATTGAGGAGGGCGGTGACTTAAGTTGGCGCTCCCCCTAGTGTAGTCAAGGGGTTTCTAGAGACAGGTGAGAGGAGCATAGCCTTCACTTTTTTGGCATTAAGAAGTAGTTTTAGTTGCAACATTTTTTTCTGGAGGTGGTTGAACTCAAGTTGGAGGTCGGAGCATGCTTTATCTGTGGAGGGACCGGAGATGCATAGGACAGTGTCGTCGGCGAAGAGATGAATGCCTGCACGTTTGATACCAGCATATAAGTTATTAATATAGATTGCAAAAAGGAGGGGACCCAGGATGGAGCCTTGATGTATACCTCTTAATAGGGTTTTCATAGGGGACTTTCTCCTTCTGTTTTGACCAGTTGAGAGTGACCAATGAGATAGCTGTGAAACCATTTAAGAGAGACGGAATCAAGGCCAAAGTTATTGAGGATATCCAGGAGAAGAGTATGGTCCACCATATCAAATGCCTTGCTTAAATCCAGAAACAAGGCACTCACGTAGAGTTTATTGTCCAAGGCGGTCAACCAGTCATTAGTAACTTTTGCTAATACAGTGACAGTGTTGTGTTGAGGTCTGAAGCCAGATTGTAAAAGGGTGAGAAGGTTATGAGAATCTAGGTGGTCTCTGATCTGTTGGTTAACTAACTTTTCCAGCAGTTTAGATAGGGCAGGAAGTATAGATATGGGCCTATGGTTACTGAGGTCAGCAGGATTTCCTGCTTTAAACAGAGGTATTACATGGGCAGTTTTCCAGCACTCAGGAAGGGTAATCTGAGTAAAGGACAAGTTGAAGATGTGGGTTATTGTAACAGCTAGAATGTGGGCACTGATTTTTAGATAATAGGGGTCAATGAGGTCAGCACCAGCACTTTTTCTAGTATCCAACTTAAATAGCAAGTTTTCTACCTGCTTCAGAGAAATAGGGCTGAAGAAGAAGGAAGGAACAGCCGTTGCAGAGGAAAAGGTCTTGTCCTGTCCACACAGTCGGTCTCGCATAGTGCTGGTTGGGGGAGGAGTTGAAGGCCAGGCTGGCTGTGGTGAAGTGATTGTTCAATTCAATTAGTATATCCTGTTTATCTGTGTATGTGGCATTGCTGATGGAGATTTTATAGGGAGAGAGCTGGGAGCTCTGCGACCCTCAATCTCCTTGAGGGACTTCCAAAATGCGGAGGCACAATGAGTGGACGCATTTAGTTTGAGATTGTAGTAGCTGGACTTAGCAGCCCTTATGAGCTTTGAGCATTGGTTTCTGGCTGCTCTGAAGGGAGATTAGTTTTCCATGCCTTTTTCCATAGGGCATCCCTATGTAGAAGAGCTGACTTGAGAGAGTTGAAAACCAGGGACAGGACATTTTCTTCATACGGAGTTTCATCAGTGGTGCGTGCCAGTTGATTGTGTCTGTAAGGATCTTATGGAAACTATTGTAAGCGTCTATAATAGATGGTGCCAGATAGAATTCTTGCCAATTTGAGTGTTGCAGATCACTGTGGAAGGCAGAGATGTCAAAGTACCGGCAGCACCTTTTGTAAAAGTATCTGGAAGATGAGCTGGTTTTTGGTATGGATCTTATGCAAGCTTTGATGCAGTGATCGCTAAAGAAGACACCCACGTGAGAGAACAGATGTGGTCTGCTCGAGCATACAGCTAGCAGTCCATTACACTGCATCTGCCACTCCCGCCCTCCCCTACCTGTATTGTATATCTGATTCCATGCCCATGCATGCTGACACCCTTCCCCCCAGTGTCCTCACTGTGACCTTCCCTCTGTCCTAGTCTCATCCACTCCTAAAACTGCCCACTAACTTTAAGGATACCACCTCTTCTGGCAGTGCATGCCACCCTGTCACCACTCTTTCCATACAGTAATGCCTTTGCATCTCCCTTCTGAATCTATCACCTTCCGATTTCCGACTGTGCCCCCTAGTGTCTTTTCCTCCCTTTAATCCAAAAATACCCTCTCTACCATCCTTATTTAAGTCCATCATATATTTGAAGATTTCCATCATGTCCCCTCTTTCCCTTCATACCTCCAGGGAGCACATGTTGAGCTCACTCAGTCTCTCCTAATAAGGATCATCCTCCAATCCTAGGATCATCCTCGTTGCTCTGTGCTGGACCCCCTCCAGCAACTTGACATGTTTAAACCGGGGTGCCAGAACTGCATGCAGTACTCCATGTGTTGCCTCTGCAACAACCTATACAGTGGCAGGAGGACCTCCCCTCTCCTGGAGGTGATTCCTCTGGTAATACACCCCAGCATCTTATTAGCTTTGGCTGCTGCTTTCCTGCGCTGTGAGGAGTGGTTCATTTGCCCTGTTATTATCATTCCAAGATCCTTCTCCTCCTCTGTTGTGGACAACTTTAACACCCCCCCAGCTGATAACAATGCCTTGAACTTCTTGCTTCCAAGTGCTTGACATTGCACTTCTTGGCGTTGAACCCTAGCTGCCATGTGTCTGATCAGTGCTCAACATTAGCCATATCATCATGTAGCCCATGCCATCCCTCTGTATCATCCACCACTGCCCCGATCTTCGGGTCCTCTGCAAAAAGGCTGATCTTTTTCTTCATCCCATGTGAAATGTCGGCAATAAAAATGGCAAACACAGGACCTGGTACAGAGCCTTGTGGCACTCTGCTGATTACAGCTCTTGGGTTTGAGAGTTCCCTCCCTACAGTTACATTTTGCTGCCTGTTCTGCAGCCAGTTCCTAACCCAAACCACCATTTTCTCACCAGCTCCCTGGAATCTCAACTTGCTGATCAGCCTCCCATGCAGCACTGAATTCAAAACTTGTTTATTTATTTAAAAGAGATTTACCAGGAAAGGCATACTGAGCCGTAAAGCTCGTTTCCAGATATGTCGGGGGGGGGGGTACAAAAACAACACAAAGAAGCACAGTAAATAATAGAACACTACATATTACAATAACAAACAGTATCTTACAGGCAAGTAAATAATGCAAGTTAAGACAACAGTAGTGTGTGCAATGAAGGTGAGAGAGGAAAAAAGAGGAGGGAAAGTTAAGAGAGTGTGGGAGGTAGGAAGGTAGGGGAGAAAGAAAAGATAGAAGGTAGAAGGTAAATTATGGTTGGGAGAGCAAGTAGGGTGAGGTGAATGGGCTAGGCTGAAGAGTATAAGAAAGGGAAGAGGAAGGGGTCGGGGAGGGTAGAGATGGGTGAAGGAGTGAGTAGAAGGAAGAGTGGGAGAGAGTAGCGGAGGGGGTAAGGCTAGGCCTTGGCCTGTCCAAGGGGATTGGGTGGGGGGAGTGGGAAGTGAGAATGGAGGGGAGATGGTTGAAATGGGAGGTGAAAAAGAGTGCAGAGGTTGGGGAGGTTAGGAGTAGTTGTTGGGCAATTGAGCTAAGGGCATTTACAGGAGGGAGCAGTATGGCCTTGTAGTACAGAGAAAAGAGAGTGTTCAGAGGGTGCAGAGCAAATTTTTAGGGGAAGAGAGTTCCAGAGATTAGGAAAGCGGAAGGAGAAAGTGGACTGACCAGCAAGGGATTTACGAGGGGGAGCAGAAGTGAGCGATAGCCTGAGTTACGGACAGTGTAAGGGGAGACAGGCACTGGGGAGAGGAGAGAACTGAGATATGGAGGGACCGTAGCCAGCCAGAATTTAGAAATGAAGGAGGCACAGTGGGATAGATGGTGGTCATCCAAGGAAGGAAGGAAGAGATCAGAGTACAGAAAGCAGTGGTGAGTGTGGAGGGATAGGCCAAGGCAAACTGGCTTGGCCCCTATCGAGTGCCCTAGTCACCCAGTCATAAGTCAGCCATATTGGTCTGACAGGATCTGAGACAAACCCATGTTGCCTGCTGTCCTGGAGACCATTCACTTCCAGAAAGATTGCCAACCTTTCTTTAAGGATAGTCTCCATCAGCTTCCCCACAATGGATGTAAGACTGACTGGTCTTTAGTTGCCTGGTTCATCCTTGTGACCACTCTTGTGAAGGGGCACCACAAATGCCATCCTCCAGTCCAGAGGCATGCACCCTGTTCCCAGAGAGGTTTTGAACAGGTCTGCTAGTGGCTATGCAGAGGACCTCTGCCAACTCCTTCAGTAACCTGGAGTGAATGCCATCTGGTCTGGGTGCCTTATGTACCCACAGGGCCCTTAGTTTTTCCAGCACCCTTCTCACCGGGATTTCCACATTCATTAACTCAGCCCCTCCCCCTTAGCCCACCTCTCCTGTCCCCTGTGGCATTGGCCCCTGTATCTCCCTGGTAAACGTAGAGCAGAAGTATCCATCTAGCACTTCTGTCTGGTCTGCCCCCTTTTCAGACCACCCTTTCCTATTCCTGATTGTTACAATTGGATCTTTGCAGGTTCTTCTCTCCCTTATGTACTTGAAGAAATCCTTCTCCCCATTTCTAATATCTTGAGTCAGTCTAAGTTCTCTTGAAGCCTTGGATGCCCTGCTAACCTCTCTTGATTTTTCATATACTCCTCCTTATCCCCCGCTTGGATCTCGTAAATTTCCTGAATGCTGCTCTTTTTCCCCACCACTTTCAGTAGCACCTCCCTGCTTAACCAGCTTGGATTCCTGGACCTGGCCTTCTTGCTTTGAATCATTGTGCATGAGCTAGTAGCCTCCGCCAGACCGAGTTTGATGATTTTCCATTTTTGGTTAGTATCCATGTGTGGGCAGATGCTGTCTCGGTGCTCCGCCATCATGCCCCTCATCCCGCCAAAGTCAGCCCACCTGAAGTCCAACACCTTAGTCCTGGTCTTAGCAGCATCCTTGCCCATACTAAGTGAAAACAACACTGTGTGGCGATCACTCCATGCCAATATATCCTCTACCCCAAGGTCCTTGACAAGCTCTCTATTAGTCAGCATGAGGTCCAGAATGTTACCTTCCCTGGTTAACTCCAGAACAATCTGGACCAGGAAGCCGTCCTGGATGGCCCACAGGATGACCTGTTCCCTGATGCTCTAGGCTGGGATGTTCCAGTCTACCACAGGCAGAACCTCCTCAACTGTGTTCCCTTCCAAGTCCAATACATGTGTGACACAAATGATCTAAGACCATTCACTTGACCATGGATTACATCTTCCGCACAATCCACAGTTGCTGTGAATGAGCCTGAAGTAATATCGTTGGGCACACAGTAAATTGTTGTAAGCATCGACTTCCACCGAGAAATAGTGTTGTCATCATTAACTGCAATCCATCTGTAAGATGTTACTTTTTGTTTTGCAGATGTCTGACATTGCTTCCTCCTCATCTTCACTGGTACCCACTGCATAGGTTTGTGACAATGTATCAACGCAGGATGACATAAGCAAAGTGATTACAGATTCTGTAGAGGTATAACAGGTTTGACAATATACTTATGACATGCAACTTATTATGCCAAACTGATAATACTGGTGGTGCAGCATAACAATATACAAATATATTTTTAAACAGTACCACTTACATTTTGGCCTGCTCATCTGCATCCATCAACATGCATGTAGATGACACCATCCTTTATGAATCTGATCCTTCCTCCTCAGTGGTGGCTTGCACCCTGCATCATGACTTTGATAATGTCCAACCAATTGTTTCTAAATGGCAAAAACACAGTCTCCATGACATTTGGCACAAGACATAGACTCTCTAGGCTCCCTTCCCCCCTACCTACCACACTCTTGATGTAACTCAGTTGGAAGACACAACCTCATTCAGGTACCTTGGGGTCTGGCTTGATAAACATCTTGATTTCACAGTTCATGTGGATGCTATTCACAAGAAACACCTCCCAAAATTGAGAGCCTTTTACCGGAATCCTGATTGCATCCCCTTGCCGTTCTGCAAAGAAATTCTTCTGAGAATGATACTTCCAACTTTTGACTACAGAGATGTAGTCTACAGTGCCGCCCCCAAAACTACCCTAGCCAGATTGGACACCCTCTACCACTCCTGTCGCTTTACTATTAGCTGTCCCCCTCACACTCACCACTGCCCCCTTTACCAATCCCTGGCTCTTCCCTCACTCAGTGATCACAGACTAGCTCATTGCATCAACTTCCTTGGCAAAGTCTGGTTCAGCACACTCCCCTCCTATCTATCATCCTCCCTTGCTCCCTCCCCTATCCCAGCTCGCCCCCTCAGGGGTAATGATGCATATACCCTTGCCATCCCCTTCAGGGCTACATCAGCTGGCCAGGCATCCTTCTCCTATCACTTTCCCAAGCTCTGGAACTCACTGCCTGCCTCTACTCATAATGCCCCCTAGCTCTGATCCCTCTCCTCCCTCATGCATTCCTCCTTCACTCCACCTGTACCTACAGGTATACCTAACTCTCCCCTTACCTCCCTCACTATTTCCCTTCAATTCTGGCTCGCTCTAGGCTTCCTTGCCTTGTTAATCCCCTCACAAGTTCTGAGTCCATGTATCATTAGTGAATCAAGCAATGTTTTATCCCAAACACTTACCCACCTTTCCCTCCAGAGGTTTCTCTCCTAACTTGCATGAGGAACCTAACCCAAACCCAACACCTCTAGCACTTACCTCTACTCTACTGCTTGGCTGCATGAAATGTTACTGTATTCTCCAAATCAACTTACCCTGCAGTTTTGTCCACACTAGAATCTCCTCTGTACCTATACCATTGTATTGTTGTGTATCATAACTCGCACTCTATTTTTCAAGAGTATTCCATTGTATATAGTTGCTTGCTCCACTTGTATCGCCACTGTACCATGTACTTTTGCATTGTAATATGTCATATTGTATTTTTTTCTTCATGCCTACTGTATTTTGTTGCTTTTGTACACTGTACAATACTGTACCCCTATTCCACCTACCCCCAGGTCACATCTTGAAACGAGCAATTTGCTCAGTATGTCTACCTGGTGAAACTCTTAAATAAATATATGCATGCATATATGTTTGTCCATTGCAGGTGTGCCATGCTGAGGCTCCTGACAGTGGTGAACAATCTGAGCAGGCAACAGATATAACGGTACATGATTATCACAAAGGCAATAAGCACACGAGAGACACAGATCATCAAGCAGTGGGCATTGATATCAAACTTTCACTGGTAACTTTGGTTTTGAGCACACATTACACCTCTGCCTCCACATGTGTATTGCCTACACCACAGGTTCAGAAAAGATTGGTGAAATACAGACCAGCCACAAAAGGTGTCACAGAAATAAAGGCAACTGCATTTCTTTTGTGTTGATACTGTTTAGAACTGTCTGGCATTTTTCTGAATCTCCATGACTTACCATTTCACTTTTGCTGCAAGAGTAATGACCAAGCCAGCAAAAGTCAGATCCATTGGTGTGCAGTGCATTATAATTGATGAACAACCAATGGCATACTCAATGCCCCTTCACACTCTGGTCAAGAACACAGACAATGAACGTCATTCTGACAAACTCGATCCATAGTACATCCCATCTGATGAGTCGTTCACAGATGACATGGAGCGTGACACACAGATATCGCAGTATGACATTATTTATCAATGTATGGCATGCCTCTATATTCTTCACACAGCATGTGTACTGACATATATACCTCTCATACACTGCGGTCTCTACCGGTGAGACTGTAACTGTTGACATTGCATCTACTGACCTAACTGCCATCTGTAAGCCATTTTGACTGCCCTCAGTACATTTGTACTATGTCAATAATGATATGCACCTCTGCAGAAATGGCAAATTCAAAGATAAAGGCATCACTATTGTTTTTTAAATGTCATTTTCTATTTTGCTTCTGCTGCACCTCATTAACACTCATTCATACTGCCCACTCCTCGGCACCGTCACTGTCTTTTTGGTGTGATTCACCATACGTTCCCAGTGCCAATGTGGAGCCAGCATGGAGTCTGGCTTCATCCTGCCTCCGTGGAGTCCAAACTTTGCTGCCCATCATGATGTTACTTCCATACATGTTGTTGAATAACACATCGATTGTAAGCCAGTGCACATTACTGACAGTTGTTTGGACATACCTGGTAGAAACTGTTATGTATGGTGCACACAAAACGTCAAGCCACGACTGGTACTAGGTAGGTGCCATTGAACTATGCACATTGAACAATGCATAGGGCTGCAACCAGCCATTGAATCTAACATGTAGGTAATTAGGACATCATTGTTGGGCACAGCAGTAGTGCAATGTCAGCATTGTCATCACAAATTACTAATGCATGCATTCATTGTGGAAAGCAATTTCGTAGACAACCAATTGCATCATTGTTCCAGACTGTGCACAGAAAATCATTGACTATAAACTTTACATCCATGGTGGAACAGATATGTAAATACCTATGATGTCTTTATTTACAAGCTTACAGATTGTAAATACCTATGATGTCTTTATTTACAAGCTTTTAGTGACCAAACTATAATTGAGTGCAAGATTACAACACATTTTTTTCTCTTTTTTGCAGATCTCCATCAAAGCCTGATCACAGCAACCCTCAGGAGGTGAATAAGTTTATCGGTTTTGTTCTTGCTTGGATCAGTTGTTCCAAACCTGTGATCAGTGTCCTGGATTAAATAGGGTTCGGTACGTGACTGACAATCCACTAAAGAGGCAAGGAACATTTCTTGCAGTATCGGCCACATGTGTGGACTGTGAGAACAGAAAGGTGTGGCAAAGTCAGCCAACAATCAGTCAGAATTCCATAGGCAACATATTGTTATCCACTGCCATTGTGGTGTCTGGTTGCCCCATCTCAAAAGCACTGCATCTATTCCAATACATGCGTATACAGTGTGTGACACATTCCACACTGCAAAATCACATGAAGAGCACCATCAGTCCAGCCATTAAGTGTGTTTGGTACAAAGAGCAAAAATCCACTTTTGAACTATTGCGTACCATGGGTGGTGGCTTAAAACTAGGTGGAGATGGTTGGGCTGATAGCCCAGCCACTGTGTAAAGTATGGATCTTACACTATGATGGAGCACAGGATAAATAAAGTGATTGATGTCTGCCTAGTTCAGGTAACAGTATGAAATATATGCAATTTGCTTCATACATCACCAGTCTTAATTACTGGTGTGCTTGGAATGGCATCCTGTTCTAATTTCATATATGTGCTCAAACTATTAGAGCAACAAAATGAAAAACTCTGCATGGATTGAGCTGGAAGGACTTAAAAGATCTCATACCAACATACTGTAGAACAGAAAATGTTTGTGGTTCTTTATATTTTGCTATAGAAACATAGAAGTTGACGGCAGATAAGGACCGCAAGGCCCATCCAGTCTGCCCATTTTTTTTTCTACCTTATAAATGTGCCATCGGCCTTTGCTCTGTCAGTGACCTATCTATTCATAGTCATTTGTATTGCTCCCTTATGCCTATCCCAGGCCTGTTTGAAGCCCTGCACTGTATTCATAGCCACCACTTCTTGTGGTAAGCCATTCCATGCATCTACCACCCTTTCTGTGAAAAGAATTTCCTCACATTCCCCTTAATCGGCCTCCCTCTAATCTCATGCTGTGTCCTCTTGTCCTGCTATTTTTCTTATATTTAAACATGTTAGACTCTTTCACCTTGTTTATGCCCTTAAGGTGTTTAAATGTCTCGATCATATCACCTCTCTCCCTCCTTTGCTCAAGGGTATACATATTGAGCTCCGTTAATCTGTCCTCATATGTCTTCTGATGCAGTCCCTGCACCATTTTGGTTGCCCTTCTCTGGACTGCCTCAATTTGGTTAATGTCCTTGTGAAGGTGTGGCCTCCAATACTGCACGCAGTACTCCAGATGGGGCCTAACCAATGTCTTGTACAGAGGGATTATTACCTCCCTCTTACGACTTGTGATACCCTACTAATACACCTAACACCCCCTAGCCTTACCTACTGCTTTAGAGGTCTGCTTGGATGATTTTAGGTCATCAGTGATGATGATGCCCAAGTCTCTTTCTTCCTTTGTGACTGCTAGCAACTTCCCTCCCAGCCTATAAGTGGCTTCAGGGTTTCTCTTCCCTATGAGCATGATTTTGCACTTCTTTGCATTAAATCCAAGTTGCCACTCTTCTGACCATTTTGCTAGTTTATCCAGATCTCTTCTCATTCTGCCCACCCCATCTGGATCATCTACTCTGTTGCAGATCTTGGTGTCATCTGCAAACAGACAAGCCTTACCCTCTAGTCCATCTCTGAGGTCACTAATGAAGATGTTGAATAGGACTGGCCCCAGGACTGATCCCTGAGGTACCCCACTTGTGACTTGCATCTCTTCTGACTGTATACCATTTACCACCACTCTCTGTTTTCTGCCAGTCAACCAGTTTGCCACCCAGTTGACCAACTTCTGACCCACCCAGAGCCTACCTAGCTTATTTATCAATCTTCTATGTGGAACAGTGTCAAAGCTTTGCTGAAGTCAAGGTAGGCGACATCAACTGCTCCCCCTTGGTCCACCACTCTGGTTACCCAGTCAAAGAAATCTATGAGATTAGTTTGACAGGACCTTCCTTTTGTAAACCCATGCTGTCTTGGATCCTGTGCCCCTATGGATTCCAGGTGTTGCACTATCCTTTCCTTAAGGAGTGCCTCCATAATCTTGCCCACTACTGAGGTAAGACTGACTGGTCTGTAGTTCCCGCCTCCTCCCTGCTACCACTCTTGTGGAGTGGGATCACAATGAGCCCTCTCTCCAGTCTTCTGGGACCTCTCCTGTGCTCAGAGACTCACTAAACAATTCTGCTAATGGCTCTGCTAGTTCCTCCTTTAGCTTCTTAAGTACCCTGGGATGTATGCCATCAGGTCCCATTGCCTTATCCACCCTGAGCTATGGCTCTTGTAGGACCCTTTCTTTTGTGAAGGGAGTAGTGCTCACCTCCTCCCCTGTGTCCATGATGCTGAGCTGTGGGCCCTGCCCTACCTTCTCTTCAGTAAATACTGAGCAAAAGTATCTATTTAGGATAGATGCCTTTAGAGGTCCTCCTCCTCACATGCTCCTTTTCTCCATTAAGCTTAATACCCTCTGGACTTTCTCCTTTCACTAATGTATCTATAGAAAGTCTTGTCACCTTCTTTACTGTTCATGCTAGTGTTTCCTCAGTTTGGGACTTTGCCTGCCTTACTGCCTTCCCTGCTTCCCTTAGGGCAGTTTGGTATGCCTCCTATCTTCATCCGCTGTGTTCCCTTATATTTCCTGAAGGCCAGCCTTTGGCTCTGACCTTTTCTGCTACTGTATTTGAGAACCAAAGTGGTTTCCTTCTTCTTTGCACTTCCTTTCTGTCTAACACAATGGGATGTTGCTTCAAGTATTGTATCCTTAATGCTTGCCCACTTTGCCTGTACCTCCTCACCTGTGTTTCTTTTGCCAGGGCTAGCTTAACTCTGTTGGCCATCTTATCAAAGTCAGCTCCTCTGAAGTCCCATATTTTGCCTTGGAATGGGATGATTTAGATGTAGTAGCCAAATTGAACCATACCATGTGATGGTCACTGGCCCCAGGTGACCTTCTACCTGGAGATCTGTGATCCCTTCTATGTTAGTCAGTACTAGATCTAGGATAGCCCTGTCTCTTGTGGGTTGCTGTACCAGTTGTTTGAGGCCCTCCTGCAGTGAATCCACTATGAGTCTAGTTCTGGCAGATGTTCCTGCTGGTATTGACCAATCTGTATCTGGCATGTTGAAGTCTCCCATTATCAGAACCTCCCCTTTAGCTGTCATGTTTTGTATATATTCTAACAATAATGTGTCTATGTCCTCCCTCTGGTCTGGGGGCCTGTAGACAACCCCAGTTCTTATGGCTGTCCCATTTCCTGTTTCCAGGGTGACCCACGGTTCTTCTGGCTCCTTATGTGTATTCTGAATTTCTGTAGCCTTGATATTTTCATTAACATACAGGCCCTCCTCCCCCTTTTCACCTCGGTCTCTTCTGAACAATACATAGCCAGGTACTGAAGTCTCCCAAGTGTGGTTACTGGTAAACCACGTCTCACTAATTGCTACTATGTCCAGTTTAGCCTCTGACATTATTGCCTGCAGGTCTGGGATCTTATTTCCCAGGCTGTGAGCATTGTGTACATGATTTTCCATTGGCCAGATTTTGGTGTGTTAGTTGTTGGGTGAAGTTTGGCATTACCCTGTGCATCGTATGGGAGACAAACCTTTTTCTTACCTGGTGATGCAAATGAGCGGCAAACACGCTGAATTCCTGTTTGACCACTAGCTGAGGGGGGAGGGGTGTTCTTCCCATTCGACGTATGGGGTGCTGCACCCCTCTCCCCATTTGCTAGTTTAAATATTCTGCAAAGACGTCAAACTTCTGCCCCAATGCACTGACTCCCTCTTTAGTCAGATGCAGTCCATCAAATTTAAAGAACTTTCGCTCCCAGAACTGTTGCCAGTTCCCTACAAATCTGTGTCCTTGTTCACTGACTGAGGTGGAACCGCGAACAATAAAGAACCGCTAACATATGTTACCGCATAGCACTCCTAGTCTTCACTCATCATTTGCATTTTTTATTCTCTCCCCACCAAAACCTCACTCCACCATGTCTCATCCATTTTTGTCATAACAGCATATCCCAATTAGTTTCGAAATGCAAAGCTGAATTGATCACGATACATCCACGAGGCAGTGAGTGCCATTGTAAGAGAGAGCAAGCCGAAGATCCATCTGCCCCCCTTTTGGGTTTCCTTAATTCAAATGCTGCAGGACATTCAGAGGGACTCCAAGATGTACACTGTGTCCTGTTTTATGTTGTATGTTGTGTTTGTTGGGCTGGCCACCCACAATCTGTATTTATTTTTATGTCTTCTGTTGTGTGTGATCCCCCCCCCCTTGTGTACATCATGGATCTCCTTCATAACTCTAGCAACCTTAAGTTATGGAAACTAAGTGTGAAGCAGAAATGTATTTAAAAATAAAGAAAATGCTGGCTTGTAACTTCAAGTCTTCAATTAATTAGTTTAAAGCCTCTTTGGAAAGCAGGCATTGCGACAGTGCGGGGCGTTTTTAAGAAGTCTGCTCAAAACGCACTATCGCAAGGATGGAAAAGGCTCTGGAAGCAGTCTTTAATTTAATAAGGGTGTCCGTCTGCATTATAGACAGAACGGACGAAAAGAAACAAAATACAAGTGAAGTAAAGCCTTCCTTTTTATGGGAGATACAGAGAAGTCCAGACTGCTGCTGTTTAAATTCATTCTGAGCTCTGCCTTTGTTGTTTAGTTAGCAGTCTGTAGAAAACTGTTTAAATCGCCTGAAAAGTACTGGTTTGGGCACAATATTCCTATCGCTAGTGCTGCCATTTAATTAAAGTAAATTCTCCACAAGGCACAGAAGGAGTTCCCCTTAAAAGCACTACTGAAGAGTATTGGTAATGTGAGTAAACTTTGTTTGTGTGCCTCTGCTTCTTGCTGAAAACACTCACATTACCAACACCTCTAGGAAGAAATATGTTTGGCTGTACTAAAAGAATTAAGTAACACTTGACTTACCTGTATAAGGCAACTTAAATTATACCAAGGTAGTTTTCTTTTTAAAGTTTCTGTGTAGCCAAAATGCTGCTGTTTCAGAAGCTCCCTGCTTCATTGTTCCCTATGGACATGCGCCCAGTTTCCCTGTTTTTATCCCTTACAAGAGGAACTTCCTTCTGTGAAAGTTAAAATATTGAGACAGCTCATAAAATTTGTTTTGAATGTCAAAATGTTTTTGGAATGTTACTTTATGTTTAAATAAAATAAGATATTTTATTTTGAGAAAGATTGAATGAATAAAATTTTAAAACTGGAGTAACGAGGTCACATGTCTGTAGAAACGGCTATATAAGCAGAACTACCTAGGAAACTAGCAGTGTAAGGGAGGGTGTGAATCTGTTAACACCCAGTCCTGAGATAGTCAGTACTATCTCTGCTATGTAAACTACGGACTTTTTGGCTTGGTTTATTATTTTGTCGTTTCCAGTCCGCTCTAGGTAATAAATTTTTAAGTTTATTCTGCTAATTTTTGTCCGAGCACTTTGTTTATCCCACACCATTTCACATTTGGTGTCAGAAGTGGGATGCGGGTTCGAGGAGGACCTGTTGGTGGATCTGAGGGCAGATTCTGAGTGTATGCAGTCGGACAAGGCAGGAGAGCGGACTATCCCAGCTACAAGGTCATTTATATTAGCCACACGGTTGCCTTTATTGTCTGGGCTGGAGCCGATGGTTCGAAGAAAAGTGGCTAAGGTGACAATGGAGGGAGACGCTTTGGAAATGGAAATGGACAAGGATACAAAGGCTATTGAGAAGGGTGCACAAGCAGCTGAACCAAAGGAGGAAGAGCCACCAGAGGGTCCCCATGAGTTGTTACGATGGTTGTGCTTGAGACAGACAGAACTGGAGCGAGAAAGGGAGAGAGACCAAGTTGAAAGAGAGAGAGAGAGATCGGGCAGAGAATGTTGCTAGATGGACTGACATGCTATGGGCTATTCAGGTACTTGGTTCCACAAGATCTCCTTCAACACCCCTGGTGGGCCAAAAAGACATAAGGTTAGTCAAAATGACTGAGTCAGATGATACAGAAGCCTATCTTTTAACATTGGAGAGAGTGGCCGCTGCTTGTGCCTGGCCTAGAGATCAGTGGGTGGTCAGGCTGGCACCATATTTAACTGGGAAGGCACAATTAGCCTACAGTCATACAGACCTTGCACACATAAATGACTATGATTATGTTAAACATGTTATTTTAAAAAGAGATGACATAAGTCCTGAAACCTATAGACAGCGTTTTAGAGCATATAAATTCCAAACAACAGATACACCTCAAGATTTGTATACACATCTGAAAGATTTATGTCATAAATGGTTGCAACCTAACACAAGAACAGTGGTACAGATTGTAGAGAACATTATTTTGGAACAATTCATCCGGGTCTTACCCCAAGATGTGCAGTTATGGGTTAAGAACATCTCCTGAAACCTCAGAGAGACCATAAGGCTAGCAGAAGATTACCTGACGCCAGACCACAATGCCTAAAACTTTTATGAACTCTAGAAGCCAGACTGCGACTATAAAACCTAGTAGCAATGTGAGATCATTTAGTCCTCTATGCTGCACCCTAGTGGTAACATTGGGAATAAGAACTACAATAGACCAAGTAAAGGTTTCAATCATGAAATAATATGTCATGAATGTAAAACCAAAGGCAATATTGCTCGGTTCTGTCAAATAAAAAGGTTGAAACAATTCATCTAGCCCTTGCTAATTGGGGCCATTATGTTACCACTGTAAAGATTGGAGGAAGAACAGTTTCTGGCCTAGTAGACTCTGGCAGTAAACAGACACTGATTCATGCTTCGTTGGTGGATAAGCCAAAATTAGGGGAAGCAACCACCAGAGTGAAATGTGTCCATGGAGATGTTCACTGGTACCCTTTGACAGAAATGGATATACAAATAAATGGGACTATGCATAAAATGAAAGTGGGCATAGTACCTTCTTTACCTGTACCAGTTATAATTGGACATGATTACCCTTTCTTTGACTCTTTGTTGGCTATGAATATTGGGGCAGCTGCTATACAGGAGAAAAAAATGCAAGAGATGGAACTGGGACAAATATTTCCTTTTGAGGGGGAGGTATTTGGGACCATTAGCAAAAGTAGAAAAAGCAAATCACAAAAACAGAAGGATAAAAAGGCTTGGAACCAAAAAGACACTGGACTAGAGACATTAACAGAAAACTTCATGTTACCTAATAGAGAGTTTATAAGTGTACAGAAAGCTGATAAAACACTAATCCATTTTTTTTCACAGGTAGTGTCAACAATACCTACTGAGTCTCAGCAACCATATTTTATTATTAAGGATGAATTATTGTACAGGGTAGGTATAAATTCCCATACAGGGGAGGTGGTAGAACAACTGATGATCCCTGTCCCTTTCCGAGAAAGATTACTATCCCTTGCTCATGACCCTCCTATGGCAGGCCATCTGGGCAAGGACCAGACATTACAACATCTGCTATACCGGTTTTATTGGCCGGGAATACATGAACAGGTGGCTCAATACTGTAGAAGTTGTCCTGAGTGTCAACAGGTTGCAGCAATAGGCCAAAAAGACAAAGTGTCCCTGTTACCAATGCCCTTGGTTAGCAATGTATTTGAAAGGGTTGCAATGGATATTGTAGGCCCATTGCCAAGAAGTACAAAAGGGAATTGCTTTATATTAGTGGTGGTAGATTATGCTACAAAATATCCTGAAGCGATACCCCTTCGTACTGCCACCGCCACCCGGATAGCAGAGGAATTAGTGAAAATTTTCAGCCGTATGGGGATTCCAAAAACCATTCTAATTGATAGAGGCACTAATTTTAGTTCAGAGTTGTTACAAAAATTGTACCAAGCTTTAGGCATTAAAGCGGTTTTCACCACCCCCTACCATCCACAAACAGATGGGTTACTTGAGAGGTTTAACCAAACTCTAAAAAGAATGCTCAGGAAATACGTGACAGAGGAAGGTAATAAATGGGACATTTATCTACCCTATTTGATGTTTGCATATAGGGAGGTGCCACAAGTCTCAACGGGGTTCTCTCCATTCGAGTTACTGTATGGACATAACCCAAGAGGCCCATTGGACATTATTAAAGAAGAATGGGAAGACAAGAAGGGGAAACATAAGATAGAACCTTTAGAATATTGGCAACAACTGAGACGAAGGTTAATAACCTATGTAAAGAAAGCACATCAAAATAATTTACAACAACAAACTAAACAAAAGAATACTATGACAAACGAACAAAGCTCAAAGAATTCACTGCAGGTGATAAGGTTCTACTTTTATTACCCTCCTCTGAGAATAAGTTACTTATGAAATGGCAAGGGCCATATCAGATAGTGGAACGTAAGGGCCCAGTAACTTATTTGGTGGCTTGTCCTGAAAGGAAGAATAAAAATAAAGTATGTCATGTCAACTTGCTAAAACCCTGGGTGGACCGAACTTCTCTCTCCTGTAACTATGTCAGCCCTGAAACATCTGAATTTGAATCTGAATTAGACATAGCTTATAAAAGGTTAGAAGGTTCGAGTAACCTCTCAGAGGTGCAAATTAACCCACATTTAACTACCCAACAAACATATACATTACAAAGTATGTTAGAGCCCTATAGAACACTATTTACAAGTTTACCCAGAAAAATTACAGATGCAGTACATCATATTGTGGTATCTGAAGACACCCCATTAGGCAAAAAAGCGTACAGAATCCCTGAGAAACAAAGGGAAGAAGTAGTACAAGAGATCAAAAAGATGCAGGACCTGGGGATTATAGAACCATCACATAGTGAATGGACTTTTCCTATGGTGATAGTGGAGAAAAAAGAAGGTGGAATTAGGCTTTGTTTAGATTTTCAACGTCTAAATGCCATATCCAAATTTGATTGTTACCCAATGCCCCCCCGGATTGATGACATCATAGATCACCTGGGGGTAGCCCGTTATATCAGCACCTTAGACTTAACAAAGGGATACTGGCAGATTCCTCTAGATCCAAAGGATAAAGAAAGAACAGCCTTCAGTACACCGATTGGCCTATACCACTTCACAGTGATGCCATTTGGCCTGCATGGGGCGCCCACTACATTCCAATGGGTAATGGATAATATTCTGCAACCTCATACAGAGTATAGTGTGGCCTACCTGGATGATGTTGTGGTTTTTAGTCCTTCATGGGAAGAACATCTACAGCATCTCCAGGCTATATTATGTACCCTGTCAGAAGCTGGGTTGACACTAAATCCCCTTAAATGTTCATTGGCAATGCAGGAAACCAGGTATTTAGGTTTCCAAATTGGAAATGGGCTGGTAAAGCCAGAAATCTCAAAGATAGAAGCAGTAGCCAATACCCCCCAGCCAAGGACAAAAACAGATGTAAGGTCCTTTTTAGGACTAGTTGGCTACTACAGATGATTCATTCCTGATTGTTCCACAATAGCAGGACCTCTAACCAACCTCTTAAAGAAATGTAAGCCAGATAAGGTAAACTGGACACCTGAATGTGAAGAAGCATTCAGCAAACTAAAGGCTCAGGTATGTTCTTCACCAGTCCTACACTCTCCTGACTTTAACTGGCCATTTATAGTACAAACAGACGTGTCCAATTGTGGTATGGGGCGGTACTTACTCAATTAGTACAGGGAGAAGAGCATCCAGTCATATTTATAAGCCGGAAGTTACATGAGAGAGAAACATTATTCAGTTATTGAAAAGGAGTGTCTGGCAATCAAGTGGTCAATAGAAGCTTTACGCTTTTATTTATGGGGTAGGGAATTTGAGTTATGGGTAGACCACAACCCTATATGTTGGCTTCATGTGATGAAAGATAAAAACCCTCGTATAATGCGATGGTACTTAGCAATGCAACCCTACAGGTTTACGATAAAATATAGAAAAGGTTCAGAGCATAAGAATGCCGACTTTCTATCTAGATATGGAGTAGAAACTGTACCTACCTATCTTCAGGCCTCGGGGTAAAAGAAAGGTAGTGATTATTAAAAGAAATAAGTATCTATAATAGATAGTTTAATTTTTTTTTTTTTTTGGGACCCCGAGGTGGAGCCTTGGTGAGGGTGGGCTATGGCTCCATCTCTTGAGTAGAGATCTGAAGATAGGTATAGTAGTAACTCTTGTAAACCAAACATAATTTGTTTGGTTTGGGTGAGGAGGAATGTAAGAGAGAGAGCAAGCGAAGATCCATCTGCCCCCCTTTTGGGTTCCTTAATTCAAATGCTGCAGGACATTCAGAGGGACTCCAAGATGTACACTGTGTCCTGTTTTATGTTGTATGTTGTGTTTGTTGGGCTGGCCACCCACAATCTGTATTTATTTTTATATTCTCTGTGTGTGATTCCCCCTTTGTGTACATCATGGATCTCCTTCATAACTCTAGCAGCCTTAAGTTATGGAAACTAAGTGTGAAGCAGAAAGGTATTTAAAAATAAAGAAAATGCTGGCTTGTAACTTCAAGTCTTCAATTAATTAGTTTAAAGCCTCTGTGGAAAGCAGGCATTGCGACAGTGCGGGGCATTTTTAAGAAGTCTGCTCAAAACGCTCGCACTATCGCAAGGATGGAAAAGGCTCTGGAAGCAGTCTTTAATTTAATAAGGGTGTCCGTCTGCATTATAGACAGAATGGACGAAAAGAAACAAAATACAAGTGAAGTAAAGCCTTCCTTTTTATGGGAGATACAGAGAAGTCCAGACTGCTGTTGTTTAAATTCATTCTGAGCTCTGCCTTTGTTGTTTAGTTAGCAGTCTGTAGAAAACTGTTTAAACCGCCTGAAAAGTACTGGTTTGGGCACAATATTCCTATCGCTAGTGCTGCCATTTAATTAAAGTAAATTCTCCACAAGGCACAGAAGGAGTTCCCCCTTAAAAAGCACTACTGAAAGAGAGTATTGGTAATGTGAGTAACCTTTGTTTGTGTGCCTCTGCTTCTTGCTGAAAACATTCACATTACCAACACCTCTAGGAAGAAATATGTTTGGCTGTACTAAAAAGAATTAAGTAACACTCGACTTACCTGTATAAGGCAACTTAAATTATACCACGGTAGTTTTCTTTTTAAAGTTTCTGTGTAGCCAAAATGCTGCTGTTTCAGAAGCTCCCTGCTTCATTGTTCCCTATGGACCGCGCCAGTTCCCTGTTTTTATCCCTTACAAGAGGAACTTCCTTCTGTGAAAGTTAAAATATTGAGACAGCTCATAAAATTTGTTTTGAATGTCAAAATGTTTTTGGAATGTTACTTTATGTTTAAATAAAATAAGATATTTTATTTTGAGAAAGATTGAATGGATAAAATTTTAAAACTGGAGTAACGAGGTCACATGTCTGTAGAAACGGCTATATAAGCAGAACTACCTAGGAAGCTAGCAGTGTAAGGGAGGGTGTGAATCTGTTAACACCCAGTCCTGAGATAGTCAGTACTAACTCTGATATGTAAACTATGGACTTTTTGGCTTGGTTTATTATCTTGTCGTTTCCAGTCTGCTCTAGGTAATAAATTTTTAAGTTTATTCTGCTAATTTTTGTCCGAGCACTTTGTTTATCCCACACCATTTCACAGCCATGCATGTTAAAAAAAGAAGCCGCTTTTGTGAATAGGGACCAGGGTGTATCTCTCAATGCTCTGGAGAAATCTAGATCAGCTTAAAAGTCTCCATAAGTAAAGTCAGTGGACTGCTTCTATATGTATTCATTTGGTTGCTGTTAGCTCTGCATAGTAGTAGAGGATAATGAGCAAAAGGTGGACTGTATGATTGCTGACAGACACCAACAGATAAATTCTTGGCTAGCCACATTATCATTAATGGATGGGGCCGAGCATTACTATGACATATGGCATGTGGCCAAAGGTTTGTACATTGTGGAGAAGTTCCACCATGGTTGCATAGTAATGTATGTTGTGCACTTTAGACTCCAGTACGTTACACAGTTTATCTTTCTTACTTTACTGCTTCTATTTGATTTACTTCTCCTGTGCATTCAGTGTTCTTTATGCACATAGATTCATGTTTTTCACTTTGCATGGTTTGATAGTTGTGTGTGGATCATATTTTGAAGTAATGTTTAAATAGGGCCAGTAATGTTTTATGCTCCACACTTGACAGCATGCCATATTCATTGGAACTCAACAACTCTGTATGGTAATAGCTAATTAGGCTTGTAAGCCCACTTAATATTGATCTAATCAAGTTGGTTTTCCCTCTACATTCCATAGCGTGTTACACGTGTAATACTTTCTCTGCATGTATTTACAGGACTTAAAAAGTTGTGGCACTGGGCAAACAGAGTGGAATGGAGGTCATGCACCCATGGAAAAAGCCTATAACTAACCATGTCTACTGGGTGGCAGTTATAATTCCCGGACAGCAATGCTCAAGTCATGGAAGGCAAGTGGAATGGAATGATTTGACACATACAGAACATCCATGATGGACACAGCGAGTACTACCCAACATGTGCTCATGGACAACTGGAGGGGTGAGAGTCTCGTAAAAAATGGTTTAAACCAAGTAAGTGTACACCCCATTTTCTGTTTTACATCACAGGTACTCACTTTGTTTGCATTTTTTTCTTGATTGGTCACCAACAACCCAATATTAACAGAGCATGAGTGAAGACTGTTGATAAATGTATTGGGGCAGACTAGGTGGGCTGATGGCCCTCATCTGTTGACATATTAGATGTTTATATCTTGCTATGTTTCTATGTAACAAAGACTGGTTGATGCGACTTCCTGCTGTGTTGACTTGAGGTGCTTATATCTAGTCAAGTAATAACCATCAACATGGCACTGAATTTATGGTGCCAGTAATTGTGTGCCATGCATCCATAGGCACACTGAACACAAAGCAAACTTGCAGTTCATTTTGGGCCCCATGCATCCATGGTGTGTCATGTATTTTTGTATGCATCCAGTTTTTAAATAGATGTAAAAATCATTTTACTGCATTACATGCACAGTCGGCATAAATGATTGCCTGTCCACATGGTTAACTTATTTCAAGCAGCAGCTGATCATTGCGAAGTTTTATGATTATGCATTGGCTAGCAGTGTAATACCTAACCTCCCTTGTGTATCTTGTACTTGTAATCAACACAAAAAAGCACCGCATACTTATTACTACCACTGTACTTCCCCCTGATATAGCCTGCTTGTGTATGCACAGTGGCAGCATGAGCATTCATTCTCTCTCTCTCCCCCCTCCCCGCTCTCAATAACACAGAGAAAACTGCATTGAGAGTTGTAAAACCCATCTGGGCATAGCAGTACATGCAGTAAAGGGGGGTTAGGAGAATTGTTGGTTGACAATCATGTTGTACTCCTCTGAGTTTTTACTAATGAGCAGTCTAGCACTCTGCATTACTGTCATTGCTGAAAGCATTCCAAATTCTAATATGTTACAATCAGTTTTGGCCTGCTGTCATCATCACAGGAGTAATTTTAAGCAATGTCACCATTCATGGTTCTATCCATACATAGGACATATTTACTTATGTTAAGTCATATAATAAAGTTGGTGCACCAAGCAGCGCCAAGTGGCAATGGTGCAGTCAGTCGGTGTCATAGCTATTCCATCCTATAATAGACTACATAGGATGTACTTGCATAATATGCCCTGCTTTGTGAGTACTACTATGTACTGCATACCAATGGTTGGCCTTTGCACAACAGCACTCACAGATCACATAGTGATGACTTACTTTGGCAGCACTCTAATGGGAGGTAACTATAAAACTATACATTTTTTACTTATTTCTGGGTTGTCAAGAGTAGATATGTTTAAAAAAATACAATTGAATGCTGTAGACCCATTTTGAATTTTTGTTACAGTGGGATAATGAAATAATAATTTAAACAAACTGGATAAAACAGGACCACAATAAAAAGGTGGGCATTGCCATTTGACCTGTTGTTTAAATAAAATAATAAAGTAGTTTATGAAATTTGTTGTGATGGAGGGAGTAACAAATACCCAGATTTAAGATTTTTAATTATAAAATTAAAATCAATTGTTAAAAAATGCAGAAAAATAAATAAATAATAAGGACACAATTTTGGTCTTGTCCTCAGTGTTTAGTCAATAAATTACAGTTTAAGTAATGTATAAGAATAAAATAACAATATTGCTTTGTTGATATAGATCCTGAAGAAGTAGTAAGATCACTACAAAATGTAGATCTAACTGATATGACAGTTTAAAATGGGGAAAAAAAAAACACTAAAACTTTAGCCGGTGACTGGGTCTCATTGTCTACAATGGCGTGTGACAGTTCATATGAGTTTTTTGGGAGCTTGATCCCTCCAGGAGTCTCTTTCTATATTTTAGGCATGGGATGGGCCACATTGCCTCATTGTGGGTAGCTGCAGATTCAAGTTTGGTCACAATCCTCAAAGACCCCGGCTAGGAGGTCTTGCTTCAGAGAATAACAGTACCATACTATAGACTTTGAACATTTGACTTTTCTATTGAGGATAACCACTTCTTGAATCAACAACCTGGTTTGGATTGGACACCATATTAACAAGACAAAAACAACATCTGAAATAGTAAGTTACTTTAACTACAGTGACAATTTGAGTTAAAAATAGATCAAAGTTCAGCTCTGGTATGATTCCATTATGACCTGCTAGTCATAAACCTTATAGATTTAAGTAAGGAATGAATGCAGATATATTTAGAAACATGGATGTTTTTGACTCTCTGAAAGGAGTAACTGATGAAAGATCAATACCCCCGCATGCTGACAAAAAAACGGATGAAGACAGAATCTTACAGGGATCTATTAGTAAGAAAAAATTGAGCGGTGACCTAAATACTAAAAATCTAATTGGGAAATATGAAACACTTAAAGGGAACTGAGTGTAAAATGGCACAGTGTCAACCTAACTGAATATTACAAGCAAAAATGAATACCAAGAGGCCTTAGGGTCTCAACAGAATTACATTTAGGTTTTACAACAGTCACATTAGAGAAAAAATGGGACAGTGTTAGAAATAAATATTCGCTAGATTTTCTTTTACTTTTAGTTGAAGCTCTGAATATAGAATTAGTTAACATAAGTGGGGAGATTAAAACTCTTTATGAACAGTACAACAAAAAAAAGACATAAAAGACTTCTCAGATTTTTTGGATAAAATCCAGAAAGCACTTGATGATTATGAGAATAACTTGATTGATCAAAAATTGAAAAAAAATTCGGAAGAGATTTAAATGATTACACAGAAGGGAAGGTTTACACATACAGTACAATACATTTTCACTTTATAAACAACAGTACAGCTACAACCCTGACTCTGACAATCTCTACAATTCAGATAGCAGCCTAGATTGTAGAAAGCAACAGGGATACAAACCTTTTTTGGAAGGGGTTACTACAGAATGCAAGGTACACGGTGGAATAGAGGCCAAGGGAGGGGCAGAGGGGTGGGGATATCACCAAGAAGTATACAAAGCAAGGAGCAGAAAGAAGAGGAGAACAAGATATAGGCAATGAACTCAAGTTCAGTAAAGAAACAGAAACCATAGGGGAAAGAGTGGCCATGAGGAGTCAAAGTAGAGGACATCCATAGTTTTTAATCGTTCAAAAAGAAAACAAAATGAGACAGAAGGGAAAATATAGAACTTTGGACTGACCATTTGATCCCCCATTAGAAACGTAACTATTTTCATCTAAAAATGGACATGCAAAACTTCTACAGAAAGATAAGACTAAAATACATTTTTACTACAATAGAAGACCTTAGTGACCCAAAAGAAAAAGCAGAAAGACCCACTTTCACACTTAATTTAGACTACAGATCCAAATTCCCCCCACCAGGCCCAATACTCCCCAATATAATTACATATATGGAGATGGAAGATAAAGACCCTGAAAGGTTTGAAAAAAAATAAAGAAGATTAACGAAGATATTTTAATTTATCAGCAAAGGAATATGCAGCTCCAAGAAACCTAGAAAATGGCAACTCAATTGTCATTAAAAAAAGCTGATAAAGGAGGAGGGACAGTGATAAATACAGGACAGAGTGTCAGCACTAACTCAAAAACCAAGAATATTATCAAAAATGTGAAAATAACCCTACACACTTAGTTAAAACATTGGTCAAAGAACTATTAAAAGAAGGATTGGAAAATAGATATGTAACTGACTGGGAGTATAAGGCCTTGTTTAGACAAAACCCCGTCATGCTGTTTTTTTGTTTTTTTTTATGTCCTCCCAAAAATACATAAAGATTCATCTAATCCACCAGGAAGACCAACTATAGCTGGAATTTATTCTACACTGGAATCATTATCTGTTTATATAGCTTACTATTTACAACCATTGCTCTCAACAACCACAGCAAACCTTAAAGACAGTAAGGGCACTATACAATTATGAATAAAATAAATGAAGAGGAGTTAATTCTGCCAAACAGCATTCTAGTAACGTTTGATGTAAAAAAAAAAAAAAAAAAAATACAATATACTAGCATACTCCACAAAGAAGGTCTTGCAGCCCTAGAAGAAAAACTTAGAGCTGGCCCATCAGCACAGCAGTTGGAATTCCACCTGCGACACCGGCGACCCGGGTTCGGGAGTGGACTCAGGTCACTGGAGGGCAGGCTGGGGAAGAAGGCTCGAGGGTCCCATGGCAGCTCACCTTCTCTGGGGGGAGGGAGAGGACCAAAGCCTGCAACTTGTGTGACCCCGAGCGGAGACTCAAGGTACGACAAGCCCTGATTGCAGGAAGGGCAGGCCATGATGTGTGGTGGACATCGGCATGTTAGCCCTAGGCGTCAAGGCGCACACCACACGTAGGGAGAAAAACCAGGAGGATAACAACCCTCCATCTCCAGGAAGGCGGACACCAGGGCGTGCCCTCAATATGCTTTCACCACCCAGACCACCTTGCCCAGAGACAAGTATGCATTTGGGTGTATGGGCCCCACCTCATTACCGTCCAGGGGGTATAGCCATGGCTCTATGGGGTGCAGGGTAGCTCATTGGGAGGTGACTGGCAGATTGATGACTCCCAGGTTCCCTGAAGAGTCGGAGACTGGGGCACAAGGAGGAGGAAAAATAGAAAATTAAAAAAAAAAAAAACTTAGAGACAAGTGTTAAGAGAACCCTCCAAATTGGAACATGCTTCAAATGGCTAAATTGGTATTAACAAAACATTATTTCAGATTTGACAACATCTACTACTGGCAATGTAAGGGCACAGCTATGGGGTCATCTATGGCCTCTAGCTATGCCAACATATTTATGGATTCATTTGAACTAAAATATGTATTCAATGAAGAAAATGTATATCAAAGTAAAATAACATGCTGGAAAAGATTTATCGATGACTGTTTATACATATGGAAGGAAACAGAAGAGAAATTTAAATGTTTCTTTAGCTATCTGAATACTCAAACAGAATACCTCAAGTTTGCTATAACATATGACAAAATAATAGTAATTTTTTTTAACCTTAATATTATCAAAAGAGGTATTCATCTAGAAACAAAGGTATATTGAAAACCAACGGACAGGCCCAGCGGTGCTGAGGGCTAAGGTGCTGGACATCTTACCTCACACTACGCAGGCGACCCAGGTTCAAGAATGACCTCAGGTTGCCGAGGTGCCGGCACGGGGGGAGAGAGCGGGAGCAGGATCAAGCAGTGACTCTCCTCTCTCAGGTGGGGGGGTCACCCATCTATAGTCCCATAATCACTGGATGGAGGTCTGGTGATAGGTGCAGGCAGTAACTGGGTGACTGGTAGGGTGGGGTGTCCCATAGGGCATGCATACACATGCCTCCACATGCATCAGTCACATTGAGGACATGCAGGAGTTGGACTTGGGAGAATAAATGACAAAACTACTTACCAAAAAAAAAAGAAAACCAATGGATAGGAATGTCGTTTTTACATACCAGAAGCTTCCACAAGTCTAACATGATGGGAAATATCTCATATGGCCAACTAACAAATGCCAAAAGAAACTGCACCACAGAAGCGGACTACAACCAGACAGTAGACAAACTGGGTGAAAGATTTAGAGAAAGAGGTTATAGAGAGGGTACATTGAATCAGCCAGCTGTAGAAGTGATTTAGCATCATGAGATGATCTACTGAAATCTGTTCCAAAACTAGACCTGTTAAAGATAAAATTACAGTAGCCACCGTCTACTCTGACAACTTTGGTACCATTAAATCTTTTATACATAAATACTGGGGAATTGTGAGACCAAATGCCATAGGAGAGAAAGCCTTCAGTGAGAAACCACTGATATTACCCCAAAAAGTTAAATCATTAGGAGACAGACTGTGCCATGCAATGTACCAGAGCCCAGAAAGAAAATGCGAAACTTTCAAAGGTAGAAGTAAAATTATTGGCAATTACTCATGTGGACGATGTCAAAACTGTAATAGCACAAGAAAAAAAACAGCTTACAATCCATATCGAGATAAACATTTGGAAATTAAACAATGTATTACTTGCTAGACAGAACAGGTGGTCTACATATTAAAAGGCACAGGGTCATAATGTCACACAGCAGAATGCCGTGCGGCACAAGCACGTTGCACGATTTCAGATTATTTTCTTTTCTGTGGGGAGCTCTGCCCCCCACCCCCATTATGGGGGGCTGCACCTCTCCGGACCCCACACTTAGGATTCTAACTCTGGGGGGTCCAACTCGGAGGGCATACAGGTCCTGGTTTCGCCATAATGCCATACGGTATTAAGCGTACGACATTATGACCCGGTATGATCTTAAAATGCTTCTGTGACCTACACTATATAGGTCAAACATCTTGGTGTCTAAAAACACAACTAAATGAACACAGGAGTGATATAGGAAGGGGATACATAGATGCTGTAGCTGCACAACAGTTTATGGAAAATAGACCTAATGTATCAACCCTAAGATTTGTAGGATTGGAGAAAGTTGAAAGCCCTTGAGAGGAAGGAATCTAGAACAATGTTTATTACAAAGAGAGAATTCTGGATTGATAGGTTTGGCACTAGAGACAAATAATATGGGATCAATAAGGAAATATTATGGTCAGAATTTGTGGAGTAGGCACTAAGAGACAGTCTCTTGGGGCACGACAGAATTCACCAGATTGATAATTATAACACCAGAAATAGTTTGTGGAGTGTCTGAAATTCAGGTTACATAGACTGATCACTGCCAAATTTCTGCTCTTGGGATGGCGCGTGGCAGTGGCCACCTAATAGCCACAAAAATATTGTGACTGGGTGGGTCGAGACAAAGAGCTCCACTATCCTAGTGCAGCCCTTATGTCCCGATTCGGTCTTTTGAGTCAGGTTTATTAGAAGGTATAAATGCATGCTCTATTTAAGTACCTTTCATATTCTATAAAAAAAGACTGGGATGGTGTACCCTTTCATAGCAATGCAGCAGAACAGCAATACTGATGTTCGCCAAACTCAGTAGCCAAAGTCAGTAACCAATTTGGACTACATAGAGAAAAAGATGAAACAAACCTTTTTCCTATTTTAAAATCCTTCAAGATAGGATAAAAAATGTTGCCAGTAAAAACTTTTGTCAGTATTATATGGTAAAAATGGGAATGCTTGGAAAAGGTACAAACGTTTAAGTATAGAAAACGTCTGTCAACAAAAAAACTAAGTGTGAAAAAGGACAAAAGGCGCATGTCAAGTAAATGCAATAAACAAAAAATTATGCCTTTAGAAAACGGGACTGAGTATGCCTGAAAAAGGTCAAAAGGTGCATGTCAAACATGTCTAACACAAAGAGTAAAAACTAAGTCCTTAAAAAAAATGGGGCTAAGCATGCCTAAAAAAATGAAATGTTCCTACCTGTTATCATAGCAACTACTAAGTATAAACATATCAACAGAGAGAAACAACGTCAGCCACTTTGAAACATTTTAAGATGCCAGAAATGCACTTTAAATGACAACATAAGGTGGAATGTACTGAAATAAGGAGTAATAATAAACTTTATTTCACTTAAGCACCTTTCAGAATGTCAAGGTGCAGTACAATAAAATTGAAACAATAATAAAATCAGCAAACACAATGATAAAATAGTCTGACGGGTCCCTTCATTCCATGTCACTAAAGGCCTGCTGCCATAAAAAAAGTTTTCAATGCCTGTTTGAATCCCCCCACAGTTGCGCACTCCCGCAGCTGATGGGGTAGAGAATTCCAGAGGGTAGGGGCCGCGTACATAAAGCACAGGCCCCAGAAGATTTTAACGACACCCTCGGAATCTCCAGCATCCCCTCATCAGCCGAACAGAGTTGTCGCTCAGGGCAGTAGGGAACAAGAAGCTCTTTCAAGTAGTCGGGGGCCAAGTTCATGTAGGGCTTTATAAGTCAGTAAACCAACTCAGTAGCCAAAGTCAGTAGCCAATTTGGACCACTTAGAGAAAAAGATAAAAAAAAACCTTTTTTCCTGTTTTAAAATCCTTCAAGATAGGATTAAAAATGTTGCCAGTAGGCAATATGTATTAACACTTAACAATGGATGAGGAATGATAAGGTTTTACTAACGCACCACAGTAAAGAAAGTAACAATGAAGGAGAAATAACTAGAGATTAAAGCTGAGAAACGGGGCAAAGAGAGAAATTTATAAAACAAGAAAAAAGTTTATAGAAAAACACTGACTGGTTGACACTGGTATAATGTTACTATTTGCTATATACAAAATAAAAAACTAACAGCTGAGCTTTTAATATTACACAAGTATGGTCCAAGAAGAAGCAATATGTTTATCTTAAAAACACAAGTAGTAAACTTGAACAGACATTACAAATCATAAAAAGCACAGCACCCTAACAGGAGGTAACTATAAGACTATATGTTTTTTATTTAATTTTGGGTTGTCAAGAGTAGGTATATAAAAAATACAATTGAGTGCTGTACGCCCATTATGAATTTTTGTTACAGTGGGATAAAGAATAATATAAACAAATTGGATAAAAATTAACAGAACCACAATATAAAGGTGGGCATTGCTATTTGACCTGTTGTTAAAATAATAAAGTAGTTTATGCAATTTGTTGTGATAACATGGAGTAACAAATGCCCAGATTTAAGTTTTTTAGTTATAAAATTAAAATCAATTGTTAAAAAATGCAGAAAAATAAATAAATAATAAGGACACAATTTTGGTCTTGTCCTCAGTGTTTAGTCAATAAATTACAGTTTAAGTAATGTATAAGAATAAAATAACAATATTGCTTTGTTGATATAGATCCTGAAGAAGTAGTAAGATCACTACAAAATGTAGATCTAACTGATATGACAGTTTAAAATGGGGAAAAAAAACACTAAAACTTTAGCCGGTGACTGGGTCTCATTGTCTACAATGGCGTGTGACAGTTCATATGAGTTTTGGGAGCTTGATCCCTCCAGGAGTCTCTTTCTATATTTTAGGCATGGGATGGGCCACATTGCCTCATTGTGGGTAGCTGCAGATTCAAGTTTGGTCACAATCCTCAAAGACCCCGGCTAGGAGGTCTTGCTTCAGAGAATAACAGTACCATACTATAGACTTTGAACATTTGACTTTTCTATTGAGGATAACCACTTCTTGAATCAACAACCTGGTTTGGATTGGACACCATATTAACAAGACAAAAACAACATCTGAAATAGTAAGTTACTTTAACTACAGTGACAATTTGAGTTAAAAATAGATCAAAGTTCAGCTCTGGTATGATTCCATTATGACCTGCTAGTCATAAACCTTATAGATTTAAGTAAGGAATGAATGCAGATATATTTAGAAACATGGATGTTTTTGACTCTCTGAAAGGAGTAACTGATGAAAGATCAATACCCGCATGCTGACAAAAAACGGATGAAGACAGAATCTTACAGGGATCTATTAGCAAGAAAAAATTGAGCGGTGACCTAAATACTAAAAATCTAATTGGGAAATATGAAACACTTAAAGGGAACTGAGTGTAAAATGGCACAGTGTCAACCTAACTGAATATTACAAGCAAAAATGAATACCAAGAGGCCTTAGGGTCTCAACAGAATTACATTTAGGTTTTACAACAGTCACATTAGAGAAAAAATGGGACAGTGTTAGAAATAAATATTCGCTAGATTTTCTTTTACTTTTAGTTGAAGCTCTGAATATAGAATTAGTTAACATAAGTGGGGAGATTAAAACTCTTTATGAACAGTACAACAAAAAAAAGACATAAAAGACTTCTCAGATTTTTTGGATAAAATCCAGAAAGCACTTGATGATTATGAGAATAACTTGATTGATCAAAAATTGAAAAAAATTCGGAAGAGATTTAAATGATTACACAGAAGGGAAGGTTTACACATACAGTACAATACATTTTCACTTTATAAACAACAGTACAGCTACAACCCTGACTCTGACAATCTCTACAATTCAGATAGCAGCCTAGATTGTAGAAAGCAACAGGGATACAAACCTTTTTTGGAAGGGGTTACTACAGAATGCAAGGTACACGGTGGAATAGAGGCCAAGGAGGGGCAGAGGGTGGGGATATCACCAAGAAGTATACAAAGCAAGGAGCAGAAAGTAGAGAGAACAAGATATAGGCAATGAACTCAAGTTCAGTAAAGAAACAGAAACCATAGGGAAAGAGTGGCCATGAGGAGTCAAAGTAGAGGACATCCATAGTTTTAATCGTTCAAAAGAAAACAAAATGAGACAGAAGGAAAATATAGAACTTTGGACTGACCATTTGCTCCCCATTAGAAGCGTAACTATTTTCATCTAAAAATGGACATGCAAAACTTCTACAGAAAGATAAGACTAAAATACATTTTACTACAATAGAAGACCTTAGTGACCCAAAAGAAAAAGCAGAAAGACCCACTTTCACACTTAATTTAGACTACAGATCCAAATTCCCCACCAGGCCCAATACTCCCAATATAATTACATATATGGAGATGGAAGATAAGGACCCTGAAAGGTTTGAAAAAAATACAGAAGATTAACGAAGATATTTTAATTTATCAGCAAAGGAATATGCAGCTCAAGAAACCTAGAAAATGGCAACTCAATTGTCATTAAAAAGCTGATAAAGGAGGAGGACAGTGATAAATACAGGACAGAGTGTCAGCACTAACTCAAAAACCAAGAATATTATCAAAAATGTGAAAATAACCCTACACACTTAGTTAAAACATTGGTCAAAGAACTATTAAAAGAAGGATTGGAAAATAGATATGTAACTGACTGGGAGTATAAGGCCTTGTTTAGACAAAACCCCGTCATGCTGTTTTTTTTTTTATGTCCTCCCAAAAATACATAAAGATTCATCTAATCCACCAGGAAGACCAACTATAGCTGGAATTTATTCTACACTGGAATCATTATCTGTTTATATAGCTTACTATTTACAACCATTGCTCTCAACAACCACAGCAAACCTTAAAGACAGTAAGGGCACTATACAATTATGAATAAAATAAATGAAGAGGAGTTAATTCTGCCAAACAGCATTCTAGTAACGTTTGATGTAAAAAAAAAAAAAAAAATACAATATACTAGCATACTCCACAAAGAAGGTCTTGCAGCCCTAGAAGAAAAACTTAGAGCTGGCCCATCAGCACAGCAGTTGGATTTCCACCTGCGACACCGGCGACCCGGGTTCGGGAGTGGACTCAGGTCACTGGAGGGCAGGCTGGGGAAGAAGGCTCGAGGGTCCCATGGCAGCTCACCTTCTCTGGGGGGAGGGAGAGGACCAAAGCCTGCAACTTGTGTGACCCCGAGCGGAGACTCAAGGTACGACAAGCCCTGATTGCAGGGAAGGCAGGCCATGATGTGTGGTGGACATCGGCATGTTGCGCCTAGACGTCAAGGGCGCACACCACACGTAGGGAGAAAAACCAGGAGGATAACAACCCTCCATCTCCAGGAAGACGGGACACCAGGAGCGTGCCCTCAATATGCTTTCACCCACCCAGACCACCTTGCCCATCGAGACAAGTATGCATTTGGGGTGTATGGGCCCCACCTCATTACCCGTCCAGGGGGGGTATAGCCATGGCTCTATGGGGTGCAGGGTAGCTCATGGGTGAGGTGACTGGCAGATTGATGACTCCCAGGTTCCCCTGAAGAGTCGGAGACTGGGGGCACAAGGAGGAGGAAAAATAGAAAATTAAAAAAAAAAAAAAACTTAGAGACAAGTGTTACAGAGAACCCTCCAAATTGGAACATGCTTCAAATGGCTAAATTGGTATTAACAAAACATTATTTCAGATTTGACAACATCTACTACTGGCAATGTAAGGGCACAGCTATGGGGTCATCTATGGCCTCTAGCTATGCCAACATATTTATGGATTCATTTGAACTAAAATATGTATTCAATGAAGAAAATGTATATCAAAGTAAAATAACATGCTGGAAAAGATTTATCGATGACTGTTTATACATATGGAAGGAAACAAAGAGAAATTTAAATGTTTCTTTAGCTATCTGAATACTCAAACAGAATACCTCAAGTTTGCTATAACATATGACAAAATAATAGTAATTTTTTTAACCTTAATATTATCAAAAGAGGTATTCATCTAGAAACAAAGGTATATTGAAACCAACGGACAGGCCCAGCGGTGCTGAGGGCTAAGGTGCTGGACATCTTACCTCACACTCATAGGCGACCCAGGTTCAAGGAATGACCTCAGGTTGCCGAGGTGCCGCACCGGGGAGAGAGCGGGAGCAGGATCAAGCAGTGACTCTCCTCTCTCAGGTGGGGGGGTCACCCATCTATAGTCCCATAATCACTGGATGGAGGTCTGGTGATAGGTGCAGGCAGTAACTGGGTGACTGGTAGGGTGGGGTGTCCCATAGGGCATGCGTACACATGCCTCCACATGCATCAGTCACATTGAGGACATGCAGGAGTTGGACTTGGGAGAATAAATGACAAAACTACTTACCAAAAAAAAAAGAAAACCAATGGATAGGAATGTCGTTTTTACATACCAGAAGCTTCCACAAGTCTAACATGATGGGAAATATCTCATATGGCCAACTAACAAATGCCAAAAGAAACTGCACCACAGAAGCGGACTACAACCAGACAGTAGACAAACTGGTGAAAGATTTAGAAAAGAGGTTATGAGAGGGTACATTGAATCAGCCAGCTGTAGAAGTGATTTAGCATCATGAGATGATCTACTGAAATCTGTTCCAAAACTAGACCTGTTAAAGATAAAATTACAGTAGCCACCGTCTACTCTGACAACTTTGGTACCATTAAATCTTTTATACATAAATACTGGGGGATTGTGAGACCAAATGCCATAGGAGAGAAAGCCTTCAGTGAGAAACCACTGATATTACCCCAAAAAGTTAAATCATTAGGAGACAGACTGTGCCATGCAATGTACCAGAGCCCAGAAAGAAAATGCGAAACTTTCAAAGGTAGAAGTAAATTATTGGCAATTACTCATGTGGACGATGTCAAAACTGTAATAGCACAAGAAAAAAAACAGCTTACAATCCATATCGAGATAAACATTTGGAAATTAAACAATGTATTACTTGCTAGACAGAACAGGTGGTCTACATATTAAAAGGCACAGGGTCATAATGTCACACAGCAGAATGCCGTGCGGCACAAGCACGTTGCCGATTTCAGATTATTTTCTTTTCTGTGGGGCTCTGCCCCATCCCAATATAGGGGCTGCACCTCTCGGACCCCACACTTAGGATTCTAACTCTGGGGGGTCCAACTCGGAGGGCATACAGGTCCTGGTTTCGCCATAATGCCATACGGTATTAAGCGTACGACATTATGACCCGGTATGATCTTAAAATGCTTCTGTGACCTACACTATATAGGTCAAACATCTTGGTGTCTAAAAACACAACTAAATGAACACAGGAGTGATATAGGAAGGGGATACATAGATGCTGTAGCTGCACAACAGTTTATGGAAAATAGACCTAATGTATCAACCCTAAGATTTGTAGGATTGGAGAAAGTTGAAAGCCCTTCGAGAGGAAGGAATCTAGAACAATGTTTATTACAAAGAGAGGAATTCTGGATTGATAGGTTTGGCACTAGAGACAAATAATATGGGATCAATAAGGAAATATTATGGTCAGAATTTGTGGAGTAGGCACTTAAGAGACAGTCTCTTGGGGCATCGCACAGAATTCACCAGATTGATAATTATAACACCAGAAATAGTTTGTGGAGTGTCTGAAATTCAGGTTACATAGACTGATCACTGCCAAATTTCTGCTCTTGGGATGGCGCGTGGCAGTGGCCACCTAATAGCCACAAAAATATTGTGACTGGGTGGGTCGAGACAAAGAGCTCCACTATCCTAGTGCAGCCCTTATGTCCCGATTCGGTCTTTTGAGTCAGGTTTATTAGAAGGTATAAATGCATGCTCTATTTAAGTACCTTTCATATTCTATAAAAAAGACTGGGATGGTGTACCCTTTCATAGCAATGCAGCAGAACAAGCAATACTGATGTTAAGCCAAACTCAGTAGCCAAAGTCAGTAACCAATTTGGACTACATAAGAAAAAGATGAAACAAACCTTTTCCTATTTTAAAATCCTTCAAGATAGGATAAAAATGTTGCCAGTAAAACTTTTGTCAGTATTATATGGTAAAAATGGGAATGCTTGGAAAAGGTACAAACGTTTAAGTATAGAAAACGTCTGTCAACAAAAAAACTAAGTGTGAAAAAGGACAAAAGGCGCATGTCAAGTAAATGCAATAAACAAAAAATTATGCCTTTAGAAAACGGGACTGAGTATGCCTGAAAAAGGTCAAAAGGTGCATGTCAAACATGTCTAACACAAAGACTAAAAAACTAAGTCCTTAAAAAAAATGGGGCTAAGCATGCCTAAAAATGAAATGTTCCTACCTGTTATCATAGCAACTACTAAGTATAAACATATCAACAGAGAGAAACAACGTCAACCACTTTGAAACATTTTAAGATGCCAGAAATGCACTTTAAATGACAACATAAGGTGGAATGTACTGAAATAAGGAGTAATAATAAACTTTATTTCACTTAAGCACCTTTCAGAATGTCAAGGTGCAGTACAATAAAATTGAAACAATAATAAAATCAGCAAACACAATGATAAAATAGTCTGACGGGTCCCTTCATTCCATGTCACTAAAGGCCTGCTGCCATAAAAAAGTTTTCAATGCCTGTTTGAATCCCCCCACAGTTGCACACTCCCGCAGCTGATGGGGTAGAGAATTCCAGAGGGTAGGGGCCGCGTACATAAAGCACAGGCCCCAGAAGATTTTAACGACACCCTCGGAATCTCCAGCATCCCCTCATCAGCCGAACAGAGTTGTCGCTCAGGGCAGTAGGGAACAAGAAGCTCTTTCAAGTAGTCGGGGCCAAGTTCATGTAGGGCTTTATAAGTCAGTAAACCAACTCAGTAGCCAAAGTCAGTAGCCAATTTGGACCACTTAGAGAAAAAGATAAAAAAAACACTTTTTTCCTGTTTTAAAATCCTTCAAGATAGGATTAAAAATGTTGCCAGTAGGCAATATGTATTAACACTTAACAATGGATGAGGAATGATAAGGTTTTACTAACGCACCACAGTAAAGAAAGTAACAATGAAGGAGAAATAACTAGAGATTAAAGCTGAGAAGCGGGGCAAAGAGAAATTTATAAAACAAGAAAAAAGTTTATAGAAAAACACTGACTGGTTGACACTGGTATAATGTTACTATTTGCTATATACAAAATAAAAAACTAACAGCTGAGCTTTTAATATTACACAAGTATGGTCCAAGAAGAAGCAATATGTTTATCTTAAAAACACAAGTAGTAAACTTGAACAGACATTACAAATCATAAAAAGCACAGCACCCTAACAGGAGGTAACTATAAGACTATATGTTTTTTATTTAATTTTGGGTTGTCAAGAGTAGTTATATAAAAAATACAATTGAGTGCTGTACGCCCATTATGAATTTTTGTTACAGTGGGATAAAGAATAATATAAACAAATTGGATAAAAATTAACAGAACCACAATATAAAGGTGGGCATTGCTATTTGACCTGTTGTTAAAATAATAAAGTAGTTTATGCAATTTGTTGTGATAACATGGAGTAACAAATGCCCAGATTTAAGTTTTTTAGTTATAAAATTAAAATCAATTGTTAAAAAATGCAGAAAAATTTATAAGTAATAAGGACACACTTTTTGTCTTGTCCCCAATGTTTAGTCAATAAATTACAGTTTAAACAGTGTATAATAATAAAATAACAATATTGCTTTGTTGATTTAGATCCTGAAGAAGTAGTGACATCACTATGAAACATAGATCTAACTGATATGGTGGTTCAAAAAAAACAATAAAACTTTATCTGGTGAGTGGGTCTCATCGCCAATAGCTTATGTTACTTTGGCAGTACTCTGCTCAGAATTTACTAAAGAGAAGAGGGGGGTGACACCCAAGGGGGAGAAATGGGGATAAATGATAGAAACAGGGGGGAAGGAGGGTTTGAAGGCACTGAGGGTGGACAAGGCACCAGGCCCAGATGGCATCCACCCCAGGGTACTGAAGGAGCTGGCAGAGGTCCTTGCAGGACCTTTGGCAGACCTATTTAATGCCTCACTACATTCGGGGTATATACCTCAGGACTGGAGGATGGCTCATGTGGTGCCCCTCCACAAGAGTGGCCCCAAGGATGAACCGGGAAACTACAGATCAGTGAGCCTCACATCCATCGTGGGTAAGCTAATGGAGACTATCCTGAAGGAGAGGCTGGTGGCCTCCTAGAGGCCAAAGGACTACAGGACAGCAGACAGCATGGCTTCATAGGGCAGATTCTGCCAAACCAACCTGGTGGAGTTCTATGACTGGGTAACTAGGCAGCTGGACAGGGGCCATGCAGTGGATGTCCTGTATCTGGACTTCAGTAAGGCATTCGACTCGGTGCTGCATGGAAGGCTGGGAAGTAAGCTAGTAGGCACAGGGGCGGGTGCAAAGCTGGTGAGATGGGTAGGAAATTGGCTTCAGGGAAGGCAACAAAGGGTGGTGGTGGGTGGGGAGCTCTCACACCCAAGGGTAGTGACGAGCGGTGTTCCACAGGGCTCGGTGTTGGGACCAGTGTTGTTTGGGATATTCATTGCAGACACATCATAGGACATCAAGAGCAAGATCAGTCTGTTTGCTGATAATACCAAGGTAGGAGCGGTGGTGGATGACCTAGGAGGATGGCAGGGGTTGCAGGATGATCTGGCAAAGCTTGAAACCTGGTCAGACACCTGGCAACTGGGGTTTAAGGCCAAAAAGTGCAAGGTGCTGCATTTTGGGATGAAGAACCCAAGGAGGAGTTACCAGCTGGGGGGAATGCAGCTAGCCCAGACAGAGGAGGAGAAGGATCTGGGGGTGCTCATTACAGGGTCAATGAACAATTTGGCACAATGTAGGAAGGCAGCTGTAAAGGCCAACAAAATACTAGGTTGCACTGCAAGGGGCATATCCTCAAGGAGGGAGGAAGTGATTCTGCCACTGTATAGGTCGTTAGTTAGACCACACCTGGAGTACTGCGTGCAGTACTGGCGTCCATATCTGAAGAGGGACATTAAGTTACTGGAGGGGGTGCAGCGCAGGGTGACAAAGATGATCAAGGGGCCGGGGGACTTATCATATGAGAGGAAGCTGAGGGAGTTGAACATGTACTCACTGGAGGAGAGGAGGGACGGGGGGACATGATTGAAACCTTTAAGTACATGAAAGGAATAAACAAGACAGGTACAGAAGGGCTGTTCAAAGTAAGGGAGGAGAGGGACACCAGGGGCCATGATATAAGACTGGAGGGAGAAAGGTTCAGGAGGGAGATAAGGAGACACTTTTTTACAGAGAGGGTGGTGGCTGGGTGGAATGCGTTACCTACAGAAGTGGTATCCAGTAGAACAGTGGACTGCTGCAAAAGGGGATGGGACAGGACAAGGGGGAGGGTTAATGAAGGGGAAGGGTGGAAGGAAGGGGCAGCTGCAGAATAAGGGGTGCTAGCTGCACATTCGAACAGACTTGATAGACCTCTAGGCCTTTATTTGCTGGCAAATTTCATATGTTCGTATGCCAATGTTTCTAGATGTTACTTTATATGATGCTTCAAGTAAATGCTGCTATTTGTGCAAATGTGCCATCATACTCTGTTGCTCACCATGTGCACCCTGACATCTAGCAATATTACTTGCAAAATATCTAAATACATTGCTTTTCCTGCAGGTGTGGAATCAACAGAGAAGCTGGTGTCTCTCCTCGAAAATCAGCAGTTGGTTAAAGACATTACACGACTCTCACCACACCATCAAATGGCGTCAGTGGAAGCATTCCACAGCACCATAATACGCTTTGTGCCCAAGTACACATAATTTTCCTTTGGGATGCAATGCAGGTAAGGGCAGTGCTCAAGCACCACTAATAATGTAACATTACATTCACTAATTTACCGCAGTGTATTGAAGGAACGCAAATCACTACAGGAGGGACATGGGTAAATATGACACATAGTATTTGGACTCATAATGATCATGACAAATGGCTTGTTAGAAACATAGAATTTGGAGGCAGAAAAGGCATGCATGGCCCACCCAATCTGTCCACTTCCACTACCTGTTTCTTACGCCACAGATCCGAAGTGATCCTTGGTTTACCCTCTCTTTCATATTGCAAGACTTCCGTTGTATGTGTGCCATGCCCTTTTGAATTCCCTTATGGTTTTTGCCCCAAAACATCCAAAGCCCCTTCTGTGAAATAATGCTTTCTTACATTATCCTTGAGTCTATCCCCTTCTATTCTCAGATCAGGGCACCTAGTTCTGGGGCAACTTTTCTTATGAAAGCTGCTCTCCTCTTGTACCATTTTTATACCCTATAGGTATTCCAAAGTCTCTGTCATATCACCCCTTGTTTAACTCTCTTACAAGGAGCAAATATCGAGACCTTGCAGCCTCCCCTTGTATTACTTGTGATGTATGCACTGCATCATTTTTGTCACCCTTCTCTGAACCACCTCTAGTCTGTCAACTCCAGTACTCCACATGAGGTAATTGTTAATAATTGATAATTGCACACCTCACATGGTGTGTGTGTGCAACAAGCAACATGCCAAATACGGCACCTTTTTGAGTCTTACTTGGTAGCAGTCATTCATGCACAGGTTATGATCAGTTGTAAGGCAGCTCAAGACATGCAGACAATAAGTACTATATTGTATGGATATCTTGGCACACATATCGCCAGCTGTGTTTACCTTGCCGTATTTCTGTGCTTACTATGGCTGCATGTCCAGCAACTTTGTTAGTGTATTACGCTAATTAGTCTGTTCCTACTGTTTTCAAGGTTGTATGTGTAACCCCTCTTCACGCCCCCATCTAGGGCCATACTTCTTTCGCAGATGGTCTGGGGCAAATGAAGAAGGGGTACCCTCAAGCGCTAAACATTCAAGACCAATGCATTCACTACAAGGCAGGAAAAGTTGTATACTACCTTTCTGATGTCTTCAACATGTGCACTTTCACCTTCACCCACAGCATCTGGTTTCTTTTCTTTCACCCCGAAGGCCATCCACCGGACCAGGAGCACCACGCTGCTTATCTCCGGAGCCCCCACTATTTAGTCTCTGCACCTCACCAAGTGTGGGATAAATCTTCATCTGGAATGCAACTTGTGAAAAATTAATTGAACTGAAAATAAAGGGGAAAAGAAGATTTATTTCATTAGCTTCCCCTCTCAGTTTGAATAAGGCACATCACTACTATTTCCTCCCAAACTGGCTTCTTTATTCAGCTCCTGCACAGCAAATGATTCCTAGCAATGTAGGGGTCACACACTTCATGTAACTAAATAAGCAGCTCCATGGGGCTAATCTAATTTTTTACACATACTGGCTGGCCATTTTTACAGAAGCAGAAACGATGTTTCTTAAGGCAGTCACAAGCAAGGATTTTTCCTACTCTATCTCGGATGCTTTACCCAAGACCTCTTGAACTCAGATCCCTGCAATCTCCTGGCTTCTTTGGATCTGTTAAGCCAAACCTTTCCGTTCTTACCCCAGGTTACCCACTTTCTTACTGCCACTGGTCATCCCCCACAAGCTCTGGTGAGGGAAAGTGGTTTGCTTCCCCCACCTGGACCCCCTGGGCACTGGCCCAAACCTAGGGGTGGCAGGATTTTTCCTTATGATCCAGGCCCAGTAGCCCACTCCAAGGCTGGTACTATACATGTGTTATTTCAGCACATACCACCTTTGCTCAGATCAACTTCTCCCCGGCCAGCTCCACTGGTGCAAGGGCCCCAAAACCCAGCCCTGGTCCAGTACTTCTGCCCCATGCTACTGACCATCGTGTCTTCTCCCTGATGGCCAAAACTGCTCCAACTTCTGCTGCTCATCTTCCTACGGGGGTTCCCTGCCAAGCCCACATCTCCTTCCTCTTCTACCTTGGCTTGCGTTAAGCTCCAGCCCAAGGGCCACCCTCCATGGTCTGCCATATGGCCTGTGACCTGCCTGGCCCTCAATGTGCCGGTGCCCCAGGACCTGCCCCTCCATTGCAGGCCCCATCTTCTGGGTGAAAGGCCCCCCGGCTCCTGATACTCCTAGACTGCCTGCCACACCAGGTACGAGGGAAACCAGTGCCACAGGCTCCCCTCCTGTGGGGGCCCTGCCACTGCCCCCACAGCCCTGGCGGCCCAAGGTACACTATAAAGGGGTCTCTAAGGGCTCCTAATATTACCAGCCTACAAAGCCACCTACCTTCCCTGCCTCCAAATGATGCAGGACCTGGCTACCAATGCTTTCCCTACGAAGCTCCATTCCCCCAGCTCCTCATCAACCACTATGCTTAGAAGTCTGTCCTGTCTGTACTTTGGGGGAACCCCACTGGCCCTCCTGGACCACTGAGGTCCCTCACTTGCCCACCTCACTCTGCTCCTCCAGACCCAGGCCTAATGGCTGGGCTGGAAAGGCTCCAATACTTCCTGTCTGTTCACTTATACTCCCTAAAACCTACTTTCTGCCACAACCTTGAGGCGTCCAGCAGTGAATATCCCCCAGAGCACTAACACAGTCCCTAGCTCTGGGGGGGTAGGAGGGGAAAAGGGATGCCTAAATGGGAATATAAGCCCCTCCTTTTGGGGGGGCTTACACTCTTCCTCCACCCAGAAAATCATTCCCTCCTGGGAATGATGGCAAGAGCCCAGTGATGGTCTTCTCCCATCAGACTGAGTATGCGCACTCCCCAGCCTTTTGGCAATAGATGCACCACACCTGGCCACAGGCACCACCCAACAGCCAGGAGATATCTACATGGTTAGCAACAACCTTCATTATTTCTTTAATAAACGATTTCAATCATTTCTCACAATGATTAAACTTTTCAGAATTAAGCATCTGCAAACAACAATAATGAGGTATATACAGTGTAATTATCCCCAGACACCTCCCACCAAATCGTTAAAACAAGTTTCACTGTGTACAGTCCCCAAACCACTCTCTCACATTTATACACACACACACACACACACACACACACACACACACACACACACACACACACACACACACACACACATCCTCTCACCAGTCTCCCAAATGTTTTTATGATGATTAATATAACATTATAATTGTGAATTTAAGAGCTTTAATTTTAAGAAAAACTGTATACAATCACCATAACTCAGCTCTGAAACCAATTGCCAGGGCAGTTCATAAATCCAAACTCCAGAAGCCAGGTTGTAGGCCTCCCACCTGGAAGGAAATAATAGGCTGGATCTGGCTTGGTGGTTACATCTCCAAAGGAATCCCGATCCAGAAGATAATATTTGGTCCGGGTCCCAGCCAAGACCTGGACCAAAGCAAAATGCTTGAACAGTATTAGGCCAGACCAGGTTCTTGTGCGACACATCGACCATGCCTGCTGAATCAACCACTGAGATGGGGCACCTCCTCCACTGGGATGATTCTTTAAGTGTTCCATCTGCTCCTTAAAGATCCAGTCCTCCCTTATCACCACAATGTCATCCCAAATCCGTTCTAGCACATAAGGATAGTTCAAATGAGGATATTCTATCCGTAGCCTCCTTTCAGCCTGGCTCCATTCTGGCAAGTCCCTCATACTAGTCCTCCTGGCTTGTCCCAAAGGTAGCCATATCCCCAGTCGATAATTAAAATTCAATGGGTCATTTGGATTTAACCCATTCATCTGGGACTGGAGAGTCTTAGCCTGGATCGGGAGCTGTGGGGTGTTGTCTGCTAGGGTGATCACAGGGCAATGGTATGGCCTGGGGATTGCCCTAGCCACCTGGTGGTCCTAGAACTGAAAGCTCCAGCCCAAGGGCAACCCCCATGGTCTGCCATATGACCTGTCACCCACCTGGACCTCAATGTACTGGTGCCCCAAGACCTGCCCCTACATAGCAGGCCCCATCTTTTAGGTGAAGGGCCCCCTGGCTCCCGCTACTCCTAGGCCACCCTGCCACACCAGGTACAAGGGAAACCACTGCCACATCTCCCCTCCTATGGAGGCCCTGCCACTGCCCACACAGCTCTGGTGGCCCAAGGTACACTATAAAGGGGTCTCTAAGGGCTCCTAACATTACCGGCCTACAAAGCCACCTACCTTCCCTGCCTCCAAATGACGCAGGACCTGGCTACCAATGCTTCCCCCATGGAGCTCCATTTCCCCAGCTCCTCATCGATCACGATGCTTAGAAGTCTGTCCTGTCTGTACTTTGGGGAGGTCCACCACTGGCCCTCCTGGACCGCCGAGCTCCCTCACTTGCCCACCTTACTCTGCTCCTCCAGCCACCCTCCTCCAGACCCAGGCCGAATGCCGGGGCTGGAAAGGCTCCAATACTTCCTATCTGTTCACTTATATACTCCCTAAAACTTACTTTCTGCCACAAACTTGAGGCGTCCAGCAGTCAGTATCCCCCAGAGTACTAACACATTCCCTAGCTCGGGGGGGGGGGGTAGGTGAGGGAAAGGGATGCCTAAATGGGAATATAAGCCCCTACTTTAAGGGGGGCTTACACTCTTTCCCCATCCAGAAAATCATTCCCTCCTGGGAATGATGGCAAGAGCCCAGTGATGGTCTTCTCCCATCAGACTGAGTGTGCGCACTCCCCAGCCTTTTGGCAATAGATGCACCACACCTGGCCACAGGCACCACCCAACAGCCAGGAGATATCTACATGGTTAGCAACAACCTTCATTATTTCTTTAATAAACGATTTCAATCATTTCTCACAATGATTAAACTCTTCAGAATTAAGCATCTGCAAACAATAATGAGGTATATACAGTGTAATTATCCCCAGACCCCTCCCACCAAATCGTTAAAACAAGTTTCACTGTGTACAGTCCCCAAACCACTCTCACACATTTACACACACACACATCCTCTCACCAGTCTCCCAAATGCTTTTATTATGATTAATATAACAACATTATAATTATGAATTTAAGAGCTTTAATTTTAAGAAAAACTGTATACAATCACCATAACTCGGCTTTGAAGAGCAATTGCCCAGGTGCAGTTCATAAATCCAAACTCCAGAAGGCCAGGTTGTAGGCCTCCCACCCGGAAGGAAAAAATAGGCTGGATCTGGCTTGGTGGTTACATCTCCAAAGGAATCCCGGTCCAGAAGATAATATTTGGTCCGGGTCCCAGCCAAGACCTGGACCAAAGCAAAATGCTTGAACAGTATTAGGCCATACCAGGTCCTTATGTGACACATCGACCATGCCTGCTGAATCAACCACTGAGATGGGGCACCTCCTCCACTGGGATGATTCTTTAAGTGTTCCATCTGCTCCTTAAAGATCCAGTCCTCTCTTATCTCCTCTGATGTCCCAAATCCATTCTGGCATATAAGGATATTTCAAATGAGGATATTCTATCCGTAGCCACCTTCTTTTGGCCTGGCTATATTTTGGCAAGTCCCTCACACTGGTCCTTCTGACTTGTCCCAAAGGTATCCATATTCCCAGTCGATATTTAAAAATTCAACGGGTCATTTTAACTCGTCCATCCGGGTCCGGAGAGTCTTAGCCTAGATCGGGAGCTATAGGGTGTTGTCTGCTAGGGTGATCACAGGGCAATGGTACAGCCTGGGAATTGCCCTAGCCACCTGGTGGTCCTGGAACTGAAAGCTCCAGCCCAAGGGCTAACCTCCATGGTCCGCCATATGGCCTGTGACCTGCCTGGCCCTCAATGTGCTGGCGCCCCAGGACCTGATCCTCCATAGCAGGCCCCATCTTCTGGGTGAAGGGCCCCGCAGCTCCCACTACTCCTAGGCCGCCCTGCCACACCAGGTACAAGGGAAACCACTGTCACCAGTTCCCCTCCTATGGAGGCCCTGCCACTGCCCTCACAGCCCTGGTGGCCCAAGTTACACTATAACGAGGTCTCTAAGGGCTCCTAACATTCTTGGCCGACAAAGCCAACTACCTTCCCTGCCCCCAAACGATGCAGCACCTGGCTACTCATGCTTCCCCCATGGAGCTCCATTCCTCCAGCTCCTCATCAACCACAGCTCTTAGAAGGCCTTCCTGTCTCTACATTGGGGGGGGCCCCCCACTGGCCCTCCCGGACCACCAAGCTCCCCCTCACTTGCCCACCTTACTCTGCTCCTCCAGCCACCCCCCTCCAGCCCCAGGCCAAATGCCTGAGCTGGAAAGTCCCTAATACTTCCTGTCTGTTCTCTTATATACTCCCTAAAATCTACTCTCTACTGCCACCTTGAGGTGTCCAGCAGCCAATATCCCCCAGAGCACTAACATATTCCCAACCTCGGGGGGTAGGAGGGGGAAAGGGATGCCTAAATGGGAATATAAGCCCCTTCTTTAAGGGTGGCTTACATATGAAATGAATGAGTCTATCGTCTGTACAGCAATGGATGTGTAGTCATTGTACCAGCAGTGCATATGGCGAGTGCTATGGCCGCATCAAAAATGTAAACAAAGGGGGATGACCTCAAACTACTCTATGAATATTACTTGTCAGAGGGATTTGGGTTTTTCGAAGATATCTAAAGCCTGTTAGAAATTTATTTTTTAAGAATGGTGATGTCTTGTAATTATGGAGAATGTTTCTCTGACCTTTGTGATGTAATGCTTATATGTTATGATAATTTCATTATGTCTTTAGAGCATAAGCCTAAATGTGCTTCACTTAATAAACATATATTTTAAAAAAACTATAAACAAAAAACTGATGACGTGCACTGTTGAGCATGGCTACTGGCGCTCAATGTATAATGTGACAATATTCTGGCAGCCATGCTTCATATTTTTTTTTCTGATTTCCATGACTTGCATACAGTATATACTTGTATGTGGAGAATATTTAACACATTCCACATACATTGTCTTCCCATTCACATATCTGAGGTAGCAATGATAGTTCAGGTACATTTTGGTCTCGTTACCTCATGGCTTCCATTACCGTGTCCATTGCAGGCACTGTGCAAATTGACATACTCAAGTCAAGGCAGCAAAGTGTGCTTTCAAGGGGTTTGAAAGATGGACAGGTCAGCCAACTCAGGACCTGTACCACAAAGTTTCACCCATCGCTTGATTGCTACACTGAGGTGTGGTTTTTAAATAAAGCAAGGGCTAAAAAAATGCATACCATTATCTAATCGGGAGGGAAACAGCCCAACATTGGCTGTGTACCATCTTCTACATACCTTGGTTTAGTATAGAGTAATCTAACAATGCTCCTGTAATGTTGTAATTTTGTTCCCATGACAATCTGGAACTAAGTGATATTTTGTGTTTTTTCCAGACTGTTCATCGCAGCCATGCACTACAATGAAAACAGCACACGACAGACAGTGCTGGATGATGCCAGCAAGCAGAAACTGGAGGTTTACTTCTCCAAGTACAAAAAAGGGAACCCATCAGTCTGCATAGTTAAAAGAAAGGCCACCTATGGTAAGTTACACAGCTAACATCACTATCAACTTGGAAAACTGTCATACTGTCAGTGGCAGAAGATGCATGTACAAGTTGTTTGTTGTTCTCTTTTCCTGTGTATCCATACATGCACTGATGCTTCGGTATGTGTGCATACACCACACAACAGTTCACAACCACAGTTTCATCACCAGAAGACAGATGAGCAATAAGTTTGTGGGGGGTGGGCAGAAAAGGGAGAAGGTTTGGCTCTGTACATCAGGGAGAGTATTAAGTTGACTGAGACACAGGGAAAGCAGGGGTGGGGACGTAGATACTATGGGTTGCCCGTGTGACGGCCAATGGTGGGACAGGGGTCCAGTGGAATCTTGCCACACCATGGCAGCTAAATGGGAGGTGCTGATGGTTGATTGAGTGAGTTGATTTCACTCTGACAGATGTTGAGTTGAGCACCACAGCTGCTGCCTCATCCTGTAGCAGAGACATCCAGTACACCGTGCAAGGGGCACGCCTCAGGCAGCTACTGCTAGAACATACAAGGGAGGGTGCATTTTTGGACCTGTTACTGAAAAGGGATAAGTGACAAGAATGTCCTTGCAGGGGGCACCAGAGAGCCAGCTTCCAGGCAGGACATTTTTCTCTACAGTTCTCTACCACGGCTCCATTGAATCCTAACTTGTTACAGCTAAAATGCCCATTAGCAGAAGATCTTCAACTGCATCAAATTCTGCTCAACTCGAGCTTTCCAAAGATACCACATTGAATATGGGGCATACAAAAAACATCCAGTCCCAAGCATCAGGAGCTTCAAGGCCTGCAGATCCCCAGACATTAGCGGGGCCATCGGGAGAAGTACTAGAGCCTTCCCTCAAGGAAACCCCATCGGGGTCCCCCTGGCAGACCATACTGGAGTCGGTTCAGGCAATGGATGCAAAAATTGAAAAAACCCTACAGAAATTGGAAGTTCATGACACTGCTTTGACCGTCCTTAAAAGTACTGTAGCGGATGCTGATAAGCACTCTCTCTTGACTCAAGCCGCAGCAGTGCTCTTTACTAAAGAAAACCTGCAACATAGGAGCCGATTGGAAGCCACTGAAAACGTCTTGAGAGCAGGGAATATCCAAATCGTGGGTATGCCAGAAGGGGTAGAGGGAGCACTTCTTTTGGTGTATTTGAAAAACTGGATGGCAGAGTCCCTAACTTTACCTGAGGAATTTGAATGGTCATCTCTTCGACATGCTTATTGGGTCAGCTCAAGAGTGAGACCCTTCACAACCTTGGACTGTCCTAGTCAGAACTGTTGGGACAGAGATAAGGGATGCTATAATATCTGCTGCAAGATCGGTCTACCCATTGGGAATTCAGGGACATGGTGTAAAAATGTCTCCAGACCTATAATTTCAGATGAGAACACGATGTAAGAAATTCGATGCCACTAGGCAAAAGCTCAGATCACTGGGTATTGTTCATTCTTTCCTCTTACCAGCAAATCTCCATGTTACTTATGGAGGCAAAAGTTGGCAGTTTGCTGATCCTAAAGATATGGTCAGATGGATTGAGAGAACTAAGACGGAATTCCAAGCTAAATCTGTACAGGGAACTGTAGCAAGTGAATCGAACTCTGATGCAGGCTGAGTACTTATAACTTTATTGAAGTTTCTACTACTTTTCTTCAATTGCATCCTCGGGGACAGTGCTTGAACTTGCCTATTCTTTCCCTCAAATATTGATAGTGCGAACCAACATGGATATCGCCTATGACTTAACATTTTGAATATTTTGTTTGCCTTTTCTAAATACAATGGTCATGTTCTCTACATAGCCTTTCTGGGGATGGGTTAATTGTTTAAATAAGTTCCTTTGGTAAGCTTGGGATTCTATAGCTGTTCAATAATGGAGTTCATATGGAGTAGTGAGAGGCTGGAGGAAATACTAAATAATGTTTTTCTTTATGTTTGCCTGAAGTTAGGTTGATAGCACTACTGGTTAAGCGCATACATATATTTTGTGAAATATCCCTACAACAGTTCACCTACACCACTGAAGCAGCTGGCAATTTCCTAAGAACAGTAATATTTTTGGGACTTGAACATTATAAGAATACCTTCCTTCCTACTGTACCAGATTGTGAGAGGAAATGTTTGTAACTCCAATAATATGTGTTATGTGTGGTTCATAGCTCAGTGCTTGTGCTACATACTGTACCTGAATAAGGTAAGTTTGTGTTTGGATACAGAGGCCAGACCAGTAAGTAGAACGTTGCTTCCAAGGTATCAGTTGTATGAAATGGTTAGTGCTTAGTTGCTGCGTCATAGGCAGGAGCAAGTCAGGTATAGTACCTGGTAACTGCATAGTATTTATATATGGTGCTTAGATGCATGAACTGTTGAGTAACTTGTTATGAATAGATGTTTTGTCTTTACTCTGTATCCCACCATGGGAAGGATGCTTAGTTGAGTAGGATGAGACCCCCCCTCAGTGGGATAAGAGTGCCAGAGGAGGAGGAGGAGTAAGGGGAGGATGGAGGGTGAGTGCGACTCACTCTAAGCAGAGCGGCTGTAGCCTGCTTGTTTAAGTAGTATGTGGGGAAGGAGCTCTTCCCCCACATAACTACAGGCATAGCCTTTACATTATGTGTGGTTCATAACTCAGTGATTGTGCTACATGCTGTAACTGAAAAAGGTAAGTTTGTGCTTGGATACAGAGGCCAGACCAGTAAGTAGAACGTTGCTTCCAAGGTTTTAGTTGTATGAAGTGGTTAGTGCTTAGATGCTGCAGCATAGGTAGGAGCAAGTCCGATATAGTACATGGTAACTGCATAGTATTTATATATAAGGTGCTTAGACGCATGAACTGATGAGTAACTTGTTATGAATAGATGTTTTGGCTTTACTCTCTATCCCACCATAGGAAGGATGCTTAGTTGAGTAGGATGAGACCCCCAAAAGAAATAATGATATCAAACGATTATCTCCTCCAACTCTGGAGAGTGTGGCCAGTAGCACGCAGGAGGGGAAAACCCCCCCCTTTGGAGGAAACCTCTGAGGACCCATGGCTACTGACCTGCCCATCCTTCTGGGCATACTAAAGGAGAATACTCCTAAATAAGATTTTAAGTCATCAGCTAATCCAACTCCAAGTTATAGATCCTGGTCCAGGGAAAGCAGGAAGGCCGAAAGAAAGTACTGATATTAGAGTGTCGGTGAAGATAGCAGTACATCCTTCTAGTGTACTCCTAGTCCAAGAAATTCATGTCCAGGGCAGAATCTGATAGTAGATTGGAATCCATGGTAGAGCATAATGATTCAAAGCATCAAAAGTTGCATTGGTGAAATGATCCACAAGGCGAGGAAGTCTTCTGAGAAGAACCAGGAACCAATTGTCTAAGTCTCTGAGTCCAGAGTATGAGGAGTGGTGGTTCGTGTTCCACTTGGCAAGCTTGCAAAAGAAGGCCTTGATGATGAAGCATGGGAGCCAGGCACAGGCTGTGCGATCTGGAAAGGGCGGAGCAGTAGGAACTTTCAGTCCGGAGTAGGTGAAACAAGTAGTGAATTGGAATAGATCTTAGTGCGAATGGATATACATAAGTTAGATGGACCTCCAAGTTCTGAGGGGCAAAGCAGGTCATAGAATAGGCTAGATGGTCTGTGATGAACCTCTAGGCCCTGTAAGGGTGAAGCAGGTAAGTATGAGCAGATAGTATATATAAGTGGACCTGTACATAGGTCGGCAGTAGTAGTAAAATTGAACCTGCATGATGCATACGTAGTAGCAGAGGAGTAAGTATTTCATAGATTATGTATTGTATACAGTGGAGAGCATGAGGGAATGTAAATAGCACGTAAATCGAAGAACTTTCATCTGGTGATCAAATAGTTGTATAGAGCAAGGTAGTTATCCTCGTTTCGGAAGCTAGAATGGTACAGCAGCTGGAATTGAACTTGTGAGAATGGTCTGATGATTCCTAAATTGTCGTGCTTATGTTAGTCATGGATGATGATAACTGAAGAAGAGGGCTGAGTCAAATGAAGTAATGTTGTAACAGGATCCAATAAGCCTTAGATAACTGGAGTAGAGTTATGTTGAGGCCTAAATCAGGAGATAGAAGGTCTTCCAGATAGAGCTCAGCTAAGTATCCTGACAGTGTCCAGCAGAAGGGAGCCAGCAATGGCAGACAGCAGCGAGGCACGTGTGCTGCTTTGGTGGCAGGGAATGGTCCAGGTGGACAAAATATGCCAGCAAGCTGTTGCAGGTAAATGCAAACCACAACCAGAAACTGGAGCTATGGTAGACCAACTAAGGCGTGGCAGCCAGAAAGCCATCCCCCCCCCAAAAGAAAACCAAGCAGACAGCAGAGAGAGATGGAGCAGGGTGGGAGGAAGCATAATGGGAAGGGAAGGGGAGCGAGCAAGGCAACAGCTAGGCAAGATGGGGAGCAGGAGGCAGACAAGAAGGAAAGGGAGGGGGAGGGGCAGGGACCAACCACACCTCCGAGAAGCAAGTGCGACTCGCTCTAAGCAGAGTGGCTGTAGCCTACTTGTTTAAGTAGGATGTGGGGGAGGAGCTCTTCCTCCACATAACTACAGGCATAGCCTTTAAATTATGGGTTAGGAATGTCTGACTTACCAAGTTTTATATCTCTTACATGAGAATCACTGCTGTTTTATTTATCTTAAAGCAATAAACAGAAAGACAAAGAGGACATATAGTTATAGTTTTATAAGCATGTAGATTAGCACCTTATTTCCAGTGAAAGGGGAAGAATAGGGACTACAGCTAAGCAACAGGTCACACAAGGGAAGGGAAGTGACTCCCAAAATTAAAAGCAGCCAACACAAGGGGGCAGGAACATGTTCATCCAGGGAAGTACCGGGGTCTAGGATGGGAGCAGGCATCACTTGTGATAGTCCTTTTCAAGCAGTCAGTGTAGATGGGAGAGGATGGTGGAGGACTGGAGGAGGGTGGCTGTAGAGGAAGCTCAAAAATTAGGAGCATTAAGGAGCATGTAGACTGAGGCAGTCAGCTTGACTTCAGTGATGTGCATCTATTTTTGCATTAACTTTTCATGATGTCAATTCAAAACCAATGGTTACAGCTGAACAATGACAATCACACATTCTGCACATTGACTTATCTCACTGTTAACATGGACCTCTTTTTCTTTCCCACAGAACATGCGCATCAGCTGCTGGCAGAAGTAATTAAAGGCATTCAGACAAAAGAAAGCCAATTACAGATTTGTGAAAGCACAAGAACCACCATGGAGCATCTCATTAAGTGCAGCATGTAGTGATGTGGACAGAGAGGCAGCAAAAGCGAACTTTGTTAGTCGTTTCAGCATGTAGTGGTACATATGACTAAGTGTCTTCTTGGGGGGGGGGGTGTATACCCTCTAATGCAATGTTCCAGAAAATTCATTCATAATGTCAGCCTGGTGTGTTACAGTGCTCTCTTGGTAATGAATAGGCAGATAACAAATGCGAGTGCTTATTTACATAACCAAGTGCTTCACCACTATAGTTTGAGAAATTCACAGCCCAGTCAAACAGGACAACAGATAGCATCATCTCACACTGCTGTACTTAAACTTGTGTGATGTAAGGTGTATCACAAGGATGACCACAGACTATATAGTAGTGTTACTAAACTTTTATTACTTGTTCTTGTTAAAAAAAAAAAAAAAAAAAAAAAGGCATGAGATACATTCAAGATCAACAACGAATAAATGTTCTTTCACTGTGCAAGCATTGTGCAGTATGTAGTAATTAATTATGGAGGAATGATTCATTCTGGCTTGGAATGGGCATTCTGGACTCCTGGCTCATATGGGTAGTGGCCAGGAGCACAGGCAGGGAGGGCAACATGAACATCCTTTCTGAGGTATCCACAGCACCGCCATACAAGCTGCCTGTATCCAGCGTATCTGTATTTTCTGCAAAGGATAAAAGGAAAGCATCTGTGAACAACATAGCACTACAGATAACTATCATGCTGAGACATCCTAGCAGTAGCAGGGCAGCAGTTTATAATAGAGTAATTACCCTGTTTAGAATGCCATGACGTTCAAAAATGCTGTTGTACCACTGTTCTATGGTTGTGGCATAACTGGAGATTGTACACTTCTGTAGGAACACAGCGTTATGGCACCTCAAGCATTTTGTTACGCGTGAAAAAGACCCACCACGCATTCAGTTCACACAACACTATATACTGTGTAAACAAACAAAAAAAGAGGAAAGAGAAAATGTATGCACAAACACGGTTATGCTGACCATTGTGTTGTGATTCCCAAGGATAAGAGGTAATCAGAACCCCTCTGTGAATGAACACACTGCTTGTGCATGGTTACCCATCAAGTAATATCTACCTGTATAGAATGCCATCAAAATTTGGTTGTAACACAGTTCAAAGGTGACTGTGCCATTCAGTGGTACAACAGCATTCTGAAACCTCTTAGGCACATCACTGTGTAGACACAGTTCCAAGGTAATGGCATGTAATTGTTCCATTTTATGGTCCAACAGCAGTCATATACCTCTAGAGAGTACTCAGTTATGCTTCATAATTACAGTGCATGAACCACAGTGTGCTCATTTCACATAAAACCATACATTATACAAGATACAGGATCAGCAACTTGATGGACAAGCAGTGTGTGCTGCCACCTCTGTGTTATGAGTCCAATCGACTGCTCAAGCGTTGCTTTCTAGGTCACATGGCATCACCACACCTCTGGGGCAGAAAACACTGGTTGTGCATAGTTGGCAATCCAGTCTTCTCTATAGCCATTGTTACTGTAAATGGCCCACAGAGGTGTTATTCTGTTACAGGTTAAAGACAGACATGGTGGACAATGAGCACTCAATGGGTTATAGTTTTGCTTGGTTCCATATCATAGGAGCCAAGAGAAATTAGTGACTCGCACAACAGCAAGTACATCATGGTGAACACAAATACAGCACACAACCATGCTCGCTGAATACTAAATCATTGCATATCTAAGTACATGTTTAATGTAGGGGGCTGCGCTCCCCACCCCCCCAAACTATTATAATCATCTCCGGGGGGGGCAAACACTGGATTTAACCGAGGGACCGAGGACAGCAATAACTTTAAAAAAAAAAAAAAAAAAACACCACCACCTGCCAAAAACAAAATAAAACACCTGTCCATAGTCCCAAACCCAGGACCAACACCACTGCAGTCAATGTCCCCACCCACTATGCTACACGGGTAGCTTGGTGGGATCATGCTCCACACCCCTAGTTAGCCCATCCCTCTTCCTCCCACTTCCTTCCATCCCATTGCTATTCCCTCCCCTCACTGTTTTTTCCCCTCCTTCCCTCGCTATTCCCTCCTTAGCTATCCCTCCACATTCGCCGAACCTGAAAGCGACCAAAATGATGTGCTCATTTATGAGTCGCACATTTTGGTTTGCTCTTTTGACATGATACCATTTTGCTTTTATTCACCAAATGGTCCTTGCCAAGTTCAATTTTGTTACAATGTTGATGTGTGCAAATGACACGCCAAAGTCATAAACACAATGGGGCTTGAATCTCAAACCAGGCTTGGATTGACACAGTGATGTGATAAAAAAAACTTGACCAAATTCCTGTTCATCTACCAGACCCCACCTCCCCATCACCGATGAAGCACAGCATTTATTGATAAAATACAAACACTTCCCACAATCCCAGGCAGTCTAGTAGACCCCTCCCCAATGCCACCCATGCTGTAATACAAAACAAAAATCCAACAATCGCTGGTAGTCTAGTGGCCCCCTCCCCAGCCCCGATGCGCACGACTATGCAGTAAATTACCTCTTCCCCAGTGATCAGCTGGAGCCCCCATCCCAACCCAGCAGTTATTGCCCGCTACTCTGCTCCCCATCATGAACACCGATTAGGTGAACGTCACTGCCCTCCTCACACCACCACTACTGGCCATAGAATGAACTAACAGTGCACATTCTGTATATACAGTAGTACACACTTAATGAATGACAGCAGCTGTCATTCAGTGAGCACAGACTGTTCACAGTACATGCTCTGCCAGTTCATTAGGCGGACGGCCGTGGTGGTGTGAGGAGGGCTGTGCCAGCTGCAGAATTGGGGGTCGTGATGGGGAGGGAGTGGAGTGGTGGTCAGTACCTGCAAGGGTGGGATGGGGGGGCTCCACTAAACCACCATTGAAGGTCTTTACTGCCGTCTGCACGCCAGTGTCAGGGAGGATCCAATAGACTACCAGGGTCTGGGTGGAAGGTGTTTTTTTTTTACTATGGGTGACATCAGGGATCAAGGGGGGTCCACTAGACTACCTGGGAATGCAGAAAGGGGTTTGTTTAGTTATACTTTGGGTGGCATTGGGAAGTGGGATCTATATACTACCATGGTTTGGGTTAAAATGTTTTTTTTTTATTGCACTAAAGGCAGCATTGGGGATTGGGGAGTGGGGCCACAAACATACCAGGGAATGGTGGAAGGTTCTTGTTTAGTTATACTAAGGGCGTCATCAGGGACTGGGAAGGGGGCTTCAGTAGAATACCAGTGAAGGGCTTTCTTTTTCATTTTTTAAACTACGGGCAAGTTTGGGGATCAGGAAGAGGGTCCACTAGACTACCAGTGAAGGGGGGGATGAGGTTATTTTAAATTACACCATGGGCATCATCGTGGATGGAGAGGGTAGTCTGCTATGTCTCAGGGGACCTGGGTTTGGGAGGGTGCTCCTCAGCACACTGACTCCACCAGAGGGATATCTCTAATTCCCCTTATACCAGCCCTGGCTGGTCTAACGGTACTTAGAAATGTTCCTTCTGGGTAAGTTTTGTGAATCTTGATTTTGGGGATGTGGCCACCTGCATCTGCCACATGCCCCCTAGCATCACGCCGTAGGACATTTTTTGGCATATGGGTGGTGCAAGCCCAGTTTGAGGCAGGCAGCCTGTGGTTGATACAGGCCACCTCTGAGAATCACTTCCGGTGCATCTTTTAGCTCAAGATGCACCTGGCGGCATTCTTTGTGGTGTAAGCACCTTGCACCATGCTGTGAGCTTTGAGTATCAGATGCAGAGTTTTATGGAATGCCAAAGAATGCATGTTCCATGGATGCTGATACTATGAAGTAACTACAGACAGAGTGACAATGATAGATGCCACACTACCACCTACACTGTCTGTCACTGTGACAGCATTAACCATTCTGGACTGAGCTGTCATGCCGGTAAGTGTCAGGGTGTTTGAATAACACAAGTATTTAGAAGACCACTTCTTGACAAGCTGAGATGGTGTTGTGGGAACAGGGATTGGCTGTCAACAAGCTCTGGCATGTTGGTACAGCATGCATGTTGTAGGCACTGGAACTGAGTGCTTTACAATAACCCAGAGCTGCACAAGGTGGTACTCTAGCGTGACACCAAAGTACACATCAGGTGCTTATTTCTTGGTCATGTTATCAAAATAATGTCTGGGACACAGAATCATTGCATAGCCATCTTGTACTGTGTCACTGAAAAAAAGTACAGCAGTGGATCACATGATAAGGCTAAGAAAGATATGCGACAGCGCACATGTACTCAAAGATACCATGAGGTGCATTCCCACCATTGAACTGCTGTTGGTAGGCATAATAGGCAGTTTGTAAAACATCAGGGTCCAAAATAATGGTGTTGAAACCAGGGTGAAGAGTAATGCACGACACTTCAGAGTCTTCCCTTCTGTAAGTCATGTTGTTGATCTCCGCACAGCAAATGCATGCCAGCTTTTCATCCATAGCTGGACAACCTCCACAGGTGTACCTGTAAGGGGAGAAAAGTGTCTTAGATTGTTGGACAAATGTCATGAAGAGGCAGTACGTGGGGTTGTAGAGATCACAAAGGGTAAAAGAAGGTGTGCAAGCATTCCAGTAAAACCGCAACAGCAATTCATACTCACTAAGTCGTAATATGAATGCACAAGAAAGACATTAGAAGAGTACTGATGAATACAGCCGGCAATCATTTTTGGGTGAAGATATAAAGACTGGTGCAGAGAACATGTGCAAAGAAGGATGCGGGTTGGATTCCCTAGTGATGGTTACAGAGTTTATATCATAGAAACAAAACGATGAGCTACAGTTGTTACACCACGTACTGTTAGGGAAGAACAAATTGCTAAGCAGACCACAATGTTGGAAACTATCACCAAAGTCACATGAATGTACACAGCATGCAGTTTTCTGGTAACGACGTGTCACCGTGTCATGGCCAGTAACTGGCAACAGTGATAAATAATATTGTCACCACAATCAACTATTTAGTGTGCTGTTGCAGCTATGTTACATAACAACGGAGCATCCCCAACACCAAAAATAAAAAAAGGACAAATAAAAATTGAATGGAAAAAGGAAATAAACAGTGATTGATGCACACATGCCAAAACACAGCATATACAGGGTGTCCATATCTTAGCAGTGAAAGGATGATGTGCACACAGTGTTATGGCCAAACTATTGCACTGCAATAAAATAAAATTCACATGACACACTACACCTCTTTCAAGGACCCCAGTGTCCCCCCCCATACAGTCCAAGAACACACTTCAGCTCACTGCAAGGCATGCAGACGGTGTCCTGTGGCACCCACACAGGCTAAGAACACATATCAGATGGCTGTAGTACCTGTCCATGAGATCCAGTGGCACCCACCCATGGCTCTGAACACCCATCCCATCACTACTTGGCATGTTGATGGTGTCAAATGGTACCATCAGAGGGTAGTATGTCAATTTGGAGAAGGAATATTGGCGACGACAATTATGGCGATGACAAATCGGTGACTGGCAAGTGACTGGGAATGTACAGCTAACTATGTTACGGCATCATTTGCTTCCCCCCTCCCCGAGGTGCTATGACCTCAGAGTTGGATATATAAGCAAGGGGGAGAAAGCAATTATCGCCATAACTGCATTCGCCGTATTGCCAGTCATCGATTTTGCCATTGCCATAATTGAAATATCTTTGCTGAATTGACATGAAGCCCCATCAGAGCCACTAAACACCCATTGCTTCACTGACACACATGTGCCAAGTGTCCATTGCCTCCAACCGAATGCACATGGCATTAATGAAGAACATGTACAGGTGGCCAGTGGCACCCAAAAGAACTAACCCATAACACCCATCCCATTGCTGATGGACATGTATATAGTGTCCACCTGACCCTCCAAGAGTGACACATATGACATGTCCATGGTGTCCAGTGTGAACCACCCTAGACATGAACATGAAAGCAATCACTGCAGGACCTGTGCTCTGTTGTCTGTTGCCAGCAACACAGCCAACAAACACCAATCTGCCATCACTGCAGCTCATGTGGGTGTTGTCCTGGACACCCAACATGAGCACTGGCAGGATGTGTCAACAGTGTCCAGAGACCCCTACACCTACAATAACAAATGCAGTGACTGGAGCTCAGGCGCATAGTGTCCAGTGGACACACAGACACAGCACATGACATGACTGACACACATGTCCCTGTTGTCCAGTGGCACCAACACACAGTGACAGTGCTGGGGGAATGTAAAACATTATTGAATAGGACCCACTGGTGAAGACAATTTGGATGTACAAGAGAAACCTACTGGGTCAAAACATAATCAGTGCCACATTTTGAAGAGGTCATGTTACCTTTCTTTAGATACTGCTATATAGTAGCTGCATCACTTTGTACCCACTCGAAAAAAGGAAAGAGGGTTCAATTTGGGGGAGGATGCAGCTTTTGCCCTTTTGGTGCAGGTTAGCACTGTCCCTGCCTACACATCCCCAAAACTCACATCACATCAAATAGGTACCAATCCATGGTGTCGTGTTGCACCTACTCAGCACCTGACCACCCATCCCATTACTTGCCCCCCCCCCAACACCCACCAACAAAATCATACATGGCATAAGTGCCATACATGACATAGTCCTGGTGTCCAGTGTCAACTGCCCTACACCCAAGCACACAGGTCTTAATTGCAGGACATGTTCTCTTGTGCCCATGCGCACCAACAAAGTCACCAAACAAACATGTGCACGTAGTCCAGGGCCCACCGACCCAAACACTGGCAGGACATGTCCATGGTGTGCAGTGACCTCTACCCCAACTAACAGACATGCGATGACTGATGCTATTGATGAAAGTGTCCAGTGGACACAGACATCTGGCACACAGCCCAAAATCACACATCAGATAACCATAGTACCTGTTCCTGACATCCAACGGATCCCAACCACAGCCCTGAAACTACATCCCGTCACTAATGAGCATGTCAGTGGTGTCAAGTGACACAGAGACAGCCACCAAACACAAGACACATTACTGCAACTCATGTACCTGGTGGGCAGCATCACCCATACAGCCCAAGAACCAGCGTCAAATCGCCCTTACACCAATCCATGCTGCCTAATGGCCCCTACCCAGCTCCTGAACACCCATCCCATCAGTGGCCACCACACAACCAACCAAAATCACATGTGGCATGAAGTTCCGGACATGACATGTCCCTGGTGTCCAGTGTCAACCACTGTATGCCCGAACACACAATCTATCACTGCATGGCCTGTCCACAGGTGTCCATGGGCACCAAAACAGCCTCAAAACACCATCACTGGAGCTCCTGGTCCAGAGCCACCCAACCCAAGCACTACCCATACATTTCCATGGTGTACAGTTACCAGCACCGCCAGAATCACACATCTCATGCCTCCCACTCTTGAAAAATGTGTCCAGTGGACACACACATCCAGCACACATGGCTTGACTGACACACATTTCCATGGTGTCCAGTGGCACCCACACAGCCTTGGAAGACACATCAGATCACCGTAGTTCCTGTGCATGTAATCCCAAGGCACCCACCCAGGGCTATGAACACCCATCTTATCACTACTACGAATGTTGATGGTGTCAAGTGCCACCCACACAGCCACAAAACAACAAGCGCATCACTACAGCCCATGCACTAGATAGTGAGTGGCACCCAGCCAGCTCAAGAACACACATCAGATCACCCTAGTACCTATCCCTGGTGTCCAGTGGAACCCACCAAGTACATGAACAACCAACCCATAAATACTGGGCATGTTGATGGTATGGTGTGAAGTGGCACCCACACAGCCACTAAACACCAATAAAATCACTACATTATATGTTCCAGTTGTTGAGTGCCTTCCCAGCATGTCCATGATGTTCAATGACAAACACCTCAACAATCACACATGGCAGGACTGACGCTCTAGATGAAGATGTCCAGCAGACACACACATCTGGCACACATGGCATGACTGGCGCACATGTCCCTGTGGTCCAGTGGAACCCACACAGCCCAAGATCACACATCAGATTACCATAGTACATGTCCCTGACATCCAGTGTCACACACCTGGGCCACTGAACATCCCTCCCATCACTAGTGAGCATGTTGACAGTGTCAGCTGCCCCACACACAACCACCAAACACCCAGCACATCGCTGCAGCTTATGTACCATGTGGTCAGGGACACACATACAGCCCATGAACATACGTGAGATCACCCCAGTACCTATCTATGGTATCTATTGGCACCTACTCAATACCTGATGACCCATAACATCAGTGGCACCCACTCCCACACCCAGAATCACACATGGCCTGAAGTGCCGCACATGACATGTACTTGGTGTCCACTGTCAACCACCCTACACACGAACACCCAAGCCATCACTGCGGGACCAGTGCGCTAGCATTCATGGGTGCCAACACTGCTGCCAAACACCTGTCACATCACTGCAGCTCAGGTGCACAGGGTTCCTGGGCTCCCTGACCCAAGCACTTGCAGGACATGACCATGGTGATCAGCGACCAATAAACACACAATCACACATCCAATGATTGCCATTCTTGAGCCTCCAGTGGCACCCACCCAAGGACCTGAACACACATATCATCACTACTGTGCAAGTTGATGGTGTCACGTGGCACCCACACAGCCACCGAACACACTGCACATCACTGCAGCTCATGTACAAGATGACAAGGGGCACCCAGACAGGTCAAGAACATACGTCACATCACCCTAGTACCCATGCATGGTGTCCAGTGGTAGCTACCCATCACTTTACTGACGTTCATGTTCAAGGTCTTCTGTTGAACCGCCCCCATCACACAAGGCGTGACTGCAGCACATGTCTTCGGTTTGCAGTGGGCCCCACCCGAATCAACCTAAATCAACAATCCCATCGCTGCATGATGTATCCATGGTGGCCCCCACCACCCACCCCAAAACCACACGTAGTATGAGTGCAACACATGACATGTCACTATTCTCCAGTGTCAACAACCATATACCCAAACACCCAAGCCATCAGTGCAGAACCTTTTCACTGGTGTCCATGGCCACCCACAAAGCATCCAAACACCCATCCCATCACAGCAGCTCAAGTGCCACATGTCTGGCCCCCCACAACCAAGCACTGACACAACATGTCCAAGGTATCCAGTGAACACACACATACAGCACACATGGTATGACTGTCAAACATGGCCCTAGCGTACAGTCAACCTTTTCTTTGTTGGGGTTTTCTGTGCCAGAGTTTAGTGCAGGTGAAGGGCAGGAACAATAAGGACAATGCTAGGAGTATCAAGGACAGGGCTACCACAGACCACTTGGAGAAATGCTGATTCCTCTACATATGGGTGTTGGGCTGGCCCATCTGCAGCACCGGAAATTGAATGGTGCTTCTGCGGCAGGGGTGGAGAAGGAACCTCATAATGCTCTGCCCCTTTATAATGTGGTGTAGCATATTTGCTCAGGCCAGTAGACAGGTATAGATCACAATGTTTACAAAGGGTCCAATATTAGGCTGCTGCCATTTGCACTATCTATGTCAAAAAGCCAGTCTTTATCTATGCAGCACTATCAGTTGTTTTGAACCCATCAGCAATTGAGCACTTCTTCCATGATTGTGATAGCTTCTCTGACCATTATTTTAGGTTTGGGGGTTTCAGATTATTTCTTAACGATATTTTTCTTGTGCAGAGGTGTAACAAGCCCTCTGTTTATTAGTTTTGGGTGGAGGACAATTTTTTATTTGGGGTTTATTCAGCTTTGTTTTTTCTCCCATGTCCTACCTGACACGCTCAAGCTACTACTGTACCAGAGTTGATCAGACAATCTTCATCTGCCTGTACACCCGTCTGCTTACCCAGATTTCTGGGCATCAGAAGCCCCAGAGCATTCCCTCACTGGACAGGCTACCTTTTGACAGGGTTTTGAAGACTTTTTCCCAAGCTCATCAGTGCCTGTGTATTCGGATACAGATTTAATCCCTTACGGACTCAATCTTCTAGTCACAGTCACTGGTGTTCCCCACCCCTTGAATTTCGTTTTCCAGCACTGCTGTATTAAATTGAGCTGCAAACCTGGAGAAGTGGGTTCAAATCCCATAGTCAGCACTTGCATCCTTTGTCACCATGAGCAAGTTGCTTAACTTCTCTGTGCTCCCAGGATGCACCAGACAATATGGTTAGAGTGTCTTTCCTGGCAACAAATTGTAAAATAAATTAAATTTTTAGGAACAGGGGCATCTACAGGCTGAAAAGCTAGAAAGGACACCTTTTTTCAGTTCAAGGACTCAAGTTCAGATCCTTGCCAGGTGACATTTTCCCAAATTATTTATTTATTTTTATTCATTTAACTTTTTATTAACCATGTAAGTGCAGCAGAGGGACATAACCTATTCAGACATTTCCCATGCACAGTTCAGCATAAGATTACCTTTGCAGGTGACCGCTATACCCCGGTCAGCTCTGTGATGCATTACGCATTATGCACTCATGAAGTAATTGCCCCTCAAAAAGTAATTTACAATAAATTCTATGTGCCAGTCTACGTTGCCCAGTCGGCCTTTTCCCCCAGATGCCATAGGATCCAGATCTGTTTGTTCTGAACCCTGACTCAAAGTGCTGCTTTCGACCAAATTATTCAAGTAAGGATCATCACAAAACGGATCCAGTCAGCCAATGCAAAGATCAATATCTCCGAAATCGAAGGAGTTATCCCCAGAGGAGTAAGAGGTAGAGTCATCACTAGAGTCTCCTCTGTTTTGCGAACCATGCTCCGCCATGCTGCCTAAACTCGTCAACCGCCAGTCTCCACTGGTATTACATCACACAGAACAAGTGGCAATACTGCACATGTGAGAATGGCTTGTTAAAAAAAACGCTGTAAACAATTTTGCCACTTCCGGGATAGCCGGTGAGAAAAATGGAAATTAAGGACAAAAAACACCATTACACACCACCATCTGTGCGCAGACTTCATGACACAACCGAAACTGACCTCAGACTGATCAGTGGGAACAAATGTTGGAAAATTCCCTTAAAGGATAGGAGGCAAATGGTGATAGTAAATGGTACCCACTCATGTGATAGGACAGTGACTAGTGGGGTGTCACAGGGATTGATGCTGAGGCCAGTCCTCTTCAATGTCTTCATAAGTGACGTTGCGAAGAAGTCTGAGGGTAAAGTGTGTCTCTTACAGATGATACAAAAATCTGCAAGAGGGCTGACACTCGAAGGGGTGGAGAGAATGCAAATGGATCTGAGAAAACTAGAGGAATGGTCTAGGGGGTTGCATCTTGGTTTCAATGCCAAAAAGAGCATGGTTAGCCAGACCAGTGGCATTAAGGGCTAAGGTACTGTAGAGCACCTTACCGCACACTGCACCAGTGACCCAAGTTTGGGCATGGGCTCGGGTTGCCGGGAGCTGGTTGCACTTTCTTGGCTCTTGGCTGCTACCAGGTGGAGGCCTGGTGACAGCACTGATGCTGTGGGGCTAGATGGACATCGGGGGGGGGGCGGACAGAGGCCATTGTTCCAGAGTGCATGCACACCTCCATGTGTATGTGCTTCTGTGCCACTCTGCTGCTCTGTGATCTTGGGGAGAAAATCAGGAGGAAAAAAGGAAAGGGAAACAGGCTTAATGAAGCCCTGCCCGAGGTGTCATGGCCCACTCTGCTGTTCAGCTGATAAGTGGGGGATTCTGGATAAGATTCACAGAGGGGAGGACATAACTCCCCCTCCTTGTCTCACCACGGGGGTGGGGGATATTCACAGGGCAACACCCTTCCCCAGAGAGACAGAGAAAGGCAGAAGCCAGCGACAGCACCCAGACACAGGGCTAACAAGCCACCTGGTCAGCGCAAGGAGAATAAACACCTTTATAAAACAAAATGTGCAAGGTTATGCACTCAGGGCTGCGGAACTCATAGGCTGTGTATAAAATGGGGGAGTGGAGCTTACAGTCATCAAGCAAGAAAAAGACCTTGTGCTCATCATGTCTGAAGACCTCAAGGTGGCTGGCAATGTGATAAACCAGTAGGAAAGGCTAGCAGAATGCTGGGGTATATTGGGAAAGGGATTTCTAGCAGGAGGAGGGAGGTGGTGTTGGTGTTGTATCGCTCACTGGTGAGGCACCACCTGGAATATTGTATCCAGTTCTGGAGGTCACCTCCACAAAGAAAGTGAAGGGTGGAGGCAGTACAGAGGAGGGCAACCAAAATGGTGAGGGGCTGTACAAGAAGCCATATGAGGAAAGGCTACAGGAACTCAACATGTACTCCATTTAAAAGAGGAGAGTGACAGGGGATATGATCGAAACCTATAAGTACCTCACAGGAGTGAATAAGGTGCAAGTGGAGGGTCTATTTCAGAGAAAGAAAGTTACTAGAACAAGGGGCATGCAATAAAGCTAAGGGGGAAGTTTATGAACATATGAATCTGCCAGCAGAAAAAGGCCTTGCAGTCTGTCAAGTCTGCTCAATTGCACAGATAGCCTTCTTACATTGCAGCTGCCCCACTCTCCCCCCCCCCCACACCTTGTTCCATCCTCTTTTAAAACTGCCCGCCACATTACAGGATACCACTTCCTTGGGAAGAGTGTTCTATTTAGCTACCCCCCCATGAAGAAATGTCTCCTAATCTCTCTCTCTTAAATCTTCTCCCCTCCAATCTGAGTCCATCCCCTTCCTCAAATTAACCCCCCATGCTAGTCTTGTTCATCCCCTTCAAGTATTAAAGGTCTCGATCATATCCCCTGATCCCTCCTCTCCTCCAGGTAGCACATATTTAACTCCCTTAGGCTTTCCTTGTAGGGTTTGTCCTCCAATCCCTGGATCATCTTTGTTGCCCTGTGCTGTACCCCGTCCAGTAATCTGACATCCTTCTTCAGAAACAGGCGCCAGTACTGCATGTAGTACTCCAGGTGTGGTGTGGCCTGACCGGTGACCTATACAGAGACAGAATCACCTTCCTACTTCTGGAGGAGATTCCTCTCGCAAAACACCCCAGCATCCTGTTGACTATTGCTGCCACCTTCCTGCATTGAGCCAAGTTGTTCATGTTCCCCATTATAACCACCCCTAGATGCTTTTCCTCCTTAGTGGTACCTAAATAAACCCCTCCCAACTGGTAGCTCCTCCCTGGGTTTCTTGCTCCAAAGTGCAGTACCTTGCATTTCTTGGCATTGAACCTCAACTGCCACATTTTCGACCACTCCTCCAGTTAAGTCAGGTCATCCTGTAGCCCCTGCCACCCTACTATGTCGTCCACCACTACTCCCTTCTTCGTATCATCTGCAAACAGACTGATCTTACTCCTGATGCCCTGTGAGATATCTACAATGAATATCCCAAACAGCACCTGGCCCAGTACTGAGCCCTGTGGAACCCCGCTCATCACAGGCCTTGGGGATCAGAGTTCACCACCACCACCACCACCAAAACCCGTTGTTGCCTAATCTTCAACCAGTTCGCTATCCAGGTCACCATCTTTTTTTTTTTTTGTTTGCAGCCACAGTCCTGCCATGTATCCAGCCACTGCTCCTCCTTCACCGCCGACCCCGAAGCTGACGTGCCCAGCTGACATATGCAGCTACAACCATTGAGAGGGGCTCACCCTAAGCCCCCACGCCCGGTGAGGATCCAGTACCGGCACACGCCTAATTATGGCATCATCAGTCAATGAAGCTGCAGCCATCAAGCTGTCGCAGACTATGCTGCCATTTTTCCTCCTTTTTCTCCCCGATGGGAGCATGGACGTGCAATGACGTCTATGCACAACATGCAGACGTCTGCCCTGCTCCCCCCAACTTAGCACCCACACATCTGCAGTACCTCCGGGCATCCCCAGGGACAGCCAGTGCACGGCATGCAACCATCCCTTTCCCCATGACTAGGACAGCTGTCACCGGATGCTCAATCCTAGTTCTCCCCTACTGACCCCCGACCACCAGGGCTCGTTCCCAAACCCGGGTCGCCAGTGTGGAGCGAGGTGTGGTGTCCAGAGTCTCAACCCTCAGTGCCACCGGGCAGGCCCACCAGGTCACCATCTTTGTTGTTTAGGAGAGATATGCAGAAATACTTCTTCATGGAAAGGGTGGTGGATGACTGGAACAACCTGCTAGAGGTGTTATTGGGAGAAAAGATTGTGGGAGCTTCAAGCATGCATGGGGCAGGCTCGGGGCCATATTAGGTAGAGGAACAGGGGAAGGGAATGACAACTATGGTCAACTAGGCTGAGTGGTGATGGACTAGGCAGGGACAAGAGGCAGACTGAAAGTGCCTAAAGGTCCTTTTTTGCTGACAAAATCTGTGTTTCTATGTTTTTATGTCACAGCAACCAGAAAGAAAACATCAAATGGACAGGTACTGCAGTGGTAGGTATTCTTACCCCCTGCCATGTTATGAACCAAGTTCAGGAATGGACTTGAGTCTCTAGGGAGCCAGCTGGAGGGTGGAGGTTTGAGCACCCCAAGGAGAGCTCTTCTCCCTCTGCGAGTGGGGGGTGCTGCACCATGCTACTTGACTGCCAACTGCTGGAAGCCAGATGACAGCACTGTGGGTGCACACCATCAGGAAGAGGGGTAGCCACCAGGTGCCAAGCCCACATGTCTTTGTACACTGGACCCTCGGGGAGATAACTGGGGGAGAAAAGACTTGGTCTGTCTTGATGATGCTGACACAACTTGCAGTCCCAAGCACAACTGACAGAGAAGACCACTACCACATCTGTGGTCTTGGATTAGTGATGGATAATCAGTAAGTCCCTGAATTGGTCAGTAACATAGCTGGGGGGATGCCACCAGGAGCATAGCAGAGTGGAGGCTGGAGAAAAACCTCCAGTGAAAAAAGAAAGGACCCATCAGCAGTGTGGTCCTATTTTTTAACTGTCAGCAATGACAGTTCATGTGTTACATGACAACTGGGTGCAACTGAAATAAGAGGCAGTAGTGGCAGAAATCTTGGCACCATTGCCACGTAGCATCACTTGCAGAGGTCACAAGAATCAACAAGAAATCCATGCAGAGGAAGGAGATGTAGAGAAGAAGGTAGTCATTGATCCACTTGATTCCAGTAGTGGCAGGGAAGTGGAGGAGGAGGAGGAGCAAGAGAAGATAATGAGACAAGGTTGGGTGGGTTAGAGATGATACCAGTGTTCAATCGGGTGTTAGAAAGGTCATGCATCAGCAGTCCTCATCTGAAAAAGGGTGAGTCAGGACAGCAACAGTACTATAAGTGGCAGCATTCATATTCCATGCTCACCATTCAAGAGTACCAAAACCGGCACTATGAGGCAGCTAACCTTTAACCTTTATTCAGAAAACTAGGAAATTCTGCTGTAGCCATCCAAGGACTGTTGAGATAACAAAGTGTGTGATAGAACTGCTAGTGAGACATCTTCTGCAATGCAGTCTGGTACAGAGTGAGTCCTTCCACCATCTCCTAGCCCAGGCAGAGCCCAGGTACAATCTGCCACATTGAAAATGTTTTTTCTACTGTGGCCATCCCCCAAATATGTGACACAGTAAAACAGATGATTAGCAAGTGTCTTGCACAAACTGAGGACCACATAATCAATCTTACCGCCAACATGTGGACAAGTGCTTAGATAGAGAATTACATGACTGTCAGTGCCCAGTGGATAGTTTTTCCTTGTGTCAGCAGTTACGGCGCCAGCGGTCTGTCTAGTAAAGTTCTGAAGTTGGTCATCCTGTCTGTCTACTACTTTGGGAAGGTACAACGTTCAGTCTGTCTGGTGGAAGAACTGAAATACTGGATTGGTGACTGGCTAGCTGTGAAGGAGATGAAGGTGGGTTTTGTGATAGACAATGCAATCAATATAATCAAGGCCCTGAGCAGATTTGTACACATTCCATGCATTGCCCATTTCTTGAATCTGATAGTGCCTTAGTTTCTCAAACAACAGAAACAAGTTAATGCCATGGTCAGCATTGTAAAATGAAATAATGGACCACTTCAATCACTTGCCAAAGGAAATGGGCCTATAATCTGAGTTGCAGACCATGCACCACGTGAAGTTCTAAAGCAATCAACTGTCCTGATTTTCCCAGGACAGTCCCTATTTTAAGCAGCATGTCCCAGTGTCCCAAGTTTTGCAAAATGTCACTTTTGTCCTGGTTTTGCTTACTTGTCCTGTTTTTGTCCATTTTTTTTTTGCTGACTGCAGATCAGTGAGCAACATTTATTTCAGCACCACCATGGTGCTGCTTGAGCTGGAGAGCAATTTGCAGCATTCCACCCCTGCACCTACATTGCACCATGAATGTGAAAATGCTCAGGTAGTCAGATGGCAAGCTGGTATGCATGAGCACCACAAAGCATGTTTCTTCCTGTTAGATTAGCTGTGAAGTAGTGCAGGCAAGTACGTACAGCTGTCTGCCTGCCAGCAGCTGAGAGGGATTCCAGACAAAGAAGATACCGGCAGCAGTGAACTGAGGTACCTGAACCTGATCAGCTGTAGGGAAGTGTGTGACAACAATCCAGTGTGGTGGTGGTGGGAGTCACAAATTTTGTTCGGTAAAAGAGGTGAGTGTGAGCGGGTTGGAATGGGACTGTCAGCAGGACGAATGCATGCAGCTCGAATGTCTGAACACAATTTAAATCAAATTTGCTTCTGATTAACTTTCTGTACGTCATGATTCAGAACTTATTGCAGCAGAACAATGTATTGTTTTATTTTTATTTATTTAGAGTCTAGGATTACAAGTACCTTTGAGCCAAGGCTCTTTTACAAAGGTTCCATGTCAATTGAGGTACAATAAAAACATTACATAGAGTTGAGTAACAATTCAGAAATGGTGCAGAGACATTTTTTTGCAGCTGAAATACATCACATTTAAGGAAAGTGGGTACCAGAGGGGGCAGGGTAGACAGAGGTAGCTGAGGCTTGGAATGGACACACAAAGAGCGGTGCAGCCGTAGGCATTTGTCAGGCCTCAAAAAAGTGCTTGGGGGGTAGTGGGCAAAAATGGGAGGGTAGGCTGTAGGATGAGGGAGAGAGGGGGTTGGAGTAGATGTGCTAGGGGGGAGATCAGATTCTGAGGGACAGTCGCAGGAGGTAGAGGCAGCTAGGTGGAGGCAAAGGTTGGCTTTGAATGGGCCTAGCTTTTGCAGACAGGAGATGTCTTTGTTGAGTTCGTATACCAGCTAGGAGCTCGGTGCGCAAAGGATCCTTGGCCCAGTGTGGTGCGGCACCAAGGAATGTGCAGCATTTGATTTTCTGAAGCCCTGGTGAGGCAGGGGTTGCGTGCTGTATGGAGAAGAGTTTGGACTCCGGAGGGAGCAAGATGTAGCATAATTTTCTTAGCCATTAGACAAGATTGGTACTTGATATGGTTTGATAACTGGAGCCACACTGTTTGGGCATAGAGGTCACACGTATGGGTGAGACGGTGGGATCCTGTGATGAGTCGGCAGGCTTTGTTTAGGGCCGAGGATAAGCACCTGAGGGCTGTGTCAGTTTCAGAGCCGTAAATAATCAGACCATTGTCAATTAGATAGACCACCGAGCTCTGAACTGCTATCCTTAAGGCATCCGAGGTAAGCCATTGCCTGTGCCTGTAGAGGAGACCAATGCGTGTGTTTGCAGCTTTGGCGATGCTATCTATGTGGATGCCGTAGGATAGGTTGCTGTCTATGGTGATTCCCAGATATTTAAAGGAGTGAACCTGTTCAAGGACAGCACCAAGGCAGTTTGTAATAATAAGGGGGTGAAGCCTATGTTTGTTGTGGGAGCCACAGGAAAGCATTGACTTGGTTTTCTTATAGTTGAGAACCAGCTTTTGACTACTAAACCATGTTTCAATGGAGGTGAAGCCCTTTTGAAGCTTATTTTGGAGTAGGTGGGGGTTCTGTTGGGTGGTGTGAATGACAGCATCGTCAGCATAGAGTAGGATTTGTTCCAGACAGGATTGTGGAAGATTGTTCAAAAACAGGCTGAAGAGGAGTGGCCCGAGAATGGATCCCTGGGGGACTCCTGAGAATACAGGTCTAGCATTTAAGAGGACATCAGCAATTTTCACTCTTTGGGAATGGTTTTCCAGGTAGCTCTTAAACCAAGTTGTAGACTCAGGGGAGAGCCCAGCTTTTAGCAGTTCTGTGAGGAGTATTCGATGATGGATGGTGTCAAAAGCCTTGATCAGGTCTATGAAGACCGAACCAGTGAGGTAATTATTGTCCAGGGAGTTGTGAATTGCTCCTGTGAATTCAAGGAGGGCAGATGTGGTGCTGTGGCCTTTTCTGAAGCTGTGATGTTGTTTACAAAGGATATCGTACTTGTCCAGATATTCCGTTAGCTGGACAGATACCAGACTTTCAATGGCCTTAGAGAGGGGGGGTTGTATGGATATAGGCCTATAGTTTTCATGAAGGGCCTTATCCCCAATCTTGTGGACTGGTGTCATGGTGGTGGATTTCCATCTGTCGGGGAACTGGCCTAGGGTGACGGAGAGGTTGAAAATCCAAGTTAAAGGAGATAGCGCTTCATCAAGTGTAAGGGACAGCAGTTTGAGGTTGAGTGAATCGCCACTTATTTTAGATCCAGCAATTGCTTTACTGACGTATCTATGGACTTTAGGTGTCCTGACTGCTCTGAAGTAAAAATGGGGGCAATTTGATAAAGGGGGCAGGGGGGTGGAGGAGGGTACAGGAGGGAGGTCTTCATCGAAGAAGTTTGTAGGGAGAACACTACTGAGGTCAGTGAACGAATTGTAACCCCTAGATGGCGCTATCCCAGGGGCTACTACCCCTGCCTGATTTGCCACTAACAGGTTGAGGGCCTGGATCCAATGGCGGTGCCTCCACCCAGAGGTCAGGGTTTGCAATAGTTAAACTTACTGGGTCACAGCCCTCTGGGACACTGCAACCCTTCTTCCCACTAGTGGCCCCACTATATATCAAATTACCTTCACAGTATACACTTACCCCCAGGTCTGGTTCGGCACTGGGACCTCCTGTGAAATAAGATACAGTGCAACAATCACAGTACAGTACCTTAACATAGACAAATACCTCAGGCAGTATAACTTTGCTGAAACAAGCAGCTCTGATTTATTTAGGGGATATAACAAGGACAGGAAATCAGGTTAATTAGCTTATCACTCTACTCATCTACCTATGGCTCTGTGCACAGGCCTATCCCTACCAGTTACTGTCCATGGGTACCCAAGCCTAGTGGCTAGTCCAAACCGTGGCAGCTGGTAGAAGCCCTTCCACAGAGAAAGAAAATTTAGTTTAAACAGTCAGCAGTACAGTGATTCCATTTGGATTTATTGTGGCAATTCAACAGGAGCGACCTGAATTAGTACTCACGACCTCCAAACAAGATAGGGTCCTTCAATGTCAGCAGGGCTACTCTTGAGCTCCACTAGTCTCCTCACACATTTATATGGCAAAGAAAGTACTATACCAGGCAGGCTGCTTCTCTATCGATCGCAATTACTGCACAATACCGGGAGAACATACAGCAGATTCAGTTCCTGACAGACCGAGTGCAATTCAACAATTTCTCCAGTCTTCTACAGGGTGAGCCTGGTTTCTACTCTTCAGAGATCCTTTGATTCTTTTCACAGGACGGATTCAGTCCTAACAAGCAGTTACACAAGCTGCAGGCCGGAACTCTGGGCCTTACACGTTTTTGACTGAAACTGTGCACTGAAGGAGCACAGGGTTTCTTTCCTTCACTGCCAAAGCTAAACTGAAACTCCAACAGACAAAACCGGGCACTTCCTTTGAGTTCCTCCCAGTTCTTGACTGGATTGGCTGTCACTCACAATAGACTGCTGCTGTTGGTCCAAAAAGGCGCCTAAGACTAAACTACATCTCCCAGAGTCACTGCCCATGCAATCCTCTTGTGGCTGGGTCAGATTATGAGTCCAAGTTCTGATTCGTCCAAGGCACCATTTTAGAGCTAGCTTACCCCACACTGATTGGTCCAGTTCAGCAGTTCAAAACCAGAATGGGGAACTAGGCAAACACAGTTCTGACTGTAAAGAAAGCAGGTTAGACAAACTGTATTTTCATTATTACTCTAAATTATTTCTGGCAAACAGTTACATCTTTCAGATAGGTTTCCTTTGTACTCCTAGTGACTGCAAAAATGAAGTGAATTGGCAGCAGCTCGAGTGGTACTCAAACAGAGAAGCACACAGTCCCCCCATACAAACTAATTATGTCTGCAAGCAGACAGCTCTTAAAGAGACAGTACCAGAGGCTCTAAAAACACTCACTGATAAATGGCTTAAATGCCAAACACCATTCAGGCTTGGAGCATTCAAGCAAGCTCCTGGAAGTCTTTAGGAACCCCCATTTGCAGGGGGTTACACCCTCCTGGTTTGGGAAAGCTTGACGTCCGCGTCAAGCAAGTACCCCATAAGTTTCAACTGCAACCATATACATTTGCATTAGGCTCGACATGTAATCATCAGTCAATATATCATTTTACCAAGAACACATTTCTGAAACATTGCAGTCGTCACTCTTTACACAGTATTACATACACATTGTACCATAACTCAAGTTATTACCTCTTGTACATGAAACCTGAAGAGAGGGCCCTTCCTATCAGTTACCTTGGGGCTGGACGGGGCAAGGGCACCATTAGAGGGCAACACAAGTAACTTGGAGTTAGCACTGATGCTCAGTTTGGGCAATAAGCTCGGGACAATACACTCCTTTATGGACAACATTGAGAGGCAAGTCCACAGGCCTCCCAAGTGAATCATAACTGAGGTGCACCACAGGCTTTACAGCTCGACCAGTCTTTCTAGGGGAACTGTTACAGTCTCTGCACTCTGAGCCACATTTTCAGCATTGTCCTCACTTGTCAGGGGAGTCTCCATGGGGGTAGAGAGGCTAGAACTTGGGGCACTTTCAGCTCCAGGAGTTACAGTTTCTGAGTCCACAACATTTGGCTCGCATGGAGAGCTTTCGGACACTGGCAGTGGACTGTTAGGGCATTCAAAATACTCTTCTTGTTCGGGTGTATCACCAGTCTGCCCCAATCTATCATTTTCCTCCCCTGAAAGCTCAAACAGTTCAACCATGCACAATGTTTCCATTTCATCTGATCTGATGCTTTGCACTTCACTTTCTGGGAGCATTGGCTCCAGGGATGAAGCTGGGGCTTAGACAGTCCAGAAGGCCCAGCTTGTCTCCCGATTGACTAGGGATTGCCCGAAACAATTGACTCAGTTCGTAAGAAGGATAGTATTCAAAGTCACTCTCACTTTCTTCTGATATGGACAGACAGTCATGCTCAACTGGGACTTGTGCAGGGGAACACTTTAACTCTGCTTCTGTAGGTGCAGACTTCCTTGATCTTTTCTTAGCAGCAGCTCTAGTCACTGGTCCAGAGGGCATCTTCTGGGGCTCAGACTCAATCAGGATTTGTCCAATGGGCAGTAAATGATTTCTATGCATTGTTTTACATCTTTTGAATTGTTCTCAGGCCTTACTTTGCACTGGCAGATCATCTAGTTTGCCCACTACAATGTGAGAGATGGTGCCATCTGTCAGCAATCTTGTGTTTGCCATGCAGTCCCAGATTTCTTAGCAATACCGATCTCCCTCCTGGAGTTCCTGTGTTTTCACCTTTTTATCATACCTTTCTTTGTTGGCCAGATTTCTTTTGGCAGCCATGGTTTGAGCCAGTTGGTACGCATGAGTTAGCTGGGCCTTTAACTTTGCACATACTGTAAATAGTTGTCAGCTTGAACCCCATCAGGAGAGACCTCAAAACACACATCTACTGGTAGTCGAGCTTCTCTTCCAAACATCAGGTGGTGGGGAGAATCCAGTGGCATCACTTTTGGTGCAGTTATAAGCATGTACCAGGGTGCTAATTTGTTGGCTCCATCTAGGCTTGTCCTTTGGGTGCAGGGTGCCTAGCATATCTAGCAAAGTGCGGTTGAAACGTTCAGGCTGTGGTTCCCCCTGGGGTGGTAAGAGTGGTTCTGGACTTCGACTCCCACAGAGAAAGCATCTCTTTGATCAGACGACTCTCAAAGTCTCTCCTTGATCAGAATGGATTCTTTGTGGAGCCCCATAGTGAACAAAAAGTTTTCTACAAGTACTTTGGCCACAGTGGATGCTTTCTGGTCTTGTGGGGAAAGCTTGGGCATATCTCGTGAAATGGTCAGTGACCACCAGCACTTTACTGATATTTCTTTGATCTGACTCCAAACTCAGAAAATCAATACAGACCAGCTCCATGGGTGCACTGGTGGTGATGTTAACAAGGGGCAGCCCTCTGGGGCAAATCTTTCCTCTGTAGCAGCGACTACAAAGTTCAGATGTTGCTCCACATCAGCCCCCCATCTTAGGCCAATAGAATCTGGATCTCACCAAGTCAAGTGTTCTGTCTATACCAAGGTGCCCCATGTGGTTGTGCAAGTACCTCAGTACTGAGTCTCGAAGGCAGTGGCAGCACTAGTTGTTGTTTGTCTACTTGTCCCCTCTGTCTACTGTTTCTCTGTATAACAGTTTATTGATCAGTTTCAACTTAGGACCTTCTTTGTATAACAGTGCAGTTCTCAAATCAGTGGAGCGTAATTTGGACACATCTTTTCCTGCATAGAGGGCTTCTAAAGCTGCTTTGATCATGGGATCGCGGGATTGAGCCATGAATGTTCATTGTCCAGCTCAGGCAGTGCACCAATGTCTATTGCAGAAAAGTGGCAATAAGCAGCAGGTATGCAATTCTCAGAGGGTCCCAAGCAATCCACCACGCAGTCCACTGCGTCCGTGGACATTTGTTCCTCCCTGTCAAACTCCCGGCAGAGTGCCCGAATGTCAGGTTCTGCCAATCGGACCCAATCATTCTGGGGAACAGGCCCGGAGAGAGCATCAGCATCTATGTGGTTCAGACCTGCTCGTATTCGAGAGCATAGTCATATGTAGATAATGCAGAAAGCCACCTATGGCCAGTGGCATCCAACTTAGCTGAGGTCTGCACATAGGTCAAAGGATTATTGTCAGTTTTACTAGTATTTAGCCCCATACAAGTACTCATGTAATTGGTCAACAATAGCCCACTTCAAAGCTAGGAACTCTAACTTATGTACAGGATAGTTCTTATCGGATGGGGTCAAGGCTTCTACTGGCAAAGGCCACTGGTCTCAGGCCATTCTCGTGCTCTTGGTACAACACAGCCCCAACCCTTGCAAGCTAGCATCAGTGTGCAGGACGTAAGGTTTTCTTGGATCGGCATAGGCCAGCACTGGAGCATGGGTGTTGATATATGATCTCATGAAAAGCAGTCTCACAATCAGAGTCCAGCGGGCCCCAAATACTTCACTCGGATGAAAATACACTCTTTCAGTCTTGAGGGATGCTGACTTTTGGTATTTTTGTGGGTTGGGGATACCCTTGAGTAAGGTTAAGTAAAGGGCGGATCACTCTTGAATAGTCCTTGATGAAGCGCCGATAATAACCACAGAATCCCAGGAATCTTTGCAGTTCTTTAGATTTTGGGCTGTGGCCAGGTGGTCAAGGCCTCAACTTTACTTGGGTCGGTCTCTATTCCCTCGGTGGATACTATGTGTCCCACATACTTTACTGATGTTTGAAAGAATTTGACACTTATCAATGGACAGTTTAAGGCCAAAGTCCTCCAGTCGGTCCAATACCTTAAATAATCTGCTCTCATGTTCCTCCAGTGAGCTGCCAAACACAATAACATCATCTAGGTATACCAGACACTCTAGTAAGTTCATGTCCCCACTGCACGCTCCATCAATCATTGAAAAGTGGCTGGGGCACCTGAAAATCCTTGAGGCATCCTCATGAATTCATAAAAGCAAGCGGACAGATAAAGGCTGTCTTCTCCACGGTCCTCTGGGGCCATCGGGATCTGGTAGTACCCCTCAGGAGATCCAACACAGAGAACCACTTGCTCCCGCTTAGGCAGTCCAAAGCATCCTGAATGGGGGCATTGTGTACTGATCAGGGATAGTCCGCTGGTTTAAGATGCGATAATCCACACATCCTTACTGTCCCATTCTTTTCCTCACTACCACAATGGGGGAAGCATAAGGGCTTCTGGATTCTTGTATTACACCAGCAGCTAACATCTCTTGCAGATGCCGTCTCACATCATCTATGTCCAGCAGGTGCCAGGCTCGAGACCTCTCACGAAATGGTCTTTTCGTCATGCAGCCGGATATTGTGCTCAGCTCCTTGCACGCATCCTACGTCCCATTCCTTTAAAGAAAACACCTGGTCTCTCTGGGCAAGCTTCTCACTGATCCTCACTTTCCATTCAGCTGGCAATGGGGAGTTGCCGAAATCAAACAAGTCAGGCGTTACTCTGTCATTCTTCCTTGAACTCTTGCTGCTGGGTAGCACTGCAGTGTCTGCACAATGCACATTAGCCAGGATGCAACCTCTATTTACTCGAATGTCTTTCGGACACATTATGAACTTGGACCATTACCTTCTGGCATAAGCATGGGCTCTAGCGGGCAAAAATACTAGGCTTGACCAGCAGTCCCTCTGGCAATTTTCCATCGCCTGGTGCATCCAACATTAATATTTTATTCTTAACATCCTTTCTGATACTGGACCTCTCCTGTAAGGTACACTGGGCATTTGGCGCCAGGATCAGAGACTCAGGATCCTTCTTCCATACAATTCCGACCCGGTTCCTCTGGTTCTATTTTTTCAGCATCTCTGTGCCTCATAGGCCTTCTTAATTAAAGCGGAACTCTTAAGCTCTACTAGTCTTTGACCCTGTTTTTCATAACTTCCACTGCCAGCCTTCCAGACATATGAGCATTTGTTCCAATCAACAAAGGACACCATCATAACAGTCCAGTGGGGGACACACTAAGGCTAGGGTCTCTACTTGTTCGGCCACTCCAGCCACGGAGGTGGAAAGACAACCAAATTGGATATACCCGAATAGGGTAGGCCTTCTCACTTAACCCCATACATGCAGTCCTTCTAATGGTTGTAAGTGCGTCTGACAAATGCTTCTGATACCAATCCTGGAACATAATTGTCACTGAGCCACTGTCTAATACAGCTCTTGTAGACACTCCATTCACCTTTACAGTGGTCTCCATGGAGGACCCACTATTCTGGACCAGTCTGGAGGCGATAGTGGGGGCCTGGACAACTGACCTTGCCACAAAAGGACGTGAGTTAGCATTTTTGGTGCCCTCACTGGGATCATTTCGTGCACCTCTTAACCACTGATTTGTTCTCCGAAGCTCTCCTTGTAGCCTATATGCAACTTTGTCAGTGTCTTTTGGGGACCGGCATTCCCTTTTCATGTGCCCATCCTTCCCACAATTATAGCAAAACATACTTTCTGGAGTTTGAGCTGGCCGAGGCGCCACACTGGGAGCCAGGGCGGGGGTATTACTAACTGGAAACCTTGGTGCCATCTCTGTCTCATGGCGTGATAAGCATTTGGAGACATCTCGTCAGTTTCTCCACTTCCATGGTCAAGGAATTGAGTTTGGAGCTGTTATCAGCAGGAGATACATGGTGGTACCCCACCCCCATAGCAGATGCAGTGGGATATAGGTCAGGAGCCGTGCTTGCACAGGCGTGGCCTTCATAAAGGGACTGCTTTTTGAATTCCCGGATCTCTCAACAGTTCGCCCCATTGTGGCATATCTTTTCCTTGTCAGAGCACTCATTGACTGCCAACCTCTGCCCTGAACTTCACTTGATGGGCCACCCTCAGTCACCCAGGTGCATGGCCGCAGCTATTAGTGCAGGTCCCTCCCGAGGTCGCCTTTTCTCAACTCCTCGAATTTCTCTCATTAACTCATCATAGGAGGGTGTGGATTCCAGTCGATTTGCCAGGCGTAACTGAAGCAACAGCAGTTCTGAGAAGGGGGCAGACTTAAGGATCCTGTCCAGCCTGGTTCGGTCCAGTTCAATCGCTGGCAAACTACCCTTTCTGAGGCATTCTTGCAACAATTTATCCAGCCGAGATACATACACAGACAACAACTCCCCTTGGTACTGTTGTGCATTCTTACTCTCCACCATAGATCCTCATCAGAATCTGGGCTCCCCATACACATTCTCCAAGGCCTCAAGATAGGCCTGTGCAGTCACTTCAGGGTTACTGGCCCGTTTAGCATGGATAGTAGCCAGGGCAGGACCTCAGAGGCTCTCACTAATCCTCTTTCGCTTTTCGGCTTCCGAGCATTGCCATTCTAGCACTTGGGGGGCAACATAGTCTATCCAGGTCTCCCAGTCATCCTCCCCTTGGGGGGTGGGGAGGGTGCCAGAGAAGATCCTCAACCTTCGGTAAGAGTCGTGACTAATGGCAGGTGCAGAAATAGGAGTCTGCATTGGTTCAGCCACCATTAGAGTACTGGAGCGGGAGAGGGTGTTGGGGAGAACACCCCAAAGTAGCAGAATAGTTTCTTCAAGTCCTCCACAGTTTTCCCTTCCCCAGCAACCATTTAGCAAATTTCTCCTCAAAAGTTTCAGACAGTGGTGAGGGCTCATTTCCCCAGGTCTTTACTGTAGTTGTCATTCTCCAGGCAGTGAGGGCTCCCTCTGGGTAATGGTCTGTGGCACTTTGGGCGCTATCTATGGGATCCTTAAACTCTACTAGGGCCAGGAAAGTGTGGGTGAGCAGATTAGCATGCCGACCCACCACCACAGGGTTTTGTAAACCTTTCACCTTGGAAAGTACTCCCTGTACAGTGTCCGTATTGATACAGGGGATGTCCAGGATAAGCATAGCATTTTGGGGATCAATCTCCTCCCAGTACACCACTCCACCAGCGTTGCACAGCCACTTCTGTCAGGGTACCCATTTTTTCTTAACAGTGGTTCGTAAATATGGCCACTAGAGGACACACAATCCCAGCGGTGAGCCTCCAAGATGTAACCCCTAGATGGCGCTACCCCAGGGGCTACTACCCCTGCCTGATTTGCCACTAACAGGTTGAGGGGCCTGGATCCAATGGCGGGTGCCTCCACCCAGAGGTCAGGGTTTGCAATAGTTAAACTTACTGGGTCACAGCCCTCTGGGACACTGCAACCCCCCTTTCTTCCCACTAGTGGCCCACACTATATATCAGAATTACCTTCACAGTATACACTTACCCCCAGGTCTGGTTCCGGCACTGGGACCTCCTGTGAAATAAGATACAGTGCAACAATCACAGTACAGTACCTTAACATAGACAAATACCTCAGGCAGTATAACTTTGCTGAAACAAGCAGCTCTGATTTATTTAGGGGGATATAACAAGGACAGGGGGAAATCAGGTTAATTAGCTTATCACTCTACTCATCTACCTATGGCTCTGTGCACAGGCCTATCCCTACCAGTTACTGTCCCTGGGTACCCAAGCCCTAGTGGCTAGTCCAAACCGTGGCAGCTGGTAGGGGCCCTTTCCCACAGAGAAAAGAAAATTTAGTTTAAACAGTCAGCAGTACAGTGATTCCATTTGGATTTATTGTGGCAATTCAACAGGAGCGACCCTGAATTAGTACTCACGACATCCAAACAAGATAGGGTCCTTCAATGTCAGCAGGGCTACTCTTGAGCTCCATGAGTCTCCCCACACATTTATATGGCAAAGAAAGTACTATACCAGGCAGGCTGCTTCTCTATCCCAATCGCAATTACTGCACAATACCGGGAGAACACACAGCAGATTCAGTTCCTGACAGACCGAGTGCAATTCAACAATTTCTCCAGTCTTCTACAGGGTGAGCCTGGTTTCTACTCTTCAGAGATCCTTTGATTCTTTTCACAGGACAGATTCAGTCCTAACAAGCAGTTACACAAGCTGCAGACCGGAACTCTGGGCCTTACACACGTTTTTGACTGAAACTGTGCACTGAAGGAGCACAGGTTTCTTTCCCTTCACTGCCAAAGCTAAACTGAAACTCCAACAGACAAAACCAGGCACTTCCTTGAGTTCCTCCCAGTTCTTGACTGGATTGGCTGTCACTCACAATAGACTGCTGCTGTTGGTCCAAAAGGCGCCTAAGTCTAAACTACATCTCCCAGAGTCACTGCCCATGCAATCCTCTTGTGGCTGGCTCAGATTATGAGTCAAGTTCTGATTCGTCAAGGCACCATTTTAGAGCTAGCTTACCCCACACTGATTGGTCCAGTTCAGCAGTTCAAAACCAGAATGGGGAACTAGGCAAACACAGTTCTGACTGTAAAGAAAGCAGGTTAGACAAACTGTATTTTCATTATTACTCTAAATTATTTCTGGCAAACAGTTACATCTTTCAGATAGGTTCCCTTTGTACTCCTAGTGACTGCAAAATGGAGTGAATTGGCAGCAGCTCAGTGGTACTCAAACAGAGAAGCACACAGTCCCCCATACAAACTAATTATGTCTGCAAGCAGACAGCTCTTAAAGAGACAGTACCAGAGGCTCTAAAAACACTCACTGATAAATGGCTTAAATGCCAAACACCATTCAGGCTTGGAGCATTCAAGCAAGCTCCTGGAAGTTTTTGGGAACCCCCATTTGCAGGGGGTTACAGAATTATTGAACGTGTTAGTTTTAATGTGTATCTTTGCTATTGGTGTTACTGTGGAGCAATGTGGGCAGATCAAGTGGCAAAATGTAATTGATTGAGTGTGGGCAGCTTTGTCTGCAGTGGCACCCAAGGAAGTGAGTGATGGGGGGGAGGGGGTCATGGTAAGAATGGGCCCTGTCCCAGTTTTAGGTTTCAGAAATATGGTAACTTTAACCATGTCCCCCAACACCAACGTATTCGGTATGTTGCCACCCACTGGAATTTCACTTATTATATACAGTAGATGCTGGAGTGAATTTTTGAGTACATTTGGCAGTCGGCAACTACACACAGTACCTTATGATACCAGATGGCATGACACAATATGCTGTCTACTGGCATCTTCTCATAAGCTATATCTGTGCCATCTTATTACCCTTTCAGATTGCCACCAAAGGCATGTATGTCAAAAGATCAAGCCTTAACCAGGTGGTCCCACAAATTCACTTTCTACTCATAAAAATGGTGCAGCTGAAGACAATGGGCCCGATTCACAAGTCCTGTTGGAGACTGACTCAAGCTGCAACAAACCACAGCTTGCATCGATCCTCAATGCACTAGGGACCCTGCACCTGATTCATTATCAGAAGAGGTCCAGGCACCAAAGTCCCAGTTTGCAGCAAATGTTGCCATGCCGTAAAGGTAAGACTCATGAGAGAGGTTTGCTGAAAGCTGCGGGGCGGTCAGGCAACATCAGCACCCATTACTGGAGACCTGTGTGGAGGCTGGCATGGTCATGCGGACAGGGACAGAAAATGAGAAGGGCAGGTAGGGGACAGATGGGTGGTGGGGGTGTAGCAACAGGTCCCTGACAGAGACACTGCATGGCCGCTGCCATGTCTGTGCATTCCTTGGGGGGAAAGGGAAAATATGCCAAGCACCATGGAGGGACCTTGCAGGCACTGCACTACGAATGTCTCCTGGTGCTGTGGGGGCATGGAACACTGCAGGCGGGCAATGGCACAGGTTCCCTCCCATACAACGACAGCTCTGGGGATGGTGATTGGACTGTTAGACCAGCCCATGGCTGGTCTGTCAAGGACCATGTGCACTATGGGGGGGGGATTCCTGAATCCCTCTGTAGGGGATACTTAAGCTTGCATCTGCTGCAAGCCCCCTAATGTCATGGTGCACCCTCTGAGTGGGCGCAGGGCTGGTGTAGGCCCTGTTTGCCACAAGGGGTCCTGAGGTTGCCGCAGCCTGCATTCCTGAATCACGGCAGTGCAATTTTTGATGCAAGGTGCCCCTTGTGTCAAGCCTGATTGGCACAGGCACCTTGCATCATTTTTTGGGCTTTGTGAATTAGGCCCAGTGTTTAGTAAGGCAAATGCAGACATGATAGCAATGGCACTAGTACTTTAGAAAGCATGATTGACAGGTTAGATGATAAGTAATTCAGTGGCAATGCTGACATGCAAGGACAACATCCTTACCACAGTCCTTGACCTTCAACTAAATAGATCAGTTTTCTGAGAATGTGTGTGACAGAGACTGTGAAAAGTTGCTAATGGAGAAACTCCATACCACACCTTTTGTTGATCCTCTTCAACAGCCATAGACACAATAACCTAAAAGCATGCAGTACATGAGCAACCTGCCCCTCAATGCAAGGGCAAGAGCATGTAGGACTGTCTTTCCAACCTTACAGTCAGTTGGTGATTATGTGATGACAGGCAGCTCAGAGCATTCAGTCATTTTCACGGTGGACATGTAGCTCATGGAACTAACTAGTTGAACAGGGAGATTCATTTTGTGTACTGGTATGGTAAGTAACACATGTAACCTAAGACACACACTGCTTGCTTGCAAATACCCATCCTGTCCACCCACTAGCATTTTCTCCAAAAGGATTTTAATGCCTCTGGTTCTGTCTGTACAGAACACAAAACCAAGCTAATTCCTTGGATTGTGGAGATGCTCACATTCCTTAAAGCCAACGTGCCAGATTACAGATACAAGGGTGTCATGCTGGAAGAAGAAAGTCAGCCAGTACCAATATAATTACAAAACACTATCATCACAACTGCACAACATGTTACTGACTAAATGCATGCATCATGGTACTTTCTACTCCTATGCAGTGCATGGGTATACTATTTATGACATCTGTTGCAGCATTCAGTATAGGATTACCAGGATTTTTCTGTTAGGGATGCATGCTTATTGCTGGGTAACTACAGTGAACCATGCAGTTGTGGTTCCACAGAACTCTGAGGCCATGGTCCAGGCAACCTTAGGTGGCAGGAAACCAACACCTAGGACGGAGGCAAATGTACCTCTGATACTGAAGGTCCCCATCAATGAGTGAGAGTAGGTGAGAGGACAGGAGTTAAGACAAGAAAGGAAGCTTAGGAGCCTCAAGCCCCTGAAGGTGGACAAAGTGCCAGGTCCTGATGGATTGCACCCTAGAGTACTGAAGAAGGTGGGAGCAAACACTGGCAGTGCCTCTGACAAATCTGTTTAATTGTTCCTAGGAGACAGGTGTAATTCCAGCAGACTGGAGAGTAGCTAATGTGGTGCCCCTTCACAAGAGTGGGAAGAGGGATGACCCAGAAAATTACAGCCCAGTCAGTCTAACCTGCATTGTAGACAAGCTGATGGAAACCATCATTAAGGAACACATTTTGGAACTTTTTGAAGCAAATGTGCTGTAGCACAAGGGGGCAGCACAGGTCTGTAGAGAGGAAATCTTGCCAAACTAACCTGACTGATTTCTTTAATCGGGTCAAAAAGGTGGTGGACTGGGGCCAAGCAATTGATGTGTTGTACTTCGACTTTAGCAAGGCCTTCTATTTTGTTTTACACAGAAGCCTAATAATAAGCATTTGACAATGCCGAATGGTTGCTTGCTGGTATAAGCACTGGTACTGCAGGAGTTAGAGAGATGCATAATAGGAATGACAGTGAAGTACTAAATTGAAGTCAACCCCCACCACCACCCTGCAGAGACTAACAGGTACTGGGGTGTGCCTTTGGGTCATTGGTCATAACGCTCATGCCACTCCACCTCACCCCACCCTGCAGACACTGGCAGGTGTCACGGTGTGCCTTGGGGTCTTCAGCCCTTACGCTTACCCCATTTCATAAGGAAACAAGCTGAGATGGGTGCAGTATATTAGAATGGGGTGAACGTTAGGACCAAAAGACGCAAGGCACACCTCAGCTCTGGTCAGTGGCTGCAGGGTGGGGGTGGGGGTGAGTAGCATATGGAAACATTGGCATGACCCCAAGCCACACCCTGACACCTGTCAGTCTAGAAGAGGGTGTGGGCATTACGGTTGGAAACCCTAATGCCCTGGGCATTTGTTGGTATTTTGGCTCCAGATTTTCAATATGGGCTTTTTGGGACCCCACCTCATGAACCGTGGCACTATCATTTCGTTACTCAATCCCGAAAGGTGATTTGGCACAGCAAATGCACCATTCAGTGCAACAGGTGCGAAAAGACATTTTGTGCAGTATGTGAAAAATGACATCTATACTGTTCATGAGGAGGTGTGAAAAAATGGCAATGTTGAAAATCTGGAGTGAAAATACGAAAAATTGGCAAAGTTACGAGCATGCGTGGATTTTTTTTATTTTATTTATTTTTATTTATTGAAATTTCGGAATTACTATCCTTTGAGTTGAAGACTCCTTTGCAAAGGCTCCACGTCCATAAACCGAAACAACACATAGTGCCAAATTGTACATTGCTAGCCAGGCAAACAATACATTAAGGTAATTTAATATGGTTTAATCAGTACAGAGTAATTAGCTTGCTAGGTTAGTTTCACTTGGTTTCACTAGGGTTGTATAGGAACCCAGGGTTGTTGCGGTGAGGGGGGGTTGGTTGCTAGTTTCAGATGCTAGCATTTGGCCGATGGGTTGTGCTTAAGGTACCCAGAGCTATGATGGCCTGGTAGGGAGCTGAGGGAGGCATTGGTTTTCTGACTTCAGCCTAGTGTGGGAGGACAGTTTAAAGCAGCCACAAGTCTCACAAATTGCATAGTGCATGCTCGTAATGCAGTCATTTTTTGGAATTTTTTCACCAAATTTTCAACATGGCCTTTTTGGGACCTCCCCTCATGACAGTGGCACAGTGGTTTCATTAATCTGTCCCAAAAGTTGATTTCACACAGTGACTGCGCCATTCTGTGCTACAGGTGTGAAAATACATTTTGGGCAGGATGCAAACAATGACAGCTGTACTGTTCACAAGGAGGTGAGAAAAAATGGTAATGTTGGAAATTTGTAGTGAAAATATTAAAAATTGGCGAAGTTACAAGTGTGTGTACAAACTGCGCAATGCACGTGCGAAACACAGTCATTTATTGGAGTTTTTTCACCAAACTTGCAACATGGGCTTTTTGGGATCCCGCCTCATGAACAGTAGCACTGTCATTTCATTAATTGGTACCAAAAGGTGATTCTGCCCAGCAACCGTGAAATCAAGTTTCAGGACCAAAAAACGGAATGACAGTGCCAGTGTTCATGAGGTGGGGTCCCAAGAACCCCATGTTGAAAATTTGGGACCAAAACTCCCAAAAATGATTGAGGTATCCACCTAAGTTGAAACCCCCCATTGATTGCCATTATAGGGCTTACTGTCATTTTCTTCAGTTTGCGGTCGGGGTTTGAAGAGTGCAGATGTGTTCCCAGTCCACAGAAGATCACAGCCCAGACCTTCGGAGGTAGTATGAGTGAGGGGGTGCACGTATATGGGGTGCACAGAGGGAGGGCCGGGATGGGGGAGAGGGCTGTGAGAACGACAAGGGACCGTATTCTTTTTATTTAGGTTTAAAAAAAAAGACTTCAGGGGACGGTTTTCTTTTTTACAGGTGAAATAGTATGAAAAATACATTTCAGTATACTGGGGTGGACTCCCAGTGTGCCAAACTAGTGGAGGGGGAGGGGATCAATGCTGACCTGGGGATTGGGCACCCCGAGGTCGGCTGAAAAATATAGGACATGGGGGGCACATCCAACACAGGGAGTGGACATCCCGGTGTCAGAAAAAGATAAAGAATTACTTTGGCACACTGAGGTGGGCTCCCAGTGTGCCACAATAGTGGGGGTGGGGACATGACAACATGGGGATTGGGTACCCAGTTGTCAGCAAAAGATATGTTCGGGTTTGGAGGGGTCATCTGACACCAGGAGTGGGCATCCCGATGTTGGAGATATAATTAGTTTGGCACACTGGGGTGGGCTCCCAGTGTGCCACATTAATGGTGGGGAGTGGAGATACATGCTGACACAGGGATTGAGCACCCCTATGTCAGCTTTGAGGGGAGTGTGTGGTGGGCTGCAGGAGCTGCCTATTATGCAAAGCCATGGCGGGGCACATTTATTGTGTTTGCTTGTTTATTTATTAATATGCTTTACCAAGAAAGGCACACTGAACAAATGAGTTGCTTGTAACTCCAGCCATGTGCATTACTGTGCACTGTAATGTGCATGGCTAGAATGTGCCTGATTGCCGGGAATGGGGGGGGGGGGATCTGCCACTGCAATGATGAAACTGTCCCTGATTGGAGCGTCAGATTTCTTTCAAGTGCAGCGCTCGCTCTGAAATTGCCATCATTGGCAGCTTCCCTGTTGATTGGTGGCTGAGGGATGTGCCCATTAAAGTGTCCCCTGCACTGGCCACAGCACTGCCACATCCCCGCAATGCTTTACTAACCTCAGTATGTTTCTTTTGCACTGCACACACATCCAGACATAAAAAAGCTGAGTAACCTGAGAGTTGGGAACAAACTTATCAGGTAGACAGGGAACTGGCTGGGGGCAGGGCAGGATACATGGGATAATCATCATCTGGGTACACTCAGAGCCCAAGGAGTCACAAGTGTGGTACTGCACGGATCAGTTATGGGACCCGTTTCCTTGAATATCTTTATTTGCGATATAAGAGAGGGAATTCAGACTAAGGTGTGTCTTTTTGTTGATAACACTTATATTTGCAGCAGAGGGGACACTGAAGAGGGAGTTAGAGAAATGAAAAGAGACCTGGAAAAATTGGAAAAGTGGTCCAGGTTATGGCAACTAAAGTTCAATCAAAAAAGAGGAAAGTGATGCGCATTGGTAGAAAGAATGCTAACACAGATTACAGAATGAGAGGAATAAGAGTGGTCTGGACAACTGAGGAGAGATATCGGGGGGTCATCATTAGTAATAGCCTCAAGTCCACTGCATAGTGTAACAAACCATATGGGAAGGCAAATAGGATGCTGGAATGTATCGAAAGGGGATTTGATAGTAGGAGGAAGGATGTGATATTGCCCCTGTGCAGGTCCCTGGAACGGAAACACGTGGAGTACTGCACACAGTTCTGGAGTCTACACCTCAAGAAAGACAGTGACCAAACAAAGAAGGGCCACAAAGATACTCTAGGGGCAGTAGGGGAGGTTGTGTGAGAACAGATTGGCAGATCTAACATGTATACACTGGAGAAAAAAGGGGGATATGATTGATACAGACAAGTTCTTTCAAGGAATCAGCAGGGTGGATTGAAAGGACTTCTTCAAGAGGATGAAGGGCACCATAACTAGAGAACGCCAGGCTTGTAAAATATATTACAACACACTATATATGCTTTTGGGTGTAGAATTCAGTCGAGCATTACAGGAAAACATCTGCCTGGTGATGTGTGCTGTCTGACAGTGGTGCAAGCTGTGGTAGGGGGTTACACAGTGCTCTGGGTCCATGGTCCAGGAAATGTTAGCTGGCAGGAAACTTACACCTAGAAGACAAAGTTACCTTTGAGACAACACATCAGTGTTGCAAACCCCTACTCCAGACACATAAGGTAACACTGTTTACCCAATGGAAGGGTGGGATAGCCCTGTGCTGCTCAGGAAAGTTTGCCAGCAACATATTTCATGATATATTGCTCTACTGCTGTTCTGATGAGCACCACAAAACAGTGTCATTGATGACAGTCACTCCCCCTACACTTGGTACAACACACTCAATCAATAAACTAGTAGGATTCCAAGCAGTATTCTTAATTCCGCTACCTTCACTGGGTTTCCTTTGTCCATATGATCACCCTGACACACAACATGCCTCCAAACCAAAACATTAAGACAGTGTTACAGTTTTGTGTGTTGTACTTCACTTGACTCTGTTTTCTCATTAGAACTTTTGTGAATCCTCTTCACTCAATTTCTCATAGAAATGCATTGAATAATCAGTTTGAAAACAAGACCATTTTCAAGCTTTTTATGGAACTACTAAACCTTTAATAAACCAAACCATGAGAGGTCCACCCAACCCTAGTTAATTATTTGATAATAGTGATCTGCCCTGATCTGCTCTGAGAAAAATGCAGTAAAACAAAATAAAATTGCCTTGCCTTGTTTTCCCCCACAACATATTGCATTTAGAGTATTAACCTGCCAGTCATCTGGCATCTCTGTCACATGACCAAGCATATCAGTCACATTGATGTACTGTATGTAGGGCAAAGCAATAACTATCTTGTGGTGACAAATCCAGATGGCCTAGTGCAAAAGCTATCTTTCAGGCTAGCCCCATTGATTTTGTGGTGTGATGACTGTGTTCCAACAGACACCTGAATATGTTAGATTCAGGACAACCATTATACTGAAAACTCTCATCTTCACTTTTATGTTGTCACACCACACATTTATAAAACTTAAACCAAGGTAGATGCCTGAATCATAAATATCCCCTGGGCCACTTGTATTATCCAATCCACATCTTTCATTCACCTGCCACCTTATGTTATCATCAACCCTGCATTGACAACTTCAGATGCTTCCTCTCCAGATCTGCTCCCTGAAGGTCCACTGCAGGAGTTGATAAGCTGTCTGACTGATTACCATTGCCCTTTGTCATGTCTCTGGCTTGTTTCCAGACATACAGTATTTCTGTAGTGTCTCATCATGTATTAGCCATAACTGACAGTACTGACCTTGATGTTTAAAAGTAAGAATTTCAAGTTTGCTGTCTTCTCCATTTAGAGCAATGTAGTCAAAAAAAGTTTGTTTTGTTTGTGTATTTTATTCAGAACTGTGCACCCCACGATTGCCACATTTGGGTGCCTCATCAACTTTCCAAAAAGGTCCTGGGGGGATGTCACAGCAGTAGATACATTAACTAGTTCAGTGCATACATAAAATATCTAGTCCAAGGGCAAGTACAGTATATGTACTGTAATGAACAACATATATTACATGCAAACATCATGAAGCCTCAGTAAGAATATGCGACAATTGAAATAGATATATCAGGGAAAGGGTGGGAAGACAGATTAAATAGAAAGAATTTAGAAACGTCATTGGCCAAAACACATAACCTGACTGTGGTTTTAACATAATATTATAAAGGAATAAGGACTGAAAAAGACCATAAATCCGCCAGTTCCATCCCAATGCCCTATGATATATTACTGTAAATCAGTTTTCCCTGAACCACACTCTCATTCCTAATAACCCCCTTAAAGATGTCTTGTTGTGTTTTGAATACATCTATAGTCCCAGCATTGCTGAGTTAACTATTTCACCCATCCACCACCCACTTGGTGAAGAAATACATTCTGACATCCTTTTTTGTAACTTTATGGATTAACTGTTCCTCAGTTTGAGCAGTTCTGTAATATTCATCTGATTGTAATCATGTATGTATTTGACTGGTTCTATCATATAACTCTGCTCTGCTCCAGTCCTGTTCTCCCAGGTCTGGAGGAGAGTGGATGTGGTCTCTTTACATAAGAACTGCACCAGGGAAAAGGCTACCTATTATAGGCCAGTGAACCTTACATCAGTGGTGGAGAAATTGTGGAAACACTGTTAAAGAAAAGGTTGATAGAGTATCTTGAACAAATGGGCTGCAAGACCAAAGGCAGCATGAATTCTTGGCGGGGTTGGGGGAGGGCTCATGGCAGACAAACTTGATTGATTTCTTTGAATGGGTGACAAGGGAAATAGATCAGGGAATAGCAGTGGACATGGCCTATCTGGACTTTAGCAAGGCTTTCAATACTGTACCTCACTGAAGAGTGATTAAGAAACTGGGCAGCCTAGGGGTGGGATCCAAAATGGTGAATTAGGTTAGAAATTAATTACTGAATTGGAGACAGAGGGTGGTGGTTAATGGCACTCACTCTGACAATGGAAGAGTGACCAGCAGGGTGCCACAGGGCTTAGTATTGGGACTGTTCCTCTTCAACGTCCTCATAAGTAACATTGCAGATGAACTGGAAGGAAAGGTATGCCTTTTTGCAGATACCAAAATCTGTAATAAGGTGAACAATCAGGAGAGGATAGAAAGAATGTGAAGGATCTTGGGAAACTCAAGGAGTGGTTAAAAACATGGCAGTTGGGGTTCAGTGCAAAAAAGTGCAAGATTATGCATCTAGGGCATAGGAACTCAGGAACTGAATATAGGATGGGAGGTGGCACTGTCAGTCACTGAACAAGAAAGGGACCTTGGGATTATCATACCTGATTACCTCAAAGTGGCAGTACAGTGTGACAAAGCAGTGAGTAGGGCCAGTGTGATGCTGAGATGCACTAGGAGAGGTATCTCAAGCAGGAGGGAGGTGGTATTACCACTGTACTGCTCACTAGTGAGACCACACCTGGAATATTGTGTCTGGTTCTGGAAGTCACATCTCAGAAAGGACATAGACAAGGTGGAGGCAGTCCAGAGATTGGCAACTAAAATGGTGCAGGGGTTGTACCAAAAACCCAATGAAGAGAGACTAAGGAATCTCAACATCTACACTCTGGTAGAGAGAAAAGAGCAAGAGGACATTATATAGACCTACAAGCAATGATGAAAGTGAACAGGAATGCACAGGAACTCAGTTCCTGTACCCTTTTTGCAGCAGGAACAGAGTTCCTGTACTTCTTCCCATTGACACCAGAACTGGAATTCTTAAACCAGCAACGTAATGACAGTTTCTGGGCCTGTGATCTGAAATCAGAGTTTTCTTAACAACATTTGACTTGTACAACAATTCTATTTGCCTAGAAATACTTCAATATCTCTAACTGAATCTACTCGTGTCTAAACAGATAGATGTATCTTGACATAACTATCCTTCGGATTGAGGATCTTCATTCTGCATTTCATATTTGCCAGTGTCTGAGTTCCTATACTTCTTGTCTACCACTTGCACCACTGCCTACAAGTACCTCACAGGGGTGAACATGGTGCAGCAAGGGAGTATCTTTCAAAGGAGGAGAAGCACCAGGACCAGAGGGCATGCAATGAAGCTGGAGAAGGGGAGGCAGTATTACTTTGCTGAAGCAGTGGTAGACTCCTGTGGAATAGACTGCCAGTGGAAGTGGTGGAGGCAAAAATAGTGGGGGCTTAAGCATGCATGGGATAGATATAAGGGAATATTAGTGACTAGGCGGGGGGAGGAGGGTCACTGCACCAGAGATCAGTCAAAGTATGTGGAGGCAGACTAGGCAGGGACCATTTGAGCAGACTGGGTGGGCCAAGTAATCCTTTTCTGCCAACAAAATCTATGTTTCTATAACCCTCTCCTTCCTGTGCTCCAGAGATTACATTTCAAGACTTTCCAGTCTCTCCTCATAGGACCTGTCCTGCTGTCTCTAAATTATTTTTGTTGCCCTTCACTGTATGGTTTCTAGCCTATCCCTGTTTCTCCTCAGATGTGGACTCCAGAATTGCACACAATACTCCAGGTTTTGTTATACCACTGACCTGTACAGTGGTATATAAGCACTTTCCTTGGTCGACTGGTACTGGAGCTAGAAGCACAAACATGCTCTGTATATTGTTTAGTATTTTCTAACAGCTGTACTGTTACTTAGGCATCCCCTGCAGCTAAGCCTTTCAGTTGCGTCATCAAAGGGCTTGCCTCAGGGAACTCTGAAATTAATGTTGGGTAGAGGGTTGCAGGATCAACCAGATAAATTACAAATAACAGCTTTAAAAGTTATTTAAAAAAAATTACCACCAGTGCAATTTACCTAATTGGGACGTATAGGTCCCATGTTTTTGCCAGGGGAATACTGACAGTTCCCCTTTAAGTGATTTGCTAATTGTCACACAGTATGCAAGAGGTGGTTGTGGGATTTAAACACAGTTCTCCAGGTTTGCAGCTCAGAGCTCTTAACAAGAGCTCTTAACCACTTGGCTATACTGGCCTTTGTTCCTCCTTTATTTGTCTGTGGATTAAATGGATAACCTACTGTGAGTATGTCTGAAATGTGGATGACCTACTGTGGGTGTCGCCAGAATGTGGATAACCTATTGTGGGCATCGCCAGAATATGGATAACCTACTGCGGGCATGTCTAAAATGTGTTTGTATTAGTTTATGGGATAATACAGTAGCTGACAGTTTTCCTGTGTTCTGGTTGGCTTAGAACAGATACCTGTCATATAATTGTCCATATACAGATTTCTGCTACTAATGTGCATTACTTCACATTCTCGGCATTGACTTCAATGGCCAAATACGAGACCACTTCTCCACAAAACAAACTAAAAATAAAAACCTAGCTTTGGACCCCCTGAGTGCCTAGTACAACTCTGTTTACTCTTCATGGGGCTTTGCTAACAACAGCCCTTCCCTGTTTATTACAGCACCCCAAACTTCTGATAATGCATTTTAACCACGAACCCAAAGGTGGCTACTAGAAGCCCCAGCACTGTACTTTGGTTTGCACTTTACTGTAAACCCTGTAATCCTGAGTAACATGCTTTAACTGCTGTCTTTCTGGAGCACACTAACCCCACACTGCTATTCCCTAAAGGCAAGCTTCTCAAGTTTGTTAGTTCAAGTTCAAGTGTATTAAGCAGGAAAACTCCATTGAGCAAGCTCATTTACAAGGAGGACCTGAGAAAGACACTTAAAATACATACAGCATGCGGCATACATTGGTACAACAATAAACAGGAAGAGCAATACAGTACAGAGATGGATATTAACACTGTAGCAATCAAAAAGAGACATAGACGGTGCATATAATACAGTGGATGAGGAGTATCAGTGCAAAAGGTACAAAACAACAAAACTTACAGTATTTGTATGATATATACAATCCCATAAAATTTAGGTACAAGTGCTGAGGCCAAAGTGCATGACATTTATAACTAAATCGCCTACTCTAGAACAGTGGAAGCATTTCAGCAGTAGACACTCACAGGGGTGGGATGTGGGAAAGACAGTTAAGAACATGAGAAAGGGAGAAATTAGAGGGGTAACAAGGGTGAAGTACAGAAGGAGTGGGATGGATGGGAAGCAGCGGAGAGAGCAAGGAAGGGGTGAGGTGGAGGGTGAGGAGGGTGAGGACTGCTACGTGGAATGTGACCATTTTATTCCAACAGACATAATCAGAGCAGAGAGGAACTAGTGGGGGAAAGGGCGAGGTATGCGATGGGGGTGGCACGTGCAGGAATCATGCAATTTGCTGGTAACTAAATTTTTGAAGATATTAAGAGGTACCAAATTTTGTGATTTGAGGGTAGGTTATGTTTTGTTCCAAGCATCAGGGAGAGCATGGCTGATGGCCATTTTGCCAAAGTGGGAGCAAGATTTAGGGACATCCAGCATGATATAGGAGCTACTCCGTAGCGGATAGAGGCAGACAGTGTAATGGAAGAGACCTGATATGTAGGAAGGAAGTTTTAGCAGGAGGGCTTTGTAAAGCCATAAGAGTGAGTGGAGAAGCCATCTTGTTGACAGAGAAGCCCAGCCCAAGGAAGCATACAAATCACAATGATGAGTGCAAGGGTGGGCATTTGTGAGGAAGTGTATTGCTCTGTGGTAGAGCGTATCAAGTGACTGTAGCAGGGTATCTAAAGACGGCCGTATATCACATCTGCGTAGTCTAGTAGAGGGATGAACGTGGTCTGTACCAGTCTCAACCTGGCTTACACAGGGAAAAGGGACCTGTTCCTAAAAAAGAAACCGAGCCTTTGCTTCAGATTTTTCAAGAGTGAATCGATATGAGCAGAGGACAGGTGGTGGTCCAACAATCACCCCAAGTACTTAAATTTGTCGACAACTTCTAGGTTGACACCAAGCAGGGTTTTGATAGGAGGCAGTAAGGAGAGGTTTTAGGGAAAGAGGTAAGATAATTAGAGTGGAAATACATGACCTTAGTTTTTTTAGCATTCAGAAGGAGTTTGGCCTATAACAAATTATGCTGAAGGAGGTCAAATTTGGCCTAAAGTTCTGCACAGACCTTTTTTTGGCAAGGATTTGGAGGTATAGAGGGCAGTGACATCTGCAAATAAGTGGATTTTTGCTTTGTTCACTTCACATTAGCACTGATGGAATTGATGTAGATCATGAACAGAAGAGGTCTGAGAATCGAGCCTTGCAGTACCCCCCTTGTGAGAGGGAGATGTGGGGAGAGTGAGCCTTCTGCCTTTACTTGCTGCATCCTGCCTGACAGGTAGCTAGTAAACCAGTTTAGCGCCTGGTTAGTTATGCCATGTCCATTTAGCCTGATTAGGAGTAAATCATGGTCGACAGTGTCGAATGCTTTACTAAGATCCAGGAATACGGTGCCTGAGATAATTTTTTTGTCCATGGCAAGGAGCCAATCATTTATGACCATGGCGTGGGCAGTAGCTGTACTGTGAGCTGGCCTGAAACCCAACTGGGATGAGTTCACTAGGTCTGACCTATCAAGGTAATTTCTTACCTGAGCATTTACTAGTTTTTCTAAAAGTTTTGAGAGTAGGGGTAGTAGGGAAATTGGTCAGTAATTATTCACATCCATAGTGTCTCCTGATTTGAATATGGGAAGGAAGAACATGTGCTGTTTTCCAGGCCTCAGGTACAACACAGGAGGTAATTGACAAATTGAACAAATGCAGAATGGGGGCAGTTAAAGCAGCAGTGCAAGATAAAAAAAATCTGCGCTTTTTCAACTGTTTATTCCCTATACTCTGTTGAGCATGTACCTGGTAATCTTTCTCGACGGCATTGTACTATCACCCTGTAATGTGCTCATTTCTCCTTTGTTTTTGTTTACATTTCTGCCACCTGCCATGTTGACAGCAGTAGTACTAGATAGCAGCCGCCATGTTTACTGTAGCGCTACAAAACTGGAAACTGAGCACTTCCTGATTAAGTAGTACTGCTGCTTTAAATAATTAAACCCAGATTTGAGAAACAAATTTCCTAATCCATCAGCACCAGTACCTTTCTTTCAGGTCTGCAACTTGCTTATACTGAAACAGGGAGAATGTGAAAGTATTGTTGGTTGGTGGGGGTTGATTGAGGTAGGCTACATTTTAGGGTAGCAGCTTTGGAGGTGTTGAAGTCTAGGCCTGCCGTAGAGAAATGGACATTGAAGCTATGCAAAATTTCTGACTTATCGGTTAATGTCATACCCTGATGGGTAATCTTATCTGGTAGCGTGGAGGTTGGTTTCATTCTCTTCACTGACTTTATAACCCCCCCAGAACTTAGCGGAATTTCCCTTTGCCATTTTCAAAGGCTGATAAGTAGTTAATAGATTTAGTAGATCTAACCAATTTGGTGCAATTGTTCTGACTAGTTCTAAATGCTGCCCAATCAGAGAGGTGTTTGGTACGCCTTGCTGTGGAACATAATTGATCCATTTTGTTTAGGGCACTTTTCAGGTCAGCATTGAACCATGGACAGGAGTGCTACCTGGTTCTACATTCTTTCATTGGGGTGTGTTTATTGATGAAGCCATTTAGGGTGTCAGTAAAAATGGAGGCCACATCGTTGACATTTGAGGCCATGTAGAAGTCCACCCAGTTTCTAATTGATTCTATGACTTTAACTCACTTGTGCACTTACCCTCCATGGAGTACCACTGGTGAGAGAGCTGCTTCAAGTTTAAATCCCTGGCCCTGCTGGTCTCACATGATAGCATCACCACTGCAACTCGAGCAATGTTCTCTAACCTGCCAAAAAACAAAAAGGCAATGAAACCACCAAAAAGTAAACTTAGCTCTGGACTTAGCACAACTCTGTTTGGGTGTTTAACCTATGACACATACGGAGTAGCCCTAATCAAAACATGATCACCCGTGTTAAAAAACATTTGACATACACATAACTTTCAAAACCAACCAGCCTGCCTTTTCATCTCTCTTCCTTCAGTATAACCCAGTCCTTTTGCAGAAAGTTGTCTTTGAGCTCCTAATTAGCAGCAGTAGCAGCAGGCACAGCCAGTAACATTGCTTTTAAAGGAGGCATAATGGACTATTTGATTACTTTTTACATTATAAAACATAAATTCACTATTGTACTGCATGCATACAACTGTGATTGCCTTATTTTTAAATATGCTCACCTATTCATTATAATGGGCCTTTTATAAGTACACTAAACCACTTCAGAGTGGGAGTTAAAAGATCTGAGATGTACTTCTCAAGGCCATGGGGAATCTTGGCCTTCAGTCTCATGCCTCACACTCCGGGGGCATGCGTCTTCAACCGTTTAAACCACGCTCCAGTATGGTTTATTGCTTACTTGTTCAATCAGCAGAGCAGTGGCTAATAAAGCAGTTTTACATGGCCCTCTTCAAGCTATCAATGGTTCTAGGACCTTGGATATTGCCTTTGAACTGCATTACAGCTGACCAGAGCAGCAGCTGTAAAGATTTTGGGTAAAGCCCACAAAACCTCCAAGAAGCTTATTTGACTGAATGGTGAAAGTGCATAGGCACTTCATAACGCCATAGTATTTTTACAGGCAAAAGGAGATTGAGACCCCATCTAGATTGCCTGGGGGCGTTTGCTTTAATTTAATACACACACAAAAAAACTACATATTAGAGTAAACCTATGTTTAAACCTATGTTTAAAGATGTGTTCAAGCTTTTTCTGTCAACCAGTTCCACAGGGAGTTTATTCCACATTGAAACTATTCTCTGTTTAAACCAATTTCTCCACTGCTCAGTTCTAAGCAGTTTGTCAGCTACCTGCCAGGAGTGTCCCCATATGCCCTCTAACAGTGTTCTTCTGACCAAATGCAGACTGTCAAATAAGGATACATCCTAAGATGCCCAATACATCAATATCAAATCACATCTGAGTCAGCGTCTCTGCAATTCAAACAAGCTCAGACCTTTTAACCTATCATCATATGATAGCCACTCAATGCCTTTGATGGTTTTAGTAAATCTGCTCTGGACTCTCTCCAAATGGGTCACATCCTTGCTCAAATAGGAGTACCAAAACTTAATGCCACACTCAAGGTGGGGTTTCACCAAGTCTCTAAATGATGACAGCATAACCGCCCTTCTCCTACTTTTGATGTTCCTTTTAAAACATGCATTAATTTGCACACATTTTTTGTGTCCGCCAAACACTGTTGATCCCACTTCAGACTGTTTGACACTATTACTCCTATCTCCCATTCACTTATGTGTCAAAGTTACATATGTCAGCACCCACAAAACACATTACACACCCTGCAGAAGGTAAGTGCATACAGCTCTGTATTCCCTGCCTGTACACCAGTGGCTGAGGCATTCCTGAGCTTATGCACATTTTGCTCATTCCAGTGCCTGTCCACAGTGAGTTATAAACATGTGTGCATGTTGTACCTCACACTATGCAAGCTAACGGCCCAAATACAAATATGCCCGGTACATATGATCCCATACTGTTACATCTAGGACATGTAAAACCAGGGTATACCAATTCCCCTATGCATGCCACAACCCACATGTGTGGTTAGCTGGCTGAATGTCATATCAAACAGTCAACACCATACTGCACACTTGGACTAGAGACACTCAACAGATGCCAAGCAAGACACAGACCCAGTAACAAACATAGAAAAATATGTCTTATTATTCAGCACTGAGATACTAGGCAGTAAATGGGCTCATGGATGTTTGCCCTGATCTCATGTCATAGCACAATAGGACACTGCCTGCATGGCACCCAGGCATAGCAATGCAGGCCATGGCGCTGGTCCTGAAGACAGGGGTTACACACACTATGAGCCCAGACACTTGATACACAATGAACTGCCAGCCTTTCATATAGCAGTGCCTGCTGCACCCCCCACTCAGTGGTCCTTCTGGTGGTCAGAGCTGTGAGCCTGCCCACATCACACACCCCTCATCCAGTCCTGGCCAGTCTTCAGTGTCCCTGTTCAGGGTGAGGTCATACTCCTCTGGCTTTACTGTGGGTGCTTCCTCCATGGCATGTAAAGCCCGCCTTCTTCAAAGTACCATTGTGCTGGCCACTCACATGTTATCAGCAACAAGAGGTGGAGGTGACTGTCACTACACAGGCCACACACACATGTGACTGCACATAATTTATGACATAATAGCAACATATACACATCCATGGAAAATCCACAACCCTCCAATTCACCCCACCCTAGTCCTGGTGCCCATGCTATGGCTTGAGGTCAGCAACAGGCCTATGCCCCCATGGATTAATGTCTCTTAGGCGCCTAAGCTGGCCTGTGCTATTCTTATCAGGCCTATGCTCTGTGATGGAGTCAGCAGCTGTACTAGGGCACCCAGGTCCTTTGACCTGCTGTACTACAGTATGGGAGACTTTTGGATGTATGTCTCTCATACACACCCTGACTGGAGGGCACTGTTCTCCACCGTAACATCACATCCTCTTACAGATTATAACATGTACACTTTGCATTGCATACTGTGTATTGAATAGACCCTGTAAAAATGTATGTGTATCTTTTTCAGACCAGTGACGGCATAGCAGTCCAACTTTGAATTTCAGCAGACCCCAGTAGAGGAGAACTCTGGTGTCCTGGGAACAAGTCACTCACCAACAACCACTGCTAAAGCTACTGCTTGTGCCAAAACCAATTCTTCAAATACTAAAGGCCAAGAGTCAAGCAACTGGAATGAGATTGTGGGTCCTACTGCAAATGTGGAAGCTCGAGTGGATGTACGACCCCCCCCCCACCAGAGTACTCCTGAACTGTGACTGTGGCTGTGTCACTGTAGTGTTCAAAGGCTATCTGATAAGTATCTGCCTCACAACTGGAGCCTTTGTAAGACTTGGATAGGTGGAATCTCATTGAAGCATCATACCCCCATCTGGGCCTAATTCATATCTGGATCTCCTAACCAGGTGAGCACTTTTGGAACTCATATTGCTGTAGAGACATGTGCCCTTGTGTGCCCACGAACAAATACATATGAAAAGATCCCGATTATTGTAGGAACCAATGCCCATACATTCTACCACCTGGGTAAGTTGTACAAAGAATCTGAAGACCAACAAGGAAAAGCTCAAGTGCCCCTCCATGGACTTATTACACAACACTCTCAAAGCCACTGTCCTACCTAAGGATGAATCTGAGGGAACTGTTTGGCACCAAGACCGATCTGAAAAGGTGTTACCTCCCAAAGCAGAGTGTGCCATCAAGAGAATAGTGCACCTCAAGGGATCATGCTACAACCAGTTGCTAATATTGGATGGCCTAGAGGAAGTTGGTTTGCTAAGGAGGCTCATACTCAAACATACCATACTGCATGTTAAAGCTCATGCATATGTCAGACAAGTAACCATTCATTTGACATATGTAACAGACTGACCAGTGACCATCAGAAGGGGATTGTCCCTTGCCGGGGGCTATTGTGCTGATCTGGTAGTGTAGCCACAAAAGAGAGATAACCCCACACCAGGACAATTAGATCCTTCTTTTTTTGAGTTTGAAGACCCCTCTTTGCCTACAGAGTGGTGGAACAGAATTCAAAAGAAGTTGGCCCAGCGAACAGAAGTTTTTCTCCCTGAAGGAATGGGACATTGGGCGTGCCAATGGTGTAGTGCACTGCATTTTGGTCATGGATGAGAGGCCTTTTTGGGAAAAGTTGAGAAGACTGGCCCTCGCCAATATAGATGATATCCAGAAGCACTTGCAAGAGATGCAGGCTGCAGGCATCATTCAGGAATTGCGTACAAAACAAGAACAATGCTCTGGGTTGGGGTGCTCAAGATAAAGGCAAAGTAAACATTAAATAATCCAGCCTCATCACCGTAATAAATAAATGCTGCTTTGCAAAAATTGCCAGATGACAACGCTTTGATTGCAGCTGGATATCAAACCCTGTTTAAAAGGCAAAAGGAGTTTGATATAGCACGTCAAGGTGTTTGTCTGGCACCTAAATAAACTTTGGGCACTTTATAATCTGGAGAGCAGTATCTATTTATTATCGGTGGTGAGTGCCGGATTGTTTTCATATTTATCATTCAGGAATCTAGGAGCCCCTATGCACCACCAATTGTAGTTGCCAGAAACAAGAGTGGGGCTGTCAGAATGTCTGTGGTCTACTGGACTCTGAACAAAAGAACTGTACCCAACCAGTACACTATGTCACGAGTCCAAGATGCATTAGGTTGCATGTTTGTGCCTGGTAGTCTGTGCTGATAACCACCCCCTCACCAAATGATGGCAAAACTGGACACTGCAGGCTATCACTGGTTGTCAGTCCTCTCAACATTCAGTTATTGTGTGGAGAACCACCCCAGAAAAATCAATCTTGAAGCTGACATGCTATCTGGAAGACCCCACCCAGGTGTGCCATGTCCAGAATGGATCTGAATCCCAGAGACTGCCATTCAAGCTTTATGCAAAAGATATGAACCAGAAGAATTGCCAAACTCCAGTGAACCACATCACTTGGGGAACAGATTGGGCACCCTTTCAGACTGCATACCTGTGAACTATTGCAATGTTGTATCCCTCAGTAAACCCAGTTTGCCACAAATAAGTCCTCAAGACTGGAGAAAAGAGCAAATGGAGGAAGCAGTAATCCAAGATATTGCTGAAACTCTCCAACAAGGGGTCGCCTGATAAGTTGGAGGATGGGCTGAGTGAGTCACAGTTCTGAGTTCAGGTTGGTTTTGGATTGCACTATAAAGACTCTCTCACTCAGGTTGCTGCCTTAAAACAGAGTCTGTGTGTGATACTCACAGACAGGACTTGAGGATGTTTTTTGAAACAAGATAAGTGGGGTAAGTTGTGGAGAAACTTGCTGAACTTGTGTTTTTCTTTTTGTCTATAAAGTAAATTTAAAGCACAGTATCCCACATTTTAAGGGCCTTAAACTAGAGCTGTATTTTTGACCTGTAGTTTGGGGGCTAGGTGAGAATTGTTTGGACTGATTGTTTGGATTGGGGCCTCTGCTAGGTGAGTCAGAGCTGTAGCTGATTATTTCTGAAGGGCACAGACTTGGTCCCACACACCCTGTTCCTCACCCCACCCACCCCAAGTGCATTATTTCCTTTGTACCAGGAGTTCTGACATTACTTCCACAAAAGGGCAAAGGACATACACCTGTCATATCCCTAACAGCCTAGCATGCTACATTTGGGGTAAATGCACACACAAGCTCGCACACACTAACAAAAAGGAAAAAAAAAGAAAAATGTAAACAGGAAGGGAGAGCGACATATAGGAAGTGGTGCATTGCACTGGCTGTTGGGAGGCAGTCTTCCAGGAGACACTCTGGAGCTTGCAATGCTGCCCTATTTTCAGGCATCTCTCTGGTCTGTGGGAGGAGGTTGCCCATCTCCAGGCTGACCTGGTAAGGATTAGGCATGCCCCCACCCAGGGACCACGAGGGCCAAAAAGGTTGCCAAGAAAGAAGAGCAGTTGAACCACAGTGGACTCAGAGAGGGTGAGAGTGGTGGAACAGAGGCACATCCCTCAAGTTGTACCTCTCTGCAATTCATGTGCCATTCTAGCAGAGAGTGGTTCCTCTATGGAGGTACCCACAGTGGAGACCAAGGAGGATGCTGGGAACCTCCACAAAGGAGACCCACAGGAAGGTAGCATAGGATCCCACAGGGGAATGAAACAACTCCTGATGGGGTACTCAGTCATTAGGGAGGTAGAACTGGGGGAGGGAGGGGAGAGGGAGGTAAGGTGCCTGCACAGCGCCATGGCTTGGAGGGACAGGAAGTGAATCCTCTGGATCACAGGAGCAGCTGTTTGGGAGAGGCAGCTAGGCATCATTTTCCACCTAGGGACAAATGAACTGGCTGGGAATGGGATCAGAACAGTGTAGGAGGAGTTTGTGGAGTTGGGGAGGGGCCTTAGACAAGTCGCGCACACGGTAACCTTCTCAGAGGTGCTGCCTGTCTATGGCATTGGTGAGACTAGGTTACTCTGCACCATGGGATTCAATGAATGGTTGAAAAACTGGTGTGGATCTCAGGATTTTGGCTTCATTGGGGACTGGAGGTCCACTTGGAGGGATACAGGCCATTACTGGCACGATGGTCTGCATATGTCTGGGAAGGGAACCAGGATCCTAGGTGATAGGTTTAAATGCTTCATTGGCAAGCATTTAAACTAGCCAAGGGGGGAGGCACTGAAAAGGAGCTGGGAAATCTCAGCCACCCCAAAAAAAACAGGGTAGTTAGGGAGGTAAACATCAAGGTAGAGAGGTTGTTAGGGACCAGGACAGGGGTAAATGGAGAAAAAGGCAAAGGCAGTAAGGATAGAGATGAAGCTAAAAGGAGTAAGGCCATCAAAATATGGAGGGTGATGAGTATCAATGCCCATAGTCTGGGTAACAAGCCCCCTGAACTAGTGGCCTCGATGGAAGAGGGGACCCCTAGATATCGTGGCAGTCACAGAAACATGGTACACAGAGAACCCCAACTAGGATGTCAACATACCAGGGTACACAATCTACAGGAGGGACAGGGAGGGTAAAAGAGGAGGAGAAGTAGCTCTCAATGTAAGGGAAGAGATCAAAGCGACAGAACTAAGGAGTAAACAGGGAGGCGAGGAGGCACTGAGGGTCACCCTGGACAGAGGAAATAGCACCACAATCTGCACGATGGCTGTATACAGATCCTCATCTCAGGGGGGAGGCAATGGACATGGAAATGAGAGAAGACATCCTTAGAATGGCAGAAAAAGGGGCAATATTGTTGGTGGGGGACCTGAATATGCCAGATGTTAACTGGAGCACCTTTGCTGCAGCCACATCCAAGAGCAGTGTCATTCTCGATGCCCTACAGGGGGTATCCCTCAGGCAGCTAGTGTTGGAACCCACTCAGGAGGGTGCAGTCTTAGACCTGGTACTCTCAAATGGGGCTGGAGAGAGCATCTCAGATTTAGAAGTGGATAGCCATCTGGGAACAAGCGACCACCAAACAGTGTGGTTCACGATAAACACAGCTGTAGAGTCAAGCTGTACAAAAGCAAGAGTTTGGGACTTTAGGAGGGCTGACTTTGGCAAAATGGGAGAGTGCCTCAGAAAAGCACTAGCAAATGGGCATAAAGGAGGGTTTGAGGAACAATGGGGGAAAATTAAAACTGCCATCACACAGGCAACAAGCCTTTGTGTGAAGCAAATAAATGAAACTAAGTGAAGAAAGAAAACACTATGGTTCTCAAAAGAGGTGGCGGGGAAGGTTAGGAAGAAGACAGCATTCATGAAGTATAAGGAAACAAAAGGAGCAGAACAGAGAACTGTCCTGGTTAAAGCAGAAGGAAGCAGGGAAGGCTGTCAGAATAGCAAAGGCCAAAGCCAAGGAAAAGATAGCCAACTCAGCTAAGAAGGGGAATAAAACCTTTTTAGGTACATTAGGGAGCAAAGAAAGACCAAGGGAAGGATAGTGAGGCTTAATAAAGAGGAGGTGGGTGGGCAGAGGGTGACAGTGAAAAAGTAGGGACACTGAATGAATACTTGTGCTTAGTATTCACAAAAGAAGAGGAGGGGGAGGTACCTAAACCAAATAATAGAACCACTCTGGATAGGGATGTCGATACCAGTCCATTCACAGAAGAAAGGGTCCTGATAGAACTCCTAAAACTGAAGATGGACAAAGCAATAAGGCCTGACGGGATTCATCCCAGACTTCTAAAAGAACTAAGGGAAGAACTTGTGACACCACTGACTACCCTTTTTAACAAATCATGGGAAGATGGTGTGGTACCTGAGGACTGGGGGAGGTGGGATGTGATTCCCTCATAAAAGAGAGAGCAAGGCACAGGCAGGAAACTACAAACTTGGTAGTTTGACCTCAGTGGTAGGGAAAATGATGGAATCACTTCTGAAAGAAAGAATTGCTCAGTACCTAGAGGCCAGCGGGGCACAGGACCCAAGGCAACATGGATTCACAGTGGGAAGGTTTTGTCCAAAGTAGTAGACCAGGAAGGGGCTGTGGACATTGCCTGCCTAGACTTTAGCAAGGCATTTGACACAGTCCCACACAAAAGATTAATAAACAAGTTAGCCAGCCTGGGAGGGGGTCCCAGGGTCGTAGCCTGGGTAAACAAATTGGCTGGACAACAGGACACAGAGAGTAATAGTAAACAGAGTCCACTTCAAAGAAAGGGGCGTTACTAGCGGGGTACTGCAGGGTTCAGTACTAGGTCCGGTCCTCTTTAATGTTTTTATAGGTGACATTGCGGAGGGACTGGAAGGAAAAGTATGTCTCTTTGCAGATGACACAAAGATATGCAACAGGGTTGATAGACAAGGGGGGGTGAAAAGGATGAATAGGGATTTGGCAAGGTTGGAGGAATGGTCAAAAGTATGCCAACTTAGATTCAATGCAAAGAAGTGCAAAGTAATGCACCTGGGAAACAAAAACACAGGGGAGGAGTACACAGTGGGGGGAGGTACTAACAACAGCAAAAATGGAAAGGGACCTGGGGTAGTCATATCAGATGACCTAATGGTAAGCAAGCAATGTGAGAAGGCAGTAAGGAGGGCTGGGGGATACTAGGATGTATAGGGAGAGGCATCACCAGTAGAAAACAGGAAGTTGTTATCCCTCACTACAGACAGTTGGTGATACTCCATCTGGAGTACTGCATTCAGTTCTGGAGATGCCATCTCTGCAAAGACATAGACAGGATAGAGGTAGTCCAGAGGAGGGCAACTAAAATAGTGCAGAGTCTGCACCAGAAGCTATATGAAGAGAGACTAAAGGTGCTTAATACATATACCCTCGAGGAAAGGAGGGAGAGGGGGGACATGATGGAAACTTTCAAGTACCTCAAGAGACTCAACAAAGTCTAAGAGGGTAGCATCTTGCAGAAAAAGAGATGTACAAGAACAAAGGCACACAATTTGAAGATAGGGGGGGCTCAGGGGCAATGTGAGGAAGTATTTTTTTACAGAGAGGGTGGTGGATGCATGGAACAGCCTTCCTGAAGAGGTTGTGGGGTCAAAAACAGTGGGGAATTCAAGAATGCATGGGACAGACATAAGGCAAATTCTAGTCAGGGGTAGGAGGAAGTAGGCTGTTGGTTGACTAGGATCTGCCACTTATAAGTAGGGAAACGGGCAGACTGGTTGGGCCAAACAGTTTATCTGCCATCAAAGTCTATGTTTCTATGTTACACGTAGAATTTATCAAAGTGAATCATCCTGACACTTCCCTGCTACTGACAGAGTGGAACAACATTGGAAGTGCATGAATGTGTGATTTACAGATAGCCACAGAGCAATGATGGGCCAAGTCTAAAAAAGTTGTTACTGCCAGCCAAATTCAAAAAGCTGGCTCTCAAAGCCCTGCATGATGCATTGGGACACTTTGGGGTTGACAATATCAGACCAAGTTACAAGGAAGTTCTGTTGGCCCCAGATATGTACAGAGGTGGAGAACTATTGCAACCAGTGTATGAGATGCATCCAGTGGAAAACACTGCCCACCCAAGCAGTCGATTTGGTGAACATTACCACAAGTGATCCCATGGACTTGGTGTACATTGACATTTTAAGCTTTTTGAATGGCATAGGAGTTTCTTAGTAGCACTGGATGAGTGTTCCTGTTACCCACTCCTCCCAGCCTTCCCGATCCTGCCACCCCTGCCCTCCTTGAGCCCACCTTAGCCTAACCACTCCTTCCTTCTGGCACCCTTTGAGGTAGCGGTGTCTGGCTAGGTGGTTCTGGCAGGAGATCTTTTTTTTTTTTTTTAGTTTTTGTTGACCGGGTAAGTGCACTAGACAAATCTGCCTGACCTTAGAGGCACGACCTGGGGAGGGATACAGATGAATGCCAATTGACCTTGAACCAGATTAAGCTGTTGGTGGTATTTTTTAGTGAATGAGGGAATTTTGGCCAGGATACCAGGAACTTCCCCACTCTTTTCGATAAGTGCCATGGATCTTTTACATCCACCTGAACTACCACCAATCCAGGCAGATGGGACCTCGGTTTAACATCTCATCCGAAGATGGCACCTCAGAAGTGCAGCACCCCTCTCATGCTGCACTACAGTGTCAGTACTGGGATATTAACCCATGTGCCAGATGTGGGAACTGAACCCACAGCCCTCTGATCTCCCAGCCTCAGAGGCGAGTGTGCAACCTACTGAGCCACTGACACTTTGTCACTGACAATTTGTCCCCCAACTCCTTACCAACGCGACTTTGAGTCTCACAACATTCTCCTGACTCTCTGCCAGTGCTGCTTGGGGCATAGAGACCTGTTCCCTCCACCCAAAGAGGTATACACAGATGGGACAATACCACAGCATCCAGAGGGTCTGTCTGTAGACTGCTACCCCACAACCACTGCATTGCACCACTCCCCATATTTCCATTTCCTTGTTCTTTTAGTCCTTCCCTTTTTTTTTTTTTGTCTCAGACCGAGTCAGGTTATCTTACTACCACCGAGTAACCAGATGCCCCTAAACCCTGAAGCTCACTAATACCTAGCAGGCTTTTTATAGCAAGTCCCTACACCCTACTCTATCTAGCACTATTTAACAGTAGGCCTCTAATCTCTGAATCACCCTAGCACCTAATAACAGATAGTTTACCTACAATCCCTACTACCCAGAAACACACTAAAACCTTGTAGCAATTCAGAACAAACATCATACTAAAGACAAAGAAAAACAACAGCAAGCCCCTTAGCCCACTGACATGCTTAGCTCGCCTCCCAAGTGCAGCCACCCTATAATGTAGCCCACAACAGACTTACTTGGGTAGGGGTCCCCTTGGGTCTGCAGGGGAGCAGAGTGGCTAGCTGCTGGCTGCCTCATTGTGCTTACTCTGGTGGGCAGACTCTGATGGTCTTTGCACATTGGTTATTCACGCAGGGGGCCACAGTGCAGGGGGCTGCTTGATGGCCTACTCCTTAAGAAAACCCCTGCCCACTTCCTAGTTCCCAAGCAGCACCCAGATTAGCTGCTGATCAGAGATGGAGGCATGGTCGGAATATGATTGTCTACTTTCAGGAGCCTCAGGGAGCTAACAAGCTCCACTCTTCCCAATTTAATTTAGACCCTACACTTCTAATAAAGTATCTGTCTACTTATCCCCTAGTCGGAAATGTTCTAGCAGAAAAGTTCTATCTGCCTTAGTCAGCCGCCTTCTTGCTTTGATAGCAAGATCACTCTCTGACCAAAAGCTAACTACCTGCTTTGTGTCTTTCAGACAAGCACTGAATGGAATTCATGAAATTGCCAGAACGACAATTTGTGACCTATGGGAGAGTGTAACCCCCTCCTCAGGAGGGTGGTTACCTAGACTGCTGCTGCCACCCTCCCAATATCCCACCTGAACTGTTGCTGGTGCTGCAGGGGTCAGCCCTCTCTCACTCAACCATGTGGGTGTTGGTGCCTCCTGCACCTTTTGCTGTTAATGCAGCCACATATCTTCAGTTCCTGTCTCTTGATTCTTGCAGAGGGGACTGGGAACACCAGGACCACTGCTCCTCTTTGGCTACTCAATGCAGCATATGGATCAGCCACCAGTTCGAGCGGGAGTGCAAGCTAAAGGGGCACCTCCCCAGCACTTCTAACTCTCTTCACCCTGCCAGCCATGCAACCTGTGGACCCACTACCCCCACCACCACCAAAATAACACAATCAATTGTAGTCCAAGAGTGCTAGTATCAGACACAAGGGACGGCATATCAGTGGATCCTCTCCAACTGTACTGGGGGCTAAAAGCATCAATCAGAGGTAAGAGCAGGGCAGAAGGGTTGATGGACAGCCCTGCCTGTCCAACAAGACATGGAATGGAGGGAAATAAGTTTCTGAGCTCTCAAGGAGGTTGTGGCATCCTGAGTGAGACATTGAGGTGTTCAGAACTGCAGCTGGTGAAACCAAGCAAGAGGCTGAGGCAGGCCAACAACCCTGTGACCCCTCACCAGAATTCATTCAGAAAATTCTCTGTGAGCCATACCCTGTGCTTACATGGTTCACAGACTGTATAAGATGAGCATCTGTGAGAAGAAATTGCTGAGAGTGTGAGCTTGTGGGCCACTGTTGCATACTGAAGCGGCTGAGCAATACCGACATACTGAGCAGAGACAGAGACCTGCATCCTACCTTGGTTGCTCCAGAACCAAGTAAGGGACCTGTTATCTAGTGGGGTGAATCAGGGAACAGGGAACCATGGGGTGAATGTCCTAAGTACGTTGGTACTCTTGAACCAGAGGAGAGTCAGGATGTGGAGGTCACTCCTATGGTGTGGGCTCTTTGGAAAGTGGGAAGCCACTGTGTAGTGCATCTATGACTGAGAACTGAGCTAGAAGGGCTGTATCCTGAGAGGAGTGAGCCAGAAGGGCTGTGCTGCTGCAGAATGTCTGAGAGAGTCTGTGTTTTATCTCCAGGCCACTGGTGTCTGCTCCTGATTGCTGCCTGACATGCTGCTGTGTGTTGTTCCCCACCTCGACAGAACTGCTGTATCCATGTGTCAAATGAGTGCTTCCATTGCTGGCTGGGGTTTTTGTACTTTTCCAGTTGTGGATTACCCTTACTACATTTGGATTACAGTTTTTCAAGCATTTTCCTGTTGGATTTTAAGCTCTTTAAAATTGTGCTAAAACACTGTGGCTTGTTCAGGGGTTAACTTGCAAGCTTGATAACTTTCATCAAATGCACCAGTGAAAGAACCCTGGCAACGTAGCTATCAGGCCTGCACCAGCATGCTAGGGTAATTCCTGGGAACCCAGAGTCATTGGTATGTGTGTCATACTTAGACTATGTTTTTATTACAGGTACCAGTTAAAGTGTTTATAGTACCCTGTGTAGTATAATTCATCTTTTTGAGCCTCTTGATTGAGTGGGTGCTTAATCAAACTTTGAGATCTGAGAGGGTGGTAGTGACCCACGGTGCAGTTGCTCTCAGGGCGCATTGCTGTAGGATGGGAGTGCTCAAGATGACTTGCAACTGGCAAGGCAAGGCAAATTTTATTTGAAAGGCCTCCCATCCCAGAGGCTCTGGGTGGCATACATATTAAAAGACATTATGTAAACATACAAATATAGAAAAAATAAATAATGCACTTATAGACATCAATACACATCATTAAATTTAAAACAATACCTTCAGCAGCAATAATAAACTCAAAAGAAGCCAATATTATTTTAAACATCAAATTCAGAAATCAAATCAGGGATATACAATGCAGTCTGGAAAGGCCTGATTATATAAGAAGGCCTTAAGGCAGGCCATGAATACCTCAACAGAAGGGGCCTCCCTAACAGCTGGAGCAAGTGAATTCCACAGGATGGGGGCGTCACACTAAATGCTCTGTCACCAGCTGTCTTCAACCTCGTCCTGGGAATTGCAAGAAGACCCCTAGAGGAGGAGCGGATGGGGCGGACAGAGACAGCAGGAATGAGACGGTCCTTCAGGTAACCATGGCCCAGGCCATGTAGGGCCTTAAAGGTGAGCAAGCACACCTTAAAGAGGACCCTCCACCTGACCAGCAGCCAGTGCAGTTGACACACCACCGGGGTGATATGGCAGTACTTAGACTGTCCTGTCAGCAATCTAGCCGCTGTGTTCTGCACCAGCAGCAATCGGCGCAGGGTACCCCCCAGAGAACCCAGGATAGAGCGCATTACAGTAGTCAAGCATGGATGTCACGAAGGCATGCACCAAGGTGGGGAGGTCGAGAGGCGGCACTGGGGGCTTTATCCTAGCAATATTCCTCAGATGGTAAAAACTAGAACGTACAACGAACGCCACCTGTAACTCAAGTGACAATCCGCTGTCAAGAATAACGCCAAGATCATGCACCCTAGAGGAGGCCTTCAATGGTACAGAGCCAAGAAAAAGCCATGTATCTGCACAAGAGGCCAACCTATCATGCCCTCTGTTCGACTCCACCACCAGTACCTCTGTCTTATCGGGGTTCAGTCACAACCAGCTGGAGGCCATCCAATCATTGATCTCAGTGAGGCAGCTGTTAAGCACTTCCACTGTGCCAGATGTTCCAGGGGCAAAGGAAAGATACAGCTGGGTATCATCAGCATAGCAATGAAAACCCAGACTGTACTTCCTAATGATCTCTCCCAGGGGCAGCATGTATACGGCAAACAACATCGGAAACAAAACCGAGCCCTGGGGAACTCTGCATGACAGGAGAGCAGGGGAGGAGGAGAAATTCCCCATCACAACCCTCTGCCTTCTGTTAGATAAAAAAGACTCAAACCAGCAGATGACAGTACCAGTGAGTCTACAGAGATCCCTTAGGCAGTCAAGTAACAATCGATGGTTCACTGTATCAAATGCTGAAGAAGGATCAAGGAGAACCAGAATTGTCCCCTCCCCCTCGATCTTTAGCCCTAAGGAGGTCATTGTGCACCCGAACAAGCACAGATTCAGTGCTATGCCTCGCACGAAGCCCAGACTGGAGAGGCTCATATAAATCATGGACCACAAGATGCTCCTCTAGCTGAAGCATCACCACCTTCTCCACAATCTTACCCAAAAACAAAAGATTGGAGATGGGATGGTAATTTGCCTTGATGTCAGGGTCCAAAGATGTTTTTTTCAGAAGGGGTCTCACCAATGCCTCCTTCAAGATATTAGGAAAGACCCCATCTGACAAGAAACACTGGACAATCAAGGCAAACATTGGGCCAATGGAGTCAACACCTTCCATTAAGAAATGAGTTGGCACTGGGTCCAGTTCACAAAAAGTGTGCCAAAGCTTGGAAGCAATCTCAATGACCTCCGCCATCTCCACCGGTCTAAATTCACCCCAACCAGGCGGTGTGCTCTCCAGACGCCCATAGTGACCACTGTTGGCCAACCTCTGGCCCACTGGCAAAACACCCTACCTGATGGCGGACACCCTGTCTGAGAAGAACCAAGCAAACTCTTCACATAATGCATCTGAAAAGGCTACCTTTGGCTGTATACAGGAAGGATGGAGAAGCCTGTCCACAGTCTGAAAGAGCACAGTTGGTCGGTTCCTCCCAGCAGCAATCTCCCTGGACAGGAACTCTGCCTTCTTACAGTTGATTGCCCCCTGGTATGCACCATAGTGCACACTCAGGGCCAGTTTATCCACCTCCAAACTGGATCTCCACCAGCAGTGCTCCAATCTCTGACCCAAGGTCTTCATCACCTTGAGCTCCCCATCAAACCAAGGGGACCTCAAGTGAGAGGACCTGGGTCATACATGGACTGGTGCAAGGAAGTCGAGCGCATCAGACAATGCCTTATTATAGGCATCAACTGCTGTGCCCACACCCCCAATGCATGCACTGTCCACAATAGTTGGATCAACCACCGCCAAGAAACCCTCCTTGGTCAACTCCCTTAAAGGGTGGTAGCTGACCATCTCAGCAGGGGAAGGGCTCTCAGGGGGTGCCCCGAACAAAAACTTCACAGTGCAATGATCGGACCATACGATCCGATCAATCCTGAGACTATTAATCTCAAGCCCCAGTGAGAACACCAGGTTCAATGTGTGACCACCCTGATGGGTCAAGGAGGGAACTCCTTGCACAAGGCCCAGAGATGACATCATCTGCAGGAAGTTATAACCAAGCCAAGAAGATTTGTCATCAGCCCAAACTTTGAAGTCCCCCAGCACTAAACATCTGGGAGCCTCCAGTGTTTCACCGATGACAAAATCAGCCACCTCCTGCAGAAATTCTCCTGCCACCCCAGAAGGGCAGTAAATAAGGAGAATCCGGCAGCCTGTGCCCGGACCCCCACGAATGGCCACACACTCAAATGAACTTGGCATTCTTATTGGGTGCAAGGTGAAGTCAAGTTTGGATCTAAAACAGATAGCTACTCCCCCACCCCTGCGTTCCACTCTGGGGCAGTGCACTACGGTATATCTGGGCGGGACGGCAGCCTCTAAAACCAGGCCAGCATCATCACCAATCCAGATCTCTGTAATACAAGCCAGATCAGCCGAAGAAACCAGATTCACTATAATTGTGGTCTTGTTTCTGACTGATCTGGCATTTCAAAGCACTGCCCTCAGGGGACTGGTGGACAGTGCAGCCCCTCTAGTTACCTGCCCACTTGGTCTGGTGGGAACCTTGGCACCAGTAACTAAACACATCTGGCCTCTCCCTAGAACCTGTCTAACTCCAGGGTGCCTTCTACACCCCACTGCCTCGATCCTGCCACCCTCTGCCATGCACGAGGCACCCCAGCCTGATCGAATCACCCGACTCCTCCCTATTCCAACCTCCCTACAGCACCCAGTTGTAGTAGCAGACACTGGGAGGCTAATAAAAGGCCATAGATCGAACAGCTGGGGTTTCCCATACACTATCCTAGCCCGCACCAGGCTCTCATACCTTCCCCGACACATCCCTCCCGACTATGAAATCCTGGTCCCAAAAATAACCAACCCACAAATACCTCACAACACACACCACGCTCTATATAATTTAAAACCACTCACCATACACTATCACACCATCTTACATCAACAATAAACCCCCCAAAGAAATAACCCAAATCCCAACAACTCCTTATAGCAGCAAGCAAGTAAACAAACTCAGAGAGAAAAGTCAGTTTAGTCTCTTAGTCTTGTGAGCCCATACAGCTCCCACCTCTTCGGGAAGTAAACCAAAAAAACTTAGCCGAGTCCAATCTCTCACATTGAACTTGGTAAAGTCAGCAGAAATTAGATGCAATAAGGGCACTCTCACTGCCTGTTTTAAATTATAATGGATCCAGATAAAACCTTTAACCAGTTAGAGTTTAGGAAAATCTTAGATGTCCCAGCTCAAAATCTTCATGGAGTCTTCTTTAATACAGTTCTCTTTACAACCAACATGATTATAGCTCCTATCCAACAACAACCATCTCCACGGCACAAAGGGGCATCAATCAAGGGAGTTACAGGAGTAAGGATCTCCTAGCACATCTCCTAGGAGGCAGTCACCTTAGTCTGCTAGACCCACCACTACGACATCCAGACCAGGATCGGCCCACCGGCTGACCCCCCCCCCCCCAGGACTGCCTAGGAGATTCCGCTGCTGATTCTGTCTGCCCTCCAGCAGACCCAATACAAAATCTCCCACACAGGCTCAGCCTCCCAGAAAAAACACCTCCCTGACAGGCAAAGAGAGACCACCACCTGTAAAATCCCTCGAAGCCCCACAGTTTCTCAAGTCCCGTACCACAGGGACTTGACACGTACAGAAAGCGTTAACCAAATTCGGCAGATGATACTCAAGCCAGGGTCCCACCACAGATGTTCCTTAATGATATTCCAGATTCAAGTTCCAAGTTCAAATTCAGATTCCAAATCAGCAATTCCTAAGACGCTCCATCACACTCGAAAATTTCCTCACTCCTCACTCCACTCTTCCTCGACTGGCTACACCAGCACAGTCCAAAACGGATCCGAATGCTCGATAACAAGGAACAGCAGGACAGGTAAGAGCCACAGTTTGTAAATTCCAATTTCAACTGCTTAACTATCCCGAATACGCAACCTAGCCTAACTAGCTCACTTATTTCCCTTACTCACTGCCACTAGACTTAAAGCTCAAAACTAAAAACAAAAAAATGCTAAAACATTAAACAACGCGCATTAATGCTGCTCTAAAATGCTTGTTGGGGTGTCATGCTAATTGAGCATTGAGAATCAACTGCTTAGCCCCTTCTTTCATCCTAGCTGCCAGGCCTGTGTTCTTAAATAAAAGCACTGTTAATTGGTTAAATCTGACTTCTGTGTGTGCACCCAATTTGTATAATCTGATTGAAGTGTTTATTGGTGAAGGTAAAAACTGTCTTAGTGGTCCCCAGGGGGTGGTCCAGTCCAGTATAAGGAGGTGGGTAGGTACTGTATCCCAAAGAGTGATACTGCACACAGCAGCTGGCCCACTTATTCTGTCTGGGTGGAGGCACCTTGCTATTTATTATTTGTTCTGAGATGAAACCCCCTACCACAGGAGGAAGAACAAACCCAACCCCCTTAACTTGGTGGGCCCAGTACAGTTACCAGGCAGGAGTGTGAACCCAGATATGACATCTTGGGGGTCACATAGATAACCATAGCTAGACTGTGGTGTTACCAAAAGTGTATAAGGCTATAAGGAACCTGTAAAGTGTGCAGCCTACAGTAGGAAAATAGTTATATTTGTGAGCTTGTGGTGAAATCTTATCTAGGATATTGCCATAAAAGTATCAATGGGGGTTACTATAGCTGCATAAGGGGGTGTAACAGTGTAATTTTGTGCTGAATCTTTAATGTACACAGTACTATTAAATCATGCATGGGGGCCATTTTAGAGGGATGTGGGAGGAGTGCATGGGGTGCGGGACAGTGGTAGCCCAGAGATTGCTCTGGGAATTTGGCCACTTCCTGAACTGCAGGAGGTTTCAGTCCATGATGGCAGAGATAGAGGCAGCAAGAATTGAAATATGCCACTTGATAGCTACAACTACTAGACCACCTGAGATGCTGCTGCCTGAGACCTCACAAAGTCTCAATCTGCCCATAGCTGGTGGCTAAACAATGGTGGGGGGGGGAATTAGGAAGATGGGGGGAGCTTAAAGAATCAGGACTGTGCATAAGCAGCTGGTACACACCATTACAGATTAAGGAGATCAGATTACCCTCTCAAAAAAGCACAGGACCAGCATGCCCAATAAGGAGGCACTGTTGGATGGGGACATGCCAAGAGGGAGGAGGGCACCAAAAGGGGGTTAAAAAAAAGGCACTAGTACTGGGTGATTCTCAAAATGAGGAGCACAGTGAGGGGATTGGGTCTCATTCAGATGGATAAGAGGTGGTGCACTGCTTTCTGGGGGTAACAGTGCACATACTCAAGTTCAGGGTGGTGGAACTCACAGAAGAGGAGGCTGGGAAGATAGATCTGATAATGCAGGCATGAAAGATCTAAGCAGGAGAAGCATGTAAGAGGTTAAAGCAAGCTTCCATGCTCTAGCACAGGTAGTGAAGGAGAGCACAGGCACAGTGGTTCTACCCTGGCCAGACCTGAACAAGAGGGAGCAGTTTCACTTGTTCCAGTTTAATGCATGGCTAAAAAGGTGGTGTAGGGAAGAGGGATTTTATTTCCTTGAGGACTGCAACCCAACTTTGAGGGGATTGAGGCTTTGCAAAAGAAATGGGCAACATCGTAATGAAGTGGGCAAGTGGGTGCAGTGAAGAATGTTTGCACAACACATCACAGATAGTTCAAAGGTGACAGGAAAAGCTGTCTGGTACAGTGCTATCCCTGTAATATGACTTACCCTGCCAACTGAGGTCTTTATACTAGTAATTATTTTCATTTTTTGTGAAGTCCTCTGTAATTATAGTTTGCAGGGTTTCGGTGAACGCAGAAGCGGAGTTTGCACTCTGAGAAGCCCAATTGAGCAGCACTAGGACTTATGGGAAAACTTCCCATTTTAGTGATGTAGGTGATGGTATTACGGCGCTGAACACAGCAGGGAGCAGGCATTAGTTTTAAGTTTTCATAGCATCTGCGTGAGGGTTCATGTTGAAAAGTATACTCATAGGTAGTTTTAGACCTAAACTACCTGTAGGATACTTTTAAACATGAACCCTCATGTTGATGCTATAAAAACTTTAATGCCCACTCCCTGCTGTGTTCAGCACAGCAATACCATCACCAGTCACTAAAATGGGAATTTTTTTCATAAGTCCTAGTGTCACTCAATCAGACTTCTCAGCGAGCCAAATCCACTTCAGCATTTGCCAAAACTCTGCAAACTAAAATTACAAATGGAGAACTTCACAAAAAATGAAAATAATTACTAGTATAAAGACCTTAGTAGGCAGGGTAAGTCATATTACAGGGACAGCCCTGTACCAGATAGCTATTCCTGTCACCTTTAAACTAGGTAGGGGGCAGCTCAGTATGTAACAGGAACACTAATAGAACCCAGGAGGGCCCTGATGGCCTTTTCCTACCAAAGGTGTTGATAGGGTAATCTTTAGAGGGATGGTGCAAGCAAAGGTGGCAACAGTATGTTGGAGGGTGGTATGCACTAAAGCATGAAGCCTGAGCGACAAGATTCCAGAGCTGCTGGCATTAGTGACGGAAGGGAATCTGGACTTACTGGCTGTCACAGAAACATAGGTTACACATAACAATAGGGGCATGACTATTACAGGATTTGCATTGTTAAGGAAGGAGAGGATAAAGGGCAAACTTGGGGGAGTGGCACTCTATAAAAATAAGACAGGTACTGAGGCCACAGAGTTAGTAGCCTGGGGATTCTAAAGGGCTAGAAACACATTGGATACAGGTAGTCATGGATAATATTAAGCAAACAAGAGAGGAGTGTTGTACAATCCAACATCCCAGGTCATGGAGGTGGACAAGGAACTTGGAGAGTTTCTAAGGTGGGTTGCAGGGCCCAGTGAGGTACTGGTGATAGGGGATTTAATTATGCCACTCCTGGACTGGAAGTCCCAGTCGCTGCAAGTGCAAGGATCCAGCACCAGGTGAACCTGGTGAATGCATGCCAGGAAGCTTTCCTTACACAGTTATTTCTGGCCCCCATGACAAAAAGAGCCTTGCTGGACCTGGTACCCACCAACAGTAAGAGGGACCACAACATACAATCCAGGAACTGCTTAAATCAAGCAATCATAGGATTGGTTGGATGGAGGTCCAGTTGGAGCCAACAAGAGGGAAGACCAAAGAAAGGGTGGGACTTTAGTAAGGTGGATTTTAGCAGGATGTGGGAATTGTCAGTAGACACCCTATTGCGAGTAGTAAGGATTCAGGGAGTAGAGGGGAAATGGGATGCTTTCAAGACAGGAAGTGCAGAAGCTGTGGCTTGTTGCATCGGGAGCTTAAGCAAGGGGAGGAGAGCTAGAAAATCATTTTGATTCCTGCTGAAGGTGAATTAGTGGTGAGAAGGAGCAAAAAGAAAATCATTTTGAAAGTACAAAGAATGCCAATAGATGCAGGGCAGTGAGATGTACCTGTGGGCAACTACGGAAAACCAGTAAAATTGTCAAAAATACAAAGCACATTGCAGAGATGAGAATAGTAGACTCGGTAAAGTAGGGAGACAAGGCATTCTTCTGATACGTTTGGGAGAAATGGAAGTTAAGGAAGTTATAGTGAGGCTAAGGATGGGGGAGTAATGGGATAGTGTAAAAGTGGAGATACTGAATCGATATTTTGGTTTATATTCACCAAGGTGGAGGAAGATCCACTACCAGACTGTGGAGTTGGGACAAAAGGGGAGGTGGGGGGCACTAACATCAATACTCACATCATGGAAGAAAGAGTGCTGAAAGGCTGAGGGCACTAAGAGTAGATAAATCAATGGGGCTGGCTGGATTGCACCCAAATATGCTTAAGGAAGTGGTAGCGATGATAGCAGCATCTCTGATATTTTCTACTTGCTAAACACTGGAGTGGTTTCCAGGAATTGGAAGACTGGATGTGGTTCCCATGCACAAAAGTAGCAGTAATGAAAAGGCAGATAACTGTAGATCTGTCAACCTGACATCTATAATGAGGAAAAGTGTTGGAGGCTATGCTAAGAGAAAGACTGATAGACTTTCTGGAGGCAAATAAGCCACATGATGACAGGCAGCATGGGTTCACAGTGGGGAGGTCATGCCAGATGATTCTGATCAAGTTCTTAGACTGGGTGGCTAGAGTGGCCAACAAAGGACAGGCAGTTGACATACTGAACATGGACTTCAAGTAAGGCCTTTTATTCAGTCTCTCAGAGGAGACTGATCAAGAAACCAAGGGATCTAGGGGTAGAAGTAAGGATAGTGCCAAGGGCAGAAAGCTGTCTTAAGGAGAGGGTGCAGAGTGTGATGGTGAATTCAGAGTTCACTGATGTTAAAGAGGTAATAAAGTTTTCCTGGGCTCAATCCTAGGGCCTGTCCTGAGTAACATATTTATCTGTGACATACTGTAGGGGTGGATATTCAGGGAAGGTTCCGCCTATTTGCAGATGATACCAAGATCTACAGAAGGATGTACAGTGAGGATGGAATCAAAACATTGAGGGAGGACCTGGGAAGGGTGGAGAGATGGTCTAAGATTTGACAACTGAGTTTTAATGCAAAAAAAGCAAGGTAATGCACATTTGGAACAAAAACCTGAACATGCAATACCTACTATAACGGTAGGAATAATGATAGAAAGCACAGCAGAGGAAAGCGATCTGGGAGTGATATTATCAGACAGTCTGCAATGTATAGCACAGTGCAACAAGGTAGTGGAGAAGGCATAATGGATGCTGGGTTACTTAGGAAGTGGAATCAGCAACCAAAACAGGGAGGTGATCCTTCCACAGTACAGATCCCCAATACACCCACATGTGGAGTACTGTGTAAGGGTCTGGGGCCTGTACCTATGACTGCAGGACAGTACCTATGACAAAGGACTGCAAAAAGGTGGAGGCCGTACAGAGAAGGCTGACCAAAATGATCTGGGTGATAGGGAGAAGACATATGATGAAAGTCTAAGGAACCTTAATATGTACTCCCTAGAGACTAGAAGCGAGAAGGGGTATATGATAGAGATGTACATATACCTATGTGGGATAAGCAGGATGACATACAATGAACTGCTCATTTTAAGCAGGAACGCAAGCATGAAGGGAAGTTCACTAAAACTGTCTGGGGGGAAGAGTCAAGAAGGATGTCTGCAAACACTTTTATGTTTTCATGAAGACATCTATACTCTCATAGGCAAGGCAAGGCAAGGCAATTTTATTTAAAAGGCACCCAATCCTGGAGGATCTGGGTGCTGAACATAAATGAGAACATACAGTAGTAAATAAAAACATAATAAAACCTTATTAAAACCATAACATAATTAAAATTCTACAGAATAGAGGTTTCCAAAAGTCAATCTTCAAGAGACTGGCCAAAACTAAAGTTGGTATCAGCAGTCAAAGGCCAGGCTAAAGAGGTGGGCTTTTAGCCTCACCTTAAACACCTCAATTGAGGGAGCCTTCCAGACTGCAGGTGGAAGCGAGTTCCACAGGGCTGGCCCAGAGACACTAAAAGCATGATCTCCCAAGGTCCTGAGCCGAACCCTGGGAACGTCTAGGAGGAGCCTCGAGGAGGAGCAAGCAGGGGACACTGGTGTCAGGAGCTCAGACAGGTAACCAGGACCTAGCCCATATAGGGCCTTAAAGGTGAGAAGACCCACCTTGAAAAGGACCCTCCACTTGACTGGCAGTCAGTGCAGAGCACGCAGAACCAGGGTCACATGACTAGACCTCGAAAGGCCTATCAGTAACCAGGCCTCTGCATTGTGCACTAGCTGCAGCCTGTGGAGGTTCCCTCCCATGACCCCAAAGTATAGAGTGTTACAGTAGTAGAGACTAGAAGTCACAAAAACATGTACTAGTGTTGGCAGGTCCTCAGGCGGAATGAGGGGCCTAATCCGGGCAATGTTCTACAAGTGGTAAAAACCACTGCTGACTACAGCTGACACCTGATCTTCAAAGGTCAATCTGCAATCGAGGATCACACCCAGATTTCGCACCCTCGGAGAAACCACCAATGGAGTAGACACCAGAACAAGTCCAGAGTCAGCCCCCGGTGGCAGCCCATCATTCCTGTGTTCAGGCTCAATCACCAACACATCAGTCTTAGCTGGGATGAGTCTCAGCCAGCTGGAAGCCATCCAGTCACTGATTTTAGCCAGACAGATGTTAAGCACGTCAACCACTCCCAATATTCCAGGTGCAAAAGACAAATACAGTTGGGTATTATCTACATAGCAGTGAAACTCCATGCTGTATTGCCAAATGATCTCACCCAGGGGAAGCATGTACACTGTGAACAACATCGACAACAAGATCGAACCCTGATGTACTCCACAAGACAGAAGCATTGGGGAGGAGGAGAAATTCCCCATCACTACCCGCTGCACTCTGTCCAAGAGATAGGACTCAAACCATTTGATGACAGTGCTGGCGAGTCCACAAAACTCACAGAGTCAAACAAGAAGCATGGTATGATCCACAGTGTCAAAAGCTGAGGAGAGATTGAGGAGCACAAGAACTTGACCTGTCTCCTCTATCTCTAGCCTTAAGCAGATCATTATGCACCCTCACTAGAGCAGTTTCAGTGCTCTGTCTAGCCTGAAAACCTGACTGGAATGGCTCATAGATATCCAAGAACACCAGGCGATCCTCAAGCTGATGTGCCACCAATTTCTCAACAACCTTGCTCAAAAACAGCAGGTTGGAGATTGGACGGTAATTCGCCAGGACGTCTGGGTCAAGGGATGATTTCTTTAGGCAGGGCTTCACCTTGCTTCTTTCAAAGCAACTGGGAAGACCCCCTCAGCCATCAAGCACCTGGCAATCCTGGCGAACACCGGGCCAATGGCATTAGCACATCCCATTAAGAAATGCGTTGGTGCCGGGTCCAGTTCATAAAAGGTGTGCTTCTGCTCCAAGATCACCTTAATCACTTCAGACACCTCCACTGATCTAAACTCCTCCCAGGCAGACTAAGTGCCTCTGAAACTCAGAACTTGACCACTGTGAGGCACAAGCCTCCCTGGCGGAATCCCCAACCGGATGGGCAACACTGTGTTGGAGGAAAAACAGAGCAAACTCTTCATATAGAGTGGTTGAAAAAGCTTTTTTGGGCCAGAGACAGGCAGGATGTAAAAGCTTGTCCATGGTCTGAAACAGCTAGGATGGTCTGTTTCTCCCTCAACAATCTCCCTGGACAGAAATGCTGGTTTCTTATGGGAAATTTCCCCCTGGTACTCAAAATAGTGAGAACGTAGGGCCAGCCTGTTGGCCCCCGGCCAGATCTTCCACCAGCAATGCTCCAACTTCTGAGCCCCGTTCTTCATCACCTTGAGATCCCCATCAAACCAAAGGGATCTCAAGTGAGAGGATCTGGGTCATATACGGACTGATGCAACGGCATCTAGAGCTTCAGTAACCACCGCACTAAAGGTGGCCACTGCCTCTCCAGTGCCAGTCACACATGCTGTGTCAAACCTAGATAGGACAGCTAATGCCAGTAGTCCCTCTGGGTGAACACCCTTTAAGGGGCGATAGCTGACCATTTCCACAGGGGAAGGACTTTCAGGGGGGCCCCAAAGCTGAACGCCACAGTACAGTGGCCAGACCAAATGACCTGATCAATCTTGAGATTATCAATCTCAAGACCCAGCTGGAACACCAGAATCGAGTGAGTGGCCAAGTTGATGGGTAGCAGCAGCAACCACTAGTGACAGGCCCAGTGATTGTATCAACTGGAGGAGGTCGTAACCAAAACACGAGGATTTGTCAGCGACCCAGGATTAAACACCTAGGGGACTCCAACACCTGGTCAATGATGAAGTCCACTACCTCCTGCAGGAATTCCCCTCCTGCCCCAGGGAACAGCAAACAAGGAGAATCCTGCAACCTGCACCTGCACCCCCACACACAGCGGTGCACTCAAAAGATCGGGTGCTATCAGCTGGATGCACCGAGAAGCCCAGACTGGATCTAAAATGATGGCCACTCCCCCACCACTGCAATCCTTCCTCAGACAGTGCACCATGGTATACTCAGCAGGGACGACGGCCTCAAGAACAGGGCCCGCATCGTTACCCAGCCAGGTCTCCATGATGCAAGCCAGGTCGACAGAAGAAATCAAGTCCGCAAAAATAGCGTCTTGTTCTTCATCTACCTGGCGTTGCAAAGCACCACCCAAAGAGGAATAGAGGACATAGCCAGTACTCTAGCTACCTGCCCACTCAGTCCAGTGGGAACCCTGGATACAGAGACCAAACATATCGGGCCTCTCCCTAGGCTCCATTTACACCCAAGGTGTCTCCTGCACTAGACAACCTCAATGCTACTCTCGGTCCCCTCCTCAGCTGCCCTCGGCACTTGACAAACCAAACACCTCCTAGTAATACTGAGCTCCCTGCAGTGCCTTGCTGCAATACCAGAAACTGGGAGGTCGGTAAAGGGGCAAAGGCAATGGAGCCGAGAGGCAGCGTAGGTGATACGGGGAAGGCCACGGCACCAACACATCTCCAACCTGGCAAGACCAGTCCTGAGGAAGCTCTAGAAGATGGTACAAAAGTGCAGTGACAAAAAGAAACACTGAAATTAACAATCACACACACACCACATGCCCAACAACCACACAAATAAACACAAAAAATTAAAATACAACCCACCAACCCAATCATATACCCTGCTTATTCCTTCCCACCCACTCACAACTTATACACACCTCCCTACAAATACTACTTCCCACCCAAAACAATCCCCAACCAAAAATTATCCCCCCAAAAAACTTAATACCACAAAACCACCCCCACCATCCCTAAACAAAACAAAATAAATACTAAAAATAATTTTAAAAAGGGAGAGAACAGAGTGCAAGGTGCTGCAAAGTTCTAATTCAATATGCCACTGCAGAAAACACAGCAACTATCCTGTTTATTTAGAGTTCAATGTCCTGCGGATAATTATCTGCATGAATGTTGTTTTGTTTTACCAGGCAGCTCCAGAAGGTCAGAAAACAAGGGCAAGGTGCTCACACCACCTCAGCCCAAAAGAAATCCTTTCAGCTACCAGGACTGAAATTAAAGCTGATCACAGGATCCAAGTTTAGCGAAACATGATCACAGTTTCATAGTCTCATAGAGGTGTAACGAGTCAGACGGTTATTCACCTGTTGACTCGCCACATATCAGTGGTACATCTTAGTATGTTCTGCGCCCATATGGGCATCTAGTTATTTTTGAACATGTTCATGGATCAACTATCTACCACATTTTCAGGCAAGGAGTTCCATGTGTTCACTACTCTTTGGGTAAACCACCTATCTTCCCTTTCTGTGTTGTAATGTTCCCTTCTTAATCTCAGTCCATTGGATCTAACTGTCTGATTACTTGGGTTTCTAACCAAGCCTATGCTTTCACAAAAATCATTTTGATAGGCACTATATAGTAAACATAAATCTCCTCTGAGTCTCCTGTACTCCAAGGAGTACAGCTGCAAATCTCTCAGTTTATCTCCATATGTTTTTTGGGGGTGAGGTGTTAATTTTCTTATTTATTCTTCTTTGTGCCCTTTTAACTAATCTCTACAGTATACAAGCATTACCCATGGATACCCTGGATGGAATACAAAGAATATTTCAGTAATGAAAAACATGTCATATGAGATCATATCACCTGTGTCTCTACTCACATAGTCTGCATACCGCAATGTCCATGTGATGAAATGTACATTGGGAAAAAGAAAACTGTAATTTCACAGAAGCAAAAAATCTGCACACACAAGAGCTCCATCAAACCATCAGACATAAAGACAATAAATCAGCACTTGTGGCACATTACATTTTATGCAAGTAGGACATACCCAAGCTTCTCTTACATTCTGGGGGTTGAAGCTGGTCGACCCCCTCTGTCCAAGGGACTGTTTGGATATTCAACATCAGCAAAGAGTAATATGTGGATTTACAAACTTTGGGGCCTCACAAAATGACAGGTGCATGAATGAGGAAGCAAACTGGAGCCTTCTCTTGTACAGCAGGATTCCATGTTCCAGGGAGATAGCCTAAAGGTTAGAGCACCACGCTGTGAACCTGGAAATCCAGCAGATGCTGGTTTGACTCCCACAACCACCATTTGCATAAGGTGTGACCCGGAACAAGTTGCTTAACCTCTCTTTACTCCCAGATCCAAGAGATTCAGCTTAATGTGCCTTTCCCGGCTAAAACTTCTAAATAAATGTATTTATTTATTTATTTAGTTTTTGTTGACCGGGTAAGTGCACTAGACAAATCCTACCTATTTTTAGGCACAACCCGGGGGAGGGGAATACAGATGAATGCCAACTGACCCTGAACCAGATTAAGCTGTTAAGCTAATTAAGCTAAGTGACTAAGCTAAAATAAATGTTTGAACATCATCTGTATGATATATTTTAGTAATTCAGAACTCTATGCTTGGACATATCTGTAAAGTGACATTTCCAAACTAAACAGGAAATGCTCATTGAACTTATAAACGACCACCTGAGATGACTCCAGATACGTGAGACTGGAATGTTGAAACAAGACTCACATATAGGGCTGGTAGTATAGCCTAGAGGTTAGAGTAACGAGCTGTGAATGAGCTTAGTACATCCAGCAGACCAGACCTTGGTTTGGTTCTCACAACCTCCACTTGCATACTGTGTGACTCTGAGCAAGTCACTTAACCACCAGTGCTCCCAGGTCTCCCCGGAAAACAGGTACTTGTGCCTAATGAGCCTTACCCGGTTACCAAAGACTAAAATAAAAATATGAAGAACTCAGAATGCCTGTATGACATGTCTGTCTTAGCACTAAGGCATAAGGGACATTAAGTAAATCAAGGGCATTTGTGGCAGAGGACAGACTAACCACTATACTATCATATGTTATATGTTGTATGGATGATTTCGATATACTGTATGTCATTTGGATATTTGAAAATTGGAAGACTGATGAGGGAATGGCAACATAAAGAAATGTCCACAAAAATTAATTTTATTAGAAGACTGAAATCCTGTCTGTGCACATAAGAGAAACTTAAAATGAATGGCACCATCTGTCTGCATGTGAGTGGAGGAAGCAGTGCACAGCCTGCTGCACAAGTGCCGATTGAAATCTACATATCCCCTCTAGTAGATTCCAGCACTGCCAGTTCAGGTGACGGACACTGGGCTTGCTGTTGAAACCAAGCATGCACCCACATGGGAATGCACACTCATAATGTGCTGCCATCACATGTAAAGCATGCCACCCCCTTCCCTGGCTTTCAATGCAATTACAGGTAGTACACTCCCTTAACAATGGAGAAGACATCACTGAAATACTGTATGTCAGAAAAGAACTACCGTTAAGCGAAAAGAACACTCTTTCTACTACGGCATGCTTAAGACAGATCCACAAGACTTAAAAACAATAATGTTTTTATTGCTTTGTTACAGTGCACCAAGCAGAGTGGAATAAATTGGAAAGTGGATTAGGGCTAGTCACTGAAGAGGTAAATGTTCAGGGTGTAAGGTGGTAATAAATTACCTTTCTCAGGTTCTTGGTAGAACAGCACGAAGGAAGAGACAACAGACAAGAGGTGTCCATGTCATAAATGAAATTTATTACAGGCAAATAATAATAATAATAATACAGGCTTACTACCAACAGTGAATACACTGGCAGAGCTTCCAGTTTCCTTTACCTAGGTATGCAGTCTCTCGTCTCAGAGAAGCTAAGTGCTACACAGGGTCTTATACCCTGATAATCACTATGATAACTACTAAAGAAGATACATAAAACGTGGATAATTGGACAGTAACAGGTGGCCTGAGTAACCATCCTAACTAACATGAGAAGTTGCTTAGATTGCATAGATAGCACAAACAATGGGATCTCTATAAGTCCAAAGTCAGTTGCAATTACAGTGATGCATAAGCACTAAAGATGGCACTATTGCCTTACTTATCATTACACAGCAAAAATAAAATGGAAAGCATCTCCCAGAACTAAGATACATTTGGTAAAACATAACGGAGCATAATATGCATTAATAAAATACAGTAGAACACAAATCCTGACACTTATGCTTATATGATAAGTGCCTCTGCCCTAAGGTTAGTATATGTACCTACATATATGTTGCTGTCTGCAAGATGGGGGTACAATCAGGGGTGCTGGACCATGGATAACATTCCCCCCCCTTGTTGCCTCAGAAGGGGCAACAATCCCAGGAAAGTAGTGGGATGGAGCTAAAAAATGTTGTTTACAAGCCCGACACAGGGGCTTTGTAAAGGAATTCGAGTTGTTCTCAGTGTTGTCTCAGTGTACGGCACAGACAGCAAAGGGTTAGTATCAGAAAAACAATCAAAAATGCTTGAATAATAACAAAAGCTTTAAAAGTCATTTCTAACCAAGTATTGGATAGAGCAGTGCTTAAATCACCATCATGAATAAGATCATTAAGAGAATCACCAGCCTTAGAAATATTATTGCTAATATAAATCAAATGTGAATCTTTTGTAGCTAAAAGAGACTTTAAAGAGAGAGTCAAAGGTTCAATATGCATGTTAATCATGGGCAAATATTGAGACAAGGCAAGCAAGTATTGCAGATTGGTATCAATAACATCTGGTTCAGGGACAGGAACAGAAGTAATGACTGTATGACCTATTACTGTTTTCTGCTGCGGAGTAAAACACAAGTTAGGAGCTGAAATATCACAAGAATTTTCACCATAAACAAAGGATTTATGATTTGTCGCTACACAATACTGCCCATCAGAATTGTAAGTAACTCTCACAGTAGGAATCCTCCATTGCTGTAGATGTATGGGGCATGCAAAGGACTGGTTGGTGAGCTGTGAAGTGAAGTGATGTACCTCTTCCAGGTAGCTTAGGGATGCAGCTGTTTCAGCAGCAGGCACTAAAGATGCAGCTTGCGAAGATTCAAATTCGTCATCCTCATCAGTGTCAGTCAGGTTGAACGGCAAATCATCACCCAATGTAAAAGCCCAGTCAAGATGTTCCAGGGAGTAACCACAAACAGGCTTCACAATATCAAAGACATCACAGCGGCACAAGTAATAATATCCCATATTGGCGCAACAGTTCTTATGAGGTGCCACCCAGGCTTGGAGAACAGAGTGGTATACCAACAAGGAGGGTAAGTCAGTTCTTTCTCGGTAAATGTTGTTATCAAGATGTCTGATGGAATTAATAGCAGCAAGTCTGTCAAAGGCAAGTTTGTGGATCAAAATGGGGTAGTTACACAGTGAACGTAATGAACATATTGTCATGGATTGAGCATTTCTTAGTAAAGTAACAAGGTGCTTGATTAGGATATCATGAAACATATCCAAGATTTCTAGCAGTAGACATAGAAATATTAACAAAATTTGATATACATATAGTAATGCAGCCATTTGATTTGCAATGAGGACAATATCATTTAGCCATTCTTCTATCATAGATAATATCTGGAATGCGTCCTGTGTCCAAGTCCCTGAAGAGATTCAATCAATCAATCAAAATCTTTATTTATCCAGCCGGGTACCATTGAGCAAGGCTCATTTGCAAGGTAGACCTGGTCATGCATACATCAAAGTACAGTACAGAAGCAGGCATACAAAAAGCAATAACATACAAGGAAGAAAAAGTATATACAGTATATACAGTACAGTACAAGGTTGAAATAAATAAAAAAACAGCATTATTTTACAATTGAAGAAGTCAGCAGATGTACAATCAACCATAGGCATACAGGGGTTATAAGCAGAGATTTTTTGAGTGAGGCAGCCAGCAACTACACATATAGGGGAAAGAGGTTGTGTATTGGGTGGCAGGTTAGAGAGGTAAAGAAGAGGAGGGATATATTACCAACGACTAGGGGAAAAATTGGGCTAAAACCACAGAAAGTGACGATGGCTGTCGTGTACTTGTTTATTATGATAATGACGGAGGAGGGATAGATAATTGGGACACTACTATGGATGGGGTGGGACTTTAGCCAAGCTGGAGCGGACAGAGAAGGGTGGGTGCAGCAGGAAGAGTTAATAGGGAAAGAGTGAGAGCCAGGGGTAGAAACATGGCTAGCGTCAGGATGAAAAGGGGGAGTTGCGGAATAAGTGGGCTAGCGGTGAGAAAAACATTTGCAAGGTGCTTTCATGTAGCGATAGTAGAGCGCCTAGAATATATTCAGGCTAACAGGGCAGCTCAGCTTCAAGTTGCTTTGTAAACCATTCCACAATGTGGGTAAAGAGAAGCTTAGAGCAGCTTTGCCGAAACGAGTTTTGACCCTTGGAACCTGGAGGGCAATTAGGGAATAGCTCCTTAGAGCGTAGGTGCCTAACACACTCTGGGGAATGCAATCTGAGACAAATGAGGGGAGCTTGTTGGTCACCGCTCTGAAGGCCCATAGGGCGACATTTCTATTCCTTCTATAGTGAAGGTAAATACAGCTTAACAATGAGTACAGGGAGCAGTGGTGTGTGGAAAGTGGAAGGCCAGTAATGAACCTGATAGCTCTGTGGTAGAGGGTGTCCAACTTAGCCAGTGCAGAGGCAGTGCAGTGGCTGTAGAACAGGTCCATGTAAACTATTAAAGATAGGAAAGTAGCTTGAACCAGTTGAATCTTGGCCTCCTTTGTGAGCAGGTGGTTAATTCTGTAGAATAGTCCTAATCTTTGCCTTAGTTTCTTCTGTAGTTCTTCAAGATGGTCGGTGAAGGAAAGTTTATGATCGAGCCAAACTCCTAGATATTTGAATTTAGCTACATACTCTAGTGTTTCTCCAAGAACAGTGGTAATTTGTGGGATAGCACCCCCCCCCCAGCAGGAATTGCCACATGCAAGGAGGGGGAGCACAGCATGGCTTTTGTCTTTTTCGCATAGAGCAAAAGCTTTTTGTTTATGAGCTGGTATTGTAGAAGGTTAAATTCAGCTTGGAGGTCTTCACGGGCTGCTTCCAGCATGGGACAACTCAAGTACAGTGCAGTGTCATCCATGAATAAATGGATGTTGGCTTTTTTGATGGGGTCATTGATGTTATTAATGTAGACTGCAAAGAGGAGGGGGACCAAGGATAGAGCCCTGGGGCATGCCCCTCAGCATAGATTTTCATGGAGAAAGATCACCTTCAGCTTTAACCTGCTGTTTCCGTTCTCCGAGGTAGTCTGCAAACCAGCACATAGATTTATGGTCCAGGCCTAAGGTGCTTAGGAAGGAAAGAAGCAGGCTGTGATTGACTGTGTCAAATGCCTTACTAAGATCCAAGAAAACGGCACAGACATGATTCTTGTTGTCAGGGTCTAGAAGCCAGTCATTGGTCACCTTAGCTAGGGCTGTTATGGTGCTGTGCTTTGCTCTGAATCCAGACTGAACCGGGTTTAATAGGCTTCTGGATTCCAAGTATACCCCTAGCTGGCCACACATTATTTTTCTAGTAATTTAGACAGGATGGGGAGGAGGGAGATTGGTCTGTAATTATTTAGATTGCAGGGGTCACCTGCTTTTAATAGAGGGATGACATGGGCTATTTTCCATTGAGGGGGGAGGCTACCCTGAGAGAATGACATGTTGATTAGGTTGGTGATTGGTACCACAAGCAGATGGTAGGCACATTTCAGATAGTATGGCTCTATGAATTCGGAGCCTGCTCCCTTCCTGGTATCCAGTTGCAGCAGTAGGTCTTCCACCTCTTTTAGAGAGACAGGCAGGAGGGAGAAGGCCTCCTCAGTAGAGGGGGACTCATGGGTTGGTGGGTCCTGAGCTGTGCAGAGGTCATTGGTAGGGGAAGTATCAAATGCTAGCCCTGCCGTTGTAAAATAGTTATTGAGGGCTTCCAATATCTCTGATCGGTTAGAGATAACGCTGCCACCGGATTTAATTTTTGCTGGAATGGAATTACCAGGTGTGTGTCCAGACATGTCTTTTAATGTTTTCCAGAGCTTTGAAGGATTTCTTGAGGCAGAGGCTAGCTCCGAATGATAGTAGGCGGCCTTGGCTGCTCTGACCAACTTGGTGTACTTGTTACATGCTCTCTTAAAAGACACCAATCCGAGTCATTCTTGCTTCTTCAGGCTTTTTCCATAAAGTATCCCTTTCTAACAGGGAAGCTTTGAGCTCAGGTGAGAACCAACAGCAGGTGCTGCTCCTGACCCACACCTTAACCAAGAGTGCATGCTTATTTAAAGCCTCACTTAAAATATCGTAAAAAAATAGTATATGCCCTGTTAACTGTTTTGGCTAGGAAGAATTCCTGCCATCGTGGTGAGTGTTTCAAGTCGTGGACGTATGCAAACAAATCGAAGTTGTGTTTGCACCTCTTGATAGAGAACTTTGCCACAAACTGTGGGTTGTGCACGGATCTAATGGTGGTGATTTTACAATGATCGCTAATGTCTGAGAAAAATGTTCTGACATGAGAGAACAGGTGTGGCTTGCTAACCAAAATTACATCTAAGAGGGAGCTGTTGTTAAGGTTCTTTTTATTTGGGCGAGTTGGCTCCCCAATGAGTTGCACCAGCCCTAGACTGTCACAAAAGGATTTCAAGGGAGCTGATGCACTAGATAGCCAATCGTAGTTCAGGTCACTAAGAATAATGGTTTCCAAGGAACTGAGCCACAATACGGAACTGAGGTGAGACAGGAGATGAGGCCCAGTAGAAGGGGGCCTGTAGCAGCCTATTACATAAAGTGCACTGGAAGGAGAAAGTTCGATCTTTAGGGTCAAGCACTCAAATTCTTTGGGGGAGGATGATCTGTCTATGCATGCGGCTGAGTATTTGTCCCTTACATAAATTGCCACCCCACCTCCTCTTGATTGCCTATCTGCTCGGAAGATTGTTAACAGTAGCAATTACGTAAGAACTATAAGCAGAGCATAGAACTTCATGGGCAATATATTGCTTGACTGCCTCCTTGTTATTTTTAAAAATCAGTTCATTAATCTTATTTCTAGTGTCATTGAACAATTTAGCAATTTTCTGCATGTTATATACAGTAAAACATTCTTCGTTACTTAGACCATCTACACCATGTAACAGTGGGGTTAGGATATCATTCTTAACAGCTTGCTGAAAATTGTTTGTGCTTTAATAGTATCTATATCTGCTCTATTCCAAATAGACTTGCCTGAGCCAAAAAGGCCAAGGACAGTGCCTGCTGCACCGGTAACATCTGCAGTGTCACGCCTAGTGCGTGGTCTAGCTTTAGCATTAGGTGCGGGTCTAAAAACTCCTACATGATCAGTGGTATGGGGTCCACTGACTGGATCATTAGTGCATGTTTGGTAAGCAGCTACAATATCAGTAAGCATCATACTGAAAAATTTAGAAGTATTGGTTGTGTGACAGAGACCAATCTCATCCATATTCCAATGTGTGGATTCCAATGGAATGGGCAGACTGGATGGGCCTTGCGGTCCTTATCTGCCGTCAACTTCTATGTTTCTATGTGTAGAACTGAAAATTACTGGGACGTGCATAAATTGTACATTATTAATCAAGAAACATAGAACATAGAAACATAGAATTTGATGGCAGATAAGGACCCCTTGGCCCTCCTAGTCTGCCCATTTTCCTACCTAACAGATAAGCTGCAGATCCTAGTTAACCAACAGCTTACTTCCTCCTACCCCCCACTAGGACTGCCTTATGTCTGCCCCATGTATTCTTAAATTCCCCCACTGTTCTTGACTCCACGACCTCCTCAGGGAGGCTGTTCCATACATCCACAACCCTCTCCGTGAAAAAATTCTTCCTCTTTTTACCTCTGAGCCGTCCCCCCTCTGTCTTCAAATTGTGCCCCCTTGTTCTTGCACATCTCTTTTTCTGAAAGATGCTACCCTCTTGGACTTTGTTGATTCCCTTGAGGTACTTGAAAGTTTCTATCATGTCCCCTCTCTCTTCTTTCCTCAAGGGTATATATATTAAGCTCCTTTAGTCTTTCTTCATATGTTTTCTGGTGCAGACACTGCAGCATTTTGGTTGCCCTCCTCTGGACAGCCTCCACTCTGTCTATGTCCTTGCGGAGATGTGGTCTCCAGAACTGCACACGGTACTCCAGATGGGGTCTCACCAACTGTCTGTACAGAGGGATAACAACTTCCTGTTTTCTACTATTGATGCCTCTCCCTATGCATCCCAGTATCCCTCCAGCCTTCCTTACTGCCTTCTCACATTGCTTGCCGACCTTTAGGTCATCTGATATAATTACCCCCAGGACCCTTTCCATTTTACTGTTATCAGTATCTCACCCCCATTGTGTACTCTTCTCTCGTGGGTTTTGTTTCCCAGGTGCATTACCTTGCACTTCTTTGCATTGAATCTAAGCTGCCAGACATTTGACCATTCCTCCAACTTTGCTAAGTCCCTTCTCATCCTTTCCACTCCATCTTGTGTATCAACCCTGTTGCAGATCTTTGTGTCATCTGCAAAGAGACATACTTTTCCTTCCAGTTCCTCTGCAATGTCACTTACAAAGACATTAAAAATGACCGGTCCCAGTACTGAACCCTGCGGTACCCCGCTAGTAACCCTCAAGGCTCCGGGAAGGGAGGTGGTGGTCAAACCACTAGGAGGACCATCCTCCTGGGGAGGGCAGTCAGTCATTTCTTCATCAGTGGATGGGACTACATAGAGAAAAAGAGCTTTGATAGCTACATAGTTATGAAGACAGAAAGCACAGGTCTCCTCCAAGGTGAGGCGATCACAAAAGGCAGGATATATTAGAGCAGTAAGGTTGTAGCGACCAGTACGTCTGGGAGAAGTCTGTCACATAGAGAGTGTACCACTGGTTGAGATGCCTGTGTTAGGCCATCCATGGAAAGTACCTTTGTATAAATAAGCTACAGGGAGTGTGTAACCATCAAGATCAGTTTCCCATTGTATCTGCAATGTGGATTTATCTGGAGCTACTACCATAGCATTAAGGTAGGCGTCTGAGCCTTCCTTAACAGTAATCATTTTGTTGGGAACATTGATATGAACTCCCATTGGGGCTGAGTGTTCAAGTTTGCTAAGCAAGTGTTCTACACGCTGTTTGTGTGCAGTCAATAGGGGTTTGTTCTGAGAGTCAGTCAGAGGGAGTAGTCCCACCAGGATGAGGATATGCAAGGTAGTCATCTTGTCAGTGTATCTGAAAGAAACAGAAAAGGATTGTTAAGTGAAGGGTACTATTCCACCCTAAGTAGGTTAGGAAAAGTGATAGTCACTTTTACACAACTTGAGCTGATTAGCATGGACCCACTTGTCGGTGGTCTGTTTTTTGCTGTTTAACTCGTACCTGATACAGCAGGACTGAATTTGTTAACAATGGGGTATGGGCCTTCCCATTTGCTGACAAATGAATGAGTTGGTTGTCTGTACTGGAGGAGCATGACTTGATCTCCAACTTGCCAGTCGACTTCTTTGACATGCTTATCAAAATGAGCTTTAGCTTGTTGGTGAGCTTTACCCATATGATTGGCAGCGAACAGGTGTATCTTCATGCATAGCACCCCTTTTCATCGACACCCCGATGGCAAAACAAGGAAAAGGACCTTTACGGCAACATTCGCTGTAATGGTCCATTTTCCTTGTTTCGCCTTCCCCCAGTGTTCGGCCCCCTCCCCGGACCAACTCCGACCTGGAGTTGGAATCTTAGAGTCTGGGGTGTGTGGGGGGCAGAGCCACCCGCATGGAGGGTGTGGGGGCACAGCCCCCCACAGAAAACAAAGAGTCCAGAGGTGACACAATACCTGATCGGTATTGTGCCGTCGCTGTGGGGGGAGGTCGGCATTTTCACTGACGGGAAAACTTGGTGCTTCCATCTTCATGATGTCATCATGATGTTTTTCAATGTACTTATCCACAGATACTCTATCTGCAGTAGAGGTGTGGAGGTCAATCACCAGGTGCGCAGGTAATCTCATGGCTCTACCAGTCATAACCTAATAGGGTGTACACTGGGTAGTTGCTGCAGGAGTGTCCCTGATTGCCATCAGTAGTAGTGGCAAGAGGAAATCCCAGTCTTTGGGATTGTCATTGATGAACTTGCATAACGTCTGTTTGATTCTTCTGTTTGCTCTTACTACCTGGCCTGAGGATTGAGAATGGTAAGGGATGTGAAATTTCTTATCTACTCCAAGTATTTGGAGAGTCTGCTTCATCAGCTCAGCTGTAAAAATGGTTCCCTGGTCTGAGTCTACCTTAAGGGGTAGGTCCCATCTGGAGAACAATTGATCCACCAGGATCCTGGCAGTTGTCTTTGCCATGTTATTCTTAGTGGGAAATGCTTCCACCCACTTAGAAAACAAATCTGTCACAACAAGTGCATACTTGTTGTTCTTGCTGGAGTTGGTAAGGGGGCCAATGAAATCGATGTGCATGGCATTCCATGGTCCAGTTTGCCTTTGTGGCAAAAATGTGGCATTTCTTTTCATTGAAATTGGATTGTTCTGGGAACACACTGTGCAGCTGTCCACATAGTGCTCTACATCTTTTGCCATGCCAGGCCACCAGATGATGGTTTTGAGTCTCTGGAGGGTATTGTCTGCCCCCTGGTGTCCACCAGTGGGGGTATCATGAACCATATGGATGAATTTGGTTCACAAAAATTGTGGTGCAACCCACAGTTTGTCACCTGTATCTTCTTTTCGATACCAGATGAGTTTCTGATCACTAGACAAGTGTATGATGTCTGAGTAACGCTTGTATGGACTACCAGCCAGTAGTGCCTGTTCAATCCCTTTGTCCAGGAATTTGAACATATCTTTTAGTTCTGGGTCAGATTTCTGTGCAGCAGAAAGGTCCAGTGGGGGTTCTGGTATTTGTTTCTTCCTGGTGTTAGCAGCTAAGAAAATAGCTGCCACAGCTACTGGGTGAATCATTGTCCATGTCTCCCCCCCTCGAGCAGCTGCTTTGGCATACGAGTCTGCTCAATCACTGTATTCATGGTAAGGGTCAGATTTACAGTGAGCCTTTACCTTGTGGATCTATAGTTTATGATTAAACTGTTGTGTCATGGTGTGTATATACACAAAAAGATCCCTGTACTTGACAGGTGTGCCATCAGAGGCTGTAAAGTTATTTTACTCCCAGAATGGTAGAAACTCCGTAAGGGATGAGCAGACTCAACTGGAGTCTGAAAAGATGATGGCATCCTTATCACCATAGGGCATGACCTCCAAAGCACTGGCCACAGCTGCCATTTCAGCATGCTGTGAGGAGATAACAGTACATTTCCTGGAAATGCACCTGAAATCGCCATCTTGATCTAATATGTGCACACCAAATCCTGCTACCTGCTTTCCGTCCACATGGGGCAGAGCCATCTGTAAAGACACGGTACATGCTGGTATCTTCTAAAGCATCTGGTGTAGCCGGGAAGAATGGTCCCGGCTCAGGTAAATCAGGAGGTTGGAGTGCACAGTCATGGGGCTTACCTATGTAGAGTAGGCCATGGGCCAAGATGAATGGCATTTTTGCAGATAGTACTTTGATGTCCCTGTCATGCAAAAGCAGAGACCAGTGGGTAAGTCTGGTGTTGGAAACTGAACCATCTTTTACTTTGTCTGAAAGCAGAAAGTTGGTTGGGGGTGTGACAGATATGCAAGACAATAGGTGCATACCCAATGATGTACAAAAAATGCTTGACAGCCCAGAAGGTTGCCAGAAGTGTTCTTTCACAAAGATTATACTTTCTCTCTACTGGAGACAGCATCTGAGAAGCACAGGCAATGGATCTGTGGTTTCCATTGTACTTTTGTGCTGCCACTGCAGACATGGCCACATCAAATCTCATGCTGTGTCCTCTTGTCCTGCTATTTTTCTTATATTGAAACATGTTAGACTCTTTCACCTTGTCAATGCCCTTAAGGTGTTTGAATGTTTTGATCATATCACCTCTCTCCCTCCTTTGCTCTAAGGTATACATATTGAGCTCTGTTAATCTGTCCTCATATGTTTTCTGATGCAGTCCCTGCACCATTTTGGTTACCCTTCTCTGAACTGCCTCAATTTGGTTAATGTCCTTGTGAAGGTGTGGCCTCCAGTACTGCATGCAGTACTCCAGATGAGGCCTAACCAGTGTCTTGTAAAGAGGGATTATTACCTCCCTCTTCTGACATGTGATACCCCTACTAATACACCTCAATATCCCCCCTAGCCTTACCTACTGCTTTAGTGGTCTGCGTGGATGATTTCAGGTCATCTGTGATGATGATGCCCAAGTCTGTTTCTTCCCTTGTGACTGTCAACAACTCCCCTCCCAGCCTATAGGTGGCTTCAGGGTTTCTCTTCTCTATGTGCATGATCTTGCACTTCTTTGCATTAAACCCCAGTTGCCACTCTTCCGACCATTTTGCCAGTTTATCCAGATCTCTTCTCATTCTGCCCACTCCCTCTGGATCATCTACTCTGTTGCAGATCTTGGTGTCATCTGCAAACAGACAAACCTTACCCTCCAGTCCATCTGCAATGTCACTGATGAAGATATTGAAGAGGACTGGCCCCAGGACTGATTCCTGAAGTACCCCATTTTTGACCTGCAACTCTTCTGACTTTATATCGTTTACCACCACTCTCTGTTTTCTGCCCGTCAACCAGTTTGCCACCCAGTTGACCAACTTCTGACCCACCCCAAGCCTACCCATCTTATTAATTAATCTTCTATGTGAAACAGTATCGAAAGCTTTGCTGAAGTTCAAGGTAGGCGACATCAACTGCTCCCCCTTGCTCTACCACTCTGGTTACCCAGTCAAAGAAATCTATGAGATTAGTTTGACAGGACCTTCCTGTTGTAATCCCATGCTGTCTTGGGTCCTGTGCTCCTAAGGATTCCAAGTATTGCACTATCCTTTCCTTAAGGAGTGCCTCCATAATCTTGCCCACTACTGAGGTAAGACTGACTGGTCTGTAGTTCCCTGCCTCCTCCCTGTTACCACTCTTGTGGAGAGGGATCACATGAGCCCTTCTCCAGTCTTCTGGGACCTCTCCTGTGCTCAGAGACTCACTAAACAGTTCTGCTAATGGCTCTGCTAGTTCCACCCTTAGCTCCTTTAGTACCCTGGGATGTATGCCATCAGGTCCCATTGCCTTGTCCACCCTAAGCTTATCAAGCTCTTGTAGGACCCTTTCTTTTGTGAAGGGACTAGTGCACACCTCCCTCCCCCGTGTCCATGGTGCTGAGCTGTGGGCCCTGCCCTACCTTCTCTTCAGTAAATACTGAGCAGAGGTATCTATTTAGGATAGATGCTTTTACATGGTCCTCCTCCTCACATGCCCCCTTATCCCCTTTTATCTTTCACTAATGTATGTGGAGATGGAAGAGGGAAAAGCTGTTGTGAAAGCCCTTGGGAAGACAGATCCAGGTATACTGGCGTCCATCATAGGTGAAAGCAAATTTGTATTGGCTTTCCTGTGCTAATGGGAGTGACCAGAACCCATTAGAAATGTCAAGAGCTGTGAACCACTTTTTGTCAGGTGCTGATGCTACTGTTGTGGTGTAACTAGGGGTAACTTGATTAAGTTTTCTGTAATCAATTATGAGTCTCCAAGCTCCTTTTGGCATTTTCATAGGCCAAATAGGTGATTTAACAGTGGAGACACAGGTCCTAATCACTCCTTGTTGAAGCAGTGATTGGATGGTCTCCCTCAATGATGGCAAGGCTTCAGCAGAAAATTGGTACTGCCTCTGCATCACAGGGTTGGGTTCTGTGATTTCAATAGTAGTGTGCATCTTACCACAGTCATGCTTGTTGATGAAAAACACATCAAGGTGTTTTTGCAGCAAAGGTGCAAGTTCAGAAAACAGGTCATGTCTTATAAACAAAGCCATGACGTCATACTCCTTATTGTTATGGGAGATGACATAGAAACATAGAAACGTAGAAGTTGACGGTAGATAAGGACTGCAAGGTCCATCCAGTCTGCCCATTTCTTTTTCTACCTTATAAATGTGCCATTGTCCTTTGCTGTCAGTGGCCTATCTATTCATACTCATCTGTATTGCTCCCTTATGCCTATCCCATGCCTGTTTGAAGCCCTGCACTGTTTTCATAGCCACCACTTCCTGAGGTAGGCCGTTCCAGGCATCCACCACCCTTTCTGTGAAAAAGAACTTCCTCACATTACCCCTTAATCAGCCTCCCTCTAATCTCATGTTGTGTCCTCATGTCCTGCTATTTTTCTTATATTGAAACATGTTAGACTCTTTCACCTTGTCAATGCCCTTAAGGTGTTTGAATGTTTCAATCATATCACCTCTCTCCCTCCTTTGCTCTATGGTATACATATTGAGCTCCGTTAATCTGTTCTCATATGTCTTCTGATGCAGTCCCTGCACCGTTTTGGTTGCCCTTCTCTGGACTGCCTCAATTTGGTTAATGTCCTTGTGAAGGTGTGACCTCCAGTACTGCATGCAGTACTCCAGATGGGGCCTAACCAGTGTCTTGTAAAGAGGGATTATTACCTCCCTCTTCTGACTTGTGATACCCCTACTAATACACCCTAACATCCCCCTAGCCTTATTTACTGCTTTAGAGGTCTGCTTGGATGATTTCAGGTCATCGGTGATGATGACGCCCAAGTCTCTTTCTTCCTTTGTGACTGCCAGCAACTCCCCTCCCAACCTATAGGTGGTTTCAGGGTTTCTCTTCCCTATGTTCATGATCTTGCACTTCTTTGCATTAAATCCCAGTTGCCACTGTTCCGACCATTTTGCCAGTTTATCCAGATCTCTTCTCATTCTGTCCACTCCATCTGGATCATCTACTCTGTTGCAGATCTTGGTGCCATCTGAAAACAGACAAGCCTTACCCTCTAGTCCATCTGCAATGTCACTGATGAAGATATTGAAGAGGGCTGGCCCCAGAACTGATCCCTGAGGTACCCCACTTGTGACTTGCATCTCTTCTGACTGCATACCATTTACCACCTCTCTCTGTTTTCTGCTCATCAACCAGTTTGCCACCCAGTTGACCAATTTCTGACCCACTCTGAGCCTACCCAGCTTGTTTATCAATCTTCTATGTGGAACAGTGTCGAAAGCTTTGCTGAAGTCAAGGTAGGTGACATCAACTGCTCCCCCTTGGTCCACCACTCTGGTTACCCAGTCAAAGAAATCTAGGAGATTAGTTTGACAGGACCTTCCTTTTGTAAACCCATGCTTTCCTGGATCCTGTGCCCCTATGGATTCCAGGTGTTGCACTATCCTTTCCTTAAGGAATGCCTCCATAATCATGCCCACTACTGAGGTAAGACTGACTGGTCTGTAGTTCCCTGCCTCCTCCCTACTACCACTCTTGTGGAGAGGGATCACATGAGCCCTTCTCCAGTTTTCTGGGACCTCTCCCATGCTCAGAGACTCACTAAACAGTTCTGCTAATGGTTCTGCTAGTTCCACCCTTAACTCCTTTAGTATCCTGGGATGTATGCCATTAGGTCCCATTGCCTTGTCCACCCTGAGCTTAGTGAGCTCTTGTAGGACCCTTTCTTTTGTGAGAGGAGTAGTGCTCACCACCCTCCCCCCTGTGTCCATGGTGCTGAGCTGTGGGCCCTGCCCTACCTTCTCTTCAGTAAATACTGAGCAAAAGTATCTATTTAGGATAGATGCTTTTACATGGTCCTCCTCCTCACATGCCCCCTTTTCTCCTTTGAGCTTAGCAATACCCCCTCTGGACTTTCTCCTTTCACTAATGTATCTATAGAAAGCCTTGTCACCTTCTGTTACTGTTTGTGCTAGTGTTTCCTCAGTTTGGGACTTAGCCTGCCTTACTGTCTTCCCTGCTTCCCTTAGGGCAGTTTGGTATGCCTCCCTATCTTCATCCCGCTGTGTTCCCTTATATTTCCTGAAGGCCAGCCTTTTGGCTCTGACCTTTTCTGCTACTGTATTTGAGAACCACCACATGTGAGTCTGGGATGGTGATAGCATGACATTGTCCTTTGATCTAAAGGAGTAGCCTGTTGGCTAGGTCCACTACACAGTCATGTAGTGCTAAGAAGTAAATTTCCAATATTCTGGGGTGATGACATAATACAATGAGGTCAAAAACAAAATCAGTCCTGAGGTGGCCTACCACCACAGGTAGAGGAACAGATTGGTATGTGTGTAGCTGGGTACCATCTACACCCTGGGCACTGGCCTTCCAGCCAGAAGACCAGTCAGATGAGACCAGGTCCTCATCATGGAGGACTGACATGGCTGCACCAGTATCCAGAAGCATGGTAAGTTGGCGGCCCCCGACCATGGCCTTTACACAAGGCAGTCCATTTGTGTCAACAATCAAGTCACTCACAATCCGAACTGGGGCCTGGAATTGTCAGTCGTTATTTTCAGAATCATTATCATCATCCTATTCCTGGAATATGAGGCCTGCAGGATCTTTCAAGGCCTCCTGTATATGTTGCACAGGATACAACTGTGCCTGTGACATCACAGGCCCTGTGACGGCCTGCACGCATGGTTCCTCCTTAGTCATTGCATCGGCCTGGCTAGTAACCAGTGCCACAAAAGGATTCTTCCCTTGGCTGTTCGTTTGTTCAGTAGCCAAGGCCAGAAAAGGGTTTTCCTGACTGCATGGCTGTCCAGCGGCAGGAGCAAAGGCAGCTATAGTGCGCATGCCCTTGGCTTCCCTCTCAGCATGGATTTCCTCCAGCAATTTACGGAGGGTCTCATTTTCATCTTTGAGACTTTAATAGGTAGGACCTTCACGATTGTAGTTATTCTGTTGGGCATTTGGATTTTTCCAATTGCCTCTGTTTCTGTTGTTTTTGTAGTTCCAGTCCCCACCCCATGCCACTGCTTGTAGTCAGAAGGGGTGTCAGGTTTCTGGTTGTTACCCTCCAAAGTGTAGTGGGTAGGTATATCGGGGGTGGGCTGTACTGCAGCCACTTGTGCTGTGGCAACTTTTTTGGTTTTGCTGGAAGCAAGATTACGGAGGTAGACCTGGTAGGCACGCTCCATTTTTGTAAGAATATTCACAAAGGTGTCGGTACTCGGGTAAACGTTAAGCTCAACCTTTTCCCGCAAGGCCAGAGTCATGTTCCAGATGTACAAATCTTTGTACTCAATTTGGTCTCAGTCTACAAGTTCCCCTGCTAGGCCTTTGTCAGTGTAGTATGCGAGCCATAACCATTGGTGGTAGGCCACAGGGCTTTCCTTCATGTTCTGCTTAACCTTGTAGGCCAAGTGAGCTCCGATAACACAAAGGGAGTTGGTGGCTATGAGACCCGCAGTGATGTCATCATAGACAAGAGTGTCTGAGTTGTGTACTGTCTCTGAGAGTTTGGCCCAGAGGGTAGATTCAATCGTCTGTCGCAAGACTTGAACCTGGTACTTGGGCTGGAGAGAAAGTTTCTCACAAAGGCAGCACACCTTCTCCAAGTGGCAACTGATATTGTCAGTTTTGCCCATCTGTCCGATAGTTTGGGCAATTTGCTGGACAGAGTGAGCGACTTGTAGGGGATTGGAAGTATGCGTAGTTGCATTCAATTCAATATGTTCAATGGCACCGCGAAGAGCAGCTTCCACTGCTGCATCAGCAACTGCCTTGTATGCATGGTCCTGATCGACTGTTTCTCTGAACAGTTTGTCAGTTTGGTCACGGATGGCTCTCCTTTGGTCTTCCAGTACAGTGATGTTACTGATAGCTTCCTGAATTAAGCCGCGAACCTCTGCCATGTCTCCTCTAGTGAGAGGAGCTATCAAGGGAGCACCACAGAATATAGGCCCTCTGCCTGTGTCATGGGGGCCGCCATCTTGGTGATGTATGTGGCTTCCACCATATTTGTGTAGACGTGGCAATGCAGAGTGCGTGCCAACATAGGTGCCATCTTGGGGATGGCTGGCGGACACTGCTCCACCATGGGGGTTGGACTTGCATGTGATGTGGCATGCCTCATCATCAAAGTCAGAGTCGTCATTGCTGGATGACACAGTCTCAATGGGCGTATACTGAAACACGATCATAGCCTTAACATGGCCAGCAAGAACCTCCCATTGATGGTGTAGCTTTGCTATCTTTTCTCTACACTTCTTGTGACAAACTCTTGCAGTGCTCTGCTCAATACCTTTTTCAACCTCATGCTGCAACACTCTATACACGGCGCACAATTCGACGTTTTCCCTAAGTTCTTTGTCCAACTCATGATTCAGTCTCTGATACTCTTCTTTCAACTCAGCATTCTCCTCTTTCAAACCCTCATTCGTATCACTCAAAATATCATACAAATACGCTAACTGTTTCTTATCACATTTCAACCTTTCACAATCATCTCTCAACATACAAATTTCACGCTCAGTGTCCTGAGCAGTACAGTGCAACAGTCTGTTATTGGCATCGTGGCATGACTGTGTCTCCTCCGCTAGTTTCTGTTCTTTTTTTCTGTAACTCCAATGCCTGCAAGCCCATCTCTTTTTTTAGAGACGCATTTTGCAGTTCAAGGGAGGCACACCTCGCTGTGAGACTCTCAACAGCGGTATGTAGAGCCACAACCAAAAGACCTTTAAGGTTGTATTTCTTGCTTGTTTGGACTCTGTTTATTGCTCTGATATTAGTAGCAATGGATTTTCTGCAGACTTCACATCCAGCGCGAAATCTGTCCATCTTCCATGGGAGGTGAGGTGGTTTAAGACACCGAGTCTCAGTTCAATGAAAAGTTCAGGCATGACAAATAAGGAGTAGACAAACAAACAAACAAAGAAGCAGTTGGAAAACTGGGCAAAATCATTGGAGCCATCAACAACTGCTTTCTTGTCTCCGGTGGGTGAACAGTTATGTCAAGGTGGTGTGCTGTCACTCACAGAGAGAGTATAAGGGAGGTCCCGTGTGGGTCTGCCATGCCAGAGACCAAAACATGGGGTCCACCACAACCGTTACCACTGTAAGTATGAGTAGGTCCAAGTAGGTGAAAATCGCACTACACTACTCAACATTCAAATAAATTGAATGGAATCTTCTTTTGTACCTTCCAACCTGCACATGGTCACCAAATGTAAGGTGGTAATAAATTACCTTTCTCAGGTTCTTGGTGGAATGGTACAAAGAAAGAGACAACAGACAAGTGGTGTCCATGTAATAAATAAAATTTATTACAGGCAAATAATAATAATAATAATACAGGCTTACAGCTGGCCCTGTGGCACAGAAGGCTGAGGTGCTGGACATCTCACCTCATGGCACGCTGGCGACCCGGGTTCGGGAGCGAGTCCGGGGCATTGGAGGTCAGCAAGGGGGGGCTGGCCGAGCGGGATGGAGTGGCTGTAAAGGCAGCTCTCCTCTCTGGGCAGGTGTGGAGGCATCCCTTGCCCATGGCTACTCCCTGGTGGAGGCTGAAGGGTTGCACAAGCAAGGGTGCTGGCGTTAGGCCAATGGAGCGGGCAGGAGGAGGGCCGTTACCAGGGCTATAAGGCGCATGCATGCCTTCACATGCATGCATCCTTCTCCTGGGGTCCTCGGGTAACTGGGGAGAAAGTGGGAAAAAGACAACCGACAGCAGGATGGCGACCGACTCCTCACAGGCACCGCTCCTGGACTGGGCGTAAGGTAAGCCCCGGAATTCTGGGGGATGGGGCTGGGGGAGTCAGTCAGATGGGGGCCGCATAGTGTAAGAAGAAACAGGGATGTGATAAAAAAAATAATACAGGCTTAGTACCAACAGTAAATACATTGGGGGAGCTTCCAGTTTCCCTTACTTAGGTATGCAGTCTCTTGTCTCAGAGAAGCTAAGTGCTACACAGGGTCTTATACCCTGATAATCACTATGGTAACTATTAAAGAAGATACATAAAAAGTGTATAATTGGACAGTAACAGGTGGCCTGAGTAACCATCCTAACTACCATACAAGTTACTTAGCTTGCATAGATAGCACAAATAATGGGATCTCTGTAAGTCCAAGGTCAGTTGCAATTACAGTGATGCACAAGCACTAAAGATGGCACCATTTCCTTACTTATCATTATCATTATACAGCAAAAATAAAGTGGAAAGCATCTCCCAGGACTAAGAAACACACTGGTAAAACATAATGGAGCACAATATGCATTAGTAAAATACAGTAGAACACAGCTCCTGACACTTATGCTCATATGATAAGTTCCTCTGCCCTATGGTTAGTATATGTCCCTACATATATGTTGCTGTCCATGAGATGGGGGTACAATCAGGGGTGCTGGGTCATGGATAACAAGGAGGAGCACTACAATTTGTTCCTGACAACTCGCTCCTGGTCAACATGCTCCCGACAACCCCCTCCCACGTCAACACGCTCCTATACCAACCAGCTCCCATGCCAACCAGCTCCTGACAACTCACTCCCTTCGATCAAAGCAACCCACTCACATGATAACTGGAAGCATGTTTTTTTTAAGGAAGTAAACAACAATATGCATCATTTAAAGAGCCTATATATTTTTTTTTCTTTTCAAAGGCTTCATGGTATACTCTGGCTCTGACATCACTAGGATGTCAGCAGGAGGCGGGACCAGCCAGGTGAAAGAAAAGATAAAAGCAGAGTAAAGGGAGAGGTGTTCAGGGAAGGAGCACGACAGCAGTGGGAAGGAGTTTGTTCAAAAAAGGTTCCCACCACTGAAAGGGGCTCAAGCTCTCTCCTGCTTGGCTGCCAGTGACCTCTGCACCAAATGCTCCAATCAGGTGTAAGTAGGGTGAGCTAGAGTGCTTCAGTAGTGTAGCTCAACCCTTTGTTCTTTCTGTCTCTGAACTGGCAAGCAGTGATTGCAGTCAAAAGGGTTCAGCCACCAACCATCCCAGACTACAAGAAAAGAAAGAAAAAATTCCAATTTTTAAAGTATAGCCTAGTTAGCTAAGGGGCTATCATTGACAAGATAAAAGAACAATTTTCTAGCTAGGAATGCCAGTTAGAGTAATTGAGTTCCAGAAACTTTTGAGCCCTGAAAGACCAAGCAAAGAAACAGAGAAACAGAAACATAGACTTTGACGGCAGATAAGGACCATTTGGCCCACCCAGTCTGCCCATTTCCCTTCCTATTGGATAAGCTGCAGATTCTAGTTAACCAACAGCCTACTTCCTGCAACCCCCCCACTACAATTGCCTTATGTCTGTCCCATGCATGTTTGTATTCCCCCACTGTTTTAGACCCAACAACCTCCCCAGGAAGGCGGCTCCATGCATCCACCACTCTCTCCATGAAAAAAAATTTTCCTCACATTAATCCGAGCCGTCCCCTCCTCTATCTTTAAATTGTGCCCCTTGTTCTTACACATCTCTTTTTCTGAAAGATGTTACCCTCCTGGACTTTGTTGATTCCCTTGAGGTACTTGAAAGTTTCTATCATGTCTCCCCTGTCCCTCCTTTCATCAAGGGTATACATATTAAGCTCTCTCAGTCTCTCTTCATATGGTTTCTGATGCAGACCCTGCACCATTTTAGTTGCCCTCCTCTGGATTGCTTCCATCCTGTCTATGTCCTTGCATAGATGGGGTCTCCAAAACTGCACACAGTATTCCAGATGGGGTCTCACCAACTGTCTGTATAGAGGGATAACCACTTCCCTTTTTCTACTTGTGATGCCCCTTCCTATCCATCCCAGTATCCCCCTGGCTCTCCTTACTGACTTCTCACATTGCTTACCCACCTTTAGGTCATCTGATATGACTACCACCAAGTCCCTTTCTATTTTTGTTGTTGTTAGTACCTCCCCTGCTATTGTGTACTCTTCTCCTGGGTTTTTGTTTCCCAGGTGCATTACTTTGCACTTCTTTGCATTGAATCTAAGTTGCCATATGTCTGACCATTCTTCCAACCTTGCCAAGTCCTTCTCATCCTTTCTACCCCCTTGTGTATCAACTCTGTTACAGATCTTGTGTCATCTGCAAAGAGGCATACCTTTCCCTCCAGACCCTCTGCAATGTCACCTATAAAGATGTTAAAGAGGACTGGACCCAGTACTGAGCCCTGAGGTACTCCGCTAGTAACCCCCCTTTCTTTGGAATGTGTTCCATTCACTGTTACCTTCTGTGTCCTGTTGTGCAGCCAGTTTGCTACCCAGGCTACCACTCTGGAACCCACTCCCAGGCTGGCTAACTTGATTATTAGTCTTTTGTGCGGGACTGTGTCAAATGCCTTACTAAAGTCTAGGTAGGCCATATCCACAGTCCCTCCCTGGTCTATTACTTTGGTCACCCAGTCAAAGAAATCAATTAGATTTGTCTGACATGACCTTCCTGCTGTAAATCCATGCTGTTTTGGGTCCTGTGCCCCGCTGGCCTCTAGGTCCTCAACAATTCTTTCTTTCAGAAGTGATTCCATCATTTTCCCTACCACTGAGGTCAAACTTACAGGTCTGTAGTTTCCTGCTTCTGCCTTGCTCCCACTTTTGTGAAGGGGAATCACATCTGCCCTCCTCCAGTCCTCAGGTACCACCCCATCCTCCCATGATTTGTTAAAAAGTGTCGTCAGTGGTGTCACTAGGTCCTCCCTTAGTTCTTTTAGGATTCTGGGATGAATTCCATCAGGCCCCATTGCTTTGTCCACCTTGAGTTTTAGTAGTTCTTTCAGGACTCTTTCTTCTGTAAATGGACTGGTGTCAACCCCACTACCCAGAGTGCTTCTACTGTTTGGTTTGGGTAAATCCTCCTCTTCTTCTTTTGTGAATACTGAGCAAAAGTATTCATTCAGTATCTCTGCCTTTTCACTGTCTCCCTCTGCCCACCTCCCCCTCCTTTACTAATCTTCACTATCCTTCCCTTAACCTTTCTATGCTCCTTAATGTACCTATGAAAGGTTTTATCCCCCTTCTTAACTGAGTTGGCTATTTTTTCCTCGGTTTGGGCCTTTGCTATTCTGACTGCCTTCCCCACTTCTTTCTGCTTTAATTGATACAGTTCCCTGTCGTGCTTCTTCTGTGATTCCTTATACTTTTTGAATGCAGCCTTTTTCTCCTTAACCTTCCCTGCCACCTCTTTTGAGAACCATAGTGGTTTTTTACTCCCCTTTGTTTTCTTTATTTGTTTCACACAAAGGCTTGTTGCTTCTATGATAGTAGTTTTAATTTTTCTCCATTGTTCTTCCACCCTTTCTGGCCATTTGCTAGTGCATTCCTCAGATATTCACCCATTTTGCCAAAGTCAGCCCTTCTAAAGTCCAGTATCCTTGTTTCTGTATGGCTTGTCTCCATGGTTGTGCTTATTGTGAAGCACACTGTGCAGAGGTCACTTGTTCCCAGATGTCTACTGACTTCTAAATTTGTGATCCTCTCTCCATTTGAGAGTACCAGGTCTAGTATTGCTCCCTCCTGAGTGGGTTCCAACACTAGCTGTCTAAGACCTGCCCCCTGCAGGGCATCAAGAATGACCTTGCTCTTGGATGTGGCTGCAGTACATGTCATCCACTTAACATCTGGCATATTCAGGTCCCCCATCAACAGTATCTCCCGTTTTTCAGCCATTTTGAGAATGTCCTCTATCATTTTCTTGTCCATTTCCTCCCCTTGAGACAGGGGCCTGTATACAACCCCTGTGCAGATTGTGATGCCATTCCCTGTCTCCAAGGTGACCCAGAGTGCCTCTTGTCCTCCCCCTTTACTTTTTAGTACTTTAGCTTTGATCCTTTCCCTTGTGTATAGAGCTACTCCACCTCCTCTTTTCCCTTCCCTGTCCCTTCTGTAGACTGTGTACCTTGGTATGTTGACATCCCAGTCATGGTTCTCTGTGTACCATGTTTCTGTGACTGTGCAATATCCAATTGTTCATCTTCCATCAGGACTACTAGCTCAGGAAGCTTGTTTCCCAGACTACGGGCATTGGTACTCATTGCCCTTCATTTAATGTTGGCTTTTTTTTCTCCCATCCCTGCTCTTATTGCCTTTGTCTCTTTTTCCATTTACCTGTCCTGCCCTCTGTTGAGCTCTGTTCCTCAGTGTTTACCTTACTACCTGCCATGTTTTGTGGGGGGAGGCTTGAAATTTCCTGCCTCTTATCAGCACCTCCCCCCTTGGCTAGTTTAAAAGCTTGCCAAGGAAGCATTTAAACCTGTCACTTAGGAGCTTGGTTCCCTTTGTGGACAGATGCAGACCATCATGGCAGTATAGACCTTCATCTCTCCAGGTGTACCCCCAGTCCCCAGTGAAGCCCAAAGCCCTGTGCTCTGCACCAGTTTTGCAACCATTCATTAAACTGCATGGTGTGCAGTACCCTAGCCTCACCCCTGCCATGGACTGACAGCACCTCTGAGAAGGTAACCATGCTTGCTACCTGTCTGAGGCCCCTCCCCAACTCCACAAATTCATCCTGCACTGCACTGATTCCATGCCTAGCTAGGTCATTTTCCCCAAGGTGGACAATGATATCTAGTTTCCTCTCCTGTGATGCTGCTTCTGCAATCCTGAGGATTCGCTTGTTGTCCCTCCAAGCCATGGCACCAGACAGGCACCTTACTTCCCTCTCCTCTCCCTTCCCCAGTTCTACCCCCTAACAATTGAGTCCCCTATCAGAAGCTGTTTCCTTCCCCTGTGGTGTCCCTTCCCACCCTTTTGTGGGTCTCTCTTGTGGATGTCCTCAGCATTCTTCTTGGTCTCTACTGAGGGTGCCATCATAGAGGAACCTTGCTCTGCCAGACTGGCGTATGATTTGTGTAGAGGTACAACTAGGGGGCTTTGCCTGTGTGCCACCACCACCACCCTCCCAGAACCCACTGTGGTCCAACTGCTCTTCATACTTGGCAACCTCTGAGGCAGTGGTTGTGGCAGTGGTGCTCTTTGGGTGGGGGAGGCCTCCTTAGTCCTTGCCAGTTCAGCCTGGAGGTGGGCAATCTCCTCCCTCAGAGCTGACAGTTGCCTGCAAATAGGACAGCAATGCAGTTTCCAGAATGTCTCCCAGAAAACTGCTGCCCCACAGTCAGTGCATTGCACCACTCCCCACATGTCCCTCTCCCTTATAATTTACAATATGTAATATATATAATTTTTTTTTTTTGGTGGTGTGTACTTACCCTTTATGCACTGTGATGGGTTATTAAGAATATGACAGTTCTGACCCAAGACCTGTTGAGGAAGTGATGTCAGAACTTTGGCTATAAAGGAAATACCATGCCTGGGGGAGTGGGGTGTGGGGAAGGGGGGTGGATAGTCCACAACCACAGGTGACTATTAGAAACAATCAAATACACCACTGCTCCACCACTGTGGTGAGTACTGCCCTTAATAGTAATTCAACTAACCTCCAGTAACTTATTTAAAAATAGTTTAACTATCACAAAATCTTACGCACCAGTAAATTATTTAAAAATAGTTTCTGTCCCAAAATCCTAGTAGTCAATCCAGCTACCCCCAAGGGACAACCAAAATGCAGTATTCAATCCCTTGTGAAGTTACTTCCAAGATAAGCAGAGTTTGCAAGCTCCTTATTCAACTCCTCAGCCACCTGAAATTTATTTAAAAATAGTTTAACTGTCAGAAAATCCTAGTAGACAATCTAGCTACCTCCAAGAGACTACCCAAATGCAGTATTTAAGTCCTTCTGAAGTTACTCACAAGATAAATAGAGTTTGCAAGCCCCTTCTTGGTTAAACACTAAATAAATATGTAAATAAAAAGTAATTACCAAGGGTAATTAGTTTCACCTCCCACAGAATTGAGCAAAAGTGCACGTTGTTGCAGATATCAAGTGCAATATAGAATTTCCCACACAGCTCACAGCTGAATAAAGAAGTAGTGTCCTTCCAGGTCAAGAAGATGTGCTTTGTGTCTCTAAATTTTGCAGCTACCAGTAGCTTATAGTAATCTGATCAAGTCTGGAAGTCTTCACCCAGGGCAATTGGTTGACAATGGTAATGATCAACCTTCCCTGATCCAATACAACACTCTGTGGTCTGAAAACAATGAGAGAAACAATTTCCTGCACCTGAGGCTGTCTGTGTTTCAATTCACACTGCAGGTTTTGCTATGACAACTCCTTAACCACAGTAACTTATTTAAAAATAGTTTAACTATCACAAAATCCTATGCACCAGTAAATTATTTAAAAATAGTTTCTGTCCCAAAATCCTAGTAGTCAATCTAGCTACCCCCAAGGGACAACCAAAATGCAGTATTCAAACCCTTGTGAAGTTACTTCCAAGATAAGTAGAGTTTGCAAGCTCCTTATTCAACTCCTCAGCCACCTGTAATTTATTTAAAAATAGTTTAACTGTCAGAAAATCCTAGTAGACAGTCTAGCTACCTCCAAGGGTCTACCCAAATGCAGTATTTAAATCCTTCTGAAGTTACTCACAAGATAAACAGAGTTTGCAAGCCCCTTCTTGGTTAATCACTAAATAAATATGTAAATAAAAAGCAATTACCAAGGGTAATTAGTTTCACCTCCCACAGAATTGAGCAAAAGTGCACGTTGTTGCAGATATCAAGTGCAATATAGAATTTCCCATACAGGTCACAGCTGAATAAAGAAGTAGTGTCCTTCCAGGTCAAGAAGATGTGCTTTGTGTCTCTAAATATTGCAGCCACCAGTAGCTTATAGTAATCTGGTCAAGTCTCAAGAAGCAGGAACAGAAGCCAAGTCTGCAGTTAACAGTCAAGACTTGCAAAGAGTTTGCTTTTTTCTAGTTAAAGTTTGTAGGGAGGGTTCACCTGTTCAATGGAGGACCGAAGAGGACCAGTGGTGCAGCTGAGTGAAAACCAGAACCTGGGAGGACCAAAGGAGCAGCTGGACATTAGCAGAGGACACCTCATCAATCCCTGACCAGAGCAGCACATAAAAGGACTTCATCATCTTCATGGATGTCACCCATTTGGGGTTGAGGTATCAGAGACTGTGACTTTAAAAGAGACTTAAAATGATTTGGTGACATTTTACTGTTTAGCTTTCGGGTGGGGTGAAAAAGGTGTGTTGCAACAAATTCTGGATTTTTTGTCAGGGGAAGAAAATACTGATATTCATTTTTATGCAAATGTTATTTTGCTGTTTAGGCTGCGCAGACATTTTTCTAGTTACTGATAGAGCCCCTACTGAAGTAAAAAAAAGCAATTGTTATTCACAGATTGCTAAATATATTGGCTCTAATTTAAAAGATATTTCCGCCTCTGTGGTGATTCCTGTAGCACTGTTGATATAGTAAGAGAGCCATACTCCAAATTAGTTATCTGCCAGCCCTGTGACTAACCTTCCTTGCAGCTTGCCAGATTCCATCTCCTAAGTAGGTGAAAGCAGTGTGCAGGCGGGTGTTATAACCTCACATCAACCAGGTCTTTACTCTTACCAGACAGTGTGCTGAGCACAAACCCATCACCACATACCTTAACCTACCCTCAGGCAGGGGCTATAAATCTCCACAGACCCTCTGCCAGATGCAACATGTCAGATATCCATGCCAGAATTAAGATTTCCCATACAAACAGTTGGCCAATTTACTACCTGTTCCAGCAGCTCAGGTTTTGGTACCAGATCTCTCACCATCTTCAGCACAGCTGGTAGCATCTCTCAGGCACAGACGGGACCAAAATTGCCCCACAAAGTAAAAACACCATCTTCAATGAGATCTTCTGTGCATCGCAAAGACACCAGAGCCCCTAAAGATACTCATTCCTGGAGATCACGTGATGCAGCTTTTGGGTTAACAGCCCTAGAACGAGCTCCCACTCAACTCTCCTGTTCCACTGGAAATCCACGAACCCAAGTTTTCTATTTGCACTGTTTTTATAATTTTAAGAGTCAGTAATACTTACTGAGAAAGCATTCAGCAGTTTCAGGCGTGATAGGTGAAGCATGGAGGTGGAGATGTGGGCTGCACTGCCGCCGCATACACCACCGAATATGCCGGAGAAGGCCCTGAAGAAAGCGAAAGCACAAGTGGGCTCAGCTGGGAAGCTCTCGGTGGGCCCTCAAGACTCAACTTGGCTCACTCTAGAGAAATTCCTTGAGGAATTTCACCCCTTCAGGGAAGAAATGAGATCCCTGAAAGACGAACCACCTTGGATATTGTGGCAGTCACAGAAACATGGTACACGGAGAACCATGACTGGGATGTCAACATACCGGGGTACACAATCTACAGAAGGGACAGGGAGGGTAAAAGAGGAGGTGGAGTAGCTCTCTACATAAGGGAAGGGATCGAAGTAACAGAACTAAAAAGTAAAGGGGGAGGACAAGAGGAACTCTGGGTCACATTGGAGACAGGGAATGGCATCACAATCCGCACAGGGGTTGTATACAGACCCCCGTCTCAAGGGAAGGAAATGGACAAGAAAATGATAGAGGGCATTCTCAAAATGGCTGAAAAAGGTGAGATACTGTTGATGGGGGACCTGAATATGCCAGATGTTAACTGGGCAACATGGACGGCAGCCACATCCAAGAGCAGGGTCATTCTCGATGCCCTACAGGGAGCATGCCTTAGACAGCTAGTAGTGAAACCCACTTGGGAGGGAGCAATATTGGACCTGGTACTCTCAAATGGAGAGAGGATCACAAACTTAGAAGTCAGTAGACACCTGGGAACAAGCGACCACTGCACAGTGTGCTTCACAATAAACACAACCATGGAGACAAGCCATACAAATACAAGGATACTGGACTTTAGAAGGGCTGACTTTGGCAAAATGGGTGAATACCTGAGGAATGCATTAGCAAATGGCCAGAAAGGAGAGTGGAAGAACAATGGAGAAAAATTAAAACTGCCATCATGGAGGCAACAAGCCTTTGTGTGAAACAAATAAAGAAAACAAAGCAGAATAAAAAACCACTATGGCTCTCAAAAGAAGTGTCAGGGAAGGTTAAGGAGAAAAAGGCTGCGTTCAAAAAGTATAAGGAATCACAGACAGAACACGACAGGGAACTGTATCAATTAAAGCAGAAAGAAGTGGGGAAGGCAGTCAGAAAAGCAAAGGCCCAAACCGAGGAAAGGATAGCCAACTCAGTTAAGAAGTGGGATAAAACCTTTTATAGATACATTAGGGAACATAGAAAGGTTAAGGGAGGGATAGGGAAGATTAATAAAGGAGATGGGAGGTGGGCAGAGGGAGACAGTGAAAAGGCAGAGATAATGAATGAATACTTTGCTCAGTATTCACAAAGAAGAAGAGGAGGAGTTACCTAAACCAAACAGTAGAAGCACTCTAGATAGTGGGGTTGATACCAGTCCATTTAAAGAAGAAAGAGTACTGAAAGAACTTCTAAAACTCAAGGTGAACAAAGCAATGGGGCCTGACGGGATTCACCCTAGAATCCTAAAAGAGCTAAGGGAGGACCTAGTGACACCACTAACCGCACTTTTTAACAAATCATGGGAAGACGGGTGGTACCTGAGGACTGGAGGAGGACAGATGTGATTCCCCTTCACAAAAGTGGGAGCAAGGCAGAAGCAGGAAACTACAGACCTGTTAGTTTGACCTCAGTGGTGGGGAAAATGATGGAATCACTTCTGAAAGAAAGAATTGTTGAGTACCTAGAGGCCAGCAGGGCACTGGACCCAAAGCAGCATGGATCCACAGCAGGAAGGTCATGTCAGACAAATCTAATCGATTTCTTTGACTGGGTGACTAAAGTAATAGACCAGGGAGGGGCTGTGGATATGGCCTACCTAGACTTTAGCAAGGCATTTGACACAGTCTCGCACAAAAGATTAATAATCAAGTTAGCCAGCCTGGGAGTGGGTCCCAGGGTGGTAGCCTGGGTAGAAAACTGGCTGCACAACAGGACACAGAAGGTAATAGTGGATGGAACACATTCTGAAGAAAGGGGGGTTACTAGTGGAGTACCTCAGAGCTCAGTACTGGTCCAGTCCTCTTTAATGTCTTTATAGGTGACATTGCAGAGGGTCTGGAAGGAAAGGTATGCCTCTTTGCGGATGACACAAAGATCTGTAACAGAGTTGATACACAAGGGGGGTTAGAAAGGATGATAAGGGACTTGGCAAGGTTGGAGGAATGGTCAGACATATGGCAACTTAGATTCAATGCAAAGAAGTGCAAAGTAATGCACCTGGGAAATAAAAATCCAGGAGAAGAGTACACAATAGCAGGGGAGGTACTAACAACAACAATAATGGAAAGGGATCTGGGTGTAGTCATATCAGATGACCTAAAGGTGGGTATGCAATGTGAGAAGTCAGTAGGGAAAGCCAGGGGGATACTGGGATGCATAGGGAGGGGCATCACAAGTAGAAAAAGGGAAGTGGTTATCCCTCTATACAGACAGTTGGTGAGACCCCATCTGGAGTACTGTGTGCAGTTTTGGAGACCTCATCTACGCAAGGACATAGACAGGATGGAAGCAGTCCAGAGGAGGGCAACTAAAATGGTGCAGGGTCTACATCAGAAACCATATGAGAGAGAGAATGAGAGCATAATATGTATACCCTTGATGAAAGGAGGGACAGGGGACATGATCGAAACTTTTAAGTACCTCAAGGGAATCAACAAAGTCCAGGAGGGTAGCATCTTTCAGAAAAAGAGATGTGTAAGGACAAGGGGGCACAATTTAAAGTTAGAGGGGGGACGGCTCAGGGGTAATATGAGGAAATTCTTTTTCACGGAGAGAGTGGTGGACGCATGGAACCGCCTTCCTGGAGAGGTTGTGGGGTCTAAAACAGTGGAGGAATTCAAACATGCATGGGACAGACATAAGGCAATTATAGTGGGGGGTTGCAGGAAATAGGCTGTTGGTTAACTAGAATCTGCAGCTTATCCAGTAGGTAGGGAAATGGGCAGACTGGGTGGGCCAAGTAGTCCTTATCTGCCGTCAAAGTCTATGTTTCTATGTTTCTATGATGTAAAAGGCATCTCGATCGATGTAGAAGAATTAAATAGGCGCACCAGTGACTGTGAGGTCAGGGTGATATTGACGGAGTGCAGGCTGGATAAAATTGACCCCTCAATGGTAGAGACCAAGCAGAAGATCCAATGACTGGAAGTTAAAATAGAGGATCTCGAAGGGAGAAGCCCTTGCCTCACAGGCCCACGCGCCGGCAATCCGACCCACTTGCGGCACATCATCTCCGGCCACTCTGCCGCCCTCCAGCAAGCCATCCTAGGAACCTCCTAAGCCGGGCCGCTGCCCTTGCCTCATGGGCCCACATGCTGACAATCTGACCCACTTGCGGCACGGCACCTCCGGCCACTCTGCCGCCCTCCAGCAAGCCATCCTAGGAACCACCTAAGCCGGGTCGTTGCCCTTGCCTCATGGGCCCGCGCGCCAGCAATCCCACCCACTTGCAGCACGGCACCTCTGGCCGCTCTTCCACCCTCCAGCAAGCCATCCTAGGAACCTTATAAGCTGGGTCACTGCCCTTGCCTCACGGGCCCACGCACTGGCAATCTGATCCACTTGCGGGACGGCACCTCCGCCACTCTGCCACCCTCCAGCAAGCCATCCTAGGAACCTCCTACGCCAGGTCGCTGCCCTTGCCTCACAGGCCCATGCGCCGGCAATCCAACCCACTTGCAGCACGGCACCTCCGGCCGCTCTGCTACCCTCCAGAAAGCCATTCTAGGAACCTCCTAAGCTGAGTCACTGCCCTTGCCTCACTGGCCCATGCACCGGCAATCTGACCCACTTGCAGCACGGCATCTCTGGCCACTCTGCCACCCTCCAGCAAGCCGTCCTAGGAACCACCTAAGCAGGGTAAGGCTGCCTGTCTCACCGGGGCTGCTCTGAGCTGCCGCCATTGGCTGTTGCTCACAGCAGTGTGCCCTGATTAGACCCTGCCCTCTCTTGTACCTCTGTGATTGACTTGCTGTTATCTTTGTACTTGGGGCTGCTGCATCCATTGAAAACCAGTGGCTACAGATGAAATTTTGCTGTACGGCCACCTGGCCTTGGTTATTATTAGCTGAAACTACTTGCTTTTAACACCGATTCCAAGGAAACTGTTTAGTTCTAGTTTTTAGTTGATTTTAGGAGCCCTTTTTACTATGTTAGAGTGCTGAATCCAAGGAAACTGTACGAGAAATAGTGATGTTAGCAGCCCTCTCTGTGAACTTGTGTTTTTTCTCCCATCTCTCTCTCTCTCTCTCTGTCTCTCTCACTCCCTCCCCTGTTTTCCCGGGCCTGAACCGCCCACTTCCAACTGTCCTCACCCCCTTCATTAACTTGTCCCGTAGCATTCCCTGTCTGCCGCTACCCTCCCTCCCCCAGTGGTGCCAAGCTAGGACACTTGTTGTAGCCCTGTAATTTACTCCACTCCTTGCTGCTGCTACTGTGCGCCCCCACCTCTTTGCACCTCCAATTCTCCTAGCTGCCATCTCCGGCGGTTTTAGCGTCCCGCCCCTCGATTACATTTCTTTTGTTTTCTTTGTGTCTTCCCTCCCCTCTCACAGCTCATCCCCTATTTCTGTTTCTCCTCTCCCCAGGTCGCTGCCCTTGCCTCACGGGCCCACGCACCGGCAATCTGACCCACTTGCGGCACAGCACCTCTGACCACTCTGCCGCCCTCCAGCAAGCAGTTCTAGGAACCTCCTAAGCCGGGTAAGGCTGCCTGTCTCACCGGGGCTGCTCTGAGCTGCCGCCATTGGCTGTTGCTCACAGCAGTGCGCCCTGATTGGACCCTGCCCTCTCTTGTACCTCTGTGATTGGACTGCTGTTATCTTCGTACTTGGGGCTGCTGCGTCCATTGAAAACCAGTGGCTACGGCTGAAAATTTACACCCACCCCCTTCCCCACCCCCGGCCTTAATTAAATAGATGGTTCCCATGCCCCATGTCTTATTTCTCCCCCTTACACTCTCCCCATTGGGTTCCGTGTCTGACCTTTCCCCTTGGTATTCTTTCGCTCTCTCCCACCATTTGACTTCTGTACTTGATTACACAGTGACGCTACCTCCTGTCCCTCTGTTTCTCAACACTTTTTACCACCACCCCCCCTCTTTCCTCCGCAGCCTCTTGCGTGCCTAGTCCCTCCTTACTCCTTCATGCTTCCACCTCACTGTTACCTACTGTCTCTGTCGCTCACTGCCTCCCTCCTTTCCTGCTCCCTGTACCTGCTCTCCTCCTTTTCCCCCCTTTCAGCTATAGCATGTACTCAGCCGGCACCCTGTACCCCTTCCTCCTTCTCATCCTCATAGCTTCCCTATTCCCTCTCCTCCACCCCGGTACCTGCTTCCTTCAGTCATGAATATCTACCAACTCACACACACACATCCCCCAAGGCACCCTTCCTCTCGAGCTCATGTACCTGCCTGGGCACTGCCAATCACTAGGAATTGGCCCTTTCTCCTGAATGGCCATTGGGAACTCCCCCGTCCATCGCTACTGCTGCCACACTATACCCCCACCTCCACCCTTTTACATGCCCTGGGGAATCTTGCTGTCACTGGGCCCAAAAGAAAAGGCACCAGGCATGGGTACTTCACACCGGTATTCTTAAACTCATACTTCTTCTCCTGCTACTGTCTGGTAACATTCACCCCAATCCTGGCCCAGCCCCCTCCTTAGGAACAACCCGGAACAATCAAGCAGGACCCCTCTCATCATCTCACTTAACATCAGTAGTCTCCTTCACAAACTCGACGCTCTTCAGACTTTTGCCTGCCAGCATAGCCCAGACATACTAGCAGTCGCTGAAACCTGGCTCTCACCCTTGGTCCCTGACCATGTTATCACCCTCCCTGGGTACAATGTTTTCCGGCTTGATCGAACAGCTAAAAGAGGTGGTGGCTGTGCCCTGTACCTTAAGGACACTATCCGGGGGCACTACATCAGCCACACCCCCCAAAACACCATAGCGCAGATTCTTCCTATCAAGGTCCTACTTGGTGCTCACAACAAAGCAATCACAGTTGTCACAATCTACATTCCATCAAAGGAGCAAGGAAATGGGCTTAACGCAGTCCTGAACTTTACCAAATCCCTCTCACCTGACTCTGAAACCATCCTCCTCGGCGAACTTAATATTAACTGGTCTGCTGCAGATACAGTACGCGTCACTTAATACGTCCTCGGTTAATTCGGACCACCGGATAATTAGCCCAAAATGCATTTGCCAAATGCCTTTTCCTATTGCCTGTGTATTAAACTGTAACGTTAACCCATACTTTGGCCGCCGTCTATACCGCCCATTATAGTCTCCTTCCAACACCTTCTGGCTCCACTCAACAAGGTGTGAAATGAGCCTGCAGGAATAATAATGATGGACTTTTCTGAGAATCAGCCAGTCATGTCTTCCACTCCAGACATTAGGGACGGGAGGCAGCATGCCTCAAAAGGGCACAAGTTATCAGAATCATTAATTTTACCACCCAGCAAAGCACGAGAGCCTGACATTATTGAGAGATTCTCAAAGAATTAAGCTTGATCAAATATGCTGTGCTACACCTTACCGGGACATAAGGGTGAAGGAGAAAAAAGGCCAGTGCCGCAATGGGAGAGGACAATGTACACGCGCATGGAAGCACCAGGAGACCTAGCAAAAAACCCTCCCACACCCGATGGGCAGCACCCTGTGGCACACACCCGCATGCTGCACTACACCACCCGAAGCGCCCCACACAGCCAAATCATTAAACTGGCACTCACGGAACTGACATGTGGGTGTCTGTTGCCAAAGCCCATGTTAACTCCCTTAAGGAAAGAGCCTATCATGCAGTTAGCATTTGCCTCAAGCTACAATGTCTGGAAGATTGCATTGAGGATGAAGAGGGGCATAGCAGATAAAAATTTTTTTCGATTAGCAATTATACAGACAATGCTTATAGCGACTGAAATGCCTTTGCTCATTTCAGTCCACTATAAGCGGCATGCACTGTACCAGGGCATATAGGGACTCCATAGAGGCAGCAAACCTTACCTAGATGGTTAGCTCCCCAACCAGGACAAATTATAAAACAGGTACCAGCACCCTGCTGGATTGGATCCTAACCAGCCACCCCACCAGGATCACTAACACCGCTGTCCTCCCTGACACACTTAGTAACCACTCCCCTGTCAACTGCTTCTGATCCAACAAATTCATCAACCCCCAAAACTATTACAAGTAGAGTACTACATAGAGGAAAGCTACCCCATCTTAAGACCTTCCTTCATCAACAGGACTGGTCCCCAATCTTCTCAGCAACTAATGTGAACACCGCACTTGATCACTTCATCAGAATCTTTAATCAAGCCTGCAACCCATATGCACCCCTCAAAAAGTGCAAAGCCAAAGCACTCTGCAACCACTGGCTCACTGGTGACCTACTGAGGGGACTAAAAACTCGGGACCACCTCTGGGAGGTTGCCAGAAGCACTGGGAGACAAATTGATATCACTAACTACAAACGCGCACACAATGACTGGACCAAACAAATCCGGGAAACGAAGACCACCTATTACAATAACGCCCTCACTAACACATGGGGCAATGGAAGGGACTTCTGGAATAACATAAAAGAAGTCACCGGGAAGCAGTCTAAATCACCCCCATCAGTACTCTGCATAAATGGTGTAACCACACTCGACAAGAAACTCATTGCTGATACTTTTAACGTCGCTTTCACGGATCTCAGCTCTGTACTCCCAAAGGTTTTTTCGATGAGGAGGATCCCACTGCCTCCCCAGACCCCACCAGCCACACTCCCTTCCACTTTAAAGCAGTAAAAATGTATCAGGTCCACAGTTATATTACCAAAGTTATCAGCAACTCCAGAGCAAGCAACGACTCCCTCGACCTCAAACTACTATCGATCACCCTTGATGAAGTTCTCTGGCCACTGACCAGGATCTTTAACCTCTCCCTCAACCTCAGCCAGTTCCCGGACATATGGAAATCCACCTCAATAACCCCAATTCAGAAAAGTGGGGACAAAACAGCACATGAGAACTACCATCCAATTTCCATCCTACCTCCACTCTCCAAGGCCCTGGAAAGGATTGTGTCAGACCAGCTCACTGACTACCTTGACAAGTACAGCATCATGTGCAAGGAGCAGCATGGCTTTAGAAAAGGTCATAGCACCTCCACGGCCATACTCGAATTTACTGGTGCAATCCATCACTCACTAGATAACAGTCAACTAACTGGGTTCACCTTCATTGACTTAACTAAAGCCTTTGATACCATCAACCATCATCTACTTCTTGCCCAGCTTCGGCTAGCTGGGCTCTCACCCAACTCAGTGGATTAGTTCAAGAGCTAATTAAACAGCCAGTACCAAAGAGTGAAAATTGCAGACACAATCTCAGACACAAGACCAGTCCGGTCTGGTGTCCCGCAGGGCTCAGTCCTGGTTCCCCTCCTTTTCAGCCTCTTCTTGAACTCAGTGCCAGATTCCTGTCCTGAACAACTTCTACTTTACACAGATGATGTTGTCATCTTGACCTCCCACCATGATCCAGTACATCTTCAAGGAAACCTCCAGTGGGCTTTCTCAGCAGTTGAAAACTGGTTCGCTAAACACAAACTGATCCTTAACCAGAAGAAAACAAAGACCATGATTTTCTGCAGCACCCACAACAAACTCAAACAATGTCAACTCTCCATTAAAACCAAACAAGAAATCACCCTTGAGCAAGTCCATACCTTTAAATACCTTGGTCTCACCCTAGACTCGAATCTCTCCTATGTTCCACACATCAATTATGTGGCAAAGGTAGCAAACACCAGGCTGGGCCTTCTGTTCCAACATAGGAAACATCTAACCCCTGAAGCTTTGTCTGTCACCGTCCAGAGCTCCATCAGCAGTATCATCGACTATGGCCTTGTTATCTATGGATCTGCCACAACTTCCTCTCTCAAACGAGTTTCAACTTCCCTCAATCAAGCCTGCCATCTCGTTACTGGTTCCCACCGTCTCACCCACACCTGTGACCTCTACTCTAAAACAGGGTGGCTGCAACTTAACAACTGAATCAAATACCAAACCTGCATCACAGCTAAGAAAATCCTACTGAGTAAAGCACCACCTGGAGTCAGCACCCTCCTTAAACCCAAAATCAACACCGTCAACACCAAGAGCACTAAGCCGCAAATCCTACAAATCCCCTACTGCAGCACATCCCAAGGCCAAAGGTCGTTTTCTTACAGGGCCCCAAGTTGGTTTAACAGTCTCTATGAAGACATCTCCTCCGCAGCAACACTTGGTGTCTTTAAAACTAAACTCCTCCTCTCCCTTATAGGCACCAACACCTGTGGTTGCACCACCTAACAAGCTGTGGCCCCTATACTGCCTCTGACCACCCCGGTGTCTGTTCTGTTCTCTCTACCTGCACTTACCTGTCCACAGCCACTTCCAAAGCACTTACCCCGTGTCTGTCCTGACAAAGCCCATCGGCTGCCTCACTCTTCCCCCTCCCACATATGCCATCCCCTTCCTCAGCCCTTCCCCCTACTGTCTTCATCCTAGTGTCTGTATGTCACGCCTCTCACCTCTAATTCCTAATATCATCCTAAGTTACTATATGTTATCCTGTATCATGTAACTAATCTGTAACCATGTAACCATTTTTTCTTTTTCAAGTCAAACTTTATTCACAAAGTTTTCCACAATACAGGAGGCAGTAATGCAAATACAAACAGCCAGTTTATAGTACAATCCAACACTGCCCCCCAAACGTCTACCCCCCCGGCACAGCAGTTCCTTCATGCGTTGTAGTAACAAGCTATCCGTAATAGCCAAGTACATATTAAGATAACAGGTAACCAGTTACACCTTAAACCCTAGCAGTGATAATTAAAGTGTGAAGGGGATCCCAAATATACTTATACCTTTGTAACCTGTTATGGAGGTTTGCAATGGCCTTCTCTGTGCGAAGATTTGCAAGGATTTCATGAGTCCATTCCCGGTATGTTGGACAATTCCCTTCTCTCCAATGCCTGAGAATATTTTTTTTAACCGAGAGTGCGATCATAAATATATGAAATCTCCGAATTTTGACCTTAATGGAAGACAGATCTCCCAGGAGACAAATATCCAGTGTAAAGCAGTCCTATAATCCCAATAAAGGGTTCAGGTTGATTTTAATTAAATCCCATAATGAAGCTATCCTAGGACATGACCAGAATATGTGAAAAAGCATCCCAGCTTCCTGGGAACACCTAGTGCACCTATCTCTATCGAGAAGGCCCCATTTCACCAGTTTGACTGGAGTATAATACATATTGTGCAAAATGTGAAATTGCATAAGGCGTAATCTATCTTGGGACACATATTTATGACAGAACATTCAGAGAGCCAGCCAGTTGAAGGTAGAATGGGGGAAAAATGGGTTCCAAAAACTGGTAGGGCCGTTACCACTCCCAAATCGCCATTGGTACAGTACTTGATATATCTTAGAGATAACCCCTGAGGATTCGAGAAGAGCGGAAAGTTCAGGTACCAATGCAAAAGCCATAGGGCGGGGAGGGATGTTAGCAAAAACCGTAGTTAACAAATGCTTCAATTGAAAAACCCTGAATACCTGGGAATCTGGAATATTGAACTTTCTGATAATCTCAGTAACTGGGAGTCATACCCCGGAATCGTCCAGAAACGAGGAGACTATCCCCTCTCCTAACTGAAGCAACCATGTACGAGAAACTTTCTGCTTATTTATGGTAAAAACCAGGGAATTCCAGATAGACTGAGACAGGTCTTTACTCGGGTTGTATCTCAGGAAAGAACACAGCTGCGAGTGAACTTTTACTGAGGTCATGATAGTGGGGCATTTACTAGCATTCTGTAAGAGGGACACTTTAACAAACAGCATGGTCGAGGGGTCCATGTTCATAGCCTGGATAAAGTCTAATTCAATGTTAAGCCAGACCGGTCTCAGGTTTTCCGGTCCCGACCTTACCCATTTTAGGTACTTAGCAAGCCCAGTAATAAATTGCCAGATGAGGAATCCGCAGCCCCCCACCTCATTTTAAGGGGCGGCTAGCTTATGGTACGCCAACCTAGAATGTTTATTAGACCAGATAAAATTAGTAAAGAGTTTATGCATTTTCTGAAACCAGGATAAGGGGACAAATGAGTTGAGATGTGATGGGGGTTAAAAAAGGCAGGGAAATACATTCATCTTAATTATGTTAATGCGACCCCATAATGAAATCGGAAGTTTATCCCATCTCTCTAGGTCCTGCACAATCATCTGAGAAAGAGGCTCTAAGTTTTCTTTAAACCACAGGGAAATGTTACGCGTTAACTTTATACCTAGGTATTTGATGACACGGGGTGACCAACACAATCCCAAAGGGACAATGTCTGTCTTGAAAACCTTGTGATTAAGGGAAAAAAGGACATCTTGTTTGCGTTCAACTTGTAATTTGAAAAAAGACTAAATTTGGTAATCTCCCTTAACATATTCGGAATAGATGTTACCGAGTGGGCCAAATGGAGGAGGAGATCGTCAGCATATGCTGTTATCTTCACCACGTTGTTCCTGATAGGAATACCTTGTATTCCCATGTTGTTAAGAATATTTCGAATAAGGGGTTCCGAATAAAGGTTAAATAATAAGAGAAAAGGGGGCATACCTGTCTCGTACCCGAATGTAACAGGAAAGATTTAGAAAAGGCCCCGTTAGCTGAAATCCTCGCAGAGGGAGACCGATATAGCGCCCTGATCCAGTCTATGAACATGGAGGGAAAACCAAATGCTCTGAGGACTTGAAATAAGAAATTCCAGTTTACCCGGTCAAATGCCTCCTCAGCATCCAGGGAGACCAGTCCCGCAAGGAAGGTAGCATCCCTGGACTCCGAGAAGGCGTGCAAGAGGGTATGTAGATGATCTGAGAATGAGCGTCCCCTTATAAACTCAACTTAAGACATACCAATCAGATCCGGAAGGACCAGGGTTAGCCTATCCGCCAATATCTTCGAAAGAATTTTTACATCCTGATTCAACAGGGATATTGGCCTGTAGCTCTGAACTGATTCAGGGTCCTTGTCCGGTTTGGGTAATAGGACTATCAGGGCTTCAGACAAGTGGGTATCTACTACGGCCCCAGAGACAATGTGGAGGTAGAGACGGTGTAACACAGGCAGTAACTGTTCTCTGAAAACTTTATAAAATAAAGCGGAAAACCCATCCGGTCCCAGAACTTTATCCGAGGGCAGGACCTTTATAAGAGACGAAATTTCCTCCTGCGATAAAGGAGAGGATAAAAAAGTTTTTTGGGGGTTTGATAGGGAAGGAAGGCGAGAATCTCTAAGGTACACTTCAAACTATTCTATGGAAGGAGGGCTATCCATATCCCTATATAGCTGCTCGTAATATGTAGCAAATTCCTGCACTATCTTTGAGGGGGATACCCTCAGGGACCCATCTGCCTGTGCCCTAATTGGAGGTATAACTCTTGCAGACTCTTGCTGCTTTAAACGTAAAGTAAGCAAGTGCCCCACTTTTTCTCCTTGATCCGTGAAACTAGCTTTGGTACGGATGATAGCCAACTCTGCTTTCTCTCCTAACAATTCTAAATATCTGTCCTTAACTACTAATAATTTCTGTCTTTCCTCCTTAGAAATGTTATTTGATTGTTTGGATTCTAATTCCCGTATTTGAGACAGTAATGATAATAGCTCTGCTTCCTGAGCCCTCTTCTTTTTTGTAGCTAAACTAATGAGAATACCCCTTATGTAGGCCTTAAAGTCTCCCCATAAGATGTCTGGTGTAGTGCTTTCTATTGGGTTAGTAGAAAAAAAGAAGTCAATCTGGTCCTTCACCAGTCCACAATACTTTTCATCTTTTAATAACTGTTCATTTAATTTCCATCGAGTCTCTTTCTTGGGGATATTAAGGAAAACCAGATTGCATAACACCAGAGAGTGATCAGATACGGGACCCGGTTGGATCAAGGTGGACAGCACACCCAGCAAGAGCTCGTGAGAGACTAATAGATAGTCAATGCGAGACTGCGATCCGTGTACTGGCAAACTAAAAGTATATTCTCTGGAGTTGGGATGCAAGACTCGCCAAACGTCACACAGTCTGCATTGGTCCAACAAATCCTTAAAGGCCCTTTGCCCAGGGGACAATCCTCTTGACCCATTACCGGACCTGTCTATATTAGGGTCTGAGACCAAATTGAAGTCTCCCCCCAAAATAATGGGAATAAGGAGTATGGGAAGAATTGTGGTAATCAGCTTCATAAAAAAAGTGGGATCGTCCACATTTGGCCCATAAATACTGCCAAGCAATAGTGGCATGGCCCAAAGAGTACCATGAACTAGCACATACCTGCCCTCTGAATCCATGAAAACCTGGGTGGGAATAAATGGGACATCTCTATTAACCAGCATCATGACCCCACAGCTGTTGGTAGATCCTGAGGCATTAAAGACCTGTCCCACCTGTTGTCTCCTGAGTTGCAACGCCTCAGTATCTAGCAGATGAGATTCTTGAAAGAACGTTATCTGAGCACGCAGCAAACTCAACTGTTTTAGCACCTGATATTGCTTGGATTTTTTCCTAACCCCCTTCACATTCCGCATAGCTAGATTAATATTGCTAGCCATCTATACTGACAAAAGTGAGCCCAGAGTGAACATTTGGCAATTACTACAACTGTGACCCAAATACCCCTGTACCACTAAGACTGCTGTGCCATTCTCCTGCCCCCAAACTCTCCCAACTCTACCCGAACTACTCCATTCCTCCCCGCTAAATAACACCCAAACAAGACATAACATTAACAAACCCAAAATGTTTCCTTTAAACCCGCCCTCCCTGTCCCCCACTGTCACTAATGACGCTCAACATACCGTTTTCTTCTCCTCCCTAGCCCCCAACATTACGCCCCTAAGCCCAAGAAAAATCTATAAGCCCCCTATATAAAAACAATAAGGTGATAAGTGACTTGAATAACAGTAACAACCTGTAAAATTGCCAGCTGGTCAACTCCTAATAACCAGTGGGAGTGACCCTGTGTTAGCAAAACATAGACACTGGGAATATCGAGAGTTGCCAAACCCTCACGCCTTGCCTACTAAGGGGAACACAGCTTGATGGGTGCTGTTAAGGCCAGGCCAAAGGCAATGTGTCCAGTCCACCATGCGGGCCACGCCCCCAACAGGACTCACTTGCCCCAAGGAAGCAGGATACACCACTCCCCATCTAATTGTAAAGCCCTTGTGCCAAGAAAACCCCCCCATCCCTGGTCATTAAAACCGCTGGCCCATGTTACTTGAGTCTCGAGCTCCCTCTAGTGTTGCAGGAGCAAAAGCGCGTGACAATGCGCTATGATGAGAAAGCTCAACCTACCCTCTAAGCAACCCACCAAATTGCGGGTATTAATGCCCTGCAAGGTATAAACCTCAGGCCATAACAAAGCTATTCCCAATCGCATACCTGCTAGGGCAGTACTAGATAAAATAATTGCAGAAATTACTCTCTCCAAAACCAGAGAATGATAAAATTAAACAGTCTGTTTAGAATAAGCAACAGACCCGGACAAAACTAAGCATAGGCAACCATTCAAAATCTGGTTAATACTAAAGAAATTGTGTCCCTTCAGCCCTCTAATTGGGCTTAGATAGGAGTCCAACAATTGTTTATGCTCATCCCCGAGGGATCCTTCAAGTGACCGCCATCACACTTCAAACCGGAGCGCTTCCATTTAAATAGCAAAGGGCTTCTCATGTATCCCTGAAGAGATCAGGCAGGGACATCTTTAAGCCAGCAAGCGCAGCCTCAGGATCCTCGTAAGAGACCCAGGTACCTGCCACTTGTACTTGTAACCTGACCGGGTACCCCATGCGAAACTTAAGTCCAGCAGCAATAATCTTGGAAACTACTGGGTGAAATACTGCACGTTTCAAATGGACAGAAACCAGTAAGTCCAGCGCTATCCTGAGTTTGACTTGTTCCCATCTGACTTCCTGGATTTCTCTGACTTTATACAAAAAGTGCTGCCTCTCCCAAAAATTTAAAAATCGGCATATTATAGAGTGAGGTGTTGCTCCAGGGGGGCTTCAGCCTTAGGGATCTGTGAGCTCTCTCAATTATATACTTAGCCCCAAAGGGAGAGGGGCCAGCGATCTTCTCCACCAACTTCTGGATGAATGCTATGGCATTCTGGCCTCTTCTCCCTCCAGCAACCCAAGGGTCACAACATTATTTCTACGACTACAACTTTCAAGGTCCTCAAGTTTAGCTTCAAAACATGCAAGTTTCTGCCGCATAGCCGCCATCCCAGGATAGAACCTTTCTAATTGTTTCTCCAAGGAGAAAATCCTGGCTGCATTATCTGTAGTTGAGACCGTAACCTCTTCAAGCTTTCTAGTTAGAGATTTAATCTCTGTTGCCATTTCTTTTATCTCTTCCCGAAAGGGCTTAAATTCCTCTTGGAATCTGCTTAGTGTAAGCGGTTCCTGATCCGTGCCCTGATTCACGACCTCTGGCTTCTCAACTCCACTCGAAGCCCGTGGTTTCTTTGGGGCCTTCTCCGAGGTAACTGGCGGGGTGTGTTTTTGCGGCGCCCTTTTCATATACACCTCCATTATTTCTCAAGTTTGCCCAGCAAGAGCACCCGATGATAGGAAGGCAGTATCACTTGAAGTTATGGGGTTTTAGGCAAGTTAAATGCACCAAAAAGCACTTTTAAAGGGTCGGGAGGCTGGAGCTATACAGAGGAGCATCTACCCGGCACCTTGCATCACGTGGTCCACCATGTAACCATTTTGATGCTAATTGTCTGTACTACTGACGTGGAACCTTTGTAAAAGAGCCTTGGCTCAAAGGTATGTTGTAATCCTAGATTCAAATAAATAAATACATAAAAAATAAATAAATTGACCTTCCAGAGAAGGAAGAAGGGTCCAATGCTGTGATGTTTGCTCAGAAATTTGTGGAGAAGCTGGCGGGACCCTCACCTTTTGGTTCGGCCTACATCACTGAGTGGGCACACCGCACCCTGAGACCAGCGCCCCCACCTGGAGCCTCACCCTAGACTTTCATTTTTAAATTCCTTAATTTCCAAGAGCGCCAGCACTTCTTATCCACATTGAGAGAAGTTAAGGAAGTGTTGTGGGAAGGGAAGCGAATCCGGATAACCCAAGATCTCCCGCTTACTGTCCACCAAAGAAGTGCAGCATTTCATAAAGTGGTCACAAAACTGCTGGCAGCCAATATCCGGTTCAAAATGATGTACCCAGCAATTCTTCAAGTTTCTTTGGATGGGAAATGGTGCTCTTTTGAAGAGCATAAGGTGGCAGAAGAATCTCTTAAGAAGGCACTACCAGATCTGTTCTGAGGCGGCTGATTTCTCTTCTGGGAGACACTCAGGTTTACAGCCTGTTAAAAGAACTGCGTCTGTGAGTATGTGCAAAACAGAACTACCCACTTTGACACACAGACCTTAACTCTGCATCTCTCCGTGAAGTATTTAAAAATGTGGGGAACGAGAGACTCTTCGGTTTCATTTCCAGTTTTTTGCTGCTTGTTTGTGTCGTGGAGTAAGAACTTTGATTGATCACGGAAACCTGAGGATCTGCCCTGATTGTTCTACAGACCTAATGTGCAGCTTGTTAATTGTTGTAATTTCCCTTCAAAGAGAGGACCGGTTTCTATTTTTGGTTTTTGCTACTGTATGTGCCCTGCACTGTTAGCAGGACAGAGAAAAGCAAGTTTAAGGAGTTTGGTTACTGTTGCGTAAGACCGATAGCAATAGATGGGAATTATTTTTTTTAGAAGGTCTTGTTAGACTCTCCCCCCTTCTGCTTATCCTTCCTAAGGGCAGCATCATGTTCGGCCAGCATATTAGGTCGAAGGAACTGGCCTCTACATGCATAGGTAGAAGTGACTGGGGAGCTTCTAATTTACAGAGATCTGGGGGATGGTGGCAAGTGGGTATTTCAAGTTGAGTTATCTACTAGGGGTGCAACCCTCCACATGGCATCCAGTGTTGTTTTTCGGGGAACCTTGGCTGCACTGCCCCTTGTTTTGTTTTTTTAAATTAAGTCATCTTTAATAGTTTAGCTTGTATAATCGAGACAAGTAAAACACTGTAAGAAGATACAAGACATAATCACTGCGTAAACATACATGTGGTGGAGATAAACAGGTAAGCACTCATATTCCCCCCTTCCTCTCACCCCTTCACCCCTCGACCCCCCTCCCACTTCAGATATCAAGAATAAGGAAGGTAGCTACATATGGTTTACATTAGTCAAGATATGTTTGTACAGGATTGGATTTGTACTAAATCAAAAGCATTTGCAAGGAGATTGAAGCCTATAATTTATCAACTGCTGGAGTTGTTTGCAACAATTAGAGAGTTTCTAATTTACTCCATTTCTTATCATAAGACTGAGGACAGTTCCTGAGGGTAGCTATTGATTTCTCGATTCTCAGGCTGTGTAATATTTCATTTAGCCATTCCGAATATGAGATTTCATCTTGGTCAAGCCAATGACGTAGAACCAAGCGTTTAACTGTTGAGGAAATTAAGGAAATAGGAAACCTTCTTTCCCTAATGGGCATTAGTGAGAGGGAGCCCACAATGCAAATTTCAGGGGAAAAATATTCTGTTAGTCCCAATAAGAGATCAATTGTGTTTTTTATTCTTTCCCATAATCGGGTTACCTTGCCACATTCCCACAGAACATGAAGTAACGAGTCTTCAGCCGATGCACACCTACAGCATGTTGTTGAGGGAAGTTTCCTCATTCTATGTAAATGCACTAGAGTAAAATAGATATTATGGAGAACATAAAACTGGGTCAGGCATAACCTATCATTGGTGACGTATTGTTGTAGGTCAAGCCAGATGCATTCCCATCTTTGGGGCAGAGCAGGCAATGCCTTGTCCCAGTAATGGGATCCACTAGTTACATTGGGGTAGATATAGGGAAAGAGAAAAGTCACTAATTGTGAAACTGAGTGGGGCTTCCACACGAGGGAGTGGATGGAGGAGAGAAAATCTGTTTGGTTGGGGACCCAGTCTGTTGTTCCAAATCACTCTATTAACATGTGACGGATCTGGTACATCTTAAAAATCTGTGACTATGGGAGCCCAAGGTGTCGTAGTAAGATGGGGCTTTCCAGTAACTTCCCTTCCACTAGAAAGTCAGAAATGCATTTCCGCTTTAGTTCTGGTATATGGGTGGTGAGGCCCTGGAGTTTGAAATTAAGCACTGCCCCTTGTTTTGTCTCCCCCCTTTCAGGGGTCAGTTATTCTCTCATTCTTGGACACACCCCTGCAGGGTTTAGGGGCGATGCTTCTGGGGGACTGACCTTCCAGGCGTGGAGACAGGCGTTCTTAGCAATAGGACTGAATAATTATATCTGGGTGTTGTGCTGGTCGGGCGGGAAGGGAGAGGGAGTGGGGCTTGGTGCTGTGACAGAAGGCACATCATGTACACTAAAGTAGTGGTGGGAGGGCATAGACAAAGATATGTGTTCTGTATGATATTCGTTTCAGGGATAGGAAATGGGATTCCAGGGAGGGGGGAGGGGGAGTGGGAGAGGGAGGAGGTTGTAGAGTTGTTCTGTGGAGGGGGGGGTTCTGGCTTCGCACTGGGGAGACAGTGTTTTTATTATTGCCTACAGAAGAGGTCACTCAAGTTCTGGTGTTTGCCCTCAACATCATGGGAACAATAGCCACCCCTAAGAGGTTCTGTACTTGGAATGTACATGGGTCCAGAAATAAAAATAAAAGGTACCAGGTGCTAAAACACTTACAACATATAAAAAATGACATTGCGATGCTCCAAGAAACTCACCTACTGGAGCAGGAAGGTGTACTCTTCCGGCGCCAATTCATGGGGCAGACTTATAGTATGGGGGATAGCACACATAATAGGAGAGTCACTATTTTAATTGCTAGAAGAGTCCCATTTGTCTGTGAGCAAGTGGTGAGTGACCCAAATGGGCACTACATTCTTGTAAAAGGGTGCATTGATAGAGCCACCTTGGTAATGGGTAGTGTATATGGACCGGACGTGGATTCTCCTGTTTTTTTCACAGAGCTTTTACAAGTCTTAGCTCCCTTTGTAGGATGCCCGATCATACCCGGAAGGCATTGGAATATCCCCTTTTCCCTGGATTTGTATAGGTCGGGCTCCATAAAGAAAGGACTGTCTCCAGCACAGAGGGCCAGCAGGGATTTGGTGGACTATTTTGGTCTATTTGACCCTTGGAGAATTCTTTACCCCAAAGCCAGGGAGTTCACGTTCAGGTCTAATGTACACAAAACCCATTCCAGAATTGACTACTTCTTAATGAGTCAAACTTTACTAGCCAGGTTAACAGATGCTAGGATAGTACCTGGGGTTATTTCTGACCACTCAGTTTCCAGTTGTGCACTGACCTTTAACGCTGACATCCCCAAAGACTCGGTGTGGAAACTGAATAATCAGTTGTTAAAGGAAACATCTATAACTGAAAAGATTTCACAAGAAATCGAATTTTATACAGCCACAAATCTGTATTCCACAGACCGCCCTGACTTGGAATGTGGTGCGTTAAAATGTGTTTTGAGGGGGGGAACATATTAAATTAGCCTCGGGGAGGAAGAAACAGAGGGAGCGCAAAGCACTAGAGTTGTTATCAGAGATCCGCAGTCTGGAGGGTTTGCTTTCCCCGTCTACCCTGGATTTGGAGCAAACACGATTGGTAGCTCTTAGAGATCACTACGCAGGCCTTCTCAGGGAGAAGGCGGAATATGGCAATTTAAAATATGTCTCAAAATATATTGACCAAGGGGAGAAGGCTGGACGTTTGCTTGCCTTGTGTCTCAAGAAAGCTGAAACCTCCAGACTAGTCAAGGGAATTCGATCTCAGATGGACAGGTCCCTCTCTCTTTCTCCTCATGACATCACTGGGGCCTTCACCCAATACTATAAAGATCTTTATAGCCCCATGAAAAATTTACCAGATTGACAGTCAGTTCAGGATTATCTGGACTCTATCCCCCTCCCATCTTTACTGCCTTTGTACGGTGAACGGCTGATTGCTCCCATAACTGGGGAAGAGATCACAACAGCTATCTCATTCCTTGCCTCGGACAAAGCTCCAGGCCCAGATGATTTTCCCCTAATTTTTATAAAAAATTTAGTAAGTGGCTCTCCCCCTGGTTAAAGAGGTTATGCGACTGGATCCTTGACGCTAACCCTATAGACCCAGCCCTCTTTTCAGCAATCATAATAGTACTCCATAAGCCTGAGAAGGACCCTGAACAAGTTACAAGCTATAGACCTATATCATTGCTTAATTGTGATGTCAAGATATTATCAAAGATATTGGTGAGTAGGCTCGGCGTGGTGTTACCCCGGTTGATCCACCAGGATCAGGTGGGGTTTATGCCGGGAAGAAACTCCTCAGATCATTTCAGGAAGCTGGTGCACATCTTCTCTGCATCCAGAGACTTGGGGATACTGGCTGGTCTGATGTCACTGGATGCAGAGAAGGCATTCAACCGGGGTAACTGGCAGTTTCTTTTCAGCACCATGGTGAGATTCGGTTTCCCTACTAAATTTATAGAATGGGTTTCCACACTCCATAGGAACCCATGAGCCTGCATTAATTGCAACGGGGTGCTCTCAGGCCATTTCAGTCTTCACTCAGGTACTAGGCAGGGGTGTCCCTTGTCCCCCCTTTTATTTAATATCTATCTTGAACCCTTGTTATCTTCCTTGAGGGAGAAAGTAGGAGTACAAGGAGTGATGGTGGGTTCACATGAGTACAAACTGTCTGCTTACTCAGATGATGTTCTTCTGCACCTACGACAACCTAGTCAGTCGATACCGGTCATACTATCTGTAATAAAGGGGTTTAGTGCGATGTCTAATTATAAAATAAACCCGAATAAAACTACAGTCTTTCCCTTGAATAGCAGGCTATTGAAGGGAGATATTGAAGCACTGGGATTACAATGGTGTCCTAAAAAGATCAAATATTTGGGTCTCTTCTTAACTAGGGGAGAGGCACAAATGAGATCCCAGAATTTGGATTCACTATTGATAACAATTCAACAAGATCTGGTGAGGCGGCAATCTCTATCTATCTCGTTATGGGGCCGTGTCAATTTGATAAGGGTGAATGTGCTCCCGAGGTTGTTCTACCCCCTGAGTATGTTGAACATTTGGTTACCCCTGGTCTAGTTTAAAAAATTGCACTCAATTATATCAGCCTTCATCTGGAAGGGGAAACCTCCCCAGAGGGCCTATAATAAATTGGCTGCTTCTAAACACTCTGGGGGGTTGAGACTACCGCATTTCGGACATTATTACTGGGTAAGCCACTAGAATAAGTATCTGAGGTGGGTTGAACCTAGGGAAGAGATGGACCTGGACTTATATGCTCTGGACTGGGTGGTATTAGAAAGGGAATTTATCTCCCAGGAGGGAATTAATCACAGGGCAATGATGTATGTCTTCCCCAAGGTCTTGGGAAAGTACTGAGTCCCCACTCCTATAACCACTTCACTGAGAATCCATATGCAACTGTGCTCCTTTTTGGGGCTCAAAAACACAAAGAGTTCCTTGCAGCCAATAACTGGGAACCCCAACCTGAAAATAGGGGGGAAACAGATTCCAGACAATTGGATTCCTCAGATTATAGGTCTCAGTTTAGGGGATTTCCTCAAAGATGATTACTGTATGACCTCGGCAGAGATCATGGCAAAATACCAAACTCCTGGATCCCAGGCTTTTAAAGTGTATCAACTGCACCATTTGGTTTTAAATGTATGTAAAGACATGAGAGTGTCAGAAAGGCAGGAAGATTGGGCAGCCTCTTGGGGACAGGCCAGTGGAAAACCTTATGCTGTTTCCTTGCTGTATGCCTGTTTGGCATCCAAATCTTTAGACACACAGTATAAAGACCCAAAATATTGGTCTAAGGTTTTCCCTCAATATAAAGAACAGTGGGGAGTCATCTGGAAGGATCTATACTTATATATTCCACAAGATAGACTCTGACTCACCCAATACCAAATTATCAATGACATGTATTAGTCCCCAGTGAAACTACATCAGATGAACTGTGTCCCTTCTCTGCTCTGTACCAGATGTAGATGGCACGAGTATACCCTTCTACATGTGTTTTGGGAATGCCCTCCCATCAAAGGTGTATGGGATACCATTAAAGCGAAAGTGGATCCTTTACTGGGGTTGGAGAATCTCTTTATACCAGAAATGTGTGTTTTAGGTCTCTTCTCCTCGATTCCAGTGAAAGCTCATAGATAACCATATGGCTTTGATTTCACTGACCTTAAAGAAACTGGTGTTGCGACACTGGGTTGATGGGAAAAGCATTCCTTATACTGAATGGCTTCAGGATCTATTGTTCAATCTCAGGACAGAACAGATGCCTGCCAGTTTATGGGGTTCTCTGGTTAGATACAAAAAATTGTGGAAGGGTTTTCACTCTCTCTATGCGTTACAACAAGGCTCCTCGGTGAGGGGTGAGCCTGGAATCTAGTTTCAAAGGCACGGATATTGATGATCTATGGTAGAAGGTATGGAATGCCTCTCTGTTAGGCATCCCAAAGTATAAGTGTGAAGCCAGTGGGAGGGAGGGAGGGTGGAGGGGAAGGGGTGGTATGACAGTTTTCCTTTTTTGATGTTTATACCAATGTTGAGTCATTGTATATTATGATGTCATGATGTATACTTATAAAATCAATAAAGTGTGAATTTTAAAAATTAAAAGGATACTCATTCCCTCCTGGTGATCCCTTACACTTTCACTAGAACAAAAGGCAATCTACAGTAAATGGACTTCAGACTCCAAGTTCCAAGAATTATCACCGCTGTCCTGGTTTTTGTTCATGGAGGCTGCCAGATGACTAGACAATGAGTTCTGCTGTTTTCTCACTCTAAATCTTGAGAATGTTGTTGCAGATGAGGACCCTTGCCTCCTTAGGTGACCTGGCAAGAGATCTGAGTCAATCGTATCCTGATGGCACACCTTACATTCCTATCACTCTGCCATCTTGGCACGTCTTATGCCATCATGCAACTGAAATTCTAAACTCCACCCACTGGCTCTCAGAGGCTTTGCCAATCAGTAGGCTCCATGCGCTGGCATTCTACTAAACATGCCCACTCCCCCTGCTGGCAGGGGAGGGTTGCTAAATATTGTATGTGTTTTTTAATGTTCTTAAGGGTGACACTTTAGTGTTTGTGCAGAAGGGTGATAATAAGACAAACAATGTTTTTTGAATTTAATTAGCAATTAGATATTTTCAATTAAACACAAAATGTTTATAAAATAAAGCCTTTTAGAAGATTTGGAAATTCTGCCTGCTGCAAGACAATTTTGAAGATAACCATTTTGAATAAGTTTCTAAGTCCTACATAAACAAAATGTTTAAAACTGGCTGACAAACAAGAAATCAGTCAAAATCAGTGTGTCACAAAAACATTGCATGCATTTTGTACTAAAATTAAAGTCATACTGTACGTAAGCAAAATAGTAAGAAAGTTATGCCTCATCTCATGCTTTGGGTAGGGCAAAGAAAGTTAGGACTCATGAGCAGGAACCAATATGCCCTATGCATCTTATTTCTTGTAGGGCCCTAATGTCCCTGCACAAAGTGAGTAAGAACTCACAACCTGCTTTGTGTCAGGCCTCAAAGGCCTTGTACAAAGCAAGTCTCTACTTTCTCAAAAACTAAAGAAATTCACTGCAAAAAAAATATGTTAATACAGATTATGGTTGCTAACGCACAAAACACAAAACCCACAAAGTTTGGAAATGTGATTTTACGGAATTCAAACCAATGCCCCCAAAATTTGAAAAATTGCTATTAGGGTTGTCTCTATCTTAGGCCACATACTTTTTCTCTCTTTATAAATCAAACGTTCAGTCACAAAAGCAGAGCACACATAAACTTCTAGTAAATAACTGTGTGGCTTGTTTGTTATAAATCAAATGTTATTATGTTATACTATACAACTGTTTATGGATGATGCCATTCTGTACACCACCTATAAAAACACTGCAGTACTTCCGTAAACAAGAACCTGAATTCAGCTTTTGAAATGCTACAGAAGTGGCTACTGAATCAGAAACTCCTAGTGTGCAGAAAGAGGACACTAACTATGATATCTGGTACAGGCTTAATCTCTATGAACTCAAGAAAAACGTCTCAATTAAAACCCTAGGTGGATCAGTTCTCATACAGGCTGAATACATCCAGTACCAGGGGGTATATCTTGATCAAAGCTTGTCATTCACAGACATATAGAGCATGTATAGTATTTTCTCCATCTTCCTCAATGACCTGCCTTCAGTCTGCTCCCCTTCCTCCTCTGTCCATATGTATGCCGATGACACTGTCCTGTTTACTGCTGGCATATGCACTGCCGATGTAGCAACTACCCTACAAAGTGACTTCCACAAGGTTCAGCTCTGGTTTGCCTCACATCAGTTATCCCTCAATGCTAAGACCATCTCCATGACCTTTGGTACCAGTCAGAGACTCTCTAGGCTTCTTCCCTTACCCTCCTTCCACACCTTGGAAGGGACTATCCTCGAGGACACCTCCTCATTCAGATACCTTGGAGTTTGGTTGGACCAGCACCTTAACTTCGTTGGCCACATTGATGCCATCCTGAAAAAAATGCACCTCAAGCTTGGTGCTCTATACAGGAACCGTAGTTGCTTCCCTCCTACGGCGTGGCACGAACTGGTCCAGAAAATGATTCTCCCCATTTTCGACTACTGTGACGTAGTCTATGGTGCCACTCCCAAATCCTCCCTAACCAGATTGGACTCTCTCTTTAACTCCTTCTGTCGTTTCGCCTTGGATGCCGCATCTCGTTCTTACCACTGCGACCTCTACCATATCCTCTCCTTCCCACCACTTGCAAACAGGTGTACTGCCCACTTTGCTAAGCTCACTTTAAAATCTTGGCTAGGTGAACTCCCCACTTACCCCTCATGCTCCCTCTCCACCCCCTTCCTCCCTCTCACTCCCTCCGGTCCACTGATACTCTGACCTTACTGGTCCCCTGCCGCTCCACTCGGATAGGACAGATTGGTTTCTTCTATCACTTCCCCACATCTCTGGAATTCCTACCCCCAAATACGACACTCCCCCTTGCCTCTGCCTTACATAACTACCTCTCTCTAGCTGCTCCTGCTTTAATCCTCCTAAGTTCCCTCCCAAGTGATTGCTCCCCAGGTCCATATCCAATCCCCTACCCTTGATGCCCCCCTTGCCATTTTCCCTTCACCCTTCCCCTGTATCTTCTCTGACTAATTATCCTTGCTAAAGTGCTTCCCCCTTGCAGGGATCTCAGCTCCCTGGAGTGGCTAGTTCTAGCATGCCTTTTATCCCCCTCAACTACCTACTTTCCCTTCCTTCTATCCCTCTGTCACTCCCCTGCCCCCCCCCCACCATCTTACTTCTCACCCTTGTTTGTCTTGCCCGGTTCAGCCCCTGGCTGGGCTCTCAACATCCAGGAGGGGTTAAACATAGGCACATCCTTTTCCTCCCTCTCAAACCTCCTCCCTGTTTCCTTCACACCTTAAATGCCCTCACCTGGTTCTGCTCCTGGCAGGGTTCTTCAGCATCATTGAGGAGCCAGACCTAGGCTTAAACTCCCTCCTTCTCCTAACCTCACCTCTCCCCCGACCCTTTCATTTTGCCTTTGTACCCCATTGCACTTATTTACCTGCCCCGGTGCCCCCACATGGCTGAACTATACTATTGCCACCCTGTACTGCTAATTCAGCCCACCCTTGATTGGTTCTACCTACCTCATTCTTCTGTGCTTTGTACCGGTCACTGGTTACTGTTCTAGCACCCTCTGTATTTTTTGCCTCACCTTCATCCAGCTAGTCCCTCCGTTCCCTCTTCCCCCACATTAGCACTAAAACTGTTTAAATTTGTCTAAATTTACTGTTTTACCTGTGCTTAATTGTAACGCCAATCCACCAGTGTGGTGGTGATATTGCTGTTTCATTCTCTGTACCTAATCCTCCTTGTATGTTAACTGAGGCTGTATTTATAATCACTGTTTTATATCCACTTGTACCCCCCCCCCCCGGTAGCACAGAAAGACGAGCAACTTATTGTTCAGTGTGCCTTCCTGGTGAAACATTTCAATAAATAAATAAATTAAAATATAAGCTAATATATATATAAAGCTTTGTGCCTTGCCTTGTACTGGATAAAAAGCAGTATCACAGGGCAAACAAACATCTCTATTGCCCAGCAAGTTCTACTGCACACAGTAGACTACAGACTCTTAATCTGGTGAAGGGCCTCTGCCAAAATACAGCACCAAAAAAAACTATTCTGTATTTAATGCAGTCTGTAAATATGACAAACAAACCAGGGCTGCAGAGCACTCTCCAGCAGTAATTCAGCAACACCCACGGAATAACTGAAGGGCTACTCCAAATCTTTAAGCCTGTCAAACTTTTATTGAGTGCTAAATTCAAATAGAAGACAATGGTGTGAGCTAAGTAGCCACACAAACACCCCTGCACATCAACTGTAGTGTTCCTTAGAGGGAGGAGTTAATGCACCCAAGGCATCCCCTTTTATACTCAGAATTAATTACAATACTGCCACCTATAGTTGAATTTAAAATAAATGATAAAAACAACATTCAGTGGCTCTGAGGGGATTTGAACCCATAATGACAAGTTTCACATTTCTACTATTTTGACCATTGAAAGTCAAATTATATACAAAATGATGCTTACAAAAAAGGAACTATCTAGTTAGACCACATTACAATTTCTTAAATTTTAGTGTTCAATTATTTTAGCTGTGTTTAGCTATACATTACTAATATTCAAAGGAAGTGTTACATAAAAGACCAACATTTTTGTAAATTAATGTTACTCACTAAATAATTATGTACACTGTGGAATAACATAACAAATGAGTGTAGAGTAAGACAGAAAGTGGAATTGTTCAATGGATCAGGAGACGTCATCATCCTATTCTTTTATTTCCATAAGTGGGGAACCAGGGAATCAACAAAATCCAGATTATCATTGTACCATGTAGAGGAGCCATATAAAGAGAAAGAAACAGATAAGGAGATCAGAATCCATCAATACTACACATCACATTACAGGTTTTACTTTTTCAGAAATGGTTCAAGCCCCATTCTACATTCAGGCCTCTTGGGTGTACACTCCCCTGGTTGAAAATTCAGAAGCGTTCCCTCAGCAGTAGCTTGGTAACTCGATCCCCACCCCTGGGGATTCTGGATACAAATTTTAAGGTCATGAATGTTGTACCTTCAGGACTGGTGTCATGCATCTCTGCATAATATCTTCCCAGGGTTTTTTTTTTGAGCAATCCAGCCTTAATATTTTGTATGTGTTCCTGAACAGGTTGTCTAAGTGGTCTTATAGTTCATTCCACATAAATAGCTTGCAAGGACACCAAATGGCATATACTGTACAACATATGAACTGTTGCAGTTCAGAAAACTTCTGATTTCCACCTCATTTTCCTATCCCTCCAGGCAAAATTTGTTGCTCTGAAAGCAAAAATTGCAAATGTTAAGCTGGCCCGGTGGTGCAGAGGGTTGAGGCACTGGACATCTCACCTCGCGGCACGCCGGCGACCTGGGTTCGGGAGCAAGCCTGGGTCATTGGTGGTCAGCACGGGGGGAGGGAGGAGCTGGATTGAGTGGCTGACAGACAGCTCTCCTCTCCAGGGAGGTGGGATGGCATCCCTCACTAATGGCTGCCCCCTGGTGGAGGCCGAGGGGCTGCTCAAGCAGGGTGACAGTGATAGGCCAATGGGGTGGGTGGAGGAGGGTCATTACCTGGGCTGTAAGGCTCATGCATGCCTCTACATGCATGTGACCTTCTCCTGGGTCCCTCAGGAAAATGGGGAGAAAATAGAGGAAAAGAAACTGGTGGCAGGATTGCGACCGACTCTCTGCAGGCACCGCTCCCAGACCGGGCATAAGGTAAGCCCCGGTAATTCCGGAGGACAGAGCTGGGGGAGCCGGTCAGATGGGGGCCATACGGGGAGGAGATAAATAGAAATAATATTAAAAAAAAATTGTAAACGTTACATCTATTACATCTAAACATTCCATGTGGAGGTGGAGGTAACCATTGCCTAAATGGAAGTTCTGGCTTAATCAAAGTGAACCAATGTGTCCATTACATATTCAGCTCTGGCAAATGTTATTCTAGGGCTATCATATAGTTCCTTTGCCACAATGGGATCATTTAAAAGAATGGGCCAGCATTTTCTGACTATATTCCCAGCCTTTCCTGCTGCCCTATTATACTTTGTAATAAGGCAGACTAGTTGTAGTTCCTTATCGATCATCTCTTTGGATTTTAGTAATGTTCCCCTTTTTAAGTTTTTTGCTCTTTCCAGTGCATGAATTAAGGAGATCCTGTTCAAACCCCTGGGCATGATTTTCGAAAGTGTTAAATCGCTGCAAGCCCCGGCGCGACGGGAGATACAGCGATGTGGTGGCTTTCAGTGGATCTTACAGGATTTTCCATCCCATGTGACAATTGCTGCAAGTTAGACCAGCTTTTTTCTAGTCTAATTTGTGGTAATCCTAGGGGCCGTTATTATGGAGCTTGTACCAGATATTTAGCGCAAGCTGCCATAATTTGTGGAAGCTGTCACAACTGCACCTGAGATTGTAAAATTGGGTGCAGTTGCAGTGAAAGGTTTGGTGCACCACCAAAACCTAAGTGCCACGGTGCAGGGCTGGACGCAAGCCCTGTGCCGCAGTTGGAAAATCTGGTCTCCTGTTTCTAAATCTCTGATACTGTTCCCTAGATTGTGTGTTGAAGTCCTCTTCCCTGAAACAGTTCCTTCTAATTCAAAGGAACTGTCCATAAGGTACTGAGTGAATTAAACGTCGTGGATGGGAACTATCTGCTCTCAACAGACTATTTGTTGCAGTTGGTTTCCTATAGTTCCTGATTTGTGCTTTGTTCTGTATGTCTACTAAAAAGGTTACATCCAGATAGTCAATTCTTTCTTTATGCCTACAATATATAGAATAGTGGATGGGTGACCATCCACAACAAGGCTGTGTTTCCATCGAGGGTGTTGATGACATCAGAGAGACCTCAAGAGCAAAGCTCGAGGGGTCTCCATGATGTCATCAGCTCCCGAGATGTGAAACACTGTCTTAGTTGTGGAAGGTCGCCCATCCACTATTTTATATAGTATATGGATCCCCAATGTGTAAAAAACATTCATTTCACAAGGTTTCACACCTTGTGTATTCACAGCTCTGCTTCCCCCAGTCCTCGCTACAGACACACACTACAGACTCACTCCTATCCCGACATGACCCCGAACCAAAGATGCCGGTCCTTGCTGATGTTCCCTCTTTTCACAGTCCCAACCATGAAGGTAAACACCAGATTTAAATTAAAAAAAAATGACAAACTGAAAACATGAATAGACAGCGTAGACTATGGCAGTCCGTGTACAGACTTACTTTGAACTGCTCACTGGACAGCTCGCTATGTGGCACCAGCATTGTAGTTTGAATTTTTTTTGTGAGGAGCGAGTTTTAACCAATCCGGTGGCAGCTCCAAGAAAAAAAGTTGTTATACTATCGATGTGATGTCAGAACGATAGTACAACAACTTTTTTGACCTTTGAACTGTCCTACAACAGGATTTTGAAAGCCATCCTTTTCTATTGACAATAACCCCTACCCATATACTATATGTGAATCATGCATACTAAATGTGACTCTGAGATTCAGTTCATTGGCATTTGCCCACATGAAATCCCCTATCTCTTCCTCTGGCACTTCCCATACACAAATTACATTGTCAATAAAACAATGCCATTTTTTGATGTATCTGAAGTATGGGTTTGCTGTTTCATTCAGCATTGTCATTTGTTCCCACAGGCTGAGGAACAGATCCATATAGCTTGGGGCAATTGCTGGCCCCACTGCAGCCCCGTGAAGTTGTAAGTAGTAATAGCTCTTAAATTCAAAATAGTTATGTGTAAATATGCACTGTCAGAAGGTGACAGGGAATACCACTGAAACCTTTATCTTAAACTGGACTGACTAGCACCAGAGAATGGACACATTTGCCACCTCATCACCCTTGTCCACAAGATTGTGTTTGCTATCATGTACCACCCACTGTCTATGCTCTACCCTTGCAGGACTCTAATCCTGGTCTGTGTTCATCCAACTCAAATGTGGTGAAAACATCTTTTATGAAATCTAATGATGACCTAAGAGCCTTTCCTTACTAAGCAGTACAAATGCAGGATGAGTTCCCACCTTGTTTAAGACAAATATTGTCTGTTAACCTAATTAAACAAAATGGGAACAGTACATGTAACCCCCCCTACAAATGAGGGTTCCCGAAAAGTCTTCCTTGAGCTTACCTATTTGCTCACTGCCAGGCTGGTGTTCTGCATTTTAGCAGTTTAAATGTATTGCCAGAGAGTGCCTGTATAGCCTCTCTGTACTGTCTCTTTAAGAGCTGCCTGGAATATAGTCATAATTAATCTGAGAGGGAGCTCTGTTAGAAGATGTAGTTATTTCCTGATCATTTGTTAGAGTACTAATAATATTGCAGTTTGTTCTAACCTGCCTTGTTTGCACCATGAACAGTTCTGTTTGTTTCCATCACCTTGGTCCTGGACTGCAGAATGGGCCAATCAGTACATTTGGGACTCTAAAATGGAGCCAGCCTACAGGGACTTGGTGGAGCCAAAACTTTTAGGAATTGTAGTTTTGGGCTTTTGGCACCTAAAATAACCTGAAGGGGAAGCCCTTGTTGTGACTGACAGTCAGATCAGCCAACTGAACTTTTTGGATCTTGGGGGAAGTCCCACACTGCTTGCAGTTTCAGTTAGACCTGAGTTGGGAAGTGAAGAAGTAACAGCTTGAGATAGTTCGAGCAGCAGTCCATAGTGGATTTGTGTGGGAGAACTGTCGAAAGGCCTGAGTTTGGCCTGCATGCCTGCCTGCTGTTCCTGAGAGGGAACTTGTGCTTTTTTTCGGACTGAATCTGAATTTGGAGACCGAATTAAGCCACTGAATTGTGATCAGGATTTAACCTGAAGAAAACCAAAGATTTGCTAAATGCAATCGGCCTGTCAGGACTTTCAGCTACCTCTGAACTCTCCGAATGTGCAGAGACTCTGTAATTGCAACGGGAGAGCCATTTGCCTGGTACAGTGGAATTTCCTTACATGTGAATGTGCTGTGTGCTTATACAGTGGGTCGTGATTTGGTTCCCCACTGTGTGTCTGAATTGTGTTTTGCTTGCTGGAGGCTGTATTCAGCTCCATGGACTGAATCCATATCCATTTCCGTTTGCCTGGGCCCTGCTACAGTGGCCCAGCCAGAATACCTGCTACGCAGAGAAAGTCATCGACGAGAGACTGGCCTGGGGATCAGCCCCCTGCTCAATGCCTTGAACAGGAATGACGACTCGGTAATTTGTGTGGGCCCTGCTTCTCTGGACACTTCAGCTCAACAGCCTGCAGTCTCGATTTTGTCCTGCCTGTGTCCAGTATTGGGTATCGTGAGTAAACATCAGGGTAGCTCCCTGCAACAACAGCTAAATCTAAAAGTGTTGTCATCTGATTGTCTTGTTACCTTTTCTTTCACGAACTGAGCCCTCCAGCTCCGGATTACAACTAGTGTGTGTTGTGCATGTTGCTTTCTTCCACCACAGGGCCCCAACCAGCTGCAACATTCCTGGCTAGCCCACCGTTTTCCTACCTGGGTACCTAGAGTGTGTGACTGTGTAGGGACTCTGAACTGCATGCATAACTGTCTGATTAATGTAGCTTTTATACAAATCAGGTAGCTCCCTGCAACAACAGCTTAATCTAAAGTATGTCATCTGATTGTCTTGTTGCCTTTTCTTTCATGAACTGAGCCCTCCAGCTCCGGATTACAAATAGTGTGTATTGTACATGTTGTTTCCTTCCATCATGGGGCCCCAACTAGCTGCGATGCTGGCCTACCCCAGGCAACGGTTTTGGCTAGCCCATCGCTTTCTACCTGGGTACCCAGAGGTGTGACTGTGTGGGGACTTAAAGTGAATGCATAACTGTTTGATTGATATAGCCTTTAAGCTAATTAACCTGATTTCACCCCTCCCTTGTTCAAGTCCCCTGAATAAATCAGATTTAACTTTGTTTACATTTAACCTGACTGTGGTTCCAGTTTATGCCAAAAGTATTGTACTGTTGATATTTTCTGTGCTTAGCCTTGTTTTACAGGGGGTCCCCAGGGTCAAGCTAGAGGAACCAGCCCTGGTGGTAAGTGCAAACAGTGTGGGTAATTGCCTGGTGAATAAGGGTCATTGTGAAAGTAATAGATTGTATATTGTTCTGGCCACTAGAAGGAAAGAAGGGAGTTACAGTGTCCCTGAGGGCTGTGCCCAGGTTAGCTTGACCACTAACAACCCCTGACCTCCGGGTGGAGGTACCCGTTCATTACCCAGGCCCCTTAACCTGCTACTAGCCAAGCAGGCAGGGGTTGTAGCCCTTGGGATAGCGCCACCTAGGGGTTGCATCTTGGAGGTTCACCGCTGGGAGTTTGTGCGTTCTAGTGGCCAAAAATTACAAATTATTGTTAAAGATTAATGGCTACCCTAGTAGAAATGGCTGTACACTAGTTGGTGGGGTGGTGTACTGGGCAGGAGATCGACCCCAAAAATGCTCTGCTTATACTGGATATTCCCTTGAGTACCAGTAAGGACACTGTAGAGGGATCACTCTCCAAAGCTGAATGTTTAAAAAACCCTGTGGTGATGGGTCGACAGGCTGATTTGATTGCCCAAACTTTCATAGCTTTGGTAGGTGTAGTTATAGATGGACAGCTCTAAGCAGTCTCAGACTATTGCCTCAGAAGGGGTCCTAGCTGCCTGGAGAGTGATAACAAAAGACAGTAAAGACCCTGGGAAGGATGAGCTCCCATCATCATCTGAGACTTTGAGGAGAAATTTGCTAAGTTGTTGCTGGAGGAAGAGAAAACCATAGAGGACTTCAAGAAACTATTCCTGCCACCTGGGGGTGTTCCTTCCCCAACACCCCTTCCCACTCCAGCACCTGTTATTGCCCTGCCTTCTGTGTCCATGCCAGTGCTGGCCCCTATATCTGTACCAGCCATTAATCATGACTCCTACCGAAGGCTGAGAATCTTCTCGGGCACCCTCCCCACCCCCCAGTGGGAGGATGACTGGAAGACCTGAATCGACTATGTTGCCCCCTTGGTACCCGAGTGGCAGTGTGCAGATGCTGAGAAGCAGAAAAGAATCATATAAGTTTGAGGGGCCCCACCCTTGAAGCCATTACATTTTTGAGGTACACGAACCCTGATGCATCTGCTCAGAAGTACCTATCTGTACTTGAAGTCAATTTTGGGAGCACTGAGTCAGGGGAGACTTTGATGTGGAAATTCCAAGGTACCAAACAATGGAAGGGGGAAAGTTTGTCTGTGCATGTTACTCACCTAGAAAGAGCTCTGCAGAAAGCATACCGGAAAGGTGGGGTAGCCGCCAATGATTTGAACCATGTGAGATTGGGACACATACTGCAACATGCCAAGCATTCTAAACTGCAGATCATCAGATCCAGTTAAGGCTCCATGATGAGAGGTAACCCACCTGACCTGTAACTTGATAAAAGAACTCCGGAAGTGAAAGGTGAAGAGGGAGATTGTAATTAGGGTGAGTGCAGCCCAAGTATCATGGCACGGAGGCCTTCTGAAATGGAGACCACTATGAGTGTTCTGCAGTAAGGCTAAACAGTGGGGGAAGAGTTGCTGAAAGAAAGTCAGAAAAAGTACAACCGGATGCAGCCTGGCTGAGTATCCCCTGTTGACAGAGACCCTGGCCTGTCAGGATCAGTGACTGTTATGGGGGGACACCCCTTAGGGATCCCCCACTGAGGGTGGCTTCTCGGCTGAGCTCAAGGAATTGACTGCCACCCTAAGGGAACTTTTGAGACATGGTACACTACCAGCAGAATCAGATCACAATCTGCCATCGATACTCCAGCATCCCCTGCTATGTTTTCCCCAAGGATGCCCCAAAAGCCGTTTTTTTGTCACAATTGTGGCAAGGATGGCCATATGAAGAGGGAATTCCAGTCTCAGAAGGACTTTGAGAAAGTGGTGAACTGGCTTCAAGGAGAGCTTTGGAAAATGAGTCAGTGGTCAAGGGGTGCATAAAATGACTGCAGTGAAGGCTTCGGCCATCCTAACTCAAACCCCTCTGTGGCTAAATCGTCTTTCCAGGCCCCTGCTGTTGTCCTTCCAGACTGGTCCAAAATAGTGGGCCCCTCAGTGAAGACTACTGTGGCTGTGAATGGTATTTCTACTCACCTACTCGGGCTGTGCTTGACAGTGGGTCGCAAGTGACCATTGTATTTCAGGACTGGTATGACAAACACTTATCTGATATGCCATTATAATCCCTGGGAGGCCTACATGTGTGGGGGCTGAGCGACAAGTCTTATCCTAACCTAGGATGTGTCTGCCTCTGGTTGTCTTTTCCTGCAACTGTAACTGGTGTAGAAGACAAGTAGACACACTGCCCTAGTCCCCCACACGGACTGTATGATCAGGTTCACTTGTTAAATGGAACAAAGCCCACATGTTTGGGAAGCTAACAACTCTGCCACAGAAACAAGGCAACTGACTGGACGGGCCTCAGAATCCAGCCTTAGTAAAAAGGGCATATGACTTACAACAGAAACCCTTTTTTTTTTTTAAACTTCTTTATTAAAGTTTATGAGACATACAAATAATACATACAGACATATAGCCCAGGTTTATCTCAAGCCCAAATCCCCAAACTGAATGTGGCCACTATGTACATCCTCATAAGATCTTTTTTATTTATTTATTTATTTATTTTTTTGTTGACCAGGTAAGTGCACTAGACAAATCCTGCCTATTTTCAGGCACGACCCGGTGGAGTGGGATACAGATGTATGCCAACTGACTTTGAACCAGATTAAACTGTTAGTGGTATTTTTAGTGAATGAGGGAAATGTGTCCAGGACAGTGGGGAAATTCCCCTACTCTGTAGACGGGTGGCGCTGTCCATCTGTCTGCAGGGATGGAGGACCTCAGTCGGACGGAGGTGGTGTACGAGGAAGGTTGTGGTTTCATAGCTCAGGAGCTAACCACGGTAGACAGAATGTTGGAAAGTGGAAATCGGTCTGGAGACGATAATGGAGCTGTGGCTTTGGAGCCTATGGAATTTGTAATGGATACGGACGTGGATACTACTGCAGAAGTGCTTCTTCAAGAAGAACTCGATAGGAAGAAACTTCAACTAATGGATCTAATTAATACAGCGGAACATGATTTTCAAACTTGCCAGAAGAAGCTGGATGCTGAACGCAATAAGAGAAAGTGTTCCATGGCTAGCCCATTTAATAATGGAGGAAAGCGCTTTGGTCAACAGGACGTGGTATTAGCGAGAACTCTCAACCTAAGACTGTCCCATGGAGAAGGTAAATTCAGTGAATATGTCGGGCACTCATGTTCTTTAACGCTTGGTCTCCAGGAGATGCTTTGCAGCAAGCTAGTTGGCTGTGGGCTGGAGATAAGTGGGTTCTGGACCCCTCAATTCCCATTCCCAGGGGTTCTAATATGTATTCACATGATCTTGAAGAACTGAAACTATCAACTGGAGATAGCAAAATTTCTAAGTCTGTGGATACAGATAGTGCGAATGCGCAACTTCAAGGTGAGGCTACAGATTTCTTAGGTGCGCAAGACGCCACTGGCAACCTAGATCTTCAGTCTCCCATTGTGGCTAACCACTCTTCTTTGGATATTTCTATACCTGGATTTGTTCGTAACAGGGACTGGAGTCAGTCCCCTGCTCACCGACGGACAAAGGGACCTGCTTGGGCAAACCGTGAGTACTGCGAGACCAGTTGGTTTGGGCACTAAATCTTTTATAGGATTGTTTAAAACACCTGTGGAATCAGCTAAACGCAGGTTTTTAGTTTGCTTGAGATATCTAGGGTTGGCACCTACAGCTCCGGACAGACTTTGGGTGGGGAAGGTTTTACTGATCGATTCTATGGTTTTTTCTCCTGCTGAAGTATATGCTTTCATCCATCCTCCAGGAGATAATTATTATGACATTAGTTTTTGTTCAGTTATCTCCTTAGACAAGTTTTGGAGGCTGTATTATGATTTGAAGGATCAGGAAGACTGGAAAGATTCCAAGCCATCCCTATTATGAAGCCACGGTTAAAACTATTACGATCCTTTTCAGGGAATGAAGGAGTGAACAGTACAGAATATTCTTTTGGTTGGAAAAAGATGTTTTGGTACAAGATAAACCTAGGCCTATTCTGGATGGGAATGACTTTGGACAGGGGATGGACTATGCGAGTTCAATTAAAGCAGGATGATGAGGTATACAGCACCTGCCTAGTTCCTTCTTTTGGGGAGGGACAGGGCATAATTTTTTATGCTGGTCAACCAAAGTTGTTTCAATGTGGGTCTTTAATCATTTTGAATACTTCATCACAACCAAATTAAGTGTTTCCATTGTGGCATGTTGGGTCACACCAGCAATTGACTGTATTGCACTTCGGTTTGTAATTTATGCATGAAGTTAACCATTCCTTTTCAGATTGCCCTTGGAAAAATACAGATACCAGAGTCCTCTGACACAGGAACACTTTAAAGTACTAAACTAGAGATTCTCATCTTGACTAAGAAGGGATGAGACTAAACCCCATGTGTTGGGAGTGATGCAGAGGCAGAGGGAGGGAGGTTGCTTTTGGGATGACAGACACTCTGGTTCCTAGGTGCCCCCCCTAACTTACTGATTTCTGCAAATCCTACTGAGGTGGATTCATTAGTTGAACAAATTGCAGTTATTCCCTCAGACTCAACTTCCCAGAACCCTGCAGGAAGAAATACCGCTGCGAAACCCATGCAAAACCACAGGGTCCCCTCAACGGGCAACTGCAAAGCTGGGCTACAGAGTCTCGTTTTGACTAAAGTAGTAGCCTCTGCAAGGAAGGGGAAGGCCAAAGTACAGGACTCTAATCTTAGATTTATTTTCTCCTGAAGGAGTGGTAATAGTGTTATGTCTGTTCCCCTTTTACCTTAGAAAATAGATTTTCTGTCCCCTTCATGGGGTGATCAGGTAGAACTTGCTCTCCTATTCCTCAGCTTCTGTTGAAAACACGATTAATACAGCTCCTTACCCACTGTCCTGGCAGCTCTTCAGGGAAACAAACAACCAGAGGCCAGAAAAAGGGTGACTAGGTCCAGTAATAAAATATTTAAACCTCCACCTTAAAACTTTCACGTTATCAGTTGCTTCCACAAATGTGAACATAAAATCACATACCAAGCGTCAAACAACGATTGGGAATTCTTTCTTCATTGGGATATGATGTTTTCTGCTTCAGGATACTCATTTTATCGACTTCTGAGATAGTTAGAGCTAGCAATCAATGGCATTGAAATTTCTTTACAGTCGCTGGGAAGAAGATGTAGTGGAGTTAGTATATGTTTTACACTATGATGGATGTTAAACTTATCAGATTGGTCAACATCAAACCTGGCCGGGCGTTGCTAGTAAGGTCATTGTAAGTGGTATTACATGTCAGTTGATATCAATTTATGGTCACATAGATGAAGTCATTAGGATAGAGTTATTACATAAGATACAACAACTTTTGAACACAGGAAGACATTTATTTTTGTGGAGATTTTAATATAAATTTTGCAAAAAAGAATGTAAGGGGAAACAGTATTGTGATAAGTCCTGTTTGTCAAACATTCTTTCTCTTGCTGGTTTGAGAGATTCCCATCAAACCAGGAGGAATTCAGCAAAGCCTACCTTTTTTAAAGGAGGTTTAGCATCCCGTATAGATTTTATTTTTGTACCAAAAATCTCTGCTCGTGAATAAGTTACTCTATGTACCAATTGAAACTTCAGACCATATTTTTATTGGAATAACATTGGATTTTCCTCAGTATAGGAGGAAAGGACCGGGATTTTGGAAGTTGAATGCTTCCCTTTTAAGTGTTCTATCAATTATAAAAGACTTGGAAATGATTGTACAGGATCATATCACGACAATTGGTCTGCATGAGGATAGGGTGGGTTGGTGGGAAGCCTTTAAACTTTGTTTAATAGGATATTTTCAGTCTCAGGGTCATTTAGCGGCTGAATCAAAAAAAAAGGAATACTTGTCACTTCGGCATTCTCTGCAATTATTAATTTCAGACAAAGTGAATATGGTTTAGATTTATCAAAAAGTATCACCCAGATTAAATTATCAATGTTACCGTATCAATACAACTGTATGGATTCTCTAATTAGGGAACAATCCTTTGGGACGCAAGGGAAAAATGCTCAAGTTAATCCTTTTTTAGCCTATAAATCTAGGATAGATAAACATCTATTTTCTAGTTTAAAAAGGAAGGACAATATTTTAATATCTGATAATAAAGGTATTATGGATTTTTTGGATCACCATATTAGCAAAGTTTTTGGGGTTTTACATCAGGACTCTAATTTTACACAGCAGTTGTTAGCAGCAGCGGACCTTCCGAGTGTAGAGCAAGATTTACAAACTGCAATGATAGCTGATTTCATGGAGGCAGAATTGGAGTCTGTAATTGCCTCTCTTAAAAATGGGGTTTTCTCCAGGCTCCGATGGTTTATCAGGAGAACTATAAACTTTATGGAAACTAATGCCGAAGAATTATTGGAATTATATAACTCCTTCCTTTGGATATGATTTTGCCAACTCAAATGTATGAAGGTTTATTAGTTTTCTCTTTAAGAAGGAGATCATTCTGATATGAGGTAATTGAGACCTTTGACTTTATTAAATGTGGATTTTAAAATATTTTCTAAACTCTTAGGGAATCGATAATCCATAGTAATGCCTGATTTAATTAATGGTCAACAATATTGTGCAGTTCCTGGGAGGAAAATAACTGATGCTTTGATTTTCCTCAGGGAAATCATGACTTTAGGGACGGGTAACATTGGAGGACTAGGTGGCTTCTTAGTGAGCCTAGACCAAGCTAAGGCCTTTGATGAGGTATCGCAGGACTATGTCTGGGAGTGTTTGAAGGCATTTGGTATACCAGCGCAGTTTGTGCAATGGGTGCAGTTGTGCTATCCATTGACTAATGTAATTCCCCTAGAAAATGGGTGGAAGGGAGACATATAGAGTCATGAGAGGAGTTGAGCAGGGGTGCCCACTGGCCCCTTATTGTATGTTTTGCTTTGGACCCATTATTGAGGGTACTTAACAGGTCCCCTTTAGTGAAGACCATTACATTGGACTCTATATGTTTGCCTAAATTTATCACCTATGCAGATGATATATCTGTCTTATATTGCCTGATGAATCAGCTAACAATGTTAGCTTATGACACAATTACTAAGTAGGTTTGATTATGGGTGCGCATTAATAGTCTTGAAAACTAAATGTATTAGCATTTCAGGTTTCCCGATTTTCCATCTAAAGTGGGAAATTTCTGGATTGAACGCCAACCATGCAAAATTTTAGGAATATATTTCGGGGGTAGGGATGGTGCAATGGATAATTGGAAATTGGCCTTGCAGGAGGATAATACTAAAGTGACTATTTGGAATAGGAATAAATTATCCAAAAAGAAACAGATTTATTTAATTAAAACTTATTTGATACATGTCTTTTTATTTTTAAGTAATGTTTTCTTATTACCTAGGTCTATGGAAACTTCTTTAATGAGTTGTTTTTTCTGTGGGGTGTGGGGTAGCCAACTTAACCCAATTAAAAGAAATATTTTATATTTGGCTGTAAAAGATGGGGTCTGGGAATAATAAACCCTGCCCTGTTTTTCTTTCTGATTTTTATACCTAAATCTGATCCCTGTTTTAAGAGGTTATTTCAAAGTGTGGGATGTGTCATAAAGCACATTTACAAGTGTATTATGTGAATGGAGGAATGGTATGTTCATCAAAATAAACAACGCCCTCCATTAATGAGCAGTTGGAAAGAAGTGTTTGATAAAATAAAACGTTGGGGTATACAGTGGGGAGTAGTTGAGACATTATCTAGGAAAGCATTGTATAACAACATTTTAGGGCAATTTTTCTATGACACTCCATTTTCAACTTTTTCTATGGAGATAAGTTTAAAGATATCTAGCTATATTACTAATCCCCGTATTCCACAACACATGTGGGATATTTCTTGGTTAGGCATCCATGGTAGAGTAAATGTCCGTAGCAACCAGAAACATAAGTCAATACGGGAGCGTTTCTGCCCGAGAGAAAAGTGTGTATCTCTTTTAGAAACTATGGACCACATGTATTTTGACTGCTACTACGCTATGGAATTCTGGGATATACTTAAGGAATGTTGGAAGAATGATCTGCTGCTTCTGCCTATGAAAGAAAGTTTATATTATGGTTTCTTTCAAAAAGGAATGCCTGAGGGTATGTATAGCACATTACAAGTCCTACATACCTTTTTCTTGTATTCGATTTGGATTAGTAGATGCAGATTTTTATTACAACAGCAGATCATTCATCCCCTTAATTTGGTATATATAGTGGAGTCTGAAGTAGAGAAATTGAAGCTTATGGAAAGACATCAGCTTTCATCGCAAAGTTGGGGATCTTTTTGGAATGAATTTGATTATTTATGAAAATTTATGTGGGAACCTTTGTCACTCTGATAGATGTGTGTTGTTATTCATTTATTTTCTTTTTATTTGGGAGGGATAAATAACGTATTATGGTTTTTCTATATTATACAGATTGTCCCCGTTTAATAGTTATTGGAAGCAAAAGGGAAAACAAATCAAAACAGTTATGGATTTTCCTTAATTACTTTTTTGCAATTAGCTGCAATTAACAGTGCTATAAGGATATGTATTTAAATTGTCTACAAGGTTGCTGTAATGTTTTATGATGCAGCCATGTATTATCATAGGATGTAATCCTGTTCTACAATATGTAGAATTTTGCTTTCCTGTTTTTTGTGTAGAACAACACTGTTTTGTATATGTGCATTCTTGTTGCAAGTGTTAATAGAAATTCCCCTACTCTTTTCAATAAGTGCCATGGGATCTTTAAGATCCACCTGAACTACCACCAATCCAGGCAGATGGGACCTCGGTTTAGCATCTCATCCGAAAGACAGCACCTCAGAAGTGCAGCACCCCTCTCATGCTGCACTACAGTGTCAGTACCGGGATATTAACCCAAGTGCCAGATGTGGGAACTGAACCCACAGCCCTCTGATCTCCTGGCCTCAGAGACGAGTGTGCTACCTTCTGAGCCACTGACACTGGTATGACTGTACTATATACGTGCACAGTTTTCATATAATATTCTAACCCTTATCTAGCTGACTTCCTAATATGCTGTTAAAAATCACTCAGCTTCTAATTTAACTGTGAACCTAGTCAACTTCCCAAATTGACTGTCTCCCGTTAATACTAACGGTGATTTCTAAGTGGCTGTACATCAGTTAAACCAATCTTATAAAACTGTGTCCCTAGGAGAGAGACAGAATCCAACCTAATCCACCCTAATGCTGCAGACTTCTTATAACCACCATAATAACTGTCTAAGGGAAAAATCACTTCTCTTATAGGAATACTTCCAGGCAAAAAATTCCATTCTTCTTTAATAATCAGAATTCTTTTTATCTTTTTCTTAAGAATCAGTTTCAAGCTAATCCCAATCAGGCAGACAGATCTGGGTTCGAGTACTCTTAAGTTGTATTGAGTACACTGCCTCTAATGCCCTCCACCTTTTATCATAGATCTTCTTTCTATTGTCCATTAACATTTGTCTCTTGAGTTTATCTAATATATGTAACAGATCTCTCACCCATTGATCATAAGTACAGATAAGGTCACTTTTCCAGTGTCTTAGGACAAATGCCTTACCCAGGGCAGACATCAATGCCACATGATGCTTTGCTGACTCCTTCACAACCGAGTTCATATCACCCAAAACACAAATCTCCGGCTTAATGTAATCTGAATAGTTTAATAAGGAATCCATGTTCTGCCCAATATGAACCCATAATGACTGTATTTTGGGGCAATCCCACATCACATGTATCAGGTCCCCTGGTAGCATGCCACATCTAAAGCACAGATCTGTCTGTCTGAGTCTCCTGGAACATAGCTTAGCAGGGGTGTAGTAGATATTTGAGAAAATAAAAAATTGCATAGTCTTGTATTTCGGTATAGGCAGAAATTTAACACTCTTCCAAATCCCTTTCCAGTCAGGCCTCAGGGGGTTATGCTTTTCTCCCAATATACAACTTGAGCCGAGGAGCCAAAGCTCACATAATCTAACAACACTTTGTAAACTTGTGAGAGGGGGTGTTGAGAATAATCCATCTCTCTCAGTTGATCCCAGGTAAATGGTATCTGTCCAGCATCTTTGCTCCTTCTTAAAAATTGCTGCACCTTATTTGAAATCTGAATATTTTAAATAAGGCCCAATCCCTAGCCTGCGGTGGAGGGTCACCTTATCCTCTACTGTAAAATTCTACAAAGAGGCTGTAGATAAGGTGAGCTCACTTATCAGTAATTAGTTGTCCTCCTAGGCAAAGATTAAGGTTTCCCAGTAGAGGCTGGTCCCAATTCTCATTTGGTCTCTCCTCTGTGTGGGGTTGAAAACTTCACCTGCCTGACATTGATTTAAAATTGGTGTCTGCCTTCCTTTCTTAGGTAGGCCCTCAGGATCTGAGAAAAACAGCGCTGTTAGGGAAAGTTTCAGGTCCTTCAAAATTTGTCTCTCAATTTGCAACCAGGTTGGGATGTATCCCCCTTCTGCCATACCTCCGTACCACCGTCCTATTAAACCTAATTGTCCCACCACATAATATAAATGTAGGTCTGAGAGTTTAATGCCCCCCATAAGGTGGGGAAAGGTGTAGAATGGCATGTTTTTTCCTGGGGGGTTTTGAATTCCACAAAAATGCAGAGATTACCCTCTGGATTGTAATAAACCGTCCTTTAGGAATATTATAGGGCAGTAAGTGAATCGGGTATAGCAATCTCAGCAGGAGGTTCATTTTGATCAGTCCCAGTCTGGCAGTGAAGTTGAGGGGGAGTTTATTCCACCTTAAAATATCAGTTTTAATTACCAACAATAGACTGTCAATATTGGCTCCCACCCCCTCCTCTGCTTTAGCCATAACCCAAATACCCAGATATTTAATCTTGATTGAGGCCCAATTTATTTGCAAATGCTCAAAATCTGCTCTGTATATATAAGGGGTAAGAGGAAGAACCTGCATTTTACTTAAATTTAATTTGTAATTGGAGATCTCAGAGAGTTGCCTAACGATTTCCAAGGTTTTTTGAAAGCTTTTAGCCAGTTCATATAGATGTAACAATATATCATCGGCGAAAACCGAGAATTTAAGCTCCGTCCAGTGAACCTTAATCCCTTGTATTTCAGGCTCCATACAAATTGCTCTTAATAATGGTTCTAAATAGATATTGAACAAGATTGGTGAGAGGGGGCATCCCTGCCTAGTCCCATTCATCAGAAGAAACTCTCTGGAAAGATACAAAATCACACATGCCCCCACAATGCAAAGCATCATGGGCTGCATATGCAAATCACCACAGAATGTTATGTTGGTCCAACTTTAAGCAGAATTGCATGGTGCCAAAAGGCCTCTCACACAGTTTGCAAAGGGTGCTAACAGAAGACATAGACACGTGTTTCATCCTACCAGGACTCATCAGTATGCCTCGTCTGTTTAACACCCCAGTGGAATGGACCAGCTACCCCTAAGGCAGTGTGCCTGGGATATATTGTGGTGAACCCATTAAAATAAAAAAACATTTAAAAGACAAAGAACCTCTGTGGGCAAACACTGAGGCAAGGGTTACCCCAAAGGGCATTTGGCTGGGAAGCCAAGTTCAAGAAAATACAAAATCACACATGCCCCCACAATGCAAAGCATCATGGGCTGCATATGCAAATCACCACAGAATGTTATGCTGGTCCAACTTTAAGCAGAATTGCATGGTGCCAAAAGGCCTCTCTGGAAAGATATCCATTGCACAGAACCCTGGCAGAGGGGGCAGCATAAAGGTTTTTGAGACCTCTGAGAAGGCCATCAGGGAAGCCCGTTTTCTCCATTGTAAGGAATAGAAAAGCATGGGAAACCCTGTCAAATGCCTTCTCAGCATCAAGTGCAATCAATGCCATAGATGACTTGAAATTTGAAGCCCTGCCCAGGATATGATGAAGCGTCCTTAACGCGTCATGTGCCCCCTGACCTGGCATAAACCCTACTTGATCCTGACTAATTAATAAAGGAGCAACTTTTAGAATTCAATTAGCCAGGATCCTCGTAAGGATTTTAATATCTTGGTTTATTAAATCTATAGGTCTATAGTTGCCAAGCATATCCCTAGGCTTATCTGGCTTTGGGATAAGTGTAATATAAGCCTGATATAAGGGGGGATGGGGAACCCCATCTTGCATAATAGGTGAGAATAGATCTTTCAGTAGAGGTAGTATAGACATTAAATGAACCTTATAAAATTTAGCTGAAAGACCATCAGGCCCTGGTGTCTTACCGTTGGGCAATGCTTTAATTACTGCCACTATTTCCGCTTCTTGAACTGGGGTTGCCAAGGCCTGGGTCTGTTCCTGGTCTAACTTAGGTAGAGGAATTTTATCTAAAAACCTTCTAATCTCTTCTTAGGGTACTATTAACCCCCCTTGATAGATCCCAGTATAATAGTCTGCAAAAGCATCAGCCATTCCCTGAGGGTCTGTAATAACGTCCCCTTTATATTTTGCTGCAGGAACCATCCGCTCTGCCTCCCATTCCCTGATTTTGTTAGCCAGTAATTGGCCTGGCACATCTCCCTGGATTAAATATTTAGCATTTAATCTTTCAAGCCAACGATCTATCTTAACATACATCATGCTTCTCATTTTATCTCTTAAGTCTCCAAGCTCATTGTCCAACTCACTAGAAGAACCCTCCAAAGGGAGTAATGAGTTAATGGCCCCAGTTAAGAATTCTTCCCTAGCTATATTCATACTGTTCCTCCTAACAGTGTTTAGCTGAGCTATTCCTGCATATAGTATTTTACAAGTGGGCCAAGGAGTGTCAGGATTTGAGTCTGAATAATTTCCACCAGAGCTTCCTCTAATTTAGACACAGCCTTATCAACCATTAATAGGGCATCATCCAATCTCCACCTATATGGCTTTGGGGGAATGGTATCCATTTCCCAGAGCATCTGTATAGGGGAATGGTCAGATAGTACTCTATTAAGAGCAGCCAGTTCTTTAACACCCCTAAGTGCTGCTCCATTGACCACAAAAAAAATCAATTCGGGAATGGGAATTATGCGCTTTAGAATAGAAGGTCATGTCAGTATCCCTTTTAGCATACACCCTGTAGGGATCTACTAATGCTGTGACTTCCAAAAGCAGATTTATGGCTACCTGTGCCAGAGAAGGTGTTTTTTTAGAAGGAGAATGCCTGTCTACCCCATTATCCAAACAAAGATTCCAGTCTCCTGCTAAAACAAGTGAGTGGGGTGGGAGAGTAGCAATATCCACCTCCAGTGAGGCAAAGAAGTCTGGTTTAGTCGGAGTAGGACCATACATTGAAGCAAAAGAGAATGGATGTCCCAAGATGGCTCCCGAAACATAAATCCCTCTACCATCCTCTCTAGCCTTAATTTGCGAAATTACATATAGGCAAGCTTTTCCTACTAATATTGCCACACCCCCTGATGCTTTTGCCTTCCCTTCTGCAATTACCTGGCCCACCCACATTTTCTTCAGTAAATGTAGTTCCTCTTTCAATAGATGTATTTCTTGTAGTGCAGCAATTTGAACCCCCAGTTGATTTATATATCGTAATATTGCCAGTCTTTTCTTCCTCCCCCTGAGGCCTTAAACATTCCAGGATAGAAATTTAAGCAATACCATTATTTATTACCATACCCCTGCTTATCATCCTCCGACAGTCTGCCCCCCATCTTATATAGACCATGGATTCTCTCTCTCCCCCTTTCCCCCAATGACCCCACCGTAACCCCCGATCCTCTGATCACCCTCCTTAAACAGTTTGAGATGTGAATGACCTAGTCCCCCTTTGCCCCCAGACCCCCGAATACCTTTAAGAGGGCTATAGACCCCACCCATATCTTTAGATCCCTCCTTAAACATCCTGAGTTACTAAATACCCTTAATGTTTAATGGCAGCCAAACTCCAGAGACTCAGCAAGTGCATTTCTCGCCCCACTAGAGGTCACTCCTTCTATAATAACCATTAGTAGCTAGGAGAATGCACTCCAATCCCTATTTAGTCTTCACCACAAAATCAGAGGTCTAAGAGTTTAATCCCCCCGACCTCTTAATTATGCGGCCATGGAATTATGTCCCCCCAACACAGTAATGTCCCTCATGTCCATTTTCCCCAGCTACTCCTGCTCCTCTATTGCAATCCTAACTGATGAGGAGCAACCATCGAGCCCCCGAAATCCTTATTTAACCAATCTAGAGAAGCTATCCTAGTATAACTATTAATTCAGCGTAGATATGTTTAGGAGTACAGAGTTACCATCACCCCATTTATACACAGGTAAAATCCTTCCTTTCCCTATGAAACAGCAAGAAAAAGCAGCGATCCCCACTGAAAAGTCTTGAACCATCTTAGATTTTACTACATTGCTCAAAAATTCAGGCAGTCTGTTCTTAGCCCCCATCGTAAACTAAAATGTCAACTCCCTGTGCCAAAAAGTAAGATTTAGCAGACTGGGGTTCATTAGACCCTGAGAATTATAAATAATAAGCTATTTCCTAACAGTCCCACACAGAATAAGTCCAGGGTAGTCTATACCATAAGTGAGCGAATCCTATATCCAAAGCATGAGGAGTGTAACTGGGTTCAATTAGATCAGGCACTACCTGGATTCGTAGTTCTTCCCAATCAGTCTTGCTCTGCCTCACCGCTCTATGAAAGCCAAACCTCCTGGCCCCTCAACTCTTCAGTTCGCAGATTTAAATAAAGCCGATAACTCCACCCGCAGGCCTTCAGCAGCGTTGGTCACCATCGCATATCTCCTTTCTCCGGTCTGCAATTTCACAATCAGCGTGGCTGGATGTTGGAGTCTAAGCTTCACCCCTGTTAGATAAAGCTTCTTCTTAATCTCAGCATATTCCTTCTGCTTTTCTCAAACTGAGGGTGTCAGGTCTTGAAAAAGCCAGATGGAGCCCCATTCCACTGCAGACTTTTATTCACTCTGGCTTTATACAGAACATGGGTTTTTTCTTTGTAGTTTAAAAAGCGCATGATAAGGACACGAGGTCTAGCACCAGGTGGAGGGATCTCTCTCAACGAGCGGTGCACTCTTTTAATATTATATGACTCTCCAAAGGGTGTTGGACCAAACATTTTCATGAGGAGGTCCTGCATAAAGGATACACAGTCCGATCCTTCCGTCCTCTCTGGAAGGCCAGCCATGATCAGGTTATTCCTCTGACTGTGTGACTCCTGGTCCTCGAGTCGATCTTCCAACTTTCTAACTTGCTTTTTCAGCGTAACCACCTCAGGGTCTATCGTCACCGATTTCCTTTCCTGGGAGGCAATCCTGGCTTCCACTTCCCCCACTCTTTGTGTTAAGGCCTTCAGTGCTGTCTTTAAAGTAGAGAAGTCAGCCATGAGCCCTTGGAGCAAATGTTTAATTTCTGAGATATCATCTGAAGATGCTTGCCCTCTCATTCTTCAATCAGCTGGCCCTCATCTTCCTCTAGCAACGTAGAGTGCAGTTCGATCACTTCACAGCTGGTGACCTTGCAGCCAGAGGCTCGGGGCTTCCACATTCCAGCTCGGCCATATCCTCGGCCAGGCGCTTCCTTGCCAAACGTGAGTGTATTACTTTGTTTTGTACCTTCTGCTTGCACCCAAAAACACTTTACCACTTTAGGCAGCAGGAATCCTGGTTAGAAGTGAACTGGTAAGATCCAAAGTAGTAATTTTATAATGCAATATTCGACGCGGCCCAGGAGCAATCTATGGGACATCTTTTCCCCTCTAGCTCATCACGTGATCCCCTTACAACAGAAACCCAGTGAAGAGGACCCAGATGAGCCAGTGGGGATAGTGTGGAAAAAGGAACCTGACTCCTTGGTATTGGCCCCCAACACCCAGTGCACAATCCATGGAGAAGTCCACCTAAAGAGAAATGTAAAGAACAAAATATTAATGTTGGATGCACCAGGTGATGGAAAGTTGCCAGAAGGATTATTGGTTAAACCCAGCATCTTGCCTGCCCATGCCCATGCCTATGCCTATGTATGATGAGTGATGGTCCAGATTCAAAATGTGTCAGATCGGGAGGTCTGGGTGAACAGAGGGTATACTCTAGCTACAGTACACTGCACAGACACTGCAGTATTACCCAATAACAAGTACTCTGGCCAAAAGGAGAGCGTGACCCCAGACTTATTTGACTTTGGTGATTCCCCGCTGCCAGCTGAATGGAAGGCTAGGATTAGCAAGAAACTCGCACAGAGAGACCAAGTGTTCTTGTTAAAAGAATGGGATGTGGGGTGTGTCCAGGGTGCAGAGCATCATATACGCCTGCATGATGACTGGCCATTTCGAGAGAGATCCCGATGCCTTGCCCCAGCAGACATAGATGATGTGAGGAGACACCTGTAGGAAATGCTCGCTGCTGGCGTGATACAGGAATCAAGGAGCCCATATGCCTCTCCCATTGTGTTTGTGCGTAAGAAGAATGGGTCAGTGAGGATGTGTGTTGATTATCTAACCCTGAACCGGCAGACCGTCCCAGATCAATACACCATGCCTCGTATACAAGATGCCCTGGATTGCTTGAACGGGAGCAAATGGTCCTCAGTATTGGATCTTCACAGCGGATATTACCAGATTCCGATGGCCACGGAGGACTGTGAGAAAATCGTTTTCATCTGTCCTTTGGGGTTCTACAAATTACTGAGAATGCCACAGGGGATTTCGGGTGCCCCGGCCACCTTTCAGCGACTGATGGAACGTGCGGTGGGAGATACGAACTTGCTGGAATGCCTAGTGTACCTAGATGATGTCATTGTGTTCGGATGCACATTAGAGGAGCATAAGACCCTACTGTTTAAAGTCCTAGACCGATTGGAAGATTTTGGCCTCAAGCTATCCATTGACAAGTGCCATTTTTTTCAGACCTCCTTGAAGTATGTGGGGCACATAGTATCTGCAGAAGGGATAGAGACCGATCCCAGTAAGGTCGAGTCACTGACTACTTGGCCCCAGTCCCATAACTTGAAAGAACTACATTTTCTGGGGTTCTGTGGCTACTACTGCAGGTTCATAAAAGACTATTCCAAGGTGATTCGCCCACTCCTGAATCTCACCCAGGGTTACCCCCACCAACCGTAAATACAAGAAAGGGGCTGTCAAAGAACCCAAGAAAGTATACTTCTGAACAGGTGAACCTTTTGGGCCCTGCTGGACACCCGAATGTGAAGTAGCCTTCCATGAAGTCATATACCAGCTCACCCACGCCCCCATCTTCGCCTATGCTGACCCTCCCAAGCCCTATGTGCTGCATATGGATGTTAGTCTGCAGGGCCTAGGAGCTGTGCTGTATCAAGACCATGAGGATGGTTTGAGACCAGTGGCTTTTGCCAGCAGGAGCTTGACCCCATCAGAACGAAACTATCCTGTGCACAAGCTGGAGTTCCTTGCCCTAAAATGCACCATTGTTGACCAGTTTCATGAGTACCTCTATGGGGCAAAGATATTGGTGAAGACCAACAATAACCCATTAACCTATGTACAGACTTCAGCTAAGTTGGACGCCACTCGGCACCGGTGGCTCTCTGCTTTATCAACCTATGATTATGCTATCAAATACAGGCCAGAACTGAACCATATTGATGCTGATGCCCTGTCATGAAGGCCCGCTTCCAAGAGTGATGGGGTCAGGTTGTCTGAACCTGACATCCGAGCATTGTGCAAAAAGTTTGATAGAAATGAACAGATGTCTACGGACACAGTGGACTGTTTAGTAGATTGCTTGGGCCCTCCTGATACCTGCATACCGGCTGCCTATTGCCATTTCTCTGCTCTAGATATTAGTGCACTACCTCAATTTGACAATGACAGCATCCAGTGGGCTCAATCCCAAGATCCTATGATTCAGCCAGCACTTGATACCCTGCGTGCGGGGAAAGATGTGTCCCAGTTGTGTTCCCCTGACTTGCAAACTGCCCTATTGTTTAAAGAAGGCCCCAGGTTGAAGTTACACAATTAGCTGTTGTACAGAGAGACAGTGGATCGCGGTGGTCGAGTAGACAAGCAGCAATTGGTCCTGCCCACGGCCTTTAAAGATTTGGTACTGAGGTCCCGCCACAATCACATGGGGCACCTCGGTACTGACAGAACTCTCAACCTGGTTCAATCTTGATTCTACTGGCCCAAGATGGGGGCCGATGTTGAGCACCACGTAAAGACTCGCAGTCATTGCCTGCAAAGGAAAACCCTGCCTCAGAGGGCTGCCCCCCTTATCAATATTACTACCAGAACTCCCATGGAACTGGTCTGCATAGACTTTTTGTGTTTAGAACCTGATCAGTGGAATATTGGCAATGTGTTAGTGGTTATGGATCATTTCACACGGTATGCACAAGCTTTTCTGACTAAAGATCAAAAGGCCTCTACCGTGGCCAAGATGCTAGTGGAAAATTTGTTTGTCCACTATGGTGCCCCCAGCGGATCCACTCTGACCAAGGCAGAGACTTTGAAAGTCGGCTAATCAAAGAAATGCTCTCTCTGTGGGGGATGCAGAAGTCAAGAACCACCCCCTATCACCTGCAGGGGGACCCTCAACCAGAACATTTTAACCACACCCTTCTAGACATGCTGGGCACCCTCCACCCAAAAGACAAGCATAAGTGGAGCAGGCAGATTAGCACCTTGGTACACGCATAGAATTGCACCAAAAATGACGCTACTGGGTTCTCCCCCTACCACCTCATGTTTGGGAGGGAGGCTCACCTGCCAGTTGATGTTTGTTTTGGGATCTCTCCAGATGGGGTCCGAGCTGAAAACTACCTGCAGTATGTACAGAAACTGAAAGCTCAATTGAACCATGCATATCAACTGGCCCAGACAATGACCGCTAAAAGAAATTTCGCCAACAAAGAGAGGCACGACAAGAAAGTAAAGGCTCAAGAGCTGCGGCCCGGAGACCATGTGTTGTTAGCAATTTGGGACTACATGGCAAGCACAAAATTGCTGATAGGTGGCACCATCTTCCTCATGTAGTAGCTGGAAAGTTGAATGATCTACCAGTAGGCAAGGTATGCCCAGAGAATAACTCCACAGATGTCAAGACCATGCACCGTAACCACTTTCTGCCTAACAGCCAAGTTATTATTGAAGCTGAGCCAGCAGACATTGCCTCCTCTGGGCCAGTGACTCGTGCTGCTGCAAAAAAGAGACAGAGTCAACCTACCCCAGTAGTTACAGAGTTAAGGTTTCCCCCGCAGCAAGCCCAGAATGATAGTGACTGTCAGTCCACCTCTAACGATAGTGAGTGTGACAATGCCTATTACCTCTCCTATAAATTCAGTCAGCTATTTTGAGGTAGCCCTGTGACTAATTGTGGGGATGAAGCTGGGCCTTCTGGACTGCCTAACCCCCAACTTCGTCCTTGGAGCCAATGCTCCCTGAAGGTGAGGTGCAAAGCATCACATCTGAGGTTGCAAACTCTCTGTGTTTGGTGGAACTGTGTGAATTTCCCGAAGAAGGGGCTGATGGTCTGAGTCTCCCTGGTGACACACCAGAACTTGAACAACAACATGAGTGCTGACAGCCCTCCTTCAGTGCCACAAGGCCTAGTTGTGCCAGAACCTTCTCTAAATGAGCCAAGTGTTGTGGAAACAGAGTCTACAGAGCAAGGAGCTGACAGTGCTCCCAGTTTGGACATTCCCAGAGGCACCCCTCACTAATGACAAAAGCTCCAAAGTTAGTGCTGAAAGTACTGAGACTGTGGCTGTTCCCCCCAGAAAGACTGGCCAAGCTGTCAAGCCAGTATTGCGCTTCAGTTGTGATTCTCCCAGGAGGCCAGTGGATTTGCCTCTCAATTTGGTTCACAAAGGTGTTTATATTTCTCAGAGCTCACTACCCAAACTGAGCTTAATATTCTATTCCAGGTTGGTTGATCTTCATTCTCAGTATGGTGCCCCTGCCCCATCCAGGCCGAAGTTAGCTGATAGGGAAGGGCCCCCTTCTACATTGTTTAATGTACAGGAAGTTATAACATGAATCAGTATTGTGATGTCACAAGTATGTTAATCATTGTAGAATCAGTATTACCTGTATGAAATAGGCATAAGTATTGTCCTTATGGATATAGTATCATGAAGTGTAGTGAATATGTATAGTAAAGTAATAAGTTTATGTTAACTGATGCATGATGGTACAGACTTGATGCAAGTGCGAAGTTTTCTCCAGGCAGCGAAGGGTGTAACCCCCCCTGCAAATGAGGGTTCCTGAAAAGTCTTCCTTGAGGTTACCTAAATGCTCACTGCCAGGCTGGTGTTCTGCATTTTATCAGTTTAAATGTATTGCCAGAGAGTGCCTGTATAGCCTCTGTGTACTGTCTCTTTAAGAGCTGCCTGGATTGCAGTCATAATTAATCTGAGGGGGAGCTCTGTTATATGTACTTGTTTGCTGATCATTTGTTAGAGTAGTAATAATATTGCAGTTTGTTCTAACCTGCCTTCTTTTCAGCATGGACAGTTCTGTTTGTTTCCATTATCTTGGTCCTGGACTGCAGAATGGGCCAATCAGTACATTTGGGACTCTAAAATGTAGCCTGCCTACAGGGGCTTGGTGGTGTCAAAACTTGTAGGAATTGTAGTTTGGGCTTTTGGCGCTAAAACAACCTGGAGGGCCCTTTGTGACTGACAGACAGATCAGCCAACCGAACCTTTTGGATCTTGGGGAAAGTCCCACACTGCTTGCAGTTTCAGTTAGATCTGAGTTGGGAAGTAAAGAAGTAACAGCTCGAGATAGTTCAAGCAGCAATCCATAGTGGATTCGTGTGGGAGAACTGTGGGAAGGCCTGAGTTTGGCCTGCATGCCTGCCTGCTGTTACTGAGAGGGAACTTGTGCTTTTTTCAGAGTGAATTCGAATTTGGAGAGCGAATTAAGCCACTGAATTGTGACCAGGCTTTCACCTGAAGAAGACCAAAGATTTGCTAAATGCAATCGGCCTGTCAGGACTTCCAGCTACCTCTGAACTCTCAGATTGTGCAGAGACTCTGTAATTGCAATGGGAGAGCCATTTGCCTGGTACAGTGGAATTTCCTTACATGTGAATGTGCTGTGTGCTTATAGTAGGTCATGATTTGGTTCCCCACTGTGTGTCTGAATTGTGTTTTGCTTGCTGGAGGCTGTATCCAGCTCCATGGACTGAATCCGTATCCATTTCCATTTGCCTGGGCCCTGCTACACTGGCCCAGCCAGAATACCTGCTACACAGAGAAAGTCATCGACGAGAGACCGGCCTGGGGATCAGCCCCCTGCTCAACGCCTTGAACAGGAACAACGCCTCGGTGATTCGTGTAGGCTCTGCTTCTCCGTGCACTCCAGCTCAACAGCCTGCAGTCTCGATTTCATCCTGCCTGTGTCCAGTATTGGATATCGTGAGTAAAAATCAGGGGTAGCTCCCTGCAACAACAGCTAAATCTAAAAGTGTTGTCATCTGATTGTCTTGTTGCCTTTTCTTTCATGAACTGAGCCCTCCAGCTCCAGATTACAAATAGTGTGTGTTGTGCATGTTGCTTTCTTCCATCACAGGGCCCCCAACCAGCTGCAATGTTCCTGGCTAGCCCACCGTTTTTCTACCTGGGTACCCAGAGTGTGTGACTGTGTAGGGACTCTGAACTGCATGCATAACTGTCTGATTAATATAGCTTTTAAACAAATCAACCTGATTACGCTTCTCCCTTGTTCAAGTCCCCTGAATAAATCAGATTTAACTTTGTTTGCATTTAACCTGACTGTGGTTCCAGTTTGTGCCAAAAGTATTGTACTGTTGCTATTCGCTGTGCTTAACCTTGTTTTACAGGGGGTCCCCAGGGTCAAGCTAGAGGAACCAGCCCTGGTGGTAAGTGCAAACAAAGTGGGTAATTGCCAGGTGAATAAGGGTCATTGTGAAAGTAATTATTGTGTATTGCTCAGGCCACTAGAAGGGAAAGAGGGGGGGGTTACAGTGTCCCGGAGGGCTGTGCCCAGGTTAGCTTGACCACTGACAACCCTGACCTCCGGGTGAGGACACCCGTTTCATTACCCAGGCCCCTTAACCTGCTATTAGCCAAGCAGGCAGGGGTAGTAGCCCTTGGGATAGCACCACCTAGGGGTTACATACATAAGAGATACTTTGCTTGTGCATGCTATGATTAGTATGCAATTTGTTTTTAATTATTTATTAATTTCATGCTAAAGCATTATGTCATATGAATGCTGAGCAGTATAGCACATCTTAGATATAGTACATTGTGATGTAAGGAAGGAAGGAATGTTTACACAGAAACATAGGCAATGACAGCAGAAAAAGACCAATGGTCTATACATTCTGCCCATGATTCCCTATCTAACACCAGGATCTAATGTTCTTTCAGGGTCCTAGCCCTTCTGATCCACCTTCCTATTCCCCTCCCAGTTTCTGTCACCCCAAGTAACCACTATACCCTTCACTCTGTCCCAACCATGCTTGAAACCATTAATGATTTTAGCAACCACCACCTTGGCTGATAGACTGTCCTATGGTACCACCACCCTTTCTGTAATAGTGAAGTAATACTTCTGTAATAGTGAAGTAATATTTCTGTAACAGTGAAGTAATACTTTCTCATGTCCCTCCTGAACCTCCCTCCTGTCAGTTTCCACTCATGCCCTCTTGACCTCAGACTGTTACATATACTCAGTAATTCCCCACAGGTCACCTTGTGCATTCCTTCCATGAACCTGAAGGTCTCTTATCATATCTCCCCTCTCCCTTCTGGTCTCTAGTGAGTGCAGGTTCTGTGCCTTGAGATGCTCCTTGTAAAACCTGCCCTGTTGGTCCTGAATCATCTTTTTCACCCTTTGCTGCACTATCTCCAGCCTTCAGGAAATACTATATCATCACCTCTCTTTTGTTGGGTCTCCAGTGCCTATATGTTCAGTGCCTTGAGCTGATCCTGATAAGGTCTGTCCTACTGGCCCAGAATCATCCTGATCACCCCTCATTGAACCATCTCTAGCCTATCCTTTTCTTTTTTAAGGTGAGGACGCCAGCACAGGGCACAGTACTCTAGGTGCAACCTCACCAAAGATCAATAAAAGGTAGCATTACCTGTTTCCGTCTGCTGTCAGTACCCCTCCCAATACTCCCCAGCATCCTATTTGTCTGATGATAACTCCTAGGTCCCATTTCTCAGCCATAGTTCTTAGTCTTACCCCATCCATCCAGTATTCTGCCTGGGTTCTTGTTCCCTAGGCACATCACTTTGCACTTTTAGCATTGAATTTGACCTGCCAAACCTTTGACCACCTCTCTAGCATTTACAGCTCATTCTACATTTCTCTGACTTACTCATCACTATCCACCTTCCCACAGAGCTCAGTGTCATATGAAGAGACTCAACCTGCCATGGATTCCTTCTCCAGTGTCGCTAATGTTCATATTTATTTATTTTTATTTTATTTATTTGAATTTTGATAACCGGGTAGGGCCACTGAGACAGACATGTCCCTTTTGCAGGGGCGACCTGGGGAAAAGCAATTCCATGAGTAGAATACAACACAAAAATTGGTATACACTGCAAAAAAATAACATAAGGAGACATGAGATCACAATGACAGTATAAAAACAGTAAGTAATTGAAGGTATGCAGAGAGAGGAAAGTCAGTTTCTTCCATTGTTGGGTGATGGTTCCAGAATAGGCAGTGAGGGGTCCAGAGGCTTGTATTGAGAGTCCATGAGGGTGCAGGAACTCAAGTACTGCAACAGGTAATATGTTCAGAGACTTACGCACAGGAAGTGAGGGGTCCATAGGAGTGAAGGACCCTAGTGCAGTGTAAGATAAGTTGTTCATTAGAGGCAAACTCTCTGTACAGGTTCACAGTACAGACTAGCTTACAAGCTTGGAGAGTGGAGAGAGAGATTTACTGAGCAAAGGTGGGGGAGAGAGAAAGAGGAAGGGAAGGGGCATGGGAAGGTAGGGGAGTCAGTAGGGGGGCATGGGAGAGGTGGGGGGAATAATTAGGGGTGAGAGAAAGGGGGTAGAGAAGGGAAAGGACAGCCAGAGAGGGCAGAGGGGTGAGGAAGGTGAGATGAGAAAACGGAGAGGTTAAGTGCAAGTACCACTACAGATTGGGAGGGGGAGATTTCCTTAAAGTTATTGAAGAGGACTGGGCCTAGGAAAGATCACGGTTGTACCCTGCTCACAACCTCTCTCTCTCTCTTCTGATTTGACCCCGGTAATCTCAACCCTCTACCTCTTAGTGAGTTACCTACCCATTTTAATATGTCCTTAGCTGCGCCCAAATCCTCCATGTTCTTCAACAAGCATTTACGAGGCACTGATTCAAAAGCCTTGATGAAAGCCAAAATAGAGTAAATCCATGGTGTGATCCCCCCCACCATCCAATGCCCTCATCACTCAGTCAAAGAAAAATATCAGGTTAGTCTGACAAGACCTCCTTGCCACAAACACATGGTGTTTACTATCCAGGAGACCATTGCTCACCAGGTAGTCCAAGAGGTCCTCTTTGACCAGTGACTTAATCAGCTTCCCCACAACAGAGATAAGACTGATAGGTCTGTAGTTCCCCATTTGTAGGTCTGTAGTTCCCCATTTGTTTCTTGTCCTCCCTATGGAAGAGAACTATGTCTGCCCATGCTCCAGTCCTTCATAACTACCTCTGTCAGTAACGAGCAATTGAATAGTCCTCCCAGGGGTTCAGTCAGTTCTGCTGCCAGTTCCTTGAGCACCATCGGATACATCCTATCCAGTCCAGGAGCCTTATCTATCTTTAATGCTGCTAGCCCTTTCTGTACCCTTTCACTTGTAAATACTGGCTGCCTCATCTCCAGGACCCCCTTTGTGGCCACTTTACTACAGTACTTATTTGTTACAAGATAAGGAAGAACAGCCGTAAATTATTTTTGTCAAACTGGTATTCAAACTAGCTACTGCAACTAATGCCATATACAATATTTTTATCATTAAAAGAGAACATGATATACCAACTCCTTAGGCTTTGTTTCAGTTATCATAGCATATAAAATTAAATATTTCCTTTCAGTTTGCTCCCACTACCAGAATTACTCCACAGACTAGTTAGTTTCCCAAACTACAAACCTAAGAGCATTTGTATTACATTCGTGACTAAATCTGCTGTATTCAATCATAAAAACAATATCTTATACAGACAATCAAAGAGGAGGGAAAACACAGAAAACTCCTGCAAGGTGCACATTAGTATTGTTATAAGCATGAAAGTCTCTGAGCAACAATAATACAACACTGCCTGTTGTTTATGAACGTAGGTGCTAGTATGCAGTAGGTCCCGGGGAAACAGTTCTGGTGACAACCTTGCATGCCTGGCAAGAGCATGAGATATCTTCCTCTTTCACACAACATGTTTTAAACAATTGCCATCTTAACTCCATCTGAAAAGAAAAACTGTCCTCTCGAGAAGCAAAGTCTGCAGCAGTAATATTTGTTAAACTAAACTGATCGACATATTATTAATCAATTCCAAGATTGTTAAATTAAACTGATCATCATATTGTTAATCACATTTAAGCAGGTAAACATTGAATATAAAAATAACAAAGGACCCCATTTTCAAATAGAACATACTGCTGTGTCTTTGCAAATGAGGGATCCCTCATGCATAGAGGGTGCAGCTGTATAGTCAAGGGTTTTGGCAGCACTAAGCAACTACCATTACAATACTGTTTAATGTTACTGAAACCCTCCCCTTAACTGGGCGCAATGTCTATATCCCTGATCACCCATGCTTGTATATTTCATCTAAGTTCACAAGAGTTTAGTGATCACCTACCCTTTATCACCCATGCTGATATTTCTATATACTTTCCCTGGCACCTAGTGGTCCCCCACCACCACTTAATCACCCATGCTGTCATTAATATTCCTATTCCCTGGTGTCTAGTGGACCACCACCCCCTGATCACGGTTCCTATACTGTAGCACTATACCCTGTTGTATAGTGGTCCACCACCCACCCCCAAATGGTTACCACCACCCACCACTCTACCCACTTACATAGGACCCCCCGCCCCACACACCCCTCATTCCAGTTATTGGTTTTACCACAAAAGATGGGGACTGGCACAACCCACTCTCTCTTTTTTGCCAGCTGCCATCTGACTGTTAGTGAGCGATTGTGAGTGTTTTGTACCAAGGAATCAATCTTACTGCAGGCCAGCATGGTTATTGTAGGGCTGAACTACATGCTGCTAAGCCCATAATGGCTATGCTAATGGACCCTTGGTGCCATGCACGCCCAATGGGCTTATTAGCATGCTAGATCTGAATATGGCCCACAGGAATCCTGGCATTGTCTCGTTTGGGTAGCACTATCTGGGGTGGGCTCCCCTGTGAGCCATATTCATCTTTGGGCTGTGTCAGTGCAGTAGCTAGTCACTTAGCACCATGCTGGCACCGCCCCATATTGAGACAGAACATTCCTGTCGAAGCTTGCCAACTGCCTGAATACTTCAAAGGGTCAGATGTGCATTATGTGCCATGCAGCACTACTGGCTTATGTGGCATTAATGGCCAGCTCTGAATATTGGGGCATCAGTCCCTGAATCATGACACATGCAGTGCAGCTAAACAAAGACTACATTTCCTAGCCAAAAACGGGAACTGTCCCAATTTTAAGCAGTGCATTACTCAGGGAATTAATCAATTGAAGTTTATGAATGCAAGGCACAGCCACCTGCAACCTCCATTCAGTCTTTTAGATCCTCGAGATCAGATGACTCCTCCACTTCTCAGGCAGCCCATTCCATCAACAACTTTTATGCGAGTTGATTGACCTGTTTAGGGTTGGTGTAAATGTAGCATTTGCAGCTGTCTGTCATGGAGATGGGTGGGCTTGAAAAGACTTTGAGGGGCCTCTAGTTCATGGAGCTTGTGACAAATAGCATCAAATGTTTTGTATTTCATATGCTTGGCATATAAAAGAACCAGAAACAGTATAACCCAAGCCCCAGCGATCTCCACATCTTTTTTGTTTCTGGACTGCTTGCAGGATTCTGACACAAATTGTCATTGATGCTGTTGCCACCAAGATGGTATGTGCCCCATCTGATCACCCTGCAGCTTTAAGGGGATTATTTGATATGCCTGGATTAGTAAATCCTTCAAGATAAAAGTTTTGGTCAGCCACTGTGATACAAACATGAGGAGGTCCAGCCTTTCCAAACCCTCCAGCACTCAGATCACCTGAACATTAGGAGAACAAATTTCATTTTCAAGATATTCAAGACAGGATCTCACTAAATTTGTCACTGTTGCCAGGACCTTACTGGTTGTTTTCCAGTGGTGGATCCAGCATTGCTAAAGGCCCTGTGGCAGCAGTATGCTTCTTTGACATTTAAATGACATATAAGCAATGCAACATACTATAATTTATTTCTTATACAACAGAAATTAAGTTTATCGTGGTCAACCACGCAGAGTTATCATGTTCAATACAAGAAAATAGATACAGAAGCACTCTGCCTCCTCACTGAACAGCTCAACACCTTTAACTCTGATGCCTATCATTATGGCTGCAGGACCCTTTTCAAAATCCCGGATCGGACACTGTTGTTTTCTTCCCTTTCTGCATGGTTTCTACCAGGCCATCTACCAGTTTTTTAACCATTGCAATGTGTTCCAAGTAGCTGTTCATTTTGTTATCTGCACTGCTTTAGTTAGTGTGGTCATTGCAAACTGCAATGAATCCAAAGTGGCTAGGTGAAAGTCTTCATGATGTTTAGCCCACCAGCAGTGTTGATGTCTTCACAGACCCACCACAAGGTAAGAAGAAATGCACTTTTGGCTGGGCAGTTTTGATACCCATTCTGACCAGATTTGACCTCAGTGCTCGCCTTGCCAAAATGCCCTACATTTATAATTTTCTTTATGATCTGATTAGAGTAAAATAATAAAATTCCAGTTAAATTGGGCTTTAATCAGGCGCTCCCTGAAAGCACGTCTGAACAGCTAGGGTGCGGCCAGGTCTCACCCCCCATGAGTTGTTTCTTACTGCTGTTCCGTATTTGAAACCTTTATAACTACAACATATACTGTAGCTGGTCTGCCTTATATACCTGTACTAAATGTACATGGGTTACTCCTGTAAATCTAAATTGTATTCTCCAGTGAATTTACCCAATCATCAAATAAATAAACAAACAGTCGGCCCGGTGGTGCTGAAGGCTGAGGCGCTGGATGCCACACCTCACTCCACACCAGTGACCCGGGTTCAGGAACAGACTCGGGTGGCCAGGGGCTGACAGGGGAGGGAGAGGATGGAGCATCCGGTGGACTGCTCTCCTCTCACAGGGTAGGATCCAGGGACCGCTCGGCATATCAGTGACCTCTGGTGCAGACTGGAGGTACTGATGATGCAGAGCCATATTAGAGGGCAGAGTGGCAGTGGACATCAGTGACTTGACTGCGTGGATGTCATTGCATGTCTGCACTCTGGGGGAACCACACACGGAAAAATCTCCATCCTTGGGGATAGGCGAAGGCACCTCTGCCTACACCAGACCACACTTCCAATACTGGGCAACCTCCTCTCCTGCCTCCCCTCGCCCAGCCTGACACACCTGATTCTAGATAGGGCACCAGAGTGTAGGGTGGCCCCGCCTTGGGGGGTTCAGAGCCGGGGGGGGTCTGTCGGGCTAGAGCGGGGGAGAGGAGGTGTTTAAGATGGGAGGTAGAGCCAGGGATGAGACGAGGCTGCCGAAGAGAGTTCCCCATGGAGCAGAACATAAAGAGAAATAATAAAAAAAAAAAATTAATTAATCTAAGAGACCAAGCCATTTTTTTAATTTTAGACCCCAGGAAAGTGTGTGCAAAATAGCTAGGAATGAAGTTACCAGATGAAACCAGTTGCTGAAGCCAGGACTATTGTGCTGAAGGAACCAGTTTCAGCAAGGTGCTTACTAAAAGCTAGGGCTCACTGTTTATAAGACAGACACTGTGTGAGTCAGCAGCAAATGGTCCCAACAGTGATGATCACAGGCCAAGCAGAGTTGGCTGCAATGGGAGTTGAGCTAAAGGAGAGTGGGCCGGGGTTAACAACTGTTACTAACAGTTCAGGTTACCAGGAAAGATGAAAGCAAACTAGGAGCACTGCCAGGGTTGTAAGTCATATGCCATCTTGTCGGCAGATGGGGTAGATCTGCAGCCACTGCAAACTGGTCATCATTTTAGAGAGGCAAGTTGCCAAACTAGATTTTTTTTTAATACAAATTTAGGCAAGGAAAGGCACACTAAGCCGAGGCTTGTTTCCAGGTGTCATGGGAGCACAGGGAAGTTAAGTGACTCATTCACAGCATGCAAGTGGTGGCTGTGGAATTCAAACCCAGTTCTCCAGCTTTGCAGCTCAATGCTTTTATCCACTATGATGTACTTCCTCCCCTAATGGAATGATGACTGGGTGTGCTATAGGTGCTTTTGTTGAGAACTGGCAGCTGAAGGGGACTCTAGAGGCACAGAGGTCAGCATGTAGAACAATGAGAGGGAAACATATCTTGTGTACTGCCAGGACTGTGCGATGTACACCAAACTGCCTATGGATAGTGGGAGGATACACCTGCATCCACTGAAGGGTGCTTGATACTGTCAAGGGGAACACTGCCAGGCTGAAGTGGCAGTCGAAGGCCCCATAGAGGCCCAGAAAGGTGAGTAAGTTGCTTAGCAGAATGAGAGGAGAGGGATGCTATGGATATGGGCAGTAAGCCTTGTGGGGGAAGTGGTTGCCATTAACAAAAAGAGTTGGGGGAGGATGATGACAAAGACTGGGCTCTCTAATGGTTGGCGTGGGAGATGGATCAGAATGTAGAAGGGAGATAGTATGTATAGTCATAAGGGAGCACCTTTGTAATGGGCAAGGGTTTGCTACTGATGCCGGTCGTTCTCAAAATGGCCTGGTCGGATCAGGGCACAGGTCCACCCCAGCTACAAGTTGGAAGGGAAAACACAAGGTAATCTGACTGTGCCAACCACCCAGAGGCAGATTTTTGTGTGACGCCCAATCAGCGGGTGTCAGGGGAAATTTTGGGGAAGGGGGCCCAAGTTCTAAATGCTACTACTGGGAACACAAAGAGAGACGTGAAGCTGACTCGAATGCAAAGAACAATGTAAAAGTTTATTAAACACAACTGAACAATGATATTACACTAAAAATGTCTAAATTCTAAAACTCTAAGAGGTAAAAATATCTACAAATTACTAACTTATATGGTACCCTACTAAAAATTAGCTGTAAACATTCTAAGCCAGCCACCCTTGTGCGTCCAAATGGAGAAGGGGAAAAGGCAAGACAGGGAACCAGCTGCCCAGGGCAGGGGAAAACACAGAACAGAACACAGGCCAGGACTATTCTGAGGCGGTGTGGGTCATCAGCACAAAGGCCTCCATAGACCACTGGAAATGACCCCCTCCAGGAAAAAGTCTACCAACTCCACCTAGCCACAGCCCCTATATGGACTGCCGGGACACAAGGTCAACCAGCCACAGCCCCTACGTGAACTGCTGGGACACAAGGACAAACAAGGACATGACAGCTGGTCAGGGAAAACAGGGTTGGGGCACCTGGGATCTCACGCAGGCTGAAGGGTGGTGACACAATAAACATTTCTATTACTAAACCTGGTGGCAGTGTCTTTACTTCTAGCAAGCATTACTGAGTTAGGATGTCTTATGAACAAATAAAGCAATTCAGGTTATCAGATTACATAAAATTGCAGGTACACTGTCACTTCGTTGCCATCTTCAGTTGGCACACAGATACTGGCATAGGGACAATGTTAACACAGGGACCCAAAAGCATCGAAATAAAACAATTATGTACATTTATTTACAAGCAGTTCACTTTTGAGATTGTGTTGCCCTTTTAAACCTGGCCTCTGGTGCAGGCCACTTGAATTCAGATGTCAGGCATTAATCCACACCAAGGTATACAGTTCCTTACTTACAGTTCCTTGATCTACGGAACCTTGCATTTATTCTGCCACCTTTAAGCCACTTTAATAAGCAGTAATAAATATTAATTTATTCATTTAATGTTCCTGCCACCTGCACACTGTCTATGGGGCTGTATTCTTTAGGTAGTTCCACCCCATGGGTGGTCCATAGGTGGGATTTGCCTGCCCAAACAGTCATTATACAGTTCCTGCCCCCTTTTAGACTGGAGGAGCCTGTCGTTGTCCCTTAACTCTGGGTATTCTGTCATTGCCCCTTTAAGACCATTGTACAGGCAGTCAATCATATTTACATCATCCCAGCCCCTTCTCTCACTGTCAATGGGGCTCTCTCGTAGCTCCGCCCCATGGGCAGTCTTTGCTGGGGCTTTTCCTGCCCCCACATTTCCCTGGCTCCTCTGAGCCTTTTCTGACCCACCTCATGGGCGTTCCTATATTCAGGGCCTTGCTATTGCTCCACAGTCATTATACAGTTCCTGCCCCCTTTTAGACTGGAGGAGCCTGTCGTTGCCCCCTTAACACTGGGGAGTCTGTCATTGCCCCTTTAAGACCACTGTACAGGCAGTCAATCATATTTACATCATCCCAGCCCCTTCTCTCACTGTCAATGGGGGTCTCTCGTAACTTCACACCATGGGTGGTCTTTGCTGGGGCCTTGCCCACCCCCACATTTCCCTGGCTCCTTGGAGCCTTTTCTGACCTGCCCCGTGGGTGGTCCTATATTCGGGGCCTTGCCCTTGCCCCACAGTCACTGCTTGTGCCTGGAGCACCCAAGTTTTTATTTATTAAAAAAATAAATCTTCTTGGTCTGGATGGCGGCCAGCACCCGAACTTGGTGCTGCCGCCACTCACCCTGCTGCCCTCTCTTCTCTCGGGGCTGGAACATTCACTGGGCTCCATGGGAGGCCTGGACCTGCCTCCTCCCACTAACCTCTACAGCTGGTGGAGGGACGGCCTACCTCTGCTGCCACTGCCCCTCCCAGAACACCTTCTGATGCTAGATGATGGTGGGGATGGCCTGGACCTACTGCCCCTCCCAACTGGACAGCTGTGCTGCTGGCTTGCTGGATGGAGGGGCCAGTCTAACGCTGCTGCTACCACCCCTCCCAGAACACCTTCCACCTTGGGACTAATGGAGGGGACAGCCTGGACCTGCTGCCCCTCCCAACAACCATCTGCTGGTCTACTGGATGGAGGGGCCGGCCTTTACACCTGCCGCCCCTCCCAACGAACACTCTGCTGCCAGGATGCCAGATGGGGGGGCCAGCCTGAGGTTGCTGCCGCCTCTCCTCCCAATGAGACTTGCCACTGGTGTGGCACCAGAAGACCCAACAGACTACAGCTGCCAACCACGTACTGGGAGCGATCAGCTAATAACAGACCAGTACATCGGGAGGCACCCCAGGACAAGAGGTAAGTCCCTCCCTTTTTGGCTGAGCCCCAGCCAGCCTAACGCTCCCCTCTCCTCGCTGCTGTTCCTTTCTGCTCTCGCAATGGACTGGAATGAATGGCCATTGCCATTCAAACGGGCTGAGGATTCCATTTTGGAATCCTTTTGAGCCCATTCCTGTCTGCATGCCCTCGCGACTGGGCCCACGAGAGCAGATGCCCTGCATGAGGCAACTGGGGGGTTGGTACCTACTGGGACCCAGGAGCACCTAACACTGGGGCACCTATCCAACCCTGAGGCACCTCTCTGCCTAACCATCCCCAAAGCACCTGGATGCCCATTTTTGGAGGGCACCAGGATTCTGGGGCACTATACCTTTGCCACTGGACACCAGCAATATATATTGGCATCTGGCTGGGCAAGTTTAGGGGGTCAGCTGGTGATTGGGGCCTGTGGGGGCAGACCTGGAACCAGAATATCCAACCAGCAAAGGGTGAGGAAGGGAAAGACTAGGAAGATGGCAGAAAGGCAGTAGAAATTGTGGAATCTATTGTTTGGGCTTTGGATAAGGGTGCACTGCTGGGCTAGGATGGTAGCGTGACTGAGGCAGTTTACCTGCCCAGAGCATGGGCTGAGTGAGTGCTAACTAGGGACAAGCAATGTAACTGGAGGAAAAAGCATGACATCCTTGCTCATGTTGAAACATAGAAACATAGAAAAAGTGTCCGCAAATGGGGATCACCTGATCCATCTTGTCTGCCCAAGAAACTACTGTTGGCAAGAATGATAAAAAAAAACACAAGTTCCGAGAATATAAAGAGATCAGTCATGGAACTAGGGATGTTCCTGAAAATAAAGGGATTCAAGATAATCTTTCCCAAAACTCGCCTGGTCCTTGGAGCTAGTGAGAAGTGTTGGTGCTGTGTTTTTTGCATTCTAGTGTTTGGTTTTTTAACACAGGCACAACTTAGGTTTGGAGCAGCCTTTCTGAGTTTCAGCTAGTTAGAAGTGCCAGTGGACCATTAGACAGACCAGATAGGCAAGGAACACTGGGCAGACTGTGTGGCCCAAGCGGTCCTTTTCTGCTGATAGATTCTATGTTTCTATGTGTCTGTCTCTGTTCTAATGCTTGGTTATGGGTCTGGTGCAAGAGGCAGGGAAAGTTTTGTGTTGCTAGCCAACTGAAAGGCCCTCTGGGGAAAAGGGCACCTCTACACCCAGGATGGGCTGCACTTGCATCCAACAGGTAGTGGTATACAGGCCAGAAGAATGGAAAGGGCAGTTAGAGAGTTTTAAACTGAAAGACAGGGGGAGTGGCTTGTGTAGCAGGTCACTATGGGCTGATAGCAGGTACAAGGGGTTGAGAGATGAACAACAGAGTAGTTGAGCACAAGGAATGAAACCCACTTCAGGGCACAGGAAGCATGGGGGGGGGCGCAACTATCCTTACTTGCATACAGGCCAAATGAAGAGTACATTCAGCAAAATCGGTGAGCTTAGCGGTCCAATGTGCTTTGATGGCCAGAATGTAGTGGCCATTATAGAGACCTGGTGGGGGAGAAAAGGACTGAGAAAGCAGAATAGAGGCATACAGAGTATTCCAATAGGTCCGACAGGAAGAAGGTGGGGTGGCTCCCTTTGTAAAGGAAGGTGTTACAGTGGAAGACATCAGGAAGCAGACAGTGTCCCAGAGTCCATCTGGGTTGACCTAGGAGAAAGAGGCAAAAGAGTCATCCTGAGGGTATCATACAGGCCCCAAAAAAAACTCAGGGAAACATGATGCCCACCTGGTTAGGGAAATTATGAGAGCAGCCAAATCAGATGCTGTGGTGATTCTACAGACTTTAATCTCTGGCCATAGGCTGACATCTTCAGATGCTAATGGCAGGGCTAAGACTGAATTCCTGCCCACTTTCAAGGACTGCTTCCTACAGCAGCATGTGCAACAGGGTATTAGGTTAGACCTTGTTCTCAGCAATAAGGATTAGGGCATCTTCAATGAAAAAGTCAAGGAACTGTTGAGAGGTATTGACCAAAACTGGGTAACTTTCCCAATTGGTGAGAGGAAACACCAACTGGACCACTGCCACTAGGATCAGAAACTTTAGAAGAGCAGGGTCTGGTGTCTATAATTTTTCCAATTGCCCTGGTCAACATTGCCCCAGATTATAAAAAACAGCCCCCAGAATGCACTAAGAAAAGAAATTGTCACAGATCAGTGTGCCTTTCTTCGTCAAAAATTAAACTGATTTTTAAATGAATAGAGAAATACATCAAATGGTAAAGAGAGATTGCTCAGGAATTGTTTAAAACTGTTTCACAGTTTTTTGAAGCTAATAATGGCTAGTGATCTACAGTGTGACGTAACACCACTTTCTCAAGTCTTGAACCTGTTTCCGTATTTCATTGGCACCAGTTTCTTTGCTCTAAATTCAGTATACATTCTCCCCAGATTAGGGTAGCACTATGAGTTGTCGATGGCTTTGTTTTAGTATCTGAGCTTTAGAAAGCTCCAACAGTAGTCTAGACAAGCTGTATTTCAGGTTCCGAGGCTGGGATGGCAAACCCGTGCTAGGTTCTATCTTCTGGTTTGCACATCCAGGTTCTGATTCTGAGTATGATTTAATATTTTACTGTTTTATAAGTGACCAGTAAGTTTACTTTGTTAACGGCCCTAGCTAAATATAATTCTGACCCCTACTGGGTAGACTATGAGACCTGCTCCTTTAGCTTACAGGTGAGGGTGTTGACCTGTCAACCTTCATTTTCAAGTTGCTGACTTCAAACCTGGCTGAAAGAAAGAGAAATCCCTGCTGGTAGGAAATAATTTTTATCAACTTCTTCTGAGAAGCAAGAGAAGCCCACATTGACTGTAATGTTTGTACTAAAGTCAGGTAGAGGAGCTGCTTGCCACAAAAAAAGTTTCTCCCACCCCTCGTCCTCCTTCTCTTTACCATCCCCTCTACTATCTCTATACAACTTGTCCTTGCCTACTCCTGCCCCTTATTCTAAGTTCTCGCCTCATTCCACCACTGGCAGCGATCTCCGCACTCTGAAGTGGCCAGTTCCAGGTATGACTTGTCCTTCCCTCCTATCCTTACCCCCACCTCTCTCCTGCCCCCATCTCTACCCCCTGCACTTAATCAAAGGAATTAGTTCACTTGAGCTAATAAGTTGCACTTTTTTTCTGTCTGAGGTGCTCCCAGATCGCACTAGCCCTGTGATAACTTGCCCTTCACAACTTGATTTGTTTTTGCTCACTTTTTTCCGATAATGTTCCCCCCATCTTTGTCCTTTCCTTCCCTCAGCTGGTTTTCCCCTGTCTACCCCTCTACCCTCCTTGATGTCCCCCCACTGGCCCTCATTCATTCAATAATTGCTAAATAATCTGCCTCTTAACCATGATCCAGTCCTGCAAGGAGTTGGCTCCAAGGCTACATTAAATTTTTGTACTATGTTCCTCAGATATGCCACTTGTAATTAAATGCATATTCCACAGGTATGCTATATTTAATTTTATAAAATGGGTAAACAAAATTGCTTACTTTGATTGGCTAAAAGGACCTCTCAGCCGTGTCCTTATCAGCATGTATTTATGCCAACCGACACTTTTCTCCCATAGACGACCTCACAACACACAGAAATCAGTAACCAAGCCGAGCTCAAAACTATTCTAAGAAGCAGGCACAAAGCGCAGCACCAGTGCAAAACGTCACACTGCTGTCACAGGCATCAAACAACACAAAGCCAATCTCTCTCTCTGTCAAACACAAAAGTGTAACAAAAATAATTTCATCCATAGCATTTTCCATCTTGTTAAAAAAAACGTAAGTACCTCAGTCACACTGCAACCGCTGAAACCAGAACCGCTCGCTCCCGATATCATTCTGTTTCACTACAGCCTTTCTCCAGGTAACCACAGAATCTATCCTCTGTTCTATCACTCAAAATTACAAAAAACAAAGGCAAAACACTCAGCACAGACCTAGTTCTCCATACAAAAAAAAATCCTGTACTTTGTCTGTAACCCCGAGAAATCCAAATACAACACCGGAAATGGCTATCACAAGCCAGCTCGTTCACTGGTTGGCACTGTTAATCCGTTATCCTTGACCTCTGTACACCCCAAATTACCATACTAAAAAACTACAAAAGATTACACTGCTGTGCAAACATGTAAATATGATGAAATTAAATATAACCCAACCGAAAAACCGGAAGTTGCTCAAGCGAGTTCAACAGCTCCCAGTTCTTCGCTGATATGCCCGATTCCAACCTGCTCCAACTGAAATCTGGCCATGCTCCTGAACAGCCTACTACTTAAATATAACTAAAGTTAAAAAATAAAAATAAAACAACGTGCATATGTGTGTGTGGGGGGAGGGGTGAGCTACAGACACCAGCACCCTCTAGTGGCTGCCTTTTACATATATTCTAGTTATCAATACAGTACAAACACAGGGACTACTTTTCTGTTTTTTATTTATATTAACAGTTTTTAAACATTTTAAAACTTCTTACCTAAACTTTTAAAATAAACTTTTTTTTTTTTACAATGGAACCCATTTTATAAGTGCAATAACACACTCCGAAGTGTGGGTTACATAGAAACATAGAAGTTGACAGCAGATAAGGACCGCAAGGCCCATCCAGTCTGCCCATTTGTTTTTCTACCTTATAAATGTGCCATCGGCCTTTGCTCTGTCAGTGGCCTATCTATTCATAGTCATTTGTATTGCTCCCTTATGCCTATCCCATGCCTGTTTGAAGCCCTGCACTGTATTCATAGCCACCACTTCTTGTGGTAAGCCATTCCATGCATCCACCACCCTTTCTGTGAAAAAGAATTTCCTCACATTCCCCCTTAATCGGCCCCCCTCTAATCTCATGCTGTGTCCTCTTGTCCTGCTATTTTTCTTATATTTAAACATGTTAGACTCTTTCACCTTGTTAATGCCCTTAAGGTGTTTGAATGCCTCGATCATATCACCTCTCTCCCTCCTTTGCTCAAGAGTATACATATTGAGCTCTGTTAATCTGTCCTCATATGTCTTCTGATGCAGTCCCTGTACCATTTTGGTTGCCCTTCTCTGGACTGCCTCAATTTGGTTAATGTCCTTGTGAAGGTGTGGCCTCCAATACTGCGCAGTACTCCAGATGGGGCCTAACCAGTGTCTTGTAAAGAGGATTATTACCTCCCTCTTACGACTTGTGATACCCTACTAATACACCCTAACACCCCCCTAGCCTTACCTACTGCTTTAGAGGTCTGCTTGGATGATTTCAGGTCATCAGTGATGATGCCCAAGTCTCTTTCTTCCTTTGTGACTGCTAGCAACTCCCCTCCCAGCCTATAGGTGGCTTCAGGGTTTCTCTTCCCTATGTGCATGATTTTGCACTTCTTTGCATTAAATCCCAGTTGCCACTCTTCTGACCATTTTGCTAGTTTATCAGATCTCTTCTCATTCTGCCCACCCATCTGGATCATCTACTCTGTTGCAGATCTTGGTGTCATCTGCAAACAGACAAGCCTTACCCTCTAGTCCATCTGCAAGGTCACTAATGAAGATGTTGAAGAGGACTGGCCCCAGGACTGATCCCTGAGGTACCCACTTGTGACTAGCATCTCTTCTGACTGTATACCATTACCACCACTCTCTGTTTTCTGCCCGTCAACCAGTTTGCCACCCAGTTGACCAACTTCTGACCCACCCGAGCCTACCCAGCTTATTTATCAATCTTCTATGTGGAACAGTGTCAAAAGCTTTGCTGAAGTCAAGTAGGCAACATCAACTGCTCCCCTTGGTCCACCACTCTGGTTACCCAGTCAAAGAAATCTATGAGATTAGTTTGACAGGATCTTCCTTTGTAAACCCATGCTGTCTTGGATCCTGTACTATGGATTCCAGGTGTTGCACTATCCTTTCCTTAAAGTGCCTCCTTAATCTTGCCCACTACTGAGGTAAGACTGACTGGTCTGTAGTTTCCTGCCTCCTCTCTGCTACCACTCTTGTGGAGCGGGATCACATGAGCCCTTCTCCAGTCTTCTGGGACCTCTCCTGTGCTCAGAGACTCACTAAACAGTTCTGCTCATGGCTCTGCTAGTTCCACCTTTAGCTTCTTAAGTACCCTGGGATGTATGCCATCAGGTCCATTGCCTTATCACCCTGAGCTTAGCAAGCTCTTGTGGGACCCTTTCTTTTGTGAAGGGGTAGTGCTCACCTCCCTCCCCTGTGTCCATGATGCTGAGCTGTGGGCCCTGCCCTACCTTCTCTTCAGTAAATACTGAGCAAAAGTATCTATTTAGGATAGATGCCTTTACAGGGTCCTCCTCCTCACATGCTCCCTTTTCTCCATTAAGCTTAGCAATACCCCCTCTGGACTTTCTCCTTTCACTAATGTATCTATAGAAAGTCTTGTCACCTTCTTTTACTGTTCGTGCTAGAGTTTCCTCAGTTTGGGACTTTGCCTGCCTTACTGCCTTCCCTGCTTCCCTTAGGGCAGTTTGGTATGCCTCCCTATCTTCATCCCGCTGTGTTCCCTTATATTTCCTGAAGGCCAGCCTTTTGGCTCTGACCTTTTCTGCTACTGTATTTGAGAACCAAAGTGGTTTCCTTCTTCTTTTGCACTTCTTTTCTGTCTAACACAATGGGATGTTGCTTCAAGTATTGCATCTTTAATGCTTGCCCACTTTGCCTGTACCCCCTCACCTGTGTTTCTTTTTGCCAGGGTTAGCTTAACTCTGTTGGCCATCTTATCAAAGTCAGCTCCTCTGAAGTCCCATATTTTTGCCTTGGAATGGGATGATTTAGATGTAGTAGCCAAACTGAACCATACCATGTGATGGTCACTGGCCCCCAGGTGGCCTTCCACCTGGAGACCTGTGATCCCGTCCTTGTTAGTCAGTACCAGATCTAGGATAGCCCTGTCTCTTGTGGGTTGCTGTACCAGTTGTTTGAGGCCCTCCCCTGCAGGGAATCCACTATGTGTCTAGTTCTGGCAGATGTTCCTGCTGGTATTGATCAATCTGTATCCGGCGTGTTGAAGTGTCCATTGTCAAAACCTCCCTTTAGCTGTCATGTTTTGTATATCTTCTAACAGTAATGTGTCTATGTCCTCCCCTGGTCTGGGGCCTGTAGACAACCCCAGTTCTTATGGCTGTCCCATTTCCTGTTTCCAGGGTGACCCACAGTTCTTCTGGCTCCTTATGTGTATTTTGAATTTCTGTAGCTTTGATATTTTCATTGACATACAGGGCCACTCCTCCCCCCCTTTTTGCACCTCGGTCTCTTCTGAACAATACATAGCCAGGTACTGAAGTCTTCCAAGTGTGGTTACTGGTAAACCACATCTCACTAATTGCTACTATGTCCAGTTTAGCCTCTGACATTATTGCCTGCAGGTCTGGGATCTTATTTCCCAGGCTGTGAGCATTTGTGTACATGATTTTCCATTGGACAGATTTTGGTGTGTTAGTTGTTGGGTGAGGTTTGGCATTACCCCTGTGCGTTGTATGAGGAGACAAACCTTTTTTCTTACCTGGTGATGCAAATGAACTGCAAACATGCTGAATCCCTGTTTGACCACTAGCTGAGGGGGGAGGGGTGTTCTTCCCATTCGACGTATGGGGTGCTGCACCCCTCTCCCCATTTGCTAGTTTAAATATTCTGCAAAGACGTCAAACTTCTGCCCCAATGCACTGACTCCCTCCTTAGTCAGATGCAGTCCATCAAATTTAAAGAACTTTCACTCCCAGAACTGTTGCCAGTTCCCTACAAATCTGTGTCCTTTTTCCTGGCACCAGCCCTTGAGCCACGTGTTTAGCTCCCCTATCTCCCCTTCTCTGACCTTCCGTCCATCTGCTCCCGTCTCCCAGACTGGCAGGATCTCAGAGAAGGAGATGCCAGACGACATAGATGATAGTTTGTCACCCAGCCTGGTCAGGTGTTCCTTGGTCTCCACAACTGACCCGGCTGGCGAGATCGATAGTCCCTATGTGTACTAGGACATCAATGTTTTCTCCTGCTTTGTGAACAATTTTGATAATACGGTCAGTGTCTCCCATGCTGATGTACCTGGGAGACATCTGACCATTACCGCTGTGAGATGGGTATCAACTCCCCGAATCATGGAGTCTCCTATGATCAGAAGTTTTTTGGATTTCCTTTTTGCTTTCTTTGTTTTGGTTCCTGTTTTGGGTGAGTTTTGTTGTGCTAGCTCCTGTGCTGCAGTGTCCTGCTCTGCAGTGTCTTCTGCCTCTTTGTTTGATTTCAGAGATAGAGGCAGATACCTGTTTGTAGTGTTTATATGGTTTTTGGAGGTAATATGTTGGAGAGCAGAGAGTGATGGGGCACCCGATTTGACCCTCCTAACCACCTGCCAACCTCCTGGACCAACTACCCTCTGCGGTCGAGGTTTTTCTGTTGGATGCTGGGGAAATGGCGGGTGGTTCTTATAATGTATTTCCTCTTGAATATGAAATTTGGCGTGCAATCTCTGCCCATGCTGCCCGGAGCTGAGCCCTAAGATCTCCAAAGGCCCAGCATGTAGGACAGTGTCCTAAATTCTGAAAGACTGTCCTTCTGAAAATTGTTCCACAGTACCTGCAGTTAATGATATCCATTCCAGATAAGTTGCTGGGTTTATAACCTAGTCAGAGTAATTAGAAGGAAAAAAAAAAAAGGAAAAAAAAATCGCAAGTAATGGTTTGATTGTGTTTTGTTTAACTTGTTAAATTACTAGTGCCCCTGTAAATGAGCTCACCTTGTGGAGGCCCCACTGATCCACCCCTTCCTGCTCTGCCACAGGAAATGTCACAACTGTGGTACCCTATAAAAGGAGTGTAGTGTGGGGTGGGTGGCTGGGCCCTTCCCCTGCCGAAAAAGAAGAACCACGGACGAAAGAACAAGGAGGTAAGAGCAGAAACAATCAGTCAACAACAAATGCAGTAACCCTGAAAGCTTATCCTAATGTTAGATAAAACTATAAAACCTGTAAAACACCACCTGTAATAATTTCAGAGAAGATATACACTGTAAGAAACACTTTGCTACAGAGAAAAATAAAACAATCAAATGTTAGCAACAAACAATAGCAATCCCTATGAGTGAAAAATAAAAACAACAGCACACAGTAAATCTGCTTAGCCAAAATAAGTCTTAATCCTTTTCCCTTGCTCTGGTAAGTTTCTCTACTCTGCCTTTCAAGCAGTCTTAGAAGGAAAGAGCTCAGGTGAAGCTAGGTGCCTTGGCCAGCAAACCAAGTCTTCTACCTCCAAGATATCAACTAACCTGACTTTTTAACCCTTCTTTCTGTTGGAAATTACTGACAGTTTGCCAGCTCCACCCCCACATACACACCTAATCCTTTGGAAGAGCTGTGGGAGGAAAGCAATTAGCTCCTTCAATGTGAGAAGGAGACTGAAACACCTCTGAGACAACAAACCTTTTCAACAAACAAAAAAAAAAAAACAAGAATAAAATAAAACACTGTGTTAAACAGTAATTTTGCTTAGCCCAATGATAAAAAAGTCACAAAAATGTAAGCTCCACCTGTAATACAGTAATTTCAGAGAAGATATATGCTGTAAGAAACACTTTGCTACAGAGAAAAATAAAACAATCAAATGTTAGCAACAAACAGTAGCAATCCCTGTGATTAAAAAATAAAAACAACACCACACAGTAAATCTGCTTAGCCAAAATAAGTCTTAATCCTTTTCCCTTGCTCTAGTAAGTTTCTCTACTCTGCCTTTCAAGCAGTCTTAGAAGGAAAGAGCTCAGGTGAAGCTAGGTGCCTTGGTCAGCAAACCAAGCGCCTCATGCCTTAATACACCCCTGGGTGTGCTCTTATCAGCACGTAACCCACACCTCGTCGTGTGTTATTGCTTGCGTATGTTATGTCACAAATGCGACTATATGATTATTTATATTTTTTTAAACTGTATGTCTTGTTACAAATGTATTTGAATGTTTAATTTCTCAGGTATGTTAAATGTTAAACTGTATGTCTAATTCTTCATCCAATTGTACCCCCCCCCCCCAGGTCGCACCGAGAGATGAGCAACTTGTTGTTCAGTGTGCCTTCCTGGTGAAACATTTTAAATCAAATCAAATCAAATCTTTATTTATCCAGGTGATCATCATTGAGCAAGCTCATTTACAAGATGGACCTGCTGTTGTCCAAGACAGTTATACATACATAGATTGAGAATACAAAGTACAACATGCGCAAAGAGTTACAAACAAATTTACAGAAAAGTGGTAGGTGCACGATATACATTCCAAGCGTTCTTGTAGGAACATACATGCATCACTCAGCTTTGCTGTGGTATATACAGACTCCATGTACACAGATGTTGAGGTGGTATGTTTAGTCATTCTTAGTCAAGCCTCCATCAGAGGGTACAATTCTTTGCATTTCAGCCCTCAGTGACCGTTTACCATACTTGGGTGAGGGTCCTGGGCTGCATAGGGACCCCTAATGAGGTCTGTATGTTCCGCTTAAACGGTGAGAGGAGAGTAATATGGGAGAAGAAAGGGCTGTTGTATCAAATAATATATTGCCAGAGGTATCCAAAATAACACAAGTCAGAGGCAAGTCAGAGTTCCAGTTTGGATTTTAAGCACGGGAGGCAGGACCCCCCTTTTCATTCCTTCTGTTGCTTTGCTTTAGATTGCCCCTATCGTACTCATCACTGCTCTCTGTACTCAGCTCTTTCTTTCCCTTCTCTTGATGCTAGGCCCCTTTTCCAGTGTGTCTCTTTTTGTCCAAATTCTGGTTTGGCTCCCTTCCCTCATCTCAAATCCTTTCTTTCTCCTCATCCTTCCTCCTCCTACCCTCTTCAGAACAATACTTTCCATTCTCTTAATAGCACTCCTAGAAAAAACATTGTTAGTCAATCAACTTTTTCTCACCGCTTTCGTAAACTTTGGTCCTCCCTTCCCTTTTCTATTCATTCTGCTTTTTCTTCCTCCGCCCTAAAGTCTCTTCTCTCTGATTTTTGTCATCCTACTTGCAACTGTCTTTGACCTCTCCTCCTTTCTCTATTCTCTAGTCTTGCACTCTCCTGCTGTTCCATTTTTGTTTTATTTCTGTATATATGGACAGTGTTTTCATCTCTCTGGTTTTTGCCTTCATGTATTCTTTGCCTTATGTAACCCCCCTGCAAATGGGGGTTCCCAAAAGACTTCCAGGAGCTTGCTTGAATGCTCCGAGCCTGAATGGTGTTTGGCGTTTAAGCCATTTATCAGTGAGTGTTTTTAGAGCCTCTGGTACTGTTTCTTTAACAGCTGTCTGCTTGCACACATAATTAGTTTGTATGGGGGAGGGACTATGTGTTTCTCTGCTTGAATCCCACTAGAGCTGCTGCCAATTCACTCCATTTTTGCAGTCGCTAGGAGTGCAAAGGGAACCTATCTGAAAGATGTAACTGTTTGCCAGAAATCATTTAGAGTAATAATGAAAATACAGTTTGTCTAACCTGCTTTTCTTTGCAATCAGAACTGTGTTTGCCTAGTTCCCCATTCTAGTTTTGAACTGCTGAACTGGACCAATCAGTGTGGGTTAAGGGAGCTCTAAAATGGTGCCTGTGGACGAATCAGAATTTGGACTCGTAATCTGAGCCAGCCACAAGAGGATTGTATGGGCAGTGACTCTGGGAAATGTAGTTTGGACTTCAGTGCCTTTTTACACCAACAGGGGGAGTCTATTGTGAGTGACAGCCAATCCAGCCAAGAACTGGAAGGAACTCAAAGGAAGTGCCCAGTTTTGTCTACTGGAGTTTTCAGTTTAGCTTTGGCAGTGAAGAGGGAAGGAGCCCTGTGCTCCTTCGGTGCGCAGTTTTAGTTGGGAAACGCGTGTAAGGCCCCAAGTTTCGGTCTGCAGTGTGTAAGTGCTTGTTCGGACTGAATCCGACCTGTGTAGAGAATCAAGGAGCTCTGAAGAGTAGAAACCAGGCTCACCCTGTAGAAGACTGGAGAAATTGCTGAATCGCGCTCGGTCTGTCAGGAACTGAATCTGCTGTGTGTTCTCCCGGGTATTGTGCAGTAATTGCGATCGGGATAGAGAAGCAGCCTGCCTGGTATAGTACTTTATTTTTCCATATAAATGTGTGTAGTGCTTATGGGGCTCGCGTTTCAAATCCCCTGTACAGTGAATTGAGTGCATGAAGCTGCAAGTAAACCCCAGCTTAAACCAGACTACATCCATTTGCTCTGAACTGCCATGGGGTCCAGTCACAAGAACCTTGTCCACATGGTCTGCTCCTCCTGGCAATCCAGGACAATCTACCTTCCATTCAGTTTCAGCATTGAATTTGTGAGTACAAATCAGGGTAGCTCCCTGCCATCATCTAATTGCAAGTGTTCCATCTGATTACTTTTCCTTTCTTTCTCCACAAACTGAGCCTACGGGCTCCAGATTACAATTTGGGTATTGTGCATGCATTTTCCATCTTCAGGGCCCCAACCAGCTGCACCAAATAGGCTAGCCTCTTATTGCCTGGGTACCCAGTAAGAGTGGCATTAGGGACATTTGGGATTCTGAAATATGTGCACAGTACTGTGATTATTAATGCGTTTAACCTAATTAACCTGATTTCCCCCTGTCCTTGTTATATCCCCCTAAATAAATCAGATCTGTTTGTTTCAGCAAAGTTACACTGCCTGAGGTATTTGTCTATGTTAAAGTATTGTACTGCAGTTTTTGCACTGTATCATCTTGTTTTACAGGGAGTCCCCAGAGTTACTCTGACCGAACCAGTCCTGGGGGTAAGTGTATACTGTGAAGGTAATTCTGATATATTGTGTGGGCCACTAGTGGGAAGAAAGGGAGGTTGCAGTGTCCCAGAGGGCTGTGACCAAGTTAGTTTAACTATTGCAAACCCTGACCTCTGGGTGGAGGCACCCGCCATCGAATCCAGGCCCCTCAACCTGTTAGTGGCAAATCAGGCAGGGGTAGTAGCCCTTGGGATAGCGCCACCTAGGGGTTACACTTACATTTTTGTTTCTGCTTGTATTACTTATTTTATATGTACATTATTATTATATTGTTAGATATTTCCCCCTCCCCTCTCCCCAAGGACTCATAGAAACATAGACTTTGACAGCAGATAAGGACCTCTTGGACCACCCAGTCTACCTATTTCCTTACCTATTGGATAAGCTGCAGATCCTAGCTAACCAACAGCCTACTTCTTCCTAATCCCCACCAGAATTACCTTATGTCTGTCCCATGCATTCTTGAATTCTCCCACTGTTTTTGACCCCATGACCTCCTCAGGAAGGTAGTTCCATGCATCCACCACCCTTCTCCATGGAAAAATACTTCCTCACATTGCCCCTGAACCGTCCCACCTCTATCTTCAAATTGTGCCCCCTTGTTCTTGTACATCTCTGTTTCTGAAAGATGCTACCCTCTTGGACTTTGTTGATTCCCTTGAGGTACTTGAACATTTCTATCATGTCCCCTCTCTCCCTATTTTCCCCGAGGGTATACATATTAAGCTACTTTAATCTCTCTTCGTATGGCTTCTGGTGCAGACTTGTACCATTTTAGTTGCCCTCCTCTGGACTGCCTCCATCCTGTCTATGTCCTTGCATAGATGGGGTCTCCAGAATTGCATGCATGGGAGGCAGTATAGCGCAGTGGTTTAAGGTTCTGAGCTGCAGACCTGGAGACCTGGGTTTGAATCCCCACAGCCCTCACTTGCATAGTGTGTGACCCTGAGCAAGTCACTTAACTTCCTTGTGCTCCCAGGTCACACTTGTAAACAAGCTTTCAGCTTAGTGTGTCTCTCCTGGTATGAAAAAAAAAAAATGCGGTACTCCAGATGGGGTCTCACCAACAGTCTGTACACAGGGATAACGACTTCCTGTTTTCTACTGGTGATGCCTTTCCCTATGCATCCCAGTGTCCCCCCAGCCCTCCTTACTGCCTACTCACATTGCTTGCTTACATTTAGATCATCTGATATGACTACCACCAGGTCCCTTTCCATTTTTTGTTGTTGTTAGTACCCGCCCCCCATTGTGTACTCTTCCCCTGAGTTTTTGTTTCCCAGGTGCGTTACTTTGCACTTCTTTGCACTGAATCTAAGCTGCCATACATTTGACTATTCCTCCAACCTTGCCAAGTTCCTTCTCATCCTTTCCACCCCCCACACTGTGTATCAACCCTATTTCAGATCTTTGTGTTATCTGCAAAGAGGCATACTTTTCCTTCCAGTCCCTCTGCAATTTCACTTATAAAGACATTAAAATGGACCAGTCCCAGCACTGAACCCTGCGGTACCCCAGTAGTAACCCCACTTTCTTATGAGTGGACTCTGTTTACTATTACCCTCTGTGTCCTGTTGTCCAGCCAATTTTTTACCCAGGCAACCAACCTGGGACCCACTCCTAGGCTGGCTAACTTGTTTATTAATCTTTGTGTGGGACTGTGTCAAGGACTCCACACAGAACAGCAGTGCCATGATCGCGAGGGCTGCCCTGAGAATCCTCCCCCAAACCCCCACCTCAAGCTGGACTCGACCGGAATATCACGCCAGGACTCCACTGAAGACAACGACGCTGGGTCGCCAGGGCTGCTCTGTGAGGGTCCTCCTCAACCCCACACCCCAAGCTGGACTCCGGACCGAATATCACACCAGGACTCCACTGAAGACAATGAGGTCGCGGTTGCGAGGGCTGCCGTGAGGTCCTTCCCAACCCCACCCCAGCTGGACTCCGGACCAGAATATCATGAGGACTCCACTGAAGACAATGAGAGTCATGATCGCAGGGCTGCCTGCGAGGATCCTCCCAAACCCCACCCCAGCTGGACTCCGGACCGAATATCACGCCAGGACTCCACTGAAGACAACGAGGACACGGTCGAGGCTGCCTGTGAGGGTCCCTCCCAACCCCACCCCCTCAAGCTGGACCCGGACCGGAATATCACACCAGGACTCCACTGAAGACAACGAGGTCACGGTCGCGAGGCTGCCTGCGAGGTCCTTCCCAACCCCACCCAGCTGGACTCCGGACCAGAATATCACGCCAGGACTCCACTGAGACAACGAGGTCATGGTCGCGAGGGCTGACTGCGAGGTCCTCCCAACCCCACCCCGAGCTGGACTCGGACCGAATATCACGCGCGGACTCCACTGAAGACAACGAGGTCACGGTCGCGAGGGCTGACTGCGAGGGTCCTCCCCAACCCCGACCCCCGAAACTGGACTCCGGACCGGAATATCACACCAGGTAACTAACCTGGCCCGAGAAAGCGCTACCAGGAAAAACGCTTCACTTGTGGCACCTTTGTGTGCGATCGCCAGCTCGCATGTTGTGATCGACTCCTTCCTCGCTGCACTAGTTGCTGCTGCCGCTGCTGTGGGAAGGACTGTGGACTTTAAGTCAGCGCATGTATGCAGACTGTTTTATTTTTTTCTTACTTTTGGCCAGTGGAACCGTGATGCAGGGCAGACTTCACTGTTGCCTTTATTTAAAGGGCAGTCTGTTCTACATGCATTGCAGGTGCAGGCCAGACCACATTGTTGCCCTATATTAAAGGGCACCTACGGTTAATGCCTCATGGCAATGCTGGAACCACCTTAATTTCGTGCAGGTCTTTAACTCACTTACGCTGTGTATTGTGTGTTGGTAGCCCTCGTGGCACCCCATCTTATGCAGCCCCAGTTACCGTCTGTATCGTTTTGGTTGCCATTTTTTTTGTCCTCGCCTGCACTCTGCCTTACCTGTGCTCCGCAGGTTCTGCTCCCCCCTTCTCTTTTTTTTGTTTATTTTAAGTCCCCACTTGCCCTAAATTTTTACTATGCTTTCCTTGAATTTCAGCTCGGAATCAGATGTACTATATCTTTTCTACTTTCCGGCCTGAATTTTTACTGTGTGAATTATACTGCTTTGCTTGTAATCCAGATGAATACCATGCTTGAAAGTTGTTACACTGTGAATTTTCTGCTCCCCTAGACTCGTTGGTGGCCTTGCGGTGGTTGAGCATTTTAAACGCTGACCCCTGAGCTGTGCCATAAAAGCCAAACCAATCTGTACTGCTTAATGACTTACTGTGCTTAGCTTGTTTGTATTACTGGTGCTTGCAATCTGTTTTACTTTAGAGCTTTGCGGTGTAGACTACTGCATTGTGTACCTGAGCTGTGAGCATACCCCTGTCTGCCTCACCTATCGCTAGCTGTTCTGCCCCCCCGTCCGCCACTCACACCCCTGTTCAATCTCCCCCCCACCCCCCGCCCAAAGCTGAAATACTCACCCCCTGTTCCTTTTCTCCTCAGGACTCCACTGAAGACAACGAGGTTGCGTCCACGAGGTTGCCTGTGAGGTCCTCCCCTCCCACCCCCGGCTGGACTCTGGACCGGAATATCACGCCAGGTAACTAACCTGGCCCGAGAAAGCGCTACCAGGAAAAACGCTTCACTTGTGGCACCTTTGTGTGCGATCGCCAGCTCGCATGTTGTGATCGACTCCTTCCTCGCTGCACTAGTTGCTGCTGCTGCTGCTGCTGTGGGAAGGACTGTCCCCACCGGCTGCCCCACCACCCCCCCCACCACCCATAGTCGGCACTTGGTCTTACAGTGGAGGTCACATGCGCGAATTCTCCTATCAGCCCAGTTTACCATTAGCAGGATATACTTTCCTGCCACTAGGGGCATTCCTTTTTTTTTTCTTTCTCCTTTTTTCTTTCCTCCACTAGTCACTGCAGCTATTCTCCTGAACTCGGAGCTAGCTCCTGATCACTTCCTTTTCGCTAACCCCCCCCCCTCACAGCACTACCTACACCCATCTGCCTGCCTCCGGCCATTCTTCCTGCCAGGTCCCTCTCCAGCTATTGAATCATCCCTCTCCAGCTATTGAATCATCTTACGCCACACCCAACCCCGGGACATGGCCCCTCATGCCCGGTCTGATCTCTTCACTGGCCACCCGGATCGCCTCTTCGCCCCGGCCCCTTGCCACTCTCCCTTCTGCCTGGTGTGCGGCCAAAGGGCTAAAGATAGCGCACCTTAACATCTGCAGCATCCTCCAGAATATTGCAGAATTAACAGCTTGGGTTGCCCTCTATAAACCAGATATCCTTGGCATCTCCGAATCCTGGCTCAAGCCAAGCACTCGGCCTGCTCCATCCCGGGCTGCAGCCTCGCATGGCGCACTAGGGAAGGTAGCAGCGAGGGGTGTACTCCTCTACTATAAGGAGCACCTAAACGTGTCCTAGTTGCTCACTCATCACTTACCCCCCGTGAGTTCCTCCACCCTCCTCCTCCTTGGCAACACAAAAGGTGCACATCGTCTGCACCTATAACCCTCCTAAGGGTGGCATCTTGGGGCTCTCCTCCATACTCGAGCAGCTCAGGGAGAGGGTTGGCCCCAATGAGCTCCTCATCCTTGGGGACCTTAACCTTAACTGGCTGGGGCCCAACCACAAGCAGTTCGAGCCACTGCTCTCTGGCCTCGCAGTCAGCCAGGTCATCCCCGAACCCACTCGGCCCTCCCACCTCGGCGACCAAGGACACTCATAGACTGGGTGATGAGCAACCGACCTGAAAACATCATCCACTCTGGGACACTTCCCGATTCCATCTCTGACCACTCCCCCACCTACTGTGTCTGGGGTCGTGCCTCTCCCAAAATCCCCAGTCATGTGCTTCTGATGAGGGACTACTCCAAGTTCTCGACCAGCCACTACCTTAATGACCTTCGGATGGCTGACTGGTCTAGGATCACCTCCACTAGTGACCCCGTTGCTGCCCTAGAACACTTTGTTGCAGTACTCGTCCCGCTGCAAAACAGGCACGCTCCCTTCTCCAAGAGGAGAGTCCGTGGCATAGCCACAAAGTGGCTCCACAGTGACCTTCTCTCACTCATGAAACTGCGAGACAAAAGCTGGGTGAAACACAGGTTCTCCCGCAATAATGTTGACCTCCTGGTCTACCGCCAGCTGAGAAACTCCTGCAAGCGAGCTATACGAGCTGCAAAAAGCGAGTTCTGCAGAGCTGCCCTGCTCGCCTCAGCAAATAACCCCCGGCATTTTTGGACTAACGTGAAAAACCTAGTCGGAGGGTCAGCCAAGGCACAGCCCACCGATATGCTCATAGGGGGGGACCAACTGCAATAACCCCCTAACCATTGCCACCTCGCTTAACCGATTGTTCACAGACCTGCCGGCCTCCTCTCCTCCCCCGGGCTCTGCCCCTCAACCGCAGGGGCCTCCCCCTACCCGCCCCCCACCTCAAAGAGTCACTATTGGCGAGACCCAGAAACTCTTCGCCAGCCTCTCCCACCACATGGGAGCTGGTCACGACGTCCTGGAGCGGAAGCTTCTAAGCCTGGGGGCTCCTCTCCTCGCTCGTCCGCTAGTCCACATTTTCAGTGCATCACTTATCTCTGGGGTACTCCCTGATCTGTGGAAGGTTGCCAAGGTCGTCCCTGTACTCAAACATGGCGACCCGAAGGACGTAAACAACTATCGGCCCTTTGCTATTCTCTGTGCTGCCAGTAACCTCCTCGAAAAGGCGGTTGCATCGCAACTCACCCTCTACCTCCAGGGACAGCATGGTTTCCGTAAAGGGCACAGTACATCTACCGCCCTTGCAGTGGTCACCTCCCAGATCCAGTCCCCAACTGACCAAGGCAAATTGACTGGGGCCATCTTCATTGATCTATTGAAGGCCTTTGACCGGGTGGACCACCCCCTCCTCCTCTCTGCCTTGCAGTCCCATGGTTTTTCCCTCAGTGCCCTCGCCTGGTTTGCCAACTACCTTGAGGGCAGGCAGCAATACACCTGCTTTAATTGTACTCTCTCACCTCTCTCCCCAGTGAACAGTGGGGTGCCCCAAGGATCCGTCCTCGGACCAATCCTGTTCTCCCTGTTCATAAACGAGCTTCCCTCTGTCACTTCCAATGGGCACCTAACACTCTACGCTGTCGACCTGAGTCATCCCTAGCCAGCTCTCAGAACATCACCTCTGTCAACTCCCAGCTCGCACGATTTTGCCCTGATCAGGAACTGGCTTGATGGACACAAACTCACAGTGAACCTTAAAACGCAGACCTTGCTCTTGGCTCCAGGCCAAAACCTCCTCCTGCACTATCCCCCTAAAAATCCATGGTTCTAGTAACTCCCTCCTCCCGAACGCTGACTCTGTAAAATACATGGGCATCACTCTCAATCCCCAACTGGACCTCACCACGCACATTCATACCATTTGTAAGGCAACTAATGCCAAGCTTGGCCTAGCCTACAGGGCTAAGGACTGCCTCACCCCCGCAGCTCGGCTTGCCATTGCTAAGGGGATTCTACTCCCCACAGTCTCCTATGGGCTCATAGCCTTTGCACCTGTCCCATCCTCCAACCTCACCAAGTGGGACACCACATACAATAATGCATGCTGCTTCGCACTCTCGACCCCCCGCCTCACACACCGTTGCAAGCTTTACTCTCGACTAAAATGGCTCCCCCTTGAGAAGTTCCGGACCTACACCCTTGGCAACTTCATTGACAACATAATCAGAATGGCCACTCCTGCCTCGCTCGCCCTTCCGCTAAAACATGCCTCCTCTGTCTACAACCCAGGGTCGTGCACTGCTAAGGACCAGGTCCCCAAGACCTGCACCTCACAGGCAATCGGCTTTCACCGCCCATGCACCAAAACTGTGGAACTCCCTCCCTGCTCACGCTCGTGCCTCCCTCCCACCCCTGCTTCAAATCCTCCTTATGGAACTTCCTAAAAACCGCGTTCACCTGCCTGTGTTAAGCACCCACCTGCCCCCACAGCGTACAGTCTCCCCATTGAATATCTCTGCTGCTGACTACCCCCCTCAGGCATTTTACCGCTCCAGGTGGAGCGGCGCTATCTCTCTTAATCCTTCACTCTCCTGAGCCTGTGCCTACCCCTCCCTCTCTCTATAGGCATCTAGGCCGGCCTCTACTTACCCATGTTCTCCTAACTCTACCTTCTGCTTCTCTTCTGTTCATGTTGCTCTTGCTGTATACTCCCAACTATCTGTTGGATGTACCACCCATGTTCCTGATACCACTTCAATGTCTAACTCCTCATTGCTGCTCTTGCTGTGAATTCCTAAACTGTTTATTTGTCGTTACCTCTGTATCACCTTATGGTAGAGCATACTGCTCCTGTATGCAAACTCTATTGTATTTGCCAATTGTTGGAGCATGTGGCTCCTGTATGTAACCCAATCTGTTGGAGCATGTAGCTCCTGTATGTAATTATTTTGTCCCTATGGATACCCTGTAACTCTCCCGGGTCGCTCCTGAAAATAGGCACGTTGCTGTCTAGTGTGCTTACCTGGTTAACAAAAGCAAATAAATAAATAAATAAATGCCTTGCTAAAGTCTGGGTAGACCATGTCCACAGCCCCTCCCTAGTTTACTACTTTGGACACCCAGTCAAAGAAATCTATTAGATTTGTCTGACAGGACCCTAACACTGAATCCATGCTGCCTTTGGTCCTGTGCCCCACTGGCCTCTAGCTACTTAATAATTCTTTCTTTCAGAAGTGATTCCATCATTTTCCCTACCACTGCAGTCAAACTCATAGGTCTGTAGTTTCCTGCCTCTGCTTTGCCCCCACTTTTGTGAAGAGGAATCACATCCACCCCCTCCAGTCCTCAGGTACCACACCATCCTCCCATGATCTGTTAAAAAGGGTAGTCAGTGGTGTCACTACTTCTCCCCTTAATTCTTTTAGAATGCTGGGTGTGAATCCCGTCAGGACCCATTGCTTTGTCCACCTTCAGTTTTAGTTCTTTCAGAACCTTTTCTTCTGTGAATGGACTGCCACGATATCCAGGAGTCCCTCTTCTATCAAGGCCACTAGTTCAGTGAGCTTGTTACCCAGACTATGGGCGTTGGTACTCATTGCCCTCCATTTTTTAATGGCCTTACCCCTTTTAGCCTGATCTCGGTCCTTACTGCCTTTTTCTCCATTTACCCCTGCCCTTCTCCCTATCGACTTCTCTATTTTAGTGTTTAAAATCATCTGGAAATGAGCTGTTATCAGACCAGTGTGTCCTTCCTGATTAAACTTTTAAGTAAATAACTAAATAAATAAAACCCTTCTAAACTGGAGATACAGTACTATTCAGATTAAACTGTCATGCCAAATAGTTGGTTTTGTATTGTTGTTTTAAGCAGCACCAATTGTGCTCATTTTCAGTTTTTTCCTTAAGGCCCCCAACAGCAGCTTAACTTATAAGGACCTCAAAAATCCACTATTTTTAATTTATTATTATGTATATTTCTTAGGGGAAGGGATCATAATTTCTCAGTTAGAGGAGCTGGATGACTGATTCCTTCCCCTTCTTGGTCTTCCATTTCAGTAAGCCACACCGCCGTGCTCTAATGTTTTGTAATGTATTCATTTGGAGAGTGTGGGGGCATGTTCCATTGATAATAATGCGGGTTAATTTTTTTTTTTTCTTTATATATATTTTAGAGGAACACAGGAGTCAAATCAAAGCCACAGGTCAACGAGGAAGTGCCTTGTTAGTTGAGTCATGGCTTTGATTTGACTGCTGTGGCCCTCTACAATATGAAAAATTTGATTTAAAAACCATCCCCTTTGCTATCAGTAAGGACCGCCCCCGCCCTCTCCAAACTAATATACCACAGAACATGAGAGCACAGGGGCAGCACCTACTGAAATCAGGAACCAGTAAGGGGAAAACATCTGGTGGCCAGCACCTCTAACAGAGAAATTAAGATCCCCTCCCCTGAGAAATACACAAGTAATAAATTAAGATGAGCATGGCTGGCCTAGTGGCATGGAAGGCTGAGGCATCATGCTGTACCTCCTGCCACGCCGGCGACACATGTTCATGGGGTGAGTGGGTCATCGGGGGTTGGCCAGGGAGGGAGGGAGAGGATCGAGCATCCAGGGGCAGCTCCCCTCTCCCAGGGATGGTGGGGAACATGCACCAGCACTTGCCTGACCCCTAGCAGAGGCTAGGTGTTGGCATGCCGTGTCCCTGACGTGGGGGGCAGAGGAGGAGCAGCCAACCAACGGGCAGTGTGCGGTCATGTATTCTACATGCCACTGTCAGCATTGCAAGAAAAAGTGGGAAGGCAGCATCTGGCCGCATGGCATGAATACCGTCCACCGCAGGTGCCGTCGCTGAGATGACACCTCCCTGGCTGGATCCATTTCTTGGTGGGTTGAGTCGCTCCCCATCACCCTGCCATGAAGAGTTTGTCATGGGAGCATAAGGGAGGTGGTCTGATCCTTGGGCGATGGCACTGGGCGGGGGGGGGCGAAAGGAAGGAAAGAGTCAGCCAGGACCATGGGGGAGAAAAATAATAAAAAAAAATTAATAAGAGTGGATATTTTGAAGTCCTTATGAGGTAAGATGCGGCTGGGGGACTTAAGGAAAGCACTGCACCTGGTGCGTTTTAAAGTTGGCAACTCACATTGTGCTGTTTTTTACACTTAAACAACTCAAGAGCAACTTTTATGAAATGTTTTGCAACAACTGGCATACATCTGCAGGTCTGTTACAATGCAATGCCAAACTGAGTTGCAATTCTTATGCAACAGTTTTTTGCAAGACTTTGTGTAAGATCCAGTAACACTTATACAACTCATAAAGAAATGCTAAAAGAAACAAGTTTGTGAGGCATTTTAATGCAAATCGTACTCTAATTTACTACAGAGAGCTCAGTCTGTACATTCCAGGCTGAAGTTACATGCACCAATAGTGAGTGATTCTGCTCAAGGCACGCCTGAAAGCAGTGAGGATAATTTAAGTCTGGAATGTCTCTCTATATTCCCAGGGCCCCTAGAGTTTTCATTAATGAATGAAGAGCATATAAACATTCACACAGTTCAATTTAGTCTGATTAAGCAGCCAGGAAGAAAATACTTGAAATTTTATTTAATTTGCTGTATAGATGGTCAAGGGTGAGCTGTTCCTTTGTAATGTGCCCTATCCTCTTTAAAGAAGTATATTCTGTATGGACCAAGAGAAACTAGGTGCTTTGAGAACATAAAACTTTTTACGAAAAATGTAATGTATTGCTACTTGTCAGAAGTTCCATTTTGTTTGATAAACATGACTGTGTCTACTTAATTACCTCTACCCCCACCTCAGCACACAAAAGCGTGCACGCACACACACCACACACACACACAGGATTTTATACTTTAATAGTAGTGTGGTTGAACATTAAAACCCTTCTTTTAATGGAGGGCAATTATAAAGGCCTCAGGCAATACTTACAGAAGTACAGTGGCAGTGCAGCAGAGGACGACAACAGAGATATGAAATTATATGCCCATTTATAAGATGAACAAATTTATTTTGCAAACATAATATTCAAGACAGATGCAAACAGCAATATAACGAGGGACACTGATTCCATCCCAATGTTTCATACTGAGTGCATTTCCAGCACAGTGATGCCTCCTGTCAAAGCACACTGAATGCAAAATGTGCAGGTGGTTTTGTCTGTTTTCTCTTGTGGGTCACACCTGGAAACAAGCCTTGGCCCAATCTGCCTTTTCTGGTTACCAAATTTCAATAAATCAATAAATAAATCATGTCTGTTTGGAGTACTGCATGATGTACAATAAATTTGTTTGGCATCTAACTTTTAAACTTTTAAAGGGAAACAGCACCAAGGGCTCCCACACTCAAGTGTGGGGCTGTTCTCAATGTGCACTTTGGGCCCCATATTCAGAAGTGGATGGCCGCAGTGCAGAAGTGCCTGCACCACATATCTGAAATGTGCCATCACAAAACAATGGAATATTCAGAAGATGCGCCGTGAGATGCGATCATGCATGTCTGGCTGAATATCTCAAACATGCACAATCATGCAACAGAAAATGTGTGATGCAGCAGGGCACTTTTGAATGTGGGAAACCACGCACAATAGGCAGGGACTGTGATGCAGAAACAGTGAAAGGAGCCCAATGCACTGGTGCATGTAGAATGGGTTGTGGCGCAACAGGGCAGCACCCCAGGGAACAGGAGAGACACAATGGCACACCATAGTGGCCAAAATGCCCTGACACAGGGCCACCAAGTGCCCAGTACAATGCACCACACAGATGTTACCAACAGTGGGGATGGTCATGCACACCAGCCATTGCTGATGCACACGGCCATGGATAGGGTACCACTGCAATGGGCGTGTCAGTGGAGAGGGCTGAACACCAAAGCAGAGTGACAACAGTGCAGACATGCCTGAAGAAACAATGACACAGTGCACGACCAGCCCAGCACCAGAATGGCCAGGGGCAGGGACCCACACAGGAGCCCACACTGACAGCGAGACATGGCCACTGACAGTGCAGGATAGAACAACATGGCCAATGACAACAAGAGGGGCACAGTGCCACCACAGGAAACCAGCGCAAAGGGACTCAAAGACCTGTGGCAAGAACCTCATGCAACCAGTGCAGCGAAGTCAGGAACGGACACATCGTGGCCCACACCCTGGTGACAGGGTGTGTTGGGTGAGGTGACAGCAGTCACACACCTGTGCAGTGGTGTCCATGAGGATGTGGGCCACATATGCCAAACAGCAGGTAGCAACAACAATGGAATAAAGCAACACACACACATACACACAGCCATGTCAAACACAAATAAAAGCTTTACTGCTGTCATCACTGGAACCAAAAACACCGGTATGCAAACCATAGAACATATTCACAGGTACAAGAAAATGCAGTAGAAAAGTATGAAAACAGGGGAACACTATTTACAGAACAACAATAGGGGACTGAGGGGAAACAGTGAACATGGGATGCGGGGAAGGGGGACTAAATACATGAAAAGAATCCAGGGTGTGAGTGCGGGGTGAACAGTGCCATTGCACAGCTAACGTGCCACAGCGGCATGGTGGCATGAACACCTAGGGCAAGGTGCATCAAGATGCTGTCTGATGGTTGACACTGTCCGGCCTATTGAGTGGATAGCCCGCACGGCAACACCCAGCCTAATATAGATGGTCCACAGGATGTCCCTTGAGGTGGCTTATCTCCCTCTTCTGAGCAGGCATCCCTGGGTCCTCCCGCCACTGACACTGGTCCCTGTGGTGGCAACACATCCTATGGGAGGAAACAGACTAACAAAATACAGCCTCAGTGCAACAGTCAGCCATTCCTGGACAGAATGCCCCCCAAGCCATGTTGGTTATGTGCAGACATGAGGGACAGTGCTCAGGGCTGCCACACTGCCATATGCAAAAATTACAGGCAATATGCCATGGAAATGTGCTACACATAGCACACTGCATGGGATGTGGGTGAGGAAACAGGCAATGGCAGGGCAGGACATGAAGAAAACATGGCAAAGGGACATGTGGATGTGTTTCACGTGGCGAGGCACAGTGGTCCCCTCAAAAGCACCAGCACATGTGTGTGATGGCCACTAGTGGGCAACCCCCACCCCAGGTGTACTAGAGGCAACACTGCAGATGTATTAAACTGCTCACCAAAGGCCACACATGCAAGCATGTATGGACGGCATGCAGCATGCACATATGCGTGGCCCATCCACAACTGCCACACACCTGGGGAACACACAGAGAAAAGTGCGCCTGGGTACAGCCACATGGGTGGCCACACAGGGGCAGACAATGGCAACAGCATGCCTACAAGAGACTGGTACAAAGCCATGGGGGGGTGTACAGACACACACAGGACAACTGGACATGCAGGTGCCAGGGAAACACCCTTGGGGCATACCAGCAGGGCCCTTCCATAGAGTGTGTCCACGTGCATGTACCCAAACACTGTCCCTGATGTGCCAATGAGCAAGCCACAACCACAGACAGCCCACAATGGCACTTCCTGCAGCATCGCATGGCAACACACATGTACAACCCATATGGGATAGAAGGTCCCATAGGCAAGCTGGGTGCATGCTAAGGACCCTGCCACAGAAGGTGCGCCAAGCAGCTGACAGCCCTCACTGGTCACAACAGGCACACAGGGTCTGGAACACGCAGCCACACACTGTGGATGGAGGTGACCACTACAAGAGGCACAAGCAATGGCAGTGGACATGTCTGCACATTGGTACAGCACCCTGGGCTGTTCCAGTGCACATGGACTGGTGGCAAAGGTTCCCACCGTGAAGCACACAGTTGGATGGCATAGGGCGCCACACACAGACCTATGTGCACCATCACCAGAACACCCTAAGGCACTCCTGGCAGCTCACAGTGATGACCAGGAATCCATAGACACAATAGGATGATTGGAACAGGTATCATGTAGGCCGACATTCACAGAATCCAGGTGCCCAATGGAGGGGTCGTACATGGACATGACCCAGCTACACTGCAGGCCAAGACGACACTGGCTACACACTGCACAATGGATGGTGGCAGCAACACAGATGGCCACATGTACTGTGTCGTCTGAATGGACAAGGGGTGTCAAACCCACATTTGTGTGGCACTCACATAGTGCTCTGTGACATGGTGGTGTGGACCGGCATGACTGGATGATGGACAACAGCCAACCATGAACAGTGTACAGTGGCAACACACAGCCATGGACAGTGCTGGATGCAAGACAGGGCTGGTGGTGTGTGGAGGTTCACAACCACAAATGGTGCCCAAAGTGGGAAAAGTAGGGCAGCCACACACCACCTGTAGCGGGCCACTGTCTACACCATTTAGGTGTCGTACATACGGCATGGCCATGGCAACACAGATGGCCTGCTGTGGTGGTAGTGGCCAGTACACACTGCCATACGGGAACTGTACCAAACCATAATGGCAGTGGCACATTCCACAGCAATGGGGAAATGTGTGCCAGGCAGTGTGCAAGGTGCTGTGTTGGGATGTGGAGTAATGGACTTCTGCAGTGCATTGCAACACCATGCTGCATAACAGTGTTGGAAGCGGCATGTGGTGCAGGCCCACACACATGCCACTGACCACACAGCGTGGGATACATAACAGTGGGTGCACCATGACTGACTGCTCTATGCAGTACCCTGCGTGGTCAGTGTGGTTTTCCCATCCCCATGTCCAGACACACTGGACAGTGCAGGGTACACAAGGGGCTGACAGTGACGCATACCCAACATTCAGCAATACACTGCCACCACATGTGTGTGGTACCTGCATCCCATGTGCATGCACAAGCCACATGCCACGGACAACAATGGGCACTGCAGACCCCCCATGGCCCCAGGCAACATGTAACACCACATGCACACTCACCTGATGCTCAGCGTGGTGCCAGGTGTGCCACTCCCTTCTGCCCGGTCTTCTTCCTGACATCATCTGCATGCCTGCGTGCATCCAGCCATGCCCATCTGACCCCCTCCCTGTCTGCAATGGGAATACAATGACAAGGGAACAATTAACATCATGCCTTAGCACACCTTCACCCCCCCAAACACTCACGTGCAAGGCAGGTATGTGAACACCTCAAAAACCCATGGCACAATGCACGCATCCCCGCAGTTGCACACCATACAGTGTACAGGCACAGTGGCATGATATATGGCTGTACAATCCACCACCTATCACTAGTGCCCATACAGTACATCACCAGTAGATGGTGCACATGTGATGTATGTGCACCATGGTGCCCTGCTAGATACTGCGGTGGGCCACCAGGCCCATGCCATGTGTGTCATGACACGTGTACCCTGGCACACAGCACATGGGGACAGGCAACATGGGTTGGGTCCGCCATGGGGTACACCACCAGTGTGCATCATGGACACCATATACACAAGTGCTGAACACAGTACCCAGCCTGCATCCATGTGCAGCCTACAGTGGACCCACAAGCCGGCGTACTGGCACATATTTGCGTCCCATACCAGACAGTGTGTCACCTCTGTAGTCTGCTGTGCCCCACACTGATAGCTGGTGTTGCCCGCCATGGTGTGGCTGTGGTCCTGCACTGCTGTGCATATGCCCCCTGGGGCGCCGGGCCAGATAGTGGCACACACAGCATACTGTACTCCACCACACCAGTACACAGTACCAGTCAAGGTAGGGAAACAGTGTGACAAGGCATCAGGTAAAGCAAATAGGATGCTGGGATGTATAGGCAGGGGCATCACCAGCAGGAAAAGGGAGGTCATAATTCCGCTATACAAGACACTAGTGAGGCCCCACCTGGAGTACAGTGTACAGTTCTGGAGACCATACCTACGTAAGGACATAGACAGGGTAGAGAAGGTTCAGAGGAGGGCAACAAAGATGGTGCATGGATTGCATCACAGGTCCTATGAAGACAGGTTGAAGGAACTGAACATGTACTCCCTGGAGGAGAGGAGGAGAGTGGGATATGATAGAGACATACAAGTATCTTACAGGGAGGAACAGGGTGCAGGAAAACACTATTTTAAGAGAAAAGATGTTTCAGAACTAGAGGGCATGGGATGAAGTTGGAGGAGGACGATTCAGAGGAAACATGAGAAAGAATTTCTTCACAGAACGGGTGGTGGACAAGTGGAACACCCTGCCAGAGGAAGTGGTGGGGGCTGAAACAATCACGGGATTTAAGAATGCATGGGATAGACATAAAGGAATTCTAGAGGTCAGGGGTAAGGGGACATAGACTTCTAGAAAAACAAACTGAACTTACAAGCTCAAATGGGCAGACTGGGTGGGCCATAGGCCCTTATCTGCCGACACTGTCTATGTATCTATGTATCTATGTACACATCCACCGACCACTACTGGTGGCATGCCACAGGCCACAATGGACAATGGCTGCCACTGCAACACACCTGTCAGTGTACAGTACCCTGAATGGCCACACATACACATTGCATACATACCTGGGTGAGGCATTGTTTCCCTTCACAATATGTCCCTCAGGTGGTCCATCTTTGCTTGGTCTCTGTGGCCAAGGTCACAAAACCTGTGCTGGCACTACTCCTCCATTCGAGGTATGCCAGTCCTCTGTGTAAAGCATCTAGCAAGATTGACCCACACTTGTGACCTGGCCACCTGAAGCTCCTCCTGGCCGAAGACCTGTCCATCCAAGGGTGGCATCAGTATGGGTAGCATATGCCATTTCAATATACTGTGCTCATGTTGTATCCTGCAATGCAAGTTATGCCAGGCCTCTGAGCCATGCCAGTTGTGTGATAGGCTACACATGGTCGATCTTGCACAGCCATCGCGTGCGCTATTGGGATACACAATAGCAGTACCATGGTGTATTACTGCACATGCACGGTAGCGACAGGCCACACAGTAAACAGAAGTCACATACCCCTGCAACCATCCATGCGCGGCTTTGGCGTGACACCATATTGGGGAGGTCAGCTGATGCCACGACCACAGCCATCCATGTGGTGCACGTAAGTGACCATGCGCTGTACATGCCTGCCATGCATGTATGCCATGTGGTAGCATCTGTGTGATGCACTGTTCCTGACATCAGTTCTCTGTGACTGCGCAATGTAGTAACGTGTGCGGCTATCGCACATGCAACAGTGAAGAGACGCAATGGGTGTATGTGGTGCACAAATAAATGCCCGGTGCACATTGGGATGTGCCAGGTGCAAATATGCAGTATTCAGCCAGGATATGCTAATTGCCTCATTGCACATTCTTGGCCCAATCCAGACATTTCCATTACATTATAGGGAAGACCTCCACTCATTTGCACGTGCTGTGCCATAAATGAGCAGGCCTGCGCCACCCCACCACACAGGTGGCCGAGAGGTACTGCAACCTTGAAGGCAGGTGTGTTTACTCTGTTATAGTGTGTCTGTTCTGGTACTCCGCATGGTGCACATTGCATGCCACTGATGCTGTACCTTTCCCTGTGTCTATCTGTGTTTACCCCAAGCACCAGAATAGAGCCTGAGCAAGGCATATGTCGGTAAAGATCGAATTTTACACAGAATGAGCTATCGACCCTAATCGAGGCCTACAAATTGCTTGAGGAACTCCTGACCCGGAAGATGGGGATACAACAGAAATGGGCACAGGGCTGGATGGAGGTGGCAGAGGCCATCTATGCACATGGTGTCTACAACAGGACACCACAGGAGTGCATAAAGCGCATCAATAGTGAATGTCACCACTGCAAGGAGTGACTGGCCCAGGCCCGTGCCTCACGTAGTGCTATGGGTGGGGGTCCTTCCACTGACCCTGCCATGACAGCGCAGGAGGCTGTCATGGCCACCACACTCAGCTGTGTTTCTGTTGAGGGCGTATCCGGTGGTGGCTTTGATGCCGGAGGTGACCCGTCACTGCACTGTGAGTATGCAATACACAGGTCATGTACAGTCCTGCATGTGGTGTTCACAGGTGGTGTATGGTATGTTATACAGTCTGTGTAGCACTGTGTGGCCACAGAATTGTGGCCGCTTGTCACCTCTGCATACCTGTGGTGTAGGCAAGCATGGCCTCCGTACATGGGTGAGCCCGGCCTTGTTGTGGAACAATACCATCCGTTTTCACTTATGTCTGCAATCACTTGCACCTGTGTGTGGACAGTACGACTGGCACCTAGGTATTGTGTAGGTATTGCCCTCTGAGATCTATGGTGGTGGTGGTGTTTGTATGACATGTTCAGTGGGCTGAGGTGACACATGCTGACTGCTGTGCAGGCTGCTGGGGCATACAGGGGGTGGGGGTGGGAGGGATGTTTAGGCAGTGCCTCACATGTTTTGTTGTGTGGCCACACGCATACTGCCCGACAACCCCTCAATGCAGTATGGCATGTGTGCCATTTATCCTTCACAAATTGTCCTGCCCGTGTGTGTTACCACCTGCACACCTGTGACACATGTGCTGCTCCATGTGTCTGTTTTTGTTCTGTAGCCATAGACATGCAGCCCTAACCATGTTCCCATATTTTTCCTCCACAGCCCTGTCACTTCTTAGGACTGGTGCAGCTTCACGGGAACAGCCACAGGGACAGCAGGCCAATGTACCCATGTCTACATCATTGGCCAGTGTTGTGGCCACAGCTGTGAATGCACCCGCACAGGGGGAGGGGTACACTGATGACATTACTGATGATATCCCTCAGTCTGGAATTGATCTCCTGGATGACCTTGAGGAGCTCACCTAGGACATGGAGGAGAATGACGCCATCCAGTTGTACAGCATCATCCCCGACACCATCTACTTTCTTGACATTCTGGATGCCACGCAGTCAGCATCTGACAGCAGCACCCATCCCAGGACATCACATGCACAGAACGTTGGCCAGCACATGCCAGCTGCCATGGTGTAGGCTGTGGGTGGACCAGGCCAGGCCTTTACCATGCAAGCGGGGTGCAGTGTCACCCTGCCACAGGGTGATGTGGACCAGAAATGGCATGAACGGGCACGTGGGCAGGCTGACCTGGCATGCAGTGGATGTGCATGCACACTATCACAAGGCCAACAATGGCCTGCTGTGTAGCAGCCACAGGAGATGTCAGTCTCACAACAGGCCACAATCCCCCCTGCTTGGCACCCCCCCCAACACATGTCCCCCAATGATGACCTGCCAGAGCACACATGGCTACTGCGGGCCTCTGTAGAGAGCCAGGTGGTGCACAGGAAATCTGTGCAGGGGTTCTGGGTGCAGGTGGATCTTCTTGATGAGCTGGCATACGTTCAGCATGCTGAGGTCATAGAGGAGTTACACCTCCTGTGGGTGGACATGACCGAAGCCTCTGCGAAATAGCGCAGGTCATATAGGAGGGTTGTGCAGCCATGGCCCTACATTCCTGCAGGACCACCTGCCGCACGTCGGGCAAAAACCCCAACTCCCCCACCCTGTCACGGTGTGTGGGCATGTTCCACATGCTGTCTATGCCCTTGCATTACCAAACACCTCTGGCTGCGGTGTGTGGTTCTCAGCACCATCATCTACACGCAGCTGGTCCCGGGCACATGGTTCAACACCCTCAGGGGTGCAGTCTTTGCCCCTTGTGGCACAGGGTCTCCCACAGGGGTCACCTGTGCCTGTGGTGTGTGGCCACACATGTGTCCATGGTGGCCGCACACAGACACACTGAGGTGTCCCAGGCACTGTTGGCCTGCCCATGCTGCCTCACGGATGTTGCTAGGTGAACATCATCCCAGGTCTGCTCAGGTCTGTGTGCTGTCCACACCCTATCCACATGGTGTCCCACATGCACACACCCACCCCTGTGGCATGTTTGTGCCATCTGTGTGGCTTCTGGGCCATAGATGTGGGCCACGGTGTCGTGGTGGGTGACATGGGCATGATGAGTGAGGCTTTGGCCTACTGATGTGGGTCTGTTCCACTGGTCTATCTCTGACCCATGCCATCACTCCACATTCACCTGTGTGAATCCATGGCATTGTTGCCCCTCATGTGGACATGTGTGCATGTTCATGTGTGCATGTTCACTGTGCACACGTGTTTTCACGGCACACTGCTGTGACTGGGTCTGGCTGCATCACCATGGGGTGCACTGTGCTTCTGTTTTACCTGCGCCTGTGTGCATGCCTGCATTGTCACGACTGCCTATGGTACTCACCTTGGTGGGCCAAAATGCTCCTGCAGGATGGTGTCCCTGTGTCATCGTGCCCTCAGGGCCAGTCTTGGGTCCCTCCGGTGCAGCGCTGGCTGCCCACCGTCATCCTGTGGCTCATCATCCTCTGCACTATTGTCCTCAGGTACCTGGACATCAATTCCATGGTCAATGGCTATGTTGTGTAGCATGCAACAGGCCAGGAATACACCACAGGCCTTGTCTGGGCTGTACTGTAGGGCACCACCGGACCTATCCTGACATCTAAATCACATCTATAGCATGCCAAACACACACTCAGTGATGTTCTTGTCACAATGTGTGCCTCGTTGTACCTCTCCTCTGCTTCAGAAGTGGGCCACAGTATGGGGTGAGCAACCATAGCCGGAGGGGGTAGGCACTGTCACCTGTGTGGGGGAAGGGAATATGTTAGTCTACATTACACATTCATGGCAGTCCCAACCCATTTTCTGTGTCCGTTGGATGGCCCTGCCTGCACAGTACACCTGTCACTGGTTTCCCCTGCATGCGCCCTCACACGCCTCCATGACACCCTCCCTGCTGTTCGGTGGCCATTGTCACTGCCACCACAGCATGCATGGAATCTGTTCTGTGGTGCACGGCTACAGTGCAGCCTGTTATCACCACATGGCACTGTCAGTTCCCACTACACTGCCTCTCACACAGTGACATGATTGAACACTGGCTGTCTGCACCCCTGTTGCCTATGCCTGTTGCAGTCCTTCACATGCACGACTATGCTGCCTGGACCCACAGTCTATTGTCTGTCATGTTGCGGGCCCCTCTCTGACACCCTCATCCCATCCAGTGTGCCACATGTCTGTTGGCTGTTACGACAGCTCTTTCATATTGGTCCACCCCCTACACAGCCACCGGCAGTGTTTTCTGCTGATGTGTGGGCATCATTCTCGGGGGGGGGTAGGTACCACTCACCCAATAGATGGCCACTGGATATCTCTCTGGACTAAAACTGGTGCTGCAGGACCATCTGATGCCAAACATAGGCATCATGAGCACTCCCAGGGAAGTGGGAACAGACATCCTGGGTCGTGCCTGAAAATAGGCAATTTTATTGTCTAGCACACCCACCCAGTAAACAAAAACTAAATAAAATTGGTGAAGCGCCCTGTGGCATTGCACACCACCTGGCAGTTCAAGGAGTGGTACCCCTTTCTGTTGATGTATATCTCCTTATAACCACCAGGTGATGCTCAGATTGCTACGTGTGTACAGTCAATGCCCCCTAGCACACCTGGCATTCGTGCAACCCTTTGGAAGTGCTGCATTGTTTCTGTATGCTCCGCTGCTGTGCTAGGGAATCGTATGAATTCCATAGCATGGGGCAGCAGGGCAATGAGGAACTGAGTGAGGAGCTAGGACGTGGCAGACTAGCTGATACCAGTGGTGTCGCCCACTGGTATCTGGAAGGTGCCTGCGGCGAGCAGGCACAGTGCTGCTGTCACCTTTGTCTCCACCATCATGGTGTGACTTCTGTGTGTAGGTGCCTGCAGATCCTCATGGAGGAGCTTACAGAGCTAGCTGTCTCAGAATTGCTCTGTTGAGCCGGTACTGGCCCATAATGTCTGTGTCACTGAGCTGTTTAAATGTGACACGGTTCCAGTACCATCTCTGGTGGGCATACTACCTATGGGGCCTTCTGCGTCCATGTTGCTGTTGTCCCCATCTCCTCACATCAGCCATGACAGCTGCCATGTAGAAGGCTGACCCACCATTGTTGTTACAGTGCTGCAGACAACCTATGGGTAGCTTGGCCATTTAGGCCATCTTCTTATAAAGCTATCTTTGTGCGGAGCATTTTTGAGATGTGAGGCACATGCTCTGCTCATTTCGGCTGAATATTCACATGCGCAGCACATTCATGTGCCTGCCCCCCTTATGTGGGCAGCATATATTATTTCTGTGCAATCACGCAGTCAGATTTGTGTGGTGCATCTCTCCAGTTTGAATATCATGCTCCGGCACTTCCCAGGGTGCAAGAGAGATTGCTACAGCAAGGAACATACAGGCTCAGCTCTTCCACATGATTGATGTACTTCTACATCCTGCTTGCTCCATGTGGGAGGAATTGGTTCTAGTACAAAGTGTGAGGTGTTCACTCTGTTCTTTGCTGACAAAGTGTCCTCCATTAGGTCTGAGGTTTCCTCTGGTGCCTCTCATGGGGATTGCAGAGTTCTCTCTGTGACATGCCAGGGTACTCCTTTGCTATGGGCTGAGTTCAACCCAGTTGGGGTGGAGAAGGTGATAGAGCTTGTCTCGATGCTGCGGCCAATACATTGTGATCTTGACCCAGGTCCAACCCAACTTTCGGTCAGATGTTTGGACCTGATTGGATCTGTGGTTGCTGAGATTGTGTGGATTTCCTTGAGGAATGGGGTCTTCCCATCAGTTCTGAAAGAAGCCTTGGTTAGGACCCTATTAAAGAAATCCTCATTGGACCTGGACTGCCTCGGCAACTACAGACCGGTCTCTAACCTCCCAGTTTTAGGGAAAGTTATAGAAAAGGTGGTGGCCATTCAGCTTGAGAGGTGGCTCACCTCCTCCTCCACCTACAGGGTTTTTCAGTCTGGGTTTAGGGCCAGGCACAGCACGGAGACTGCCTTCATGAAGGTGCTGAATGACCTCCTGATTGCGAGAGACAGGAAAGAATGTACCATCTTGATCCTCTTGGATCTCATGGCAGCTTTTGATACCATGGACCATGAGGTGCTGCTCAACCGACTGCGGTTTTGGTGTGGCCTGCCCGGTACAGTCATTCATATGGTTCAGCTCATACCTGACAGGCAGGTTACAGAGGGTGGTGATGGGCCTTGCCTCATCTAACCCAAAGTTTCTGACCTGTGGAGTTCCGCAGGGGTCGGTCTAGTCACCTCTGTTGTTTACAGTATATATGCTGTCGTTGGGGGACATTATCAGGTGGCATGAACTGGGTTTTCACTGCTATGCAGGTGATACCCAGCTATACCTGTCCTGCGCACTGGGCAGCCAGATGGAAGTCACCATGCTTAGCAGCTGCCTGGCTGAAATCCAGACTTGAATGATTCATAACTGGTTAAGACTCAACCCAGACAAGGTGCTGGTGGTGGATCTGGGTCATTGTGGTGGGGATGGTACTCCGTGGGATCCCCCTGGTTTTGTACTGTGGGGACACCTCTAGTCCCATCTCAGCAGGTTAAGGATCTGGGTGTGATTCTTGATGATGGCCTAACATTTCACGCTCAGGTGTCGTCCGTCATTGACAGTGGATTTTATCATCTGAGGAATGTTACCCAGATCCGACACCTTCTTGCCACCTGAGGACCTGACCTCACTGGTACACACTTTTTTTACATCTAGGCTATATTACTGCAATGCCCTTTACCTTGGGGTTTCTGGAGGTAACCTCCACTGGCTGCAGCTCATGCAGAACGTGGTGGCTTGTTTATTGACAGGCACGCATAGGTTTGATCATATTACGCCTGTTCTCCATGAGCTGCACTGGCTGCCAGTCAGATGGAGGATTATCTTCAAGGTTGGGTTACTGACCTATAAGGCCCTACTTGGTAGGGGACCAGCCTAATTGCAAGATCTCCTTGTGCCTCATTGCCTGCCCTGGGTTCTCCATTCCACTGAAGGTTGCCTCCTTAGGGTCCATAGGGTGAAGTTACGATATTCTGGTGATCATGCATTTTCAGTAGCCGCATCCACCCTATGGAACTCCCTTCCTCAACAACTTCAGGAGGCACCCTTGGTGGAATCCTTTAAAAAGGGTTTAAAAACCTTTTTATTTGACCAGGCATTTAATGTTTTAAATACTGAATTGTATATTAATAGACAGCTTTGTATTTCGCTGTTCGCTCTATATTGGATGTTGCCTTCAGAGGGGGTGCTATATAAATAAAATATCTATCTATCTATCTATCTTTCTATCTATCTATCTATCTATCTATCTATCTATCTATCTATCTATCTATCGCCATTTTGGGCCATGCATCTCTTTTGAATATGCGGGTCTTCGTGTGCAAAAACATTTTGGTTTACTGTAGTATAGTAGACTGTATCAGACTAATTTTGCTTAGTCGTAGACTGGCATCTTCCTTTACTACATATCCTAGAATCCCCTGCAGATGACATCAGAGCAGTAGGCAGCAGTGAGAAAATTTAGCAGCCTGCAGTGCATGTTACAGTTTATATAAGCTTTTTTTGTTTGCTGGTACCACTGTTCTCCATAGGCTATGTACAGCCACAGAGGACTGTACTTAGCCCCTGGAGAAAAACATGCCTGGAAATCATCTGATTGGAGATTATAAAAGCTCTACCATCCACTGCAGGCTATTGAATCTCCCACTGCTGCCTACTACTCTGATGTCAGCTGCAGGGGATTCTGGGATTTGTAGTAAAATATGCCAGTCTACAATTAAGTGAAATTAGTCTGATGCAATCTACTATAATAAACAGTAAGTAAACCAAAATGTTTCTGTCCACAGAGTGAACACTGGAACCAGCCCCACTCTTGAGTGTTGGGTCCTTTGTGCTGACTGTTAATATTATTTAACATTTTGCACATCAGGATGGGCAGCATTATCTATTTTGCAAGAGGTTTCTGGGGAGACAGACACAGCAGTAGAGTTGTTATAAGTAAAGATGATACGTAAGCAATAACCCACGACAGAATGTGGGGTTATAGGCATTTAATCCACACCTGGGGTGTGTTGTGAGGCATGAGACCACAGGCCAAGTGTCCTCACAGCGCCCCAGGCATGGATTAAATGCCTATAACCCCACACCCTGTCATGGGTTACTGTGCTTATAACATGGGTTACCTCACCCATAGCACAGAACCCCCAAAAAAATAGGTGTTGTTCCTCTTTTCCTACCTAAAAGGCATATTATCCTTCTGTTGTGCAAAGTAGTCCCTTAGAAAATATGTTTAAGCTATCTTTTTTATGGATTTTCATGGGTAACTATGTGTCTTATTATATAGTACCTGTTCTGTCTCATGGTTTACAATGTAGCAGTGGACACCAGAATGCCATGGTATTATTTTCTGAATGACTGTTACTGGCTATCTCTGTGTGTCAGATAGCTGTGGATTAAACTGCTAGTTTAATGCATGGTTGTTGTTGGCAGCGTAGTTCAATGATACTGACTTGGAATCCCATGTAAAATGTCTGTTCCTCCACCCCAAACTGCATACCTGAAACATTCACAGAGAGAGAGCGACGACAGTACAGGAAATCTGAAGCTCTGATCAAATGTCACTACCTGTCCCCGCTATGGCCTCTAATTACCGCGATGCACCTCTTCTTGTACCAGGGAAAATTCAGAACAAACAGCACAGCTGCGGCCGGTCAGCAGTGTCCTGCTGAGCTCTCTCTCTCTTAACTTGTCACTCACACATCAGAACCCGATCACTCTTTCAAGTTGGGGCCATTGACATTACAAATCACAGTCTCTCTCTCGCTGTCCATGCGGGTGGTAAGCTATGCTGGGCGGGTGGGTGGTGACTGAATTCTGCTGAGCTCCTATTCCCGCTCCACTCCCAGAACTGCCTCCCAGTCACAGTGCAAGTGTGGCTGCTGAGCGATGCTGGGCGGGTGAGCGGGTGGGTGGTGAGCTGCTGCCAGCAACCTAGAAACTGTCCACAGTCGCACAGTCCATATCTCACAATAACAGACACAGACAGAGCCATGGGGGGCTGATGGCTGCAAGCCTATAAAGCCATGTCAAGAATGTATGGCTGACAGGATGCCCTTAGAAGAAAAGCACAGTGGATAACTGTTATGCACAAAGAACTGTCACACATACACTCCTGATGTGATGTGTCACATTTCTTGTGCATACCAGTGCTTGCTAACCTGTGCTTCACGCCCCCAAACTATGCTGCTCACTTTCTCTGTGTCCCTGTCTCTCTCGCTTGCTTGCCCACTCGCCCATGATTTGTGTCCTGCCAACTACAAACTCGGACTCGGGGGGCGGGGGGGAGTAAAGTACCAGATACAAAGTTCACTTCTCGTGAATTCGATGTGGGACTGCGGTACAGCTGCCAAGTCAAGAGGCACAAAAAGACAGAGCACACTGCTGGAACTACACTTCACACTGTGCTTCACATGTTCCGATCTGAGTGTCTCTCTGTGTCTCACAGTGGTGGTCACTGTGGTTCCATCGCTCTCTCTATCTGCAGCACTTGCCTCACTTGTGTGTAGCTTTCCGTTGGCTGCTCTCTGTAGGGCTCTGTACGTGGCTCCCTTTCTGTTTCACTTTCTCCTCACTTGTTTCTTTGCAGCATGGTGGATCTCACAGAAGATGCACAGCTGTGTCACTTATGAGGGTAGAGCCTACAGAACATGCATGGCTCTGTCTCTTAGGACAGGGGGTCAGAGGGTCCTAGTGAGCTGCTGAAACAACTTGGAGTACTGTTTGGAGGACACAGACAAGTGACCTCTGTCATCTATAACTGCCCCTGGAGAATGTGTCATGCCTGATAGCAACTACCCAATTCCCAGTGAGAAGACATCTACCCTTCTACAAATTCCCAACTTCTACGCTATCCTTCTATATGCTTACTGTGGGTTGTTGGTTGCCATATGTTGACAGAAAATGGCTTCCATGTCAGGACACTTATCTTTCAGCCACTGATCTATATATTCTTCACCAAATAAGGAGAAATTTATCTCCATTGTGTCCATTTCTTCATAAAATATCTAGGTCTCCTCGACTCGCTAAGTACAAAAAAAATGGCTACTTTTGAAAAGTAAATGAGGAGATTCTGCAGATACCTCCACTTTGTTAGCAGGCTTTCCAGAAACTGACAAAAAGGATCCAGCAGGTTAACCATGGATTAAATAGGGAATTTAATCCATGACCACCTGACACAATCTGCCCAATTACAGGTCTTGCCTAAGGTAACCCATCTTATAAAGCCAATTATATAATGGAGAGGAGAAATCCCAGAAGTTGATTGGCTGAAGCAGACTTTGACCTGTCACAAAATCTCACAATATCATCACAGTCCAAAACTGATTACCAAGATCAGCCATTTACAAGCACTTTAGGGCCATTTTATAATCACAATAATACACTCCAGGGTGTGGTATATCATGGGATATCATCAAGCCTCGAGTGCATGAGACATTTGGCCTGTGGCCTCGTGCCTCATACTGCACCAGAGGCATGACAATATCTCATGATATACCACACCCTGGAGTGTATTATTGCTTAATTATTGCACAGAAATAGGTATAATTATTCCTGCAGATGAAGGAGGGCAGACATAACGAACAAAGAATTCATTATGATCTTAATTTCTGTTACTAATAAGTAAACATTCCCAGCTCACAATTTACAGAAATAATATGGCCATCTGTGGGTTTTCATCAGTATTCTCAGCTGGTTTTAAACATTATTGTTTCCTAATGTCAGAGAGCAAGGTCTATACCATGTTAGTTTAGACTCACAAGAAACATGATGTTAAACAGATGTTCAAACATAGCTGAAAATGCAGATGAAAACCTTGGGATGGCCAAATTACAAGGAGTGCTCCTTTTAATTATTTAATGTCTGAAAACAATGCTAACGTCAATTCAAAACAGAGACAAAGGATCTCTTACAACACAAGAGAACAAGGGTGGTCTAAAATGGAATAGGAAGGTATACCATACCAAATCTGTCATCGTGACATGCAGTGCCACTGTAACATATGTTCTAACTTATATAATACTAGAACAACAAAAAATGTACAACTAGAAATACCAAACTGCAAAAATAACTTCCCTGAAGCAAACAGATTTTAAACATTTGTGAAAACCAAGAATAATCTTCCAATGACTATACTGTACATTGAATGGCTAGGGCCATTTAAATGTGTCTTGGGACTGCATTTCAATCACTATAAGATATGAAAATGCTTCAAATAGTTAGTAGCTATTTTATCATGACATGGTTATTATATATTATGACATGGTGTTTATGTACTGAATAATTGCTATTGTATTACATGTAATGTGTTGTTGTAGTTTAATATGAATGGGTCACCTTTGAAAATAGGAACTTTTGCCTTAAGGTTTTTCCCTATCAATGAATTCCAAAATTTAAATTCATATAATGACATAAATGCACTGTGTTCATTGATTTTAATTTACTAGAAAACATGTTTTTTTTATATTTCATTTGGCTTTTCTATGTTATGCTGTACATTGTATCACAGTTAGCTCTTTCTATCAGAGCAAGCAAGCAGCTGAGCTGACTCAGGCAGCTAGATCATTTCTAACTAGGGGGTAAGTAGACAGTCAATTAGAAGTGTATAGTCTGCTCAGTAAATTGGGACCTTAAGTCAGAGTGTAACAGGCACAGTACTTAGCATTGTGCTTGTCTGAGTTGGGGGAAGGCAGCTGAAAATCATGCCTGCAATTAGCTGTGGGGATAACTGTTAATAGGAGAGGGGGCGGCATAGGCAGAAGTGAAGCAGTTGTCTGCATTTTGACTTCACTTTAGTTAGCCCTTGCTATCAGAATGTGCCATCATCCTCACGTCCACTCAAATAAGTGGCACAAAGCAGGAGTGGGACAGATCTGTGGGGCACCTGTAGGAGCCTCTGCTCCAAAGGGATCTGGTAAGCCTTGGGTGCTGTAGCTAGCAGTCCTAAAGGAAAAAGGGAACCCAACAGCTCCCTATCTGGAGTACACCTAAAAGATCCTCAGCAGTTTGGTATGTTACCTCTAGTACATGACACTGCAGAGTAATAAATACTGTAAGATTGTGGTGTTATATCTGCTGAAACAAATTAGACTCACTGGCCAAATACCTATCTAGGGTAGGAGTACAAAGGCTGTGCTAGGGACATAGATACACAGATACATAGACACTGTCAGCAGATAAGGGCCTATGACCCACCCAGTCTGCCCATTTGAGCTTATAAGTTCACTTTATGTTTTTCTAGAAGCCTGTTGCCCCTAACTCCTGACTTCCAGAATTCCCTTATGTCTATCCCATGTATTCTTAAATCTCGTAATTGTTTCAGCCCCCACCACTTCCTCTGGCAGGGTGTTCCACTTGTCCACCACCCTTTCTGTGAAGAAATTCTTCCTCACATTTCCTCTGAATCACCTTCCCTCCAGCTTCATCCCATGCCCTCTAGTCCTGGAGCATCTTTTTCACTGGGAAATAGTATATTCCTGCACCTTGTTCCTCCTTGTAAGGTACTTGTATGTCTCTATCATATCCCCTCTCTCTCAACTCTCCTCCAGGGAGTACATATTCAAGTCCTTCCACCTGTTCTCATAGGACTTGTGATGCAATCCCTGTACCATCTTTGTTTCCCTCCTCTGAACCTTCTCTATCCTGTCTATGTCATTATGCAGGTAAGATCTCCAGATATGTACACTATACTCCAGGTGGGGCCTCACTAATGTCTTGTATAGTGGAATTATGACCTCCCTTTTCCTGCAGGTGATGCCCCTTCCTATGCATCCCAGCATCCTCTTTGTTTTACCTGCTGCCTTGTTACACTGCTTCCCTACCTTGAGGTCATCAGAGATGTGAATCCCAAGGTCCCTTTCCTGCTTGGTGAATGCTATATCCTCATCCCCCCAAGTGATTTTTTGTTCCAGGGTTTCTGTGCCCCATATGCACTATCTTGCACTTCTTTGCATTGAATTTCAACTGCCAAACCCTTGACCATTCTTCAAGCTTCTGCAAGTCCCTCCTCATTCTGTCCACACCCTTGGGCATGTCCACTCTGTTACACAGCTTCGTGTCATCAGCGAACAGGGATATTTTGCCTTCTAGGTCCTGTGCAATGTCACTGATGAAGATGTTGAATAGGACCAGTCCCAGCACTGATCCCTGTGGTACTCCATTTGTCACTCTTCCCTCTGTGGAGTGACATCCATTTACCACCACCCTCTGTGTCCTGCCACCCAGCCAATTACCTACCTAACGCACTACTGTATTATTAATGTACATAGTATTGAGAGACAGTAAGCTTGTGGTAGGTAGGTAGCTTCCTTATCCAAACTATCTACATGGCATAGGGTACAAGGTAGCCATCTAGAAAGGACAACCAGATAGCAAATCAGACAGGAAGTGACAAGTCTGGTTCTAGTCAAAAGACATTAGGCAGTTAAAGGAATACAGTTTGTTGTCGGTGGTCTAGGGTTATCATAGGTTCAGTATGAAGATGAGGTACAGGAGGAGCTAGTCAGTTATGGTGAGTGTAGGGTGCTCTTCTCCAAGATTACACTCTGGAAGAGGGGGTACTGCCCCATCTGCAGGACCTTTGCAGAGCTCCATGCTCAGCTGGTAATAGCAAGAAAAGAAATATCTCTGCTGCATCACTGGCTCAGCTGGAGCCCATACCCTACATCCCTACTCCCCAAGAGGCCCACTGGTCCAGGGTCTGGAAAGTGGTAGAGAAGCAGAAGGGAGGCAGAGGTAGCCACAAGGAGGTTGACCAGCTGCACGATTCAGACAGCAAATCTCTTTGCATCCCTGGAGGAGACTCAGGTACCTGACTCTGCTGGGGTTCACTCTGAGTCAATCAGGAGTAAAGGACAGGATGACTTGGTGGCACTCGGGAAGACAAGCAGGAGGAAGACAGCCCGGAGAGTCCTAGTAGTTGGGGACTCAATGATTGGGGGACAGAAAGGGTGATGGCTGGGGGGGGGGTGGATGGGAGGGTGATGGTCAGGTGCCTTCCTGGAGCATCAGACATCCAGGATACAGACAAGATAGGGAGGATGACCAAGGGGTGGGGAGTGGGGGGTACTGATATGCTTGAGTACCAATGATTTGGCAAACCAGACTGTGAAGATGGTGAAGCAGTTGTTTCACAGACTGGGACAAATTGAAGGCACACTCAGCCTCTCTGGCCTTTTCCAAGGTACTCCCTGTGAGGAGTGGGGGGAAGATAGAATAAGGACAGATGAGATTGAGTAGTTTAATGGGTGGTTAAAGGGATGGCATCAGGAGGTGGGGTACCATTCTCTGGGGGTCTGGGGGTACTTCCAGGACAGGAGGCTTTTCAAAGGCAATGGTCTTCACCCAAAAAGAAAGGAGGACAGTGCGCTGGGGCAGAAGGTTTACATCTTCACTGGGTAGGTAAACTTACTGTGGTGGAGACTGAGGCTAAGGAAACCACAGTGATAAGAGAGAGGAAAAGGAACCTAGCTAGTACTTCTCCTAATCTGGGGGCTTGTAGCAGCACAGTGGGCAAAAATATGGTTGAAATTCAATCTGGACTAAGTGAAGGGACCAAACATGGAGGGCTCGACTTCAAGTCCGGTCTCCAAACGAGATGTTGGTTTGAAAACACAACTCCCACTTCCAACTTTATAAATGGTGTCCTTCCTCCTCAGAAAACATACCTGATCACCCTTTAGCTCTGTCAGTGGGTGGATTGAATGGGTCAGCACAGAAATCAATGAAAATCGGAGTCATCCAGCAGCCAGACGAAGTGCTTCACCACTCATCAGTGTAGTCCCAGCAACTCACTCTCCCAAACCTCAGATTTTACAGTCAGGTCAGGAGGAGAGGAAAAAGATGCATTACTGACTGTGGGCTCCTTCAGAACAAAGAGTAGCACAGCCACTGTACTAAAAACATTACATAGAATCAAAACTAATGTTACTGATATTAAAAGGGACTTATGGAAGCTCAAAGAGAGGACAGTGGCCACAGCAAAAGCAGTCTCAGAGTTATGTGACAATGGCAACTGTTTGAGCAGGGCTGTGCTTTTCCTCTCTGCAGAAGGGAATGGGAATGGACTGAGCAAGCAGAGGACTTTGAAGCCAGAGCCAGATGAAAAAAACGTAAGATTTTCTGGCTTCCCCGAAAACTGTGAGTACCCAGTTATTTCTGCTTTTCTTGTTTTCTGGCCACAACAGGAGTTGCAGTTGGTAGAGGGGTACAGTACAAAATTGAAACTGAAAAGACTCATAACCCTAAGCCAAAACCCTATGCCACAAACACCGCCTTGCTCTATTACAGCAAAGTTTCTGAAATATCCAGTAAAAGAAGAGCTCATTAGAAAAGCCTGGGCAAAGCAAAATCTCATCGTCAATGGTAAAAAGGTCTATGTAAACCAAAACTTTCCTCCTGAGATGACATGCAAAAGAAAGCAATTGCCATTATTAAGCAACTGACGGAGAAGAATGTTAAGGCACAGATTAGATACCAGGCTAAAACTGTGCTGCAAGAGGCTGGGATAAAGACATACGGTTTCCTCCTGCATGCAGTTAAAACATTGGAGACCCTTGGAATCACTATCCTGGATCAGCATGAACTCTATGAAAGGGACACTCAGCAGATAGCATGGAACCTCATGGGCAAGGGAAAGCATCAAGCAGCAGGATGACAGATGAAGAAAGGCCCACCGCTGGAGCTAAGGATTGACTTGAGGTGCCTATATAAGGTGCACAAGCTGCAGAAGTGAGGTGCACCTTTGAGTTCAGCACATGTTGTTGTCATGAGAACCTTACATCCCTGCTTTACCACTCTTTGTCACCCCCACTATGACTGTTCTAGTCGCCGCAACCAGTGGAGACATTAAAGTTGGTCCTTCACCATAGCTTTTGGGCTCCAGAGGACATTTTATTCCTATAATACTTTTGGGCTCAAATTCTCCCTTAGACTACTGTGTGCCTTGTCCTAGGAGCCATGATCTGGGTTCCCAGAACACCTGATTTTAGCCTGACTCAGTGGGGTGGGGGCACAAGGATTTTGAAGGTGCAGCATGATCCTGCATAGCCCCACCAGACTTTGTAAAAGAAACACTTTTGCAGTAATTCATGAGCAAGCCTCCCTTCCCCTAGGCTGGTTTGGTTCTGGTTATTTTGGGGCTGAACTTGGATTAAGAACTATTACTGTATGGTAACATTGGATACCCTGGTGAGTGGGAGGACAGCGAGGGCTCGCCAGGAGTGTGAATGTTAATTGTGTCACACAGGAGGTGGTAGTGATAGCATTCAAGTTATCTAGCTATCCCCAGGCTGCTCAGGAGTTTTGATGTGGCACTGAGGGTGGATGTTAGGTGCTCCCAAATGGCAGATTTTTTTTTTCATTTAGTGCACTTTATTGAAATGTATGATAAGGTAACAAATAACACAAGACATCACAAACAACTACTGGACACTGAACAAATATTATAACAAAAACAAAACATAAACCAAAAAATAAAACCCCCCCCATCCCACCCTGGAATGAATTTTGCATTTTGTAAATTCTATACCCTAGGAGAAACCGCCCTTGTTCTCAGCCAGCAATTGGGGACCAACAGGACATAATACAGCCAATAAAAGACTCTTTCTTTTTAATGGAGTCACTCCCCCAGGTGCCATTGGATGCCCTGCCCAAAGCTCTTACCATAAAATCAATAGGTTTGTAGGGACTGCCATCTAGATTGAAAAGTGTGAAGTTTATTATTTAGCACAGCAATTGTTTTTTCAGCATTAAGGGCAAAGATAATTTATGTATGCCGCACTGAAAAAGAAGGGACTATTTCAGCTTTCCAGTGATGCAATATTATTAATTTAGCAACAGTGGCTACTAGGGCTATATACCCTTCCTGGAGCCAAAAGCTTGGTCTGAAAATAGCCCCAGCAAGCAGATTTATGGTGTGAACGCATCCTGCAACCCTAAGAGGGGATCCAGTCTCTCTTTTATGGCAGATCAAAAGGGTTTAACTTTATCACATGTCCAAAGAATATGGTACAGAGTACCCGGCATCCGGTGGCACCTAGTGCACAAATCATCATTCACCGATCCCATTTTTAAAAGATGTTTAGGAGTATGATACATGTTACGTAGAATCTGAAACTGTTAGAGGCGAAGCCAAGCCTATCTTGTTTGATACCTATACATGTCTATCTATATACGCCTCCACTATTCATCATCAAGCATCAAGTGAAGCTGACCAGCCCAATAATCACATTTACTCATCTGTCTTTGTGGGTTTATTTGTTGGAAGAGAGTATACAGACCAGAAATAGCATGCAGCCAACTGTCCACTGTGTATAACTGATCCAGCTGAGTGCCACCACCTTTGTCCCATGGTGGCAGACCCAGAAATTGCAACAAGCAGTGTCGAAGCTAAAAAAAATTAAAGGTGAAAGAGTCCGGCACTGAAGTTAGTGCTTGAAAAGTCCGGAAGGAAACAAAGGATTCTCCCACAAGTAACTTATTCACTCAAGACATGGGCACTAAGTCCCAATGTGCTGAGCAAAGCACTTTTCCCCCAATCTGGAGATTCGGTTTAAAAACTAACGGCTGTGCAGAACCACCTGTAGGTCGATCGACAGACACCTACAAAGTTGTTTATGTGCAGGGAGTGACCATATTATAAGGGAGGTACCAAGGGGTTGTGGTATTTTAGATAAGGGGAGATATAATAAGGTTTTAGGATTTACCTCACACCTTTGACATAATGTTACTTCAATTTCTAGTCACTGTGGTCTACATCCTACCCTGTCAGCATTATCAAGAGTGTCAAGCCAGTGTAAATACTTGCTGCTGTATGAGGCAAAATAGTAATAGAGGAAGTGGGGCAGGCATGGGCCTCTTACCTCTTTAGGTTCAGTAAGCATAAGATAGCGCTGCCTAATTCTCTTACCCTTCCAAAGAACTTGGGTAATGAAAGTCTGTAGAGACTGAAACCATTTCAGAGGAAGCACAAGGTTTAATATGCTCAAAGGATATAGTATCTGTGGTGAAATGTTCATTTTAAGGGAAGCAGTATAGCGCAGTGGTTTAAGGCTCTGAGCTGCAAATATGGAGACCTGGGTTTGAATCCCACAGCCCCCAACTGCATACTGTGTGATCCTGAGTAAGTCACTTAACTTCCCTGTGATCCCAGGTCGCACCTGTAAACAAGTTTTCAGCTTAGTGTGCTACTCCTGGTTAAACAATTGATAATATTAACATAGCCACAGGGGGAGAGCGGCAGGTATCACCACTGTGACATGTCTAGCTCAAACTGGCATATCAATTGGTCTAGGCTTAGTTGTTTGAGATCTGAACAATATCTGGAGACCTTAATGCCCAAGTATGTCAGTGCCTTGGGTTCCCACTGAAAGCCCAAGGAACAGCTGTCCTGCTTAGGCACCTGCTGATTCAGGGGTAACACGCTAGTTTTATTGATGTTAAGTTTATAAACACAGAAAGAGCTAAAAGATTCAATTATTGCAAAAGCAATGGGAATAGAAACCACTGGGTCTGAAACATGTAAAAGAATGTCATCAGCATACCGGGACAGTTTAAATTCCCTATTCCCTATCTTAATTCCTTTAATCTGGTCTAATTGTTTAAGCTTCAATGTCAGTGGCTCTAGATACATATTAAACAGCAGTGGTGACAGTAGGCATCTTTGCTATGTACCAGGCCACCTTATCGATAGCCTTCTCTGCATCCTGAGAGACCAGGGCCACCGGGGGTCTGCCCACCCCCCCAGATGCAGAGATCAGATGTAGCCCCTTTCAGAGATGGTTACTGGAGACTCTCTCGGACAGAAAGCCCACATGCTCAGACCCAACCAGTAACGACTACACAGAACTTAGTTTGTGTGCAAGGACTCTGGCTAGTATCTTTATATCCTCATTGTGAGCGTGTGGGACAATAAACTGACACAGCTAGGCAGAGATCAGGTGCATAAAAGACACAGGCATGCACCTATCAATTTATTTCAACTAAAATCCAAAAATATATACAGAAATAATAGTTAACAATAGTTAATCCAGCACACAGCAACAAAAGCAATCTCCAGGACTCTACTTCCTTTGTAGAGCCTGTGGCTTAGCTTCAGCCAATACCTGAGTTTAATAGCTTTCTTACACTCTGTTCATTGAGTGTCTTTGTGAATTGCTCAGCGCACAGCACAGGTCCTCCTCCTTCACTGTCAGTACACCAACTGACTCTACTGACTCTCTCCTCTAGCGGTGAGCCCTTTTTATAGCGCCTTGTGATTACATCGCATATTTGGGGAGTTCCCATTAGCCGTGACATCATAGGCTTCAAAACATATAAATAGTGCCGGCCCGGTGGCACTGAGGGCTAAGGCACTGAATGCCTTACCTTGCGCCACGCTGATGACCCTTGTTCGGGAACGAGCACGAACCATCAGAGGTTGGTTGGGGGGGGGCGCAGAGCTGGATGGAGCCACCGAGAGGCAGCTCTCCTCTCCAGGGAAGGAAGATGGTATCCCTCAGCTCTTGACTGCCCCATGGTGGAGACTGGGGGGGCAGTGCAGGCCAGAGGGTTTGCCAGGTGCTAGGCTAACAGGTGGGTGGATAGAGCCATCACCGGGGCTGTAGAATGCATGCGTGCCTCCACGTGCATGCGTCTCTACTTCTGGGGCCCCAAGGTAAAAATGGGAGGACCTAGGAAAAATGGAAAAAATGGATCCTGCTGCAGGATGATGCCTGACCCTCCGCAGGCTCCAGTCCCAGGCCGGGCTTAAGGGAAGCCCTGGAAATTCCGGGATGTTGGGGCTGGGGGGCTCAGTCGGGCTGAAGGGGGCAGCCAGAGCAGGAGATAAAAAAATTTAAAAAAAACATAATTAAGGGCTGTTTCAGGCCAGCCAGCCCTATAGGAGCACCTCTGGCTGAACGGCTCCACAGATAATTATACCTTTATTATCTTTGTAATCTCCCCTGTATTCCACAGGTGTCTCTGAGTTGGCTAGGGGAAAGGAGAATTAGGGGTGTGCTCCCTGTCTTCCTTCTCCTGCCAGCTCAGGAGACCTGAGAGCTTTATTGTTGTACATTATTTTTTTTTTTATTTCTAAAAACAGAAAACCTCCTCTTGGGTTTTATCTTTGCAATTCTTTATGGATGTACCATGCATTACCATGCAGGGGCTCTGTGCTCCGTTTCTTGGAGGAGCTGCTACCACAACAAACATTCATATTTATTGACCCGTCAGTCCATCAGGTGGCATTTTATTTGGGCCCTTTTAAGTTTCATTTACACTTTAGAGACGAGCAGCCTCAGTTACAACAACCCTGGGGCTGCAGAAACTCTACTGCCATATTTCTTTTAATTATGGTACACTATGGGGCTTACTTATTAATTTGCCCATAATGTCCCATTAGTCAGCAAAGTCTTTTTATCTTTTGCCGCACTTGCAATAACTCTTGATGCTTCAGAGCATTCCTTTGCTGTGAAGCACTCTGGCCATCTCCCCTCTGCACAAGGAGTGTTTCATTAACTGCACAATGCGGTACAAATCTATATTGGAGCATCCTACTCCAATCTAAGCAATGCTCCTGTGACACATACTGTGACCAAGAGCAATTCCAGTCACTGTAGCTGCATTTTTAGGTTTAGGCTGCACTTTGCAGCAGTGGGTCTGGTGCACGGTCACGCTTGCAGTGGGACTATACCAATTTAGGGGCACCAGTGGTTTAAATTAAAAGTGCGACATGCGCTAAAATATTATCTCCCACTCAGGAGCTTTACAACCAGTGTGACTTGTGTTTATCAGCAGCCCTTCGTACAGACATTTAAACCACAGCATGGCTTGCACTAAATAGCATCATTAGAGAAGGGAGGGACAGCAAAGGGCAATACAGGGATCTGTCAGGTTGCCCACCCTGACAGAGAAACATAGAAAAAGTAGAAAAGCATTTAAAGCAGAAAGAGAGGGTGTAAAAAGAAAAAGGGTTTTGAAGACTTTATTCTTAGGGCACTCTATATTCATAACAGGAGGCACCCTGTTACACTCATTAATGAGAGAGATGGGGCTAAAGCTGCCAGCAAGAGTTTAATCTTTGCCTGGCTTATGGATTAAAGTGATTTGGGCCTCCAGTAGAGATGGGCCGATATTCCTTTCTTATGCAAGGCATTGACTAGAGAGGTCAAATATGGAACCAGCTCCGCTTGAAATTTCTTATATAAGTTGGCTGGAACACATTGGGTCATGGGGCCTTGTCCACCGCCATGTTCACAATTACATTAGCCACCTCATCAGCCCTTATCTCTCCTTCCAAAAGCTGCTGCTGCACAATTGATAGCGTGGGAAGGGTAATTCCCTGTAAGAAGTTACTCAGCACAACTTTTGTCTCATATGGCCCATGCTAATATGTATATAGGTTTTGGTAAAAATTCCTGAAAATTTCCACAATCTCTCGGGGGTTGGTCTGAATAGCCTGGTCTCCCTCCCCATGTAGCCTCTTTTTAAGTTGTTTAGTTTCTTGTTGGTTCAATCTCAGAACCATCAGGTGCCCCACCTTCTTTCCCTGTTCTGTGTATTTTACTTTGCACTTAAAAATAGCCTGTTCTGGTTTTTCATTCAAAATAGCAGCATATCCTGCTCTTATACTGTTCAGGTAACACCAGGTTTCCTGGGGTGTATCTGCCTTTAAAGTCCATTCAATGGAATGGATTTCAGATACAAGGGATGTTGCTTTAGCTTCTTTTCCTTTTTTCTTGATCATAGCCAAATGAATAAACTGTCCCCTAAGGAAAATTTTTGCAGCCCCCACAATATGTCAGTTCGAGACACTGAATCTTGGTAAATTAAAAAAAAATTATGAAATACATAATTTCATTTTCTCCACTACCTTTTTGTCCCTCAGGAGCTGTGTATTAAGTTTCCAAGTCTTATCCATGTCTATGCCTTGTCTGATAACTAATCAAAGAGAGATTGGGTTATAATCTGATAGGACTAATGACTCAATCTCACACGATTGTACTTTCTGTAGGGATTCGTGGCCAGTAAGAAAGAAATCTATACGTGACCAAGTATTATGGGCAGTAGATTAAAACATATAGGCTTTGTCCTGCAGGTGAAGGACACACCAGGGGTCAATGAGCTACAGCCTGGCCATCAACCATGCAGCACACATTGTCCAGGACATAGACCAAGCCTCCTCCTCCCAGATTTATCAATGTCAGATTGCAAAACCATGTTCTAATCTCCCTCTAATACTATAGGAAGTTTAGTATAGGGCGGAAGTGTTACTAACAGCTCGGTAAAAAAGGCAGGATTGTCAGCATTAGAGCCATAAATGGAACCTAGCAACAGCTCCTGGAATCCTAACCTGTAGTGTTTATTTATTTATTTATTTCAATCTAGGATTACAATACCTTTGAGCCGAGGCTCTTTTACAAAGGTTCCACATCAGCGTGTGCAACAGTCATCATTTTTTGTTACTAACATATAGTCATTGACTTACAGACATGTAATAACCAGTACAAAGACTTGAGCTATGAGCAAGACAAGGAAGGGGGTGGGGGGTGAGGGTAGGAGATCGAGGTGGGGTAGGAGGTGCAGGGGTAGGGGAGTATGGGAGGTGGTTGGGGCGGAGGCAGGGTGGAGATATGGGGGGTGGGCGAGGGCTGGAGACAGTGCAGCCAGGGGACCTTGTCGAGGGAATATGACAGGTAAGGTGCTAGGGGTGCAAAGACTGATTGTAAGTGCTGAGTGCTGGGGCATGTGCAGCTGGAATGGTGGAAATGTTAAGATGAGCAATCATGTAGAAGAATATACTGCCAGTTGGGATCTCCTGTCTCATGAATTAATTGGAAGTGTACCAGACGTGTAATAAAGACTGCAACCCTCTTAGTCTGGTGCTATCATCTGCCCCAAAGATATGGCCTACCCACTCCCTGCAAAAGCACAAAAGGTGTTCTTTTTTCAAATGGGTCTCCATTAAGCAAGCTATGAAAAAACCAAGCTTCTTAAGATGCTTAAGAACAGTGTATCACTTCCTCATTGACTGTCCCCCCTTTATATTCCAAGAAGTTATCTTAACAGAGTCCGCCATGGTTAATCTGGTCCAGCATATAAACCAGAGCATGACTTTTCCATAAGGTTACCCAATACCAAAACAAATGGTCATTCCCCCTCCCATCTTCCCCCCTCCCACCAGAAACAAAAAAAACATTCAAATCATATATACCAAACGTATATTAAGAATAACAATACAAGAAGTTAACAACACCTTTTTTTTTCTTATCTGTTTCTTCCACAGGTCCCCTGGTTGGCAACCATCCTCAGCCACTCGTCCAGCCCTGCACCCCGACATCAGGCAGCTACCCCTCTTCCCCCATGGTTTACCCCCGTGGCAGGATGGTGAGGAGCCCCCCTAGCACAACTCACCTCAACCAGGATCCAGTTCAGGGAGCGCCATTCGGGATCGGGGCCTGCGACGGGTGGTTGCTTCATCCTGCATGACCGGGACCATTTTCACATTTTCTCCCCTTACGTGAGTGGGGCATGCAATGACACCAGTGGAGGGAGTGCGCACATGTCTGCAAGTGCTCCTCCAGGCATCTGCCCCATCTCAGCCTCTCTTCTGCAGCATCGGCGCACTGCCCCCAAGCCTCCGCTAGGGGCCAGTCGCGTGCCTACCACTGGAGTCCCCCCCTCCCCAGAGAGGGAGAGCAGTCCCTTGGATGCTTGATCCCTCTCCTCCCCTGCTGATCCCTGGTGGCCCATGCCCATTCCCGAACATGGGTCACTGGCGTAGCACGAGGTAAGGTGTCCATCACCTCAGCCCTCAGTGCCACCAGGCCGGCTAGAAGTTAACAACACCTTAACAGTAAACACAGATAACATAAATCTCACCAAGATGAACCAGGTCTGGATGACCATACTTCTATCTTGTAGGCCCATGATAGACCGGTGCAGTCAGGAGGACAGCCTCCAGCCAAAAACTCCAGCTCCTAAAGGATCTCTTAAGGATTTCAGGCAACCATGTAAAAAACCATCATGAAAATCTATAGGTTGTGACCCAGTCTGCCAAATAATAGAAAAGACACAGTTCTTCCCCCATCCTTTACCTTCTCCATGGGTTAGGGAAAAAGGTAGGCACCTTTGCATGGCAAAGCAAGTAACTGTAAATAGACTGAGGGCTGCGTGATTTCCCTATGCCCCCCTTCTGATGGAGTACAGATTTCATAATCATTTTCCTGCTATGTAATGAATAGGTAACCATAACAAATTGACAGGAAATTACAGGAAAGTATGCCTAAACACTCATTTCAGTGCCACCATCCAGGTAGACCCTTAAGAAAGACATCGCCACCTCACCCGGAGGGATCACCCGGCCTCTAGGGCGACACTCGGGCTAAGGACTTCCGAGAACATGGCAGCAACAACCCTCACCTGCTTAAAGAGGAAGGAACAGAAGGTCTCTCAGTATATAAAAAAGAGAAGATAAAAGAGGCATGGGTCACCAGGGATTGGCAGCAAAAATACCCCTAAAATGGCATCCACAGAGGGACATGCATTCCCACCTTGAAAATTTCCGGGGATCACCCAGGATGCCGCTAAGAAGCAGAAATATATAACAAACACCAGGAAACCATCTAATAAACTGGCTTATGAATGTTATATACAATAAATTGTAGGGGCTATTTCCACACTCAAAAAACCTTGTCCCTGTGCCCATATTAACCCCATCACAACAGAAGTAGTATTGCAACAAATCCCAATGTAGGGTATTTTAAAAGATCCCCCGTAGTTACAAATGAGTCCTGAATACTTAGCTCTCATGAACTACAGCTCCACCAGCTTATTGCTTAGAAAGTTGTCACCGAAGAGAAGTGCTCAGCTGTCAGTCAACATCTTCAGGATGCAGGCCTCCAGTCTCTGTGCTGCTGAGGGAAAAGACTGGGAAATAAAGTAGGCAGCTCCTGTCTCGCTTGCTCAGCGGTGTTACATAGGTTACACAGGTTATTACTAGCAACATTAGACAATTTGTCCTTGAGATGTTCGACAATCCTTAGTATTTGTATCCTAAAATGTAATTCCCTATACAGTATTCATCTAATCTTATGTTAAACTGGTTTTGACCGCAGTCCATGGAAATATCCAGTTTGGCAGGATACAGAAATGTGTAATGAATATTTGTGGCCTGCAGCTAACATTATATATGTAACCCCTAGGTGGCACTATTCCAAGGGCTACTACCCCTGCCTGCTTGGCTAGTAGCAGGTTAAGGGGCCAGAGTTATGAAAAGGGTGCCTCCACCTGGAGGTCAGGGTTGGTAGTGGTCAAGATAACCTGGGCACAGCTCTCAGGGACACTGTAACCCTCCTCTTTCCTTACTAGTGGCCGGAACAATACACAATAATCACTTTCACAATACCTCTGATACACCACACAAGTACCCACACTGTTTGCACTTACCACCAGGGCTTTCCTCTGGCTCAGCCCTGGGGCCCCCTGTAAAACAAGGTTATACACAGCAAATAACAGCAGTACAGTACTCTTGCACAAACTGGAACCACAGTCAGGGTAAATGCAAAAAGAGTTAGATCTGATTTATTTAAGGGACTTGAACAAGGGAGGGGCGTAATCAGGATAATTTGCTTAAAGGCTGCATCAATCAAACAGTTATGCATGCACTTCAGGATCCATAAACAGTCACACACTCTGGGTACCCAGGTGAAGAAGAGGTGGGCTAGCCAGGATCATTGCTCGGGGTAGGCCGGCATCGCAGCTGGTTGGGGCCCTGTGATGGAAGAAAACAACATGCACCACACACACTAATTGTAATCCGGAGCCGGAGGGCTCAGTTCATGAAAGGAAAGAAACAACAAGACAATCAGATGGCACACTTAGATTAAGCTGTTGTTGCAGGGAGCTACCCTGATGGTTACTCACGATACCCAAGACTGGACACAGGCTGGACGAAAATTGAGACTGCAGATGGTTGATCTGGAGTGCCAGGAGAAGCAGGGCCCACACGATTCACTGAGGCGTCATTCCTGTTCTAGCATGGAGCAGGGGACTGCTCCCCAGGCAGGTCTCTCATCGTTGGCTTTCTCTGTGCAGTGGGGTAGTCTGGCAGGGCCAGTGTGGCAAGGCCCAGGCCATATGGAGATGAACACAGATTCAGTCCGGTCGAGCTGGATACAGCTTCCAGCAAGCAGAACACAATTAACACAGTGGGGAATCAAATCACAGCCCACTATAAACACAAAGCACATTTACATGTAAGGGACTGTACCATACCAGGCAAACTACTCTCCGATCACAATCACAAAGTCTCTGCACACACCGGGAGTTTAGAGGTAGCTGGAAATCCTGATAGGCCGATGCATTCAGCAAATCTTTGGTCTTCTTCAGGTTGATCCTGGTCACAACTCAGTGGCTTACTTCGTTTCTCACAAACTTGGATTCAGTCCAAACTGATTCTCTTCTCCCTCTCAGGGGCAGCAGGCAGACATGTAGGCCAAAACTCAGGCCTTTCCACAGAGACTGTCTCAAGCTTCTTCAGCTCCCAACTTAGATCTGACTCAACTGCCAGCAAGCCTAGGACTTTCCCCAGAATCCAAAAGGTTTGGTTGGCTGATCTGTCTGTCAGTCACAACAAAGGCTCCTCCTTCAGATGCAAAAAGGCACCAAAAGCCCAAAACTACAATTCCTATAGATTTTGACTCCAAACAGCTCCTGTAGTCCGGCTCCATTTTAGGTTCCACCAGTATTGATTGGTCCAATTCGGCAGTCCAGGACCAAGATAGTGGAAATAAACAAAACAGTCCTTGCTGCAAAGAAGGCAGGTTAGACAAATTACATCATTATCACTCTAAATGATTTTCAGCAAATAGCTACATCTCTCAACATAGCTCCCTCTCAGATTACTTATGACTGCAATCCAGACAGCTCTTAAAGAGACAGTACACAGAGGCTATACAGACGCTCTCTGGCAATCACATTTAAACTGCTAAAACGTAGGATACCAGCCTGGCAGTGAGCATTTAGGCAAGCTCAAGGAAGACTTTCCGGGAACCTCCATTTGTAGGGGGGTTACATATTGCTTTATATTCCACTTTCTTTCGTCGCACAGAGTGAGATCTTGAAATAATGAGAACTTTTCCCCTCCCACAGTATCTCAATCTCTCGTACCTTAAAGAGAATATGTTGCTTTTCCAGATAGTTTAAAAGCCAAAAAATTATCAACTGTGGCTTCTCTCCCTCCTCGGGATGTGGGCTCAGTGACTGATGGTCCCTTTCAATAATGTATGAGGTGCCATAAGGGCAGGATCTGACCATTTTCTGAAGACATTTTTGAATGAACTGTAAGGAATCCAGATCCTCAACCCCTTATGGTAGCCCAGCCAGGACCAGATTATTCCTCTGGCTGCATCCCTTCTGGTCCTCAGTGCATTCCTCCAGGTGGGACACTTTTTTCCTAAGGGCTACTAGCTCAGGCTCCAGATGTGCATGATGATCTTCAGTGGAACTGATTCACACCTCAGAATCTCCCATGACCACGTTAGTTCCTCCAGAGCTAGACGAAAGGATTTAATATCACTGACCAGATCAGAAATAGCCTCCTTGACACCCCCAGCTCTCTCAGAAATTGGTCCACAGTGAGTAACTCTGTGACGGGATGGGAGATCTGTCAGCAATTACTGGAGAGAGCTCTGCATGCCGTCTCTTAGGCCCCAGATGTCGAGCAGATAACAGCTGCGGGGTTTCATTATTCACAGCTCAAGATTCTTCTGTCAGTATTTCCAGGGACATTTTTGCCACTCACTGGATCTACTAACGTTAAGTAGAGAACATGGTCACTAAGACAATTGAAAATTTACCAGGTTGCCACTAAAAAGATAATTAAACTAGGTCTGGCGGAGCCGCTCAACCATGCTGTCACCTGTGCTGGTGCATCATATGACTCCCCCAAATGGCAGATAGTTACAGCAAGCAAGCTGGATGGGGCATCTGCAACCAGAAACCTACACACCATTAACACAGAGACACTCAGTGCTTGCTTTACAAGGGAGGGGCTGGTTCTGAGAGGCAGTTCCGCTGACTGGACAAGCAAGTTGCTGGAGTGCAGCCATCCTCCTGAAGGGGAAATAGTTCTTCCAGGAAACATCAGGTTCCATTCACTTCAGGGTATTCTGGGTCCCCTAGGAGCTTAGGGGGAGGTGGGACCACCCAGCGTCATGTTCCAGTTGCACAGGGATGGCTCTTTGTTCCTGGAGTTTCAGTCCTACGGGTTTTCAGGAACCTCATTCTGTGTTGTTAGTTCACAGGTGCTATTAATGTTCTTGTTATTACTCTATTTGTATTTGTGCGTGTATTGTGGTCATCACATGTTTACAACACTTAATACTGCCATGAATGGGATTGCTGGGGGGGGGGGGTTATGTTCCACTGGTGGACACATTAAGGGCTTAAGGCTGTGATTCATGGGCACTGTATTGCCTATGCCTCACACAAGAAAAAAACAGAGACAGAAGTATAAAACATTGATGTATAAGTTACAGCAACTTGAGCTTGAGCATAAATGGCAGGGGGCCAGTGACATCCTAAAACAAATACAGGAGGTGAGGTCAAAAATCAGTGCCTTGGCCCTGATCACAGTGGAGGCACAACTACAATTTTTAAATCAAAAATATGGATTAGAAAATAGAGTCAGTAGGCTGTTGGCCTTCCGGCTAAGGAAAAAAAGAGGCTGATAAGCATATTGTCAAACTTCGTAATATCTCCAATCCCAGAGAACGTTTCTTTTTTTCCCCAGACAGGTTGTGGCTGAGTTTGAAAAGTTTTACAAGGCTCTTTACACCAGGAAGCAGTGAGAGAGGAGAAGAGTCACAGGTTTTTGGAGATGGCCAGACTCCCCCAAATCACAAAAGAGCAAACAGAAATACTGAGCAAGCAGATGACAGGAAAAGAGATTGCTTGAGTGATCAAGGATTTCCCCACAAATATGGTCCCTAGCCCTGATGGGTACAGTTTTGAGTGTTACAAGACCTTTGCAGCAGAGCTTATAACCAATCTTAAGACTCTTTACCAGCATTGAAGAGAAAGAAGACACTCCACATATGTGACAGGAGGCCCACATAACTGAAACTGGGTAAAGCCCCCTTGTCTGTAGTCCTTACAGGCCCATGTCCTTGCTGAATGAAGATGCAAAGCTTTTTGCTAAAGTAATGGCTAACAGTCTACAGCAAGTGATGAGCTCAGTTATATATGGAGATCAAACAGGATTTATACCCCACTGACATTTTCAAGACAACATTCGGAAGTTCCTGAATGAGTTGGAGGCTATGAAACAGAGTAAGACACCTAGCAAGTTGCTGGGCACTGATGCAAAGAAGACATTCGATCGCCTCGACTGGGCCAGTTTAGCCAGCACACTAGTGGTGTTTGGGATGGGAAAGACTTTCATTAGTTAGGTCCAGGCCCTATATGGGACCCAGTGGCTCAAGTCAAGGTCAGTGGGGTTCTTTCAAACAAAATACCATCAAAAGACAGACATGTCAGTGTTGTCCTGTTACCACTTCTCTTTGCCCTGAGTTTAGAAACCCTGGCCTCAGTCATTCAGTCCTCCTCAGAACTTCAAGGAATAAGAGCTGCAGGGGAGGAAGTCAGGATATCTTTATATGCGGATAACACTGTCCTGTTTCTTCAGGACCCAGTGCAGAGCATGCCCTCCTTGCAAGGTATCCTAGCAGAGTACAGTGATGCCTCAGGTTTTAAGGCTAACCTGAGCAAATCTGAAGCCATGTTGTTAGGCAGACAGTTGCCTCTAGTGTGGGTTAGCCAGTGACCCTATAAATGGGTGACATCCCATTTTAGATATTTGGGAATAGAAGTCCTAAAGGCGAGGTCTAAAATATTTGAGGTTAATTACCTCCCTCTCTTGCAGGTGATGGAGCAGGATATCAAGTGGTGGGCTGAACTTCCCCTTAGCATAGTGGGTCACATGGAGTCCATTAGGATGAACGTTCTTCCTAGGTTTTAGTTTTTATTCTCCTCCCTCCTTGTATCCATCCCCAGGAACATTTGGCAAAGGTTAAAAAAGACATGGACTAAATTTATATAGTGCAAAGACTAGCTTCAGGTACAATGAGAAACCATAATACCCAAGGGGATAGGAGGGTCGGGGGTGCCAGACTTGCAGGCTTACTTCCAGGTGAATCAAATCCAACACCTACTGGCTGTTTGGAGGCAGGAAGGACAACCCAACTGGGTGGTTTTTGAGGGATTAGGGGAATGGGGAACTTTAGTCCTGGGAGGTGTTGATAATAAAGATGTCAAACATTTTAATAATGAGAACTCCAAAACTATGCTGAACACCTAGTTCTTGGCTTTGCAGGAAATAGAAGGAGGGTTGGGGGGGGTGCAGCCTCACCTTGGTTTGTTAGCCAAAGGATTTCTTCCAGGCAGGATAGATCTGACATTTAAAAGACGGGAGAGGGAAGGGCTGAGAAAACTGGGGCAGCTAGTCTCTACATACAAAACAAAATCCTTTCAGTAACTGCAACAGGAGTTCCAGCTACCTCAAAGGGACTCCTATTGTTATTTACAAGTTCAGGACTGTGCTGTGAAACAACCCACAAAAACACACATACTTAATGGATTGCCCCCTCTTAGGGAGCTGGCAGGGGCAATTTTGGGACGTGAGAGTCTGGAGCATTCGATCTCATGTTTAATTGGGCTTTGTTTGTAAACCATCCTGGCCTGCCCTCGAGGCTTGTCAACACAAATGGGAGGTGGGGGCTGGGGTGTCCCTCTTAGCAGAGGAATGGACTCATTGGTTGAGTAATTCCAGCAGAGTCACAGCCTACAATAATTGGAGAGAACACCAATGGAAGTTGTTGTGCCAGATTTTTAGGACGATACAGACAGATGTTCAAGGCAGTGCTCTTAGAGAGGGCACCAATATCACACTTTTCAGAGCTGCCCCAAACTTACTAGGATGGCATTGCGGCTGCAGTAGGGCAGATCTTCTCTATACCTCCCCCCAGAGCCATCAAATACCTTTTGTGGGGATTATATCTGTTGGGAATTAAGCCAAAGGGGAAACAGTATTTATACCAGGTCATGTTAGCTGCAGCTTCTAAATCAATTATCCAGCTATGGCTTCAATCCACACCTTCACCATAGGACATTAGTTCTCACACTTTTTATAGTGAGCCTCCCACAAGCCATGGGAAAGATTTTGAGCCTCCCTCAAATTTGGAAATAATTTTGGGCCTCCCCACAGAAAAAATATCATACAGAAACTGTGACACTGCACTTCATCCTGGTGGGCTTCACTGTACTTTGCACAGTACACCAGCAATAAAGTGAGACAAATAAAGTTGACTAAGTATGTTCTCTTTTTATCCAACTTATTATTCTCCCCCCCAACCCCTTACCACAGCTTAGCCTTGTCACTCCACTTTTATGACTCCTGGACCCCTTGTTACTTTGTTTCCTCTAGCCAATAATCATCTTAGCAGCCTTCATCTCTCTCTCCCCCCCTAAGAAACTTCTGTACCCATACCCTAAGTCACACCTGAAAACAAGCGTTGGCTCAGTGTGCTTTTTCCAGTCACTAATTTTATGGTAGAAACAAGCCTGGACTCGGTGTACCTTTCCCAGTCACCAAGTTACATATTGGTAGAAACAAGTCTTGACTCGGTGTGCCTTTCCCAGTCACCAATTTACATGTAAATGAACAGCTGCTGTAGTAAGCTTTGACTCAGTGTGGTTTTTCCAGTCACCAGTTTACATATACTGTAAATACAGACTCAGAAACAGTATTTAGCTCAGTGGACCATTCCTGATCACCAATTTGTGCATAAGTAAATAAAGTCACCTGCTATTATCCATATTTAATGTGCTTCTTCCCTTCAAACAAAACATCCAAAACCTTGTACTGCACATTCTCAGACTTGATTGGGCCTCCCTGGAACAGTTTGGGGCCTCCCTTGGGAGGCTGGCCTCACCATTTGAGAACCACTGCCATAGAAGGTTAAACCGGAATTGTAAACAGATTATTTCAGTGGAATGACTCATGATCAAGCTTAGACTGAAGGTGGAGAAGGCCAGATGATATTGTTACCTTTCTTTAACTATCTTGAAAGAGTTGAAGGTACCCCCACCCTAAAGCAACTAGCCAATCTGCCTTAAATGTTTTGTGTATTTTACCATGAGCTCCTAGCAGTATATTAATAATAATAATAAGTTTTATTTATATAGTGAAATTCAAGATATCAAAGCGCTTTACATAAAAACATATTAATCAAATCACATAAATAAATCAAACTTCCAATTAAAATACTCATAAATATATCACTTCACATAAATACATCGATTGATTTAAAATTCTCAAAGACTTCAGATATTAAAAGCTAGTCTGAATAAAAAGGTTTTTAAGTCAATCATAAAGCTCTCCACAGTCCTGCTCTCTCTACTGTGATGAGGTAGAGAGTTCCACAGGGATGGCACCACGAACATAAAAGTCCTGGTACCGGATGTCTTCAACCACACCCTGGGAACCTCTAACAACCCCTCGTCAGTTGAGCAGAGAGGCCAGCTCGGTCCCTGTCCATGCAGTGCTTTGTAGGTCAGAAGCCCGACCTTGAAGGTGGTCTGCCACTGTATAGGCAGCCAGTGCAGACTCAGCAGCATGGGAGTAATATGACTGGAACGAGAAGTCCCAGTCAATAATCGTGCCGCAGCGTTCTGCACCAGCTGTAAGAGGCCAACGTGTGTGTATGAATGAATTGGTTTTCAGAATATTATACATTGCTGCAGTATTGGTGGCCCATTTTTTTATTGCCATGTTTATTGTTTAGTTTAGTTTAGTTTCTAGCCTTTACAGCTGTTGGTTCTGTGCTGCCTCATGTTGGGGCGCAGATGTAGCAACAGTGTGGGTGAGAGAAAAAGGGTTGGGGGTGCAGCCTCACCTTGATTTGTTAGCCAAAGGATTTCTTCCAGGCAGGATAGATCTGATGTTTAAAAGACGGGCAAGGGAAGGGCTGAGAAAACTCTTCTTCCTGCTTTTAAAGATGGCTAATATGGACTGTTACATCATCATATAGTTCCACAAGACACTTCCCGTCTGTCCCTCCTAATAATGTCTCTTTTTTTATTATATTGTGAATGGTGGTTCTGTGGGGGCTTTTGAAATGTTGTTGTGATGGTTATTGTACATTGCTGTTGTTGAAAATGAGAAAAAAGTTCAATACTCTTTCATTTTAAAACAACTATTTGTCAATGCCAAATGTTTGCTTGCTGGTATTAGCATTGGAAGTGCATGAGTTAGACAGATGCAGAATAGGAATGGCAGTGAAGTACTGAAGTGACGCCAACCCCACCCACCCCACCCTGCAGAGATGGACAGGCATTAGGGTGTGCCTTTGGGTTGTCGCCCATAACGCTCACGCCATTTCACTTCACCCTATCCTGCAGACACCGACAAGTGTTGAGGTGTGCCTTGGGGTGTTCAGCCTCACAGTCACCCCATTCCATAAGGAAATAGCTGAAATGGGTGCAGTATAGGAGAATGGGGTGAACTCTGGGGCCGAACAGTCCAAGGCACACCTTGATGCCTGTCACTGGCTGCAGGGTAGGGGTGGGGGCGGAATGGCATGAGCATTATAGCCGGCAATCCAAAGGCACACCCCTGACGCTTGTCAGTCTGTACAGGGTGGGATGTTATGGTTAGTTGGTATTTGCACTACAAATTTTCAGCATGGCTTTTTTTTGACCCCCACCTCATGAAAGCATTTGGGAACTCTGCTCATGAACAGTGGCACTGTGATTTTGTTAATCTGTCCCAAATGTTGATTTCCCACAGCAACTGCACCATTCTGCACCAGATGTGTGAAAACACAGTTTGGGCAGGATGTGAAAAATGACAGCTGTACCATTCATAGGGGAGTGTGAAGAGATGGCAATGTTGAAAATCTGGAGTGAAAATATTAAAAATTCTCAAACTTACGAGCGTATGTGGACACTGCACAATGCACACTTGTAACACAATCATTTCATGGAATTCTTTCACCAAATTTTCAACATAGGCATTTTGTGACTCTGCTCATGAACAGTGTCACTATGATTTTCTTAATCTGTTCTGAACATTGATTTCCCACAGTGACCATGCCATTGTGTGCCAGATGTGCGAAAACACATTTCGGGCAGGATGTGAAAAATGACAGCTGTACTGTTCATAAAAAGGTGTGCAAAAACAGCAATGTTGAAAATCTGGAGTGAAAATATTACAAATTCTCAAAGTTACAAGTGTGCATTGAAAGTGTGCAATGCACCCTCGTAACATAGTCATTTTGTGGACTTTTGTCACCAAATTTTCAACATAGGCGTTTTGGGACCTCCGATCACAAACAGTGTTATTGTGATTTTCTTAATCTGTTCCAAACATTGATTTTCCACGGCAACCTCACCATTGTGCACTGGATGTACAAAAACACATTTCAGCCAGGATGTGAAAAATGACAGCTGTACTGTTCATAAGGAGGTGTGAAAAAATGTCAATGTTGAAAATCTGGAGTGAAAATATTACAAATTCTCGAAGTTACGAGTGTGCATGGAAACTGCACAATGCACACTCGTAACACATCCATTTTTTTGAATTTGTTAACCAAATTTGCAAAATAGGCTTTTTGGGAGCCCACCTCATGAACGATGACACTGTTATTTTGTTAATCGGTCCCGAAAGGTGATTCCGCGCAGTGACCGAGAAATCACCTTTCAGGACCGAATAACCACATGACAGTGTTTAAATTCATCAGGTGGGGTCCCAAGAACTCCATGTTGAAAACTTAGTGCCAAAATTCACAAAAATTGCCGAGATATCCACCTAAGTTGAAAAGAAACCATTTATGCCATTATACAGCTTACCGGCATACCTTCAGTTCGTGGTTGGCTTTGAAGAATGTAGACGTGTTCCCACTCCACTGAAGATTGTCGTGCCAGGCTCCGGAGGTAAGTATGGGGTGACAGAGGTGTGGGGAGGTGAGGTGCACAGATGGTGGGTACGGGTTGGGGAAGGGGGGCACCGGAAACAACAAGGGACAGTTTTCTGTTTTCACAGGTAAAAAAAAAAAGACATCGGGACTTTTTTCATTTACAGGGACAACTGGCATGCTTGGGTGGACTCACAGCATACCACCTGGGTGTTTGTTGGGGGGGGTGCCCTGGAGCCAACGGGGACTGGGAACCCCATCAGCACATACAACGTGTCTGTGTTTGGGGGGGTGCATGAGCCGAGGGGGATTGGGCACCCCCCTCGGCACACTACTAATGGGTGGGGCATTATACCGATGGGGATTGGGCTCCCCTGTCTGCAAATGAACTGGGGAGGGGGCATGCTGAAAGGGGGATTGGGCACCCCCAATGTCAGTTGGAAATCTGCACCACATGTAAATGGACTGTGTGAGATGTGGATGGCCACCGCCATGTTTCTTGAAATGTTACACCAGACAAGGCACTGCCCTGCAATGACAGGTCACTTCCTCATCGCAGTGGTGGATTCGTTTCAAGTTGGTGGCACACTTGCAGAACTCATGTCAGCAGCAGCATGCCACTGCATTGGGTACAGACAGCCAAGCCCAAAAATGCAGTGGCGGCATTGGCCACTACAGTGCGGCACCACCACAACCCGCTTCTCTCCTAAGCTGCCACATAATGTTTCTTGTACATGCGTGCAAGCAAACATAAAATGGAGGGAAGGCTCACAAAGGTAGATAGATAGATAGATAGATAGATAGATAGATAGATAGATAGATAGATAGATAGATAGATAGATAGATGCTTTGTTTATAAAGTGCTCCTCTCCAGAGGTTCAGAGCACTGTACATTAAAAACAAGTCAATACAATACAATAATAATAATAATAAAATTTCAAATTCAGGTTCCAGATCAGCAAGAAATAGAAGCATTCTTAAAACACAAAGCCTGTAATCAACATAAAAAGCTAGTAGTTAAGGAGACTAAGGAAGAATAAGGGAGAAAGACGAAAAGCAGCCAGCCCATTGGCTCAGTGGTAGAGCTATCGCTCACAACACCAGTGACAGGGTTTGGTAATGAGCCTGGGTTGCCAGCAGGCCAGCCAACGGAGGATTGAGTGTCCCACAGGATGCTCTCCTACTCCAGGGGGAAGGGCTCCTTGCTCACTGCAATACCACCACCTGGGTGCACACAGATGACAGTACACTTGGAGAGATAGACAACAAGGGTGGGAGGAACACTGCGACATCAGCATGCAGAGGCACATACTGTGCACACTCATGCCTTGATGTCCTGTATGCGACATTCCTAAGGGAACACATAACAGGACAAAATACTATGACCCCAGCACCTCTATGACAGAGATGGTACCCAGTAAATTCGGGTCCCCTGTCTCACCAGCATGGGCCCCACCTGATGCAACATGAGTTCCCCCACCCTGACCCCACCTGGGAGTGAAGCCAAGGCTCCATGGAGGTAGGTGGCTGTGGCTGGGAGGTAGCAGGCATCAGGATGTGCCTGGTGGTCCTGAGTCATATGGAGGACTGGTGCATAGAGGACAAAAAGCATAATTACAAAAAAAAAAAAAAAAAAGACAAAAAGCAAAGGAGATGAGGAGTTAGATGAAGCGGGTCTGTCTTAATATTAGGGGTCTGGATAATAAAAGCAGCAAGCTGCAGGCAATGATGGCAGACACTGAGGGGTACCTTGCAGACATCAAAGAAACTTGGGCCTCAGAAAATAATAACTGGAACTTGTCAGCCTCTGGTTACACAATCTTTAGGAGGGATAGAAAAAAAGACAAAGGGAGGGCATAGCCCTATATGTCACAGAGGGCATCGAGGTAGTAGAAGATGATGCATCAGGGGAACTAATGGGTAGACAGAGTCAATGTGGGTGCAGCTCACAGCAGCCTTAGGCAAGAAACTATGTTTGGGATGATCTACAAACTGGTTACACACAAAAGAGACCACTTCTAGTGTGACCAGAGCCCATGGTTAACATACTCTCCGATACAAAAAACAGGCTGACATCAGCCTTACCAAGATAAATAAATCTTATGCTGATCATGTAAAATGCCTGCAAAAGTTTACATTTATTGTTACAAGACAGACAGGAAGGGAACTTCCATGATTACACACCCAGATTGGAGCTAAACATTGAGAAGTTAGTCCTCAGCTTTTTGTACAACCTGTCTGACTTTTTACAATAAATGTGAACATTTGCATGAATTCTATGTGGTCAGCATAAGATTCATTTATCCTGGCAAGGCTGAAATCAGCTTGTTTTTTCTTTGTATCAGGTGATCTATAGACCTCCAGCATAAGAAGAAGAGAGGGACTGGGAGCTTATGGAAGAACTGGGAAGGGGAGTGGCATAGGGACAGGTAGTGGTGGTGGGTGAGCTGAACCTGCTGGATACTCAGTGGTGGAGCTCGAGGGGTGGCTGGGAAGGGCAGTCACCCCTCCTGGCTGCCCCAGTGTGAGTAGTGGCACCCCACCACCATCTTTATTCACTGTTTAGTGCCCATTTTGGAGCCTGTGATTGACTGAATGGCCCCACCTGGCTCCCAAATGCTCCCAAACCTGGCTCCGCCACTGTGGATACTTATTGGGATGTTCAACCTGCCAGGAGCACCAGAAGACAGGCCCTGTGCTGCATATATTCCGGGACTGTCTGCTGGTGCAGCTGGTTAAGGAACCCACCTGACAGTCTGCCATTCTTGATGTGATGCTCACCAACTCGGAGGTGGTAGGAGATGTGCAAGTAGGGGATCTACTAGGATCTAGTGAGCATAACTCTATTTGGTTCAAGCTGGCTCTTGGGACCAGAAAGCACTTTTCAAGGAGTGAGGTTCTTGATTTCAAAAGGGCAGATTTCAACAGGATGAGGAAGTCAGTCCATAACAAGTTAGTTGTGGTAAACAGCATTGGATGTGTGAAGAAAAAATTAGGGCAATTTAGGAAGCCATTCTCAAGGTATCTAAGTTATGTACAAGAAAGGTAACCAAAAGAAACAAGTACATGAGACCAATATGTCTCTCAGAAAGGGTCAGGGAGGCAGTGAGGGCCATAAAAATCCCCTCACCTGGTACAAGGAAATGCAGGGGCATGAAGAATGGGGAGAGTACCAACTGAGAACCAAGGAAGCAAAGAGGGTGGTTAGGGGGCAAAAGCAGACACTGAGCTGCATCTTGTGGAGGAGGTCAAGGGCAGGGAAAAGCAGTTCTTCAGGTATATTAGAGGAAAAAAGAAAGGCAGAGAAATTTTAGGCTATCTCGGGGAGGAAGGGTAATAGAGGAGGACATGCAAAAGGCAGCCATCCTTAATTATCACTTTTGCTCTACCCTCACAAGGGAAGACAGTGGACCCCTGCTAGAGAGTGGTATCAAGGCAGCTATAAAGGGAGTCCTGGAGATAAGGCAAACAGTATTTACCAGCAAAAACGTATTTATTTTATTTATTTATTTGAATTTTGATTACCGGGTAGGCCCACTGAGACAAACAAGTCCCTTTTTCAGTGGTGGCCCAGGGAACAACATATTCCAAACACAGATGACAGTCAACATAGTTATTTGTAATTCATTTTGAATTCTGTGAATAAAGTACAGTACAAGGGTAAACAAAGCAACATTCATTTTTTGAATTACGTGAATACAGCACATGGGTAAACAAAGCAACATGCAGGTGAGGAACATACATTTTAAAGCTAGCAAAATACGAAGAATAAAGCTTAAGTGTAAACATCATATAATATTAAGCAAAAAAGAGGTGAACCAGTTATTCAATTCTTAAAAAGTTTTCATCAATAAGAAGAAAGGTTGTACTCAGAATTGCTGACCTAGGATGGAGGATTGATGGATCCAGTGGAGAAGGGGCGGAGGGAGACAAACATTCGCAGGGTAATGTACATAGGATGAGGAGGGGGGAGGAGGAGGAGGAGGAGGAGAGGGGGAGAGGAGAGTCGGGGTGCAGTTGCCATTGCACATAGAAGGAGGGAAGTAAATTTCTTTAAAATATTTTTTGAAGAGAGGGAGAGTATTGTAGTGACTGAGGGACACTATTCCATTTTTGGGGTCCCACAAAGGAGAAGTATTTCCTACCAATGACTAGGCGGGTATTGGGGAGGTTTAGAATAGGGAGGTGGGACAATCTAAGGGTTCTAAGGAAGGGTTTCAGTGAGAGAAGGTTTGATAGGGCTGGTGGGGATGGAAGGTGAACAAGCTTAAAGGTGGTGCAGAGCACAGGGTAGTACAGCTTGGCCTGGAAAGAAGGCCATCCAAGGTGATTTAGTACATCACAATGGTGGGTGCATGCAGGGGCCATAGCAACGAAGGGGGCAATTCTGTGGTAAGCCATTTTAAGTTTGGCTAGATTTGTAGTCTTGGTTGAGGGGATTATTGGTGCCCCACAAAAAAGGCTGGGGAGAAGAGTAGCCTGGGCAATAGTCCTCTTAGCTAGAGGTAAGAGGTATGGGGCAGCACGGTAGAAGAGGCCAATTATTTGATTTGTTGCCTTAATAACATTGGCTATGTGCGCTTCATAGGATAGATGTTCATCTAGTGTCACAACCAGGTATTTGAAAGAGGTTACTCCTTCTAAGTGGGCACCGGAGGAGGTTTTGATTACCAGGGGTGATTGCCTCATCAGATCAAATGAGGAGCGATGGAGCAACATTGATTTAGTTTTCTTGGAGTTGAGAACTAGCAGGTTCCCTTAAACCAGGTTTCTAACTGGTGGAAGTCATGTTCCGATTCATAGTCGATGTAGGAGATATCTCTTGAGGATCTATATAGAATGGCATCATCAACGTAGAGCTGAGCTGATGCCCCTTCACAGTTCAGTGGTAGTTCATTTATGAAAATAGTGAATAGTAGTGGCCCAAGAATGGACCCTTGGGGAATGCCATCAGTGATAGGAGATAATGATGATAAGGTTCCTGCCCATTTGCCACACTGCTGTCTGCTAGCTAAGTAGTTGGATATCAAGGAGAGAGAGAGGTCATCAAGGCCAAGGCAGCTTAGTTTTGCAATAAGAAGAGGGTGGTTGATGAGGTCAAATGCTTTCGTGAGGTCGACAAAAATTGCCCCGGTGGCTTTACCCTGATCCATGGCCTGATAAGTGTCCGAGGTGACTCTCAGTAGAGCAGAGTCAGTCCCGTGCCATTTTCAAAAGCCATGTTGATGTGTGGTGATGGCATTGTTCAATTCGAGGTACGAGTATAATTGGTTGTGAAGTATTCTTTCTTGGATTTTGTCTATCGGGCATAGAATGGATATCGGTCTGTAGTTTTCAACCAGGTTGGTTGGGCCATTTTTATGTACAGGGACAACAATCGCCATTTTCCATTTGTTGGGAATAGTGTGTGTTAATAGGAAGGATCTATTTATTAATGAGGTGATTGGGTGGGCAAGTGCAGATGCCCCAATCTTTAGGAATTTGGGTGGAAGAGTGTCAAATTCTGGGGAGCTGTCAGGGTTGAGACCCCTTAGTAGTTTATATACCTCATTCTGTTAGGTGATTTTTATATGGAAACAGGGATAGGGGACTTCTGGGTAAGCAGCATACGGGTCTGGTCAGACAGAGGGTAGGCCTAACTTGTAAGCATTAAGGTCGGTGAAAAAGTGGTTAATACTGTCTGTTATTTGAGAAGGCAAGGATAGGGTGGAGCCATTAGAGATCATGTCTTGGAGGACAACCCTTACTTTACCCTTAAGGAGGGTGGTCATTTGCTTTCCAAAAGAGCTTTGGGTTAGTAAGTTGTGACTCTTGTTGGGACAGAAGATAGTCCCTTTTGTATTGGATTGTTAGGGACTTGCGTTTATTGCATAGCTGACAGTAGGATGACCAATCCAATTGCAACCCACTGCTTCTATAGATTTTCCAGGCTTTGTCCCTAGAACGCATGAGGTGCCTCAAGTCCTGTGTGGGCCAGGGGGAGTGGATTCCCTTGGCCTTACATAATTTGAGAGGGGCATGAGTGTCAAGGGTGGCATTAAAGACATTAATCAGAAATTCTAATACCTGGTTTATATCTGGTAGGGAGGTTATGGGTGACCAGTCAATGGAGGCAAGACTCTGCTGGAGTTGAAGTTGATTAGGTCCCTGCTTTTGTGTAGCTTGGGGGTGGGGTGAGGGGAGTTATTTTGCTATACACAGAACGTAGGGGAATAGTCGCCAAGTACATCCGGGAGGATACCGGTGATCTTGATAAAGGTTGAATTGTTGGTCAACATCCAGTCTAAGAGGGTGTGTTTGCTGGATTTTACATTAATTCTAGTGGGCTGGTCAAGCAACTGTTCTAATTTAGCATCTAGTAGGGTGCCTTGGTACATATTATTGTTGGGCCCTGACCAGTCCCAGTTGAAATCTCCACAGAGTACAATATCTATGTAGGGGAGGACATCTAGACTGGCGAAAAACTCAGTATAGGAGGTGGAGGTGAATCCCAGGGGTAAGTACTGTATATACATCCAACTGTAAGTTTTTTTGACTTGGCCAAAGGTAATTGTAATAAAGAGGTGTTCTGTGGCCATGTTAGCAATTAATCCTGTTAAGTCATTGACTGCCAGACCATTCCTAGTGCAGATTAACACTCCCACTCCTCTCTTACGTGGACAATCACGATGGTAGGAGGAGAAACCTGGGAGGGCAATCTCATGAGACAGGATAGAAGGTTTCAGCCAGGATTCCGTTATACAGAGGATATCAGGTTTACAGTGCAGAACCCAGAGTTCTAATTCGGCCATTTTGCCCCTAATGCTTTGAATGTTCATGTGGGCTATTTTGAGCCCTTTAGCGTAGGCCCAAGAGGGACAGGAGGTAAAAAGGTTGGGCTTAGGTTTGTTGTAGGCTGCAGATTTTGACCTTGTATTGGGTCCAGGGTTTAGCTCAATGTCACCTGACAGAAGTAGAAGGCACATTCGGGTTTTATTGGGGGCAGAGTAATGGGGACTTGGAAATATGTTTAGTTCGTTGTGTAGTAAGAAGGGTTTTATTTTGCCGGGCTGGGCCAGGAGTCCTAGCTGGGGTAGAGACACGTTGGGTATGCATTGCATGCAGGTGATTGGTTAGAGTAAAGGAAGTCCAGAGGTGAAGGGGAGCTGGGCTTCCATATATAAGTTAGCAGTATCACATTTCAGATGTGCTAGGAGGGAGCACCAGATAAGGAACCCTTTGGAGTAGTGAAGAAACATTATAGAGGATTTCTGTGGTTGCTTTAGTCAGGAGAAGTTGGGGGGGGGGTGGATGAGCATTTGGCTGGATAGAAGATTAGTGAGGGGCAGGAGTGAAAAATATCAATTCGGTTGGCATACAGAGGGTGGTTTAGAGGTTAGCCGCAGTATTATATCAGTCAAGGAGTACAAGAATGGACAGTGGGTTAAAATTCGCTTTTAGGAGGGACCTGGGGTATTGGGTGGAGTTATAGAGGGGCAAATTCACTTTAAGAGGGCTACAGTATTGAGCAGTGTCCTAGTGTAGAGATTATAATCAGATTCACCTTCTTTTGCACCTTTCAGGAGGACACAACCTTGGTCGAGAACTTATAGTGTCGGTCTTTAAGGTTCAAAAACACAACTTATGGTGTCAGTCTTTAAGGTTCATTATGGGTAACGCTCCTTTAAGAGAGGAATAAAGTCAGGGAGCCTGATTGGTGAGTGGGTGTGGCACAAGTGTATTTAATTAAGGATAGAAGGGGGGGCCCAAAAACAGTCCAACAGGTAGCAGGATTTAAGAGAATGCAGCTGCCCAGAATCAGCAAGAATCTCACTTGCAGGGAGCTTGCTACGGATTTGGGTGCCAAAATCTAAACTGCAAGCAGTGCTTTGAATTCTACTCATGGAGGATGGGACGTGTGGGCAAGCAGCCTGCAGTTCAGGAATCAGCTTGTTTTTCTCACACCAGGGCTGGGAACCAGACCCCTGCAGAGGATGGGACTTGTGGGCGAGCAGCCTACAGTTCGAGGATCAGCTTGTTTCTGTCACACCTGAGCTGGGAACCAATCCCCTGTGGAGGATGGGATGCATGGGCGAGCAGCCTGCAGTTTGGGGATCAGTTTGTTTCTCTCACACCTGGGCTGGGCACTGGACCCCTGTGGAGAATGGGCAGAAAGGGCTAGCAGCCCAAAAGATAGACGAGGCCCGAGGGCCTTAAGGAATACATCTGAGGCTGCTCAAGAAACTGGCAGCAGAATTGTCTGAACTTATGGTAGGGCTATTCAATAGCTCATTACAGATGGGGGTAGTTCCAAAACGCTGGAGGGTAGCAGATGTAGTTCTGCTAAATAAGGGGGACAAGGAGTAAGCAGGGAACTACAGACCTGTCAGTCTCACCTCTGTCGTGGGTATACTGATGGAGTCACTGATCAAAGAGGATCTCATGGACTACCTGAAGAGCAGCAGACTCCAGGATGGTAAATAGCATGGGTTCCTGACAGGAAAGTCTTGTCAGATCAGCCTGATAGCTTTATTTGACTGGGTAATGAGGGTATTACATAGCGGCCATACCATGGATTTACTGTACTAAGATTTTCAACTCGCTGCCTCACAGAAGATTGCTGAGGAAGACAGAGGATCTGGGTGCAGTAATGGACAAAATAAGATAGGTATGAGATTGTTCAGAGAGGCAGCAGAGGGTTGTGATTATTAGTGTCAAATCAGAAGAGACAGAGGTCACAAATATGGTGCCACAGGGATCCGTCCTGGGTCCTGTTCTCTTCAATATGTTTATCAGAAACATACGAGAAGGAATCCAGGTCAAGTTGTGTCTCTTCACAGATGACACTAAGCTCTGTGAGAAGGTAGATAAAAACGAGGGAATTAGAGAGATGCAGAGTGACTTGCAAAGAATAGAGAGGTGGTCTAAAGTTTAGCAGTTGAAATTCAATGCCAAAAAGTGCAAGGTGATGCATCTAGGGAACAAGAACCCCAGGACAGAGTATTGGATGGGAGGGGTAAAGCTGAGCACTATGGCTAAGGAAATGGACCTAGGAGTCTTCGTTAGTGACTCCCTTAAACAATCAAGCCAGTGCAACAAGGTCTATAGAAAGGCAAATAGGATACTAGAATGAGTCAGAAGTGATATTGACAGCAAAAGAAAAGAGGTATTACTACCTCTTTACAGATCGTTGGTGAGGCCACACCAGGAATACTGTGCCCAGCTATGGAGTCCTCACCTCAGGAAAGATAAGGACAGGATAGAGACAGTCCAATGAGAGATGGCCAGGATGATTCAGAGCCAGCTGGTCAGATCTTACAAGGATCAGCTCAAGACACTGAACATGTACTCATACGAACATACGAAATTTGCCAGCAGATAAAGGCCTAGAGGTCTATCCAGTCTGCTCAAATGTGCAGCTAGCACCCCTTATTCTGCAGCTGCCCCTCCCTTCCACCCTTCCCCTTCATTAACCCTCCCCCTTGTCCTGTCCCATCCCCTTTTGAAGCAGTCCACTGTTCTACTGGATACCACTTCTGCAGGTAATGCATTCCACCCAGCCACCACCCTCTCTGTAAAAAAGTGTCTCCTCATCTCCCTCCTGAACCTTCCTTCCTCCAGTCTCATATCATGGCCCCTGGTGTCCCTCCCTTCCCTTACTTTTAACAGCCCCTCTGTACCTGTCTTGTTTATTCCTTTCATGTATTTAAAGGTTTCAATCATGTGCCCTCTGTCCCTCCTGTCCTCCAGTGAGTAAATGTTCAACTCCCTCAGCCTCCTCTCATATGGTAAGTCCCCCAGCCCCTTGATCATCTTTGTCGCCCTGCGCTGCACCCCCTCCAGTAACTTAATGTCCCTCTTCAGATACGGAGACTCACTGGAGACCAGACAAAAGAGGGGTGAGATTATATTTATTTAGTTCGTTTTTGTTGACCAGGAAAAGAGGACTAGACAATTCTGCATATTTTCAGCCTCGTTCCAGGGAAGGGGGCTACAGATGAATGCCAACTGACATTGAACCAGATTAAGCTGTTGGTGGTATTTTTAGTGAATGAGGGAAATTTGGGCAGGACACCAGGGAAGTTCCCCTGCTGTGTGGTAGGAAGTGCTGTTGGACGTCTGGATGGAGGTGGAAGTTGGTAGTCCTGAGTTGGAGCCAGTTGTGGAAGGAGCAGAGGGGTTAGCTCCCTTCCCTGTCTCTGTATCCTCAGGAGCTATTGCAACGGAGCCTCAGGGCATAGCTTGTTTAGAAGTTGATGGTGTATCCTTTCCAGATCTCCCTAAAACAGCAATGGATGCTGCAGATTATTTATTTCTAGAATTAGAATCGAACAAAAGGCAATTGTTGGATATTATTGCAGCACAGGAATCTCTTTAATTGTCTAAAGGTTTTGCAGCAACAACTGACATTGCTCCTGTTTCTCAGGTTTCATTATTGGATCAGATGGATCTTGGCTCGGTACTCCCCCCCCCGGACAGACCTCTGAAGTGATCCTAGAGCAACCGATGGATGAGGGCCTTTCTGGTGAGTTCCCCCAGAGCCTGTCTGCTTCTTCGTCAGATGCACTGCATATTTCTGGTGATAGTGTACCTACTTATGATAGATTGCGGTCTCCTGGCTCGCGATTGTCCACACTTGCAGTGGAAGATGAAAAGAAACAAAAACGGGGGGTGAGTACATCTCCTAAAGGTTTGGGCCTTTGTCCAACTAAAATTATGTCTGTGATTCATTCTGAGGATTCTACAGCCCAGACACCCACATGGGGTTTGATTCCTCCAAATCCTTTGGCTGATTTAGTACATGGGGTGAATTGGTCTCCAGAGAGGGCCTTAGAAAGGGCCGGCTGGCGACAGCTGCAAGATGGGTCTTGGGCCTCTGACCCGACTGTCCTAATCTCGGGCCTTATACAGAGCTCTGCTCTGGTAGTAGATTCTGCTCCTCCACTGCAAGGTGCTCCAAGTTCAGCTAGTGAGTCTGAGAAGGTTGGAGAGGGGCTTCCTGAGGTACCTAGTTCTGCTATTGGTGGTATTCCTCCACAATCTCCTATGGAGGTCTTGTTTAAGACTGCTGATTCACTTGACTCTGGGGCTATTGAACCTAGTTCTGTTCCTAAGGTAGTAACTTCTGGAGCCCCAACCTTTGCTAGTTTGTTTCAAAAACTGCTTGAACTGGCAAAAAGATGGAATGCAATTCATCTGCAGTTCTTGGGTCGATCCTAGGAAATCCCTGATCATTTTTATATTGGTTAGATATTACTGAGACAATCTACAGGTTTCTTTCCAGCCCAGGTGTATGCTTTGATCCACACCCCTGGGGATAACTCTTTTGATATTAGCTTCAGATCCCAGGATTTCCTGGACACTTTTTGGATATGCTATGCCCAGCTGAAAACTAACCCCCTCTGGCAGGATTTTCAGGCAATTCCTCTGACTAAACAGACATTCAAAGTTATCACTGTACAGTTTCGGAATGAGGGGGTTAATGTTACAGATATTATCTACTGGTTGGAGAAGAGATGCAAAATACAGGGTGACCCAGAACCTATTATGGATGAGGGTTTTTGGAATGGGGGATGGCGTTTCAAGATTAACCTACCCCAAATGGATGTGGGACTCATACATTTACCAAACTGTTTTTTCTTGGATCCGGATAAGGGGTTTGCCTTTTACCCAATCCAGCCTCACCATTGTTTCAAATGTGGCTCAGCTAGACACATTAGTCGTACTTGTGAGGTGGTAAAGTGCTCTCAGTGTGGAGAGATGGGTCATTCAGCTATGCATTGTTATAGTCCCCCCACCTGCTCCTTGTGTGAGGGGAACCATTTGTTTTTGGTTTGTCCATGGGCTGCTCATAATACTTCTCATTCTGATTTTGCAGTTCAGGATTGTTATCTTAATACTACCAGTAGACCGTTTAGGTCTCAGCCCTCCCCTCCCCCGGTACAACTCCCCGGGTACCACCTGTAGTTTCTGTTCAGATTTTGCCTGACTTGATGTCCCCTGTGGGTGTTTCTGAAACCACTGTTTTAGTTCCTTCTGGTTCTACTACTGCTATAATTGTTCAGGGACTGGACCCAGTTCTGGCTTTACCTCCTGGTGTGTCTGGTGTAATGCCTCCCCCTTTGCCTCCTTGAGATGGCTTTTTTTTTCCAATTGTTTAACCAGGAGAGACACACTAAGCTGAAAGCTTGTTTACAGGTGCAACCTGGGAGCACAGGGAGGTTAAGTGACTTGCTCAGGGTCACACAGCATGCAAGTGAGGGCTGTGGGATTCAAACCCAGGTCTCCAGATTTGCAGCTCAGAGCCTTAAACCACTGCGCTACTGCCTCCCTTTTAATTGTAGTCACCATATTACAGACAAGGGGGTCTGCTCCACAAACATTTTTAGTGATGCCTCTTATTTGGACTCTATGGTTAAACAGGCCTCCCTGGTTGATGCTTTTACTATTGGGGGGAGAGTGCCACAGCGAACGTATTTCCGAGGGTCCTTAAGCACCAGGATAGATTACGTTTTTATTTTGGCTGCCTTGGCTGTTCAACGGCCCCTCACTACCCAGGTAATATCTTCAGACCATGCTTTGCTTAGTTTACAGGTCTCTAATTTTGTTTATATGGCTAGCGGACCAGGGTATTGGAGGATGAATATGACCCTGATACAGAATGCAGCCATTTTTCAGGGTTTACAGGCAGTTTTGGTTGCCAGGAAATCAGTTTTTTTCTTGTATGATTCCCCTTTAGACTGGTGGTTTACTACTAAATCTGATGTACAGGCTTTTTCTCAAAAAATGGGGTGGCTATCAGGGAAGTTGAAGTCGGACCAATATGCTTACTATAGGTCCTGTCTTCTTGAACTTTCTTCTCTGCATGAGGCCTCAGTGGGGGATTATTCTGAAGCATACAAATATTGACAGCCCAACTTGCCTCCCTACAATATAATAGATTGAAATCCCTGGAGGCTGAACAACGCTTCAGCACTCAAGGCAAATCGGCTTTTGTGAGCCCATTCGAATTTTGCCAGAAGCAATCCTTATTGAAGAAGATCAGTAGTGTCCGGTTGCAGGATGGTTCTCTGGTCACTAACAAAAAGGGATGTTCTTGCTGCAATAGATGATTATGTCGCTGCCTTCTTATGACCACCTTCTTTTCAGACCCTGGTCTCGGAAGTCTCATTATGGTTAACACAAAGTGCCCTCCCACAGCTGTCAGATGTGGATGGATTGTCTCTTGTCACCCCTATTTCTCAGGGTGAACTTCTTGCTGTTATTGCACAGCTAAAGTCCGGTTCCTCCCCAGGTATTGATGGCTTACCTTATGAAATATATAAATTGCTTACCCCAACTCTTTTACCAGAGTTGTTGGTGGTTTTCAATTGTCTTCTTACTGCCCCTTTTATACCTTCCAATATGTCTACCGGTCTTTTGGTTTTGTTATATAAATCTGGTGATGGGGGATCTCCTCTCCAACTGGAGACCTATCACTCTGTTGAATGCTGACTAGAAGACTTTTACTAAACTTTTGAGCTTGAGATTGGCTCCAATTCTTACCCACATTATACATCCCTCACAGATGTGTACTGTCCCAGGAAGGTCCATAACGGAATAATGATTCAGGAAGTTTTAGAACGTGGTCGGGAGGGTGAAGTTTCGGGATTTTTAATGTCTCTGAACCAGGCCAAGGACTTTGATAGGGTTCCACATGATTTCCTTTGGCTTTGTTTGGCTGCTTATGGGTTTCTGAGTGCTTTAATTCAGATTTTAAAAGCCCAGGCGGAGACTGTTCCTTTGGTGAATGGCTGGATGGGGGTCAGGCATTTGGTAGCTCGGGGGGGGGGTTCCAGCAAGGGTGCCCACTTAGTCCAGCCTTGTATATTTTGTCCATTGATCCCCTTTTACATCGGCATAATAATTCCATGTCTTTTCTTGGGTTTTCCTTTTCCTGTATGTCCTTTGAATTATGTACATTAGCTTATGCCGATGATTTGGTTTTATTTTTTGGCAAATACTGACTCCTGTGCCATAGCTAGCCAGGAACTGTCTTCTTATGCCCTGGTATCCCACTCCAGTATCAATTTTCAGAAAAGCAAATGTCTGTTAGTTGGGGATATTTCTCCTCCAGGTACTGAGATTATGGGTGTTCCTATAGTCCGATCCCCTTGTAAAATTTTGGGTTTATTTTTTGGTCCCGGTGACTTGGCTATGTTTAATTGGGAGCACTGTTTAGCTATTACACAGGCCAAGGTATCTGCTTGGAATAAATGGAGAATGGCAAAGAGAAAACGCATTTATATGGTTAAGATTATTTTATTATCTGTTTTTTTACATCTTAGTTTGGTATATTCTTTCCCGGTCGCATTGGAAACAAAGTATATAGTTGCTATTTTTCCTGTATTTGGGGGAGCCATTTAAATCCTATTAAGAGTGGGATTTTATATCTCTCAGTGTCTCAGGGGGTCTAAACATGGTGCATCCTATTTTGTTTCTCTTTTCTATGTTTGTTTCACGTAGCCTCGGCCCTGTGCTTTTGCATGCATCTAAAGTGTGGATGCCCTGGGTTTTGGATCATTTTGGTCCTTACTTACAGACTTGGCAGGCTGATGGGGTTACTCCACAGCAAAAAAGGATACTGGATTTGCCCTCTTCCTATAGGCCTTGTGTTAGTAAATTAAAATTGTGGGCACTTAAAAAAAACATCAGGTTTCAACTGTCCCAAGGAGGATGCTGTATGCCCTGCTTTTGGACAAGTTTTTCCTTGATAAATATCATTATGTGTCGCGCTTACCCCTTGAGATCCAACAAATCTCTACTATGTTACTGTCCCCATGTACTCTGGTTCACATGTGGAATGTGAACTGGTTGTCCATTCATTATAAACTCAGTGTGAAAGGCAATCTTAAACACAAGGCTGTGGATGACAAGTTTTGCCCACATTCAGACTGTATTGCACAGATTGAGACTATCTCCCATTTATTTTTTGATTGCCCTTATATACAGAGGTTTTGGCGACTACTTCATATGCGTTGCCTGATTCTCCCTTTTTCCCCATGACCCCTGATATTTTGTTATTGGGTATTCTCCCTTACCAGTGGACTAAGCATGATAAAAGAACGTTATGGTTATTTTTGACCTTTTTTAAATATTATATTTGGATCACACATTGTCGTTTGTCTCTGCAACAACAACTTACATCAGAAGTCCAGTTATTTGAATTGATCTTTTCAAATATATCTAAATTAAAAGCCCAAGAACGTTGTACTATGTCAGCCCAGGTCTTAGATAGATGGTGGCTATTGATATCATGGCTGTGAAACCTGTGGCCTATTCTGATTGCTGGGGGTTTCTATTATTAAGTGGAGGGGAGGGCCTCCCTTTTTTCATTTTGTTCCCAGCCTTTTGTATCCGGTATGCATTATTGCTGTTTCAGCTTATGGTTTCTGTTTGTTATGTCTGCTGTGCGGCACATTATTGTAATCATGTATCATTTCTGTTCCTGGGGTCCAGGTATGCAGTGCTATCTTTTGTGTTTCTGTTCCTCCCCCCCCCCTTTTCCTTTTTTTTTATTTAGTCTGATGGATTATTGCTTTGTTCATATGTTTTTTTTGGATTCTGTAGCTGTACTTCCCCTATTCTTTTGGTAGGGAGGTAAGTTTTTCAGAGTTGTACTGATAGTGCATGTTTTTCTTTACCATTTCTTATGATTTTGTATGAAGTAATAGATATTTGTTTGAATTTTTTTTGAGTTTTGAATAACATATTCCCCTACCCTTTTACTGTGTGTGTGGCGGGGTCAGTGTTATGGTTTAATTTGGGTCCTATTCACTGATTTAATAGTAAACTAGAAAAGGTATGACTGTAATACTTATTTGATTTCTTTTATGATTTGTATAATTTTGTGTGAGTTAACACCGTTTTGTATTTCTTTGATTTTGAAGTTATAATAAAAAATTCCCCTGCTCTTTGATAGGGGGCGCTGCTGAGACATGGCTGACACCCTGGAGACAGGTCAGATTGCTGGTGCACCTGTAGGACAGCAGATCTCTCTTCCTCCAGGTCCAGCCCAGGAGATTGCAAACAGCGAGCAAAAAGAAATGGAAATTGCACATATGAAGGAAATAGTTGTACAAGAGCAGGCTATGTCAGGAAAGCAAGCAGATGAAGACTTACTGCAACAGCTAAGTCCAAAACAGAAGAAGCATCTCTTATATTTGCTGACTATTGCAGAAAGAAATTGGTGAGAGAAGCTGTGTGAGAAATAGATGAACATAAGTCCTGACACCAGGCTTGTTCAAGCTGACAGCTCCTCCAGCATTCAGAACGATGACATAGTGTCATCAAAGGCATCAGCGAGTCAGCAGCCAATGCCCTTGAATACTGCAACTGTCTCACAGACTGCCGATGTGACACTGATGATGGAAATAAAAACCGATCCAAATAACACAGCAACAAAAACGGACACAGTAAGTGCATCCTTAACTACTTTAAATGAGGGACATAAGGAAATGGCTATCGAAAACCAAACTGAAATGGTGCAGAGTATATTAAGAAAAGAGAGAATAACAGAAACACCCCCAGATAAATCTGTAACTAATCAAACCCCGTGGACTATGGAGAAAGCTCTGAAAGATGCAGGTTGGAAATTAACAGAGCAATGGGAATGGGTTCCAGACCCAGATGCCATATCAATCCCAGGCACATCTACAGATGGGCTTACAAAGAGTCCCAGAAGTTGAGACTCTACCATGAACTTTGCAAATGACTTTGATTTAGACCCTGCATGCAGAAGATATGAGTTCTGTACAGGTGTATATGGCAGAACCAAGACCCTGTCCCCACCGTAGCGGACTATATAACATCTGCATGCTCTGAGAACAATGAGAATCAAAATTTGGGGAAAAGAGGGGAGCAAACAGAACAACAAAGTGTAAACCATACAGTAACAGACCAGGCACCACAAAAAATTATGGACCCAATTTAGACAAAGAGAACAAACTTTTCAAAACATTGTTCTAGTACAGAGAGAAAATGCTGTACAATTGCAATATCTGGGAGGTCTACCTCAACCACCTGACAGATTGTATGTAGTAAGAAAATTAATTAAAGAATCTCTTTGCTTTTTTTCAATTGAAATCTATGCTCTCATACATGCATCAGGTGATACAGTTTTTGATGTGAGTTTTAAAACACCTATGGGTCTAGACAGGTTTTGGTCAACATATGAGAAACTCAGATATACTGCTCTCTGGCTCCCATTTAGAGCCATACCCCTTACCAAACCAGCCATAAAACAAGTCACTGTTTTATTTAGAAATGAGGGAGTAAATGTTCATGACATAAAGCATTGGCTTCAATAATGTAGTGACCTATTGGGAGAACCTACCTCAATTTTTGATGAAGAGCATATCTGGATGGGGGGATTGAAATTCAGAGTGAAGCTGTGAATGGCAACACAAGGCCCCAGACATCTATCAAGTGCTTTTTTTCTGGAGCAAGACAGAGGCCATTGTTTCTGCCCTGGCCAGCCAAAAACATGTTTTAAATGTGGTCAACTATGCATCTTAGTAATGCATATGATAGAATTTGATGCAACCTCTGCCTGGAATAGGGGCATAATAGTTCAAACTGCACAAACAAAATGAAATGCAACCTGTGCAAAGAAACAGGACATGTCTATTGCACCTGTAAATGGGCAACCCATAATAGGATGGACCACACTAACCAGGACATTATCTTAAATAAAGCACAGAAAAACAATATTGAGAAACAAAGGAAACAAGGAGAAGAAAGTAATTTAAATGAGCAAAGGGCTCAACAATCAGGTCATACCTACTCAGCTTAGGTCAATAGCAGGCATTTGATAAGGTGTTACACACCTATCTACGAGTAGCCCTGCAAAAATATGGCATCCCAGGCAGCTTTGTAAGTCAGATAATGAAAATATATAGAATAGCTTCATCTACACCACTGGTTAATGGACATAGAGGACCGATGGTAAAAATAAATGGAGGGGTAAGCAAGGCTGCCCTATGAGCCTGATATTATATGTCTTTTGTATAGACCCATTACTAAAACTCATACAGCAGGATCCAAGAACTGCAGAAGTACAGCTTTCCACAGCAGAAAGTATTACCAAAACAGCAGCATATTCAGATATCTTTGTTTAATATTACCAGATGTAGAATCCGTAGGAATTGCTCTAGAGGTGATAGATGATTACTCAGATATTAATGGGGCCTGTATAAATAGGATAAAATGTCCAGGATATTTACTGAGTAGAGATACTAGGAGAGTGGATAATATTCAGGGAATAAATATGTCTGACACTTCGATTACAATTCTAGGGATAACTTTTGGAAAAGAGAACAAAGCTTCTAAAAACTGGAAGAAGACACTAGAGAGCTGTGCAGAAAAAGTTAAGGTGTGGAAAATTTGGCAGCAAACTAAAAAGAAAAAAGTAGCAATGGTTAAAACATTTGAGCTTCTAATGTTTACATATTTATGTGCAATCCCCCCCCCCCAGCATGTTTTGACACTACCATATTTAGTTTAATATTCCAAATCATATGGGGGAGTCGATTGAACCCAATTAAAATGGAAGCATTATACAGGCCTCCTAAACAAAGAGGGCTAAATCTCATAAACCCCATTAGTTTTTTCTGTAGTATCTTTGTATACACAAATATTATGAATTTCACTTCACCTAGAAATGCAGAGTGGAAAAAAATAGCAGCCTATTGGTTGAAAGCAGTAACAGAAACATGGTCCCAGTCACCTGCAGCTCTAAAAAAAACATAAACATTTACCACTCTACGTAATCCCTATGATTGAGAAAATAAAACAAATGGAAACTTACTGTAACACAGGCCACAGGACCCAATAGAAACAAATATATTCAACTATACAAGAACAAGGGTATACAGTTCCCATAGAATATAAAGGAATCAGACCAACTAACCATCACAGAATTGAGAAATATCTAATTGATAAGAGAACTTCTCCACATATGTGGGATGTGGTTTGGTTAAGTGCCCATGGGAGGTTAGGTGTTAAGGGAAATGCCAAACATAAAAGTATTGGAGAAAGATATTGTCCAAGGTTACTGTGTGTTCAAAAAGAAGAGACACTAGAACATTTTTTTATACAGTGCTCATATGCAAAAGCTATATGGCAAGAATTAAGTGTACAATGGGAAAATGTGCAATGGGTGCATATGACATAAGAAGATGTAATATTAGGATATTCAAGTCTCATATCTGGAATTGAAGAAGGGACATTACAGCTAGTGTTTACCTGTATTAAACTTATTATGTGGCAAGTGAGATGCAAATATGTGTTGCAACAAAAGGATATTATTCCTGTAGCAGTTGTTCTATTGATTGAAAAAGAAATAAGTACCCAGTTAAGGCATGATCAAGCTACATTATCGTGGGAACAATGAAAAAAAGATGGAAGGGGGTTCCTGCAATAATATCAGCCTGAACAGTATGAAATGAAGCCTCTATAAGGAATCATAGAGAAAAGTTTTCCAAAGACACTGATTTTAGGATAGCTTGTGTGTACACAATTTGTAAATAATAGCACAACTGAGATGTGATTTGGATATGTTTGTGTGGCTATTTTGTACTAGTTCTGTATATATTTGAATACAATAAAAATTCCCCTGCTCTTTTTGAGAAGTGCCATGGGATCTTTAAATGAAAGCTGCCCAAATGTCTTGCTGCACACAGTAGTACAATTACATCCAGATTAAGTAAAAGGTGCTATTATTTTTTTCCCCCGTACTAACCTTAATGAATGTTTTTCTTTTTCTTTGTAGGGATCAGTGCCAGCTCCTTCCCTACTGACTAGTGTCATTTCGGACCCTGTGCCACACCAGACATCTAGTGTGAGCTCGTTCACAATGTTTCTTCCTGCTCAGGTTATGTGCCTGTGTCTGTACCCACTGCTGCTTTCCCCTACGTGCTTAGGAATTGGCGCACACTTTGAAGCAGCAGCTGTCATTTATCCCGCCTTATGTCTTTTCGCCACAATCACTGAATGTTCATGTCGGATACTGTTTCGTGACCGATCGCCAGTTCGTTGCTGACTTATTCTTTACAATGCCAACTTGTATGGCAATCAACTGTGCCAACACTTCTGGTAAAACCAAGTGTGGCCATCCAGTAAGTTTATACCAGTTGCCATTGGAACCCTATCTAAAAAGGCAATGGCTGCTTGCCTTGAATCGAGGTGACATTGCTGTTAAAAATGTTCAACCAAAAAAACACAATGTAATTTGTTCTGAGCACTTTACAAGCTCAGATTACTTCTTGAAAGGTACAAATACTTTATATTCTGTGTGCCGTGCTATATGAGTTGTGTGTCTGAACATAAATTTGTAGTTTGGCTGTTTGCAATGCTATATATCAAATGTATTGCATTTGCCCATCTGCTAAGTTTTGGTTGGTATGCCAGATGGACTTCTGTGCCCCATTGAGGTGTTTGTGCACCAATGGTAATATTTCTGGCTGGGACAGACATTTCAGACCCCCACCACCACCACCACCACCCTTAGAAGAAATGAGAATTTATAGAAATAAGGAGAAGGACTGAATCACATTTTCAGTGCCAAAAATTGCAGTCCCTCCTTGTGAGAAGTGAGATAATTAGCCATTGAGCCTGTCAAAGAAATTGCCCCAGTCCTGTGTTGCCTTAGCTGAGAAACTGCAAGGCGAAGTCCTGACCCTTTTGTGGGCTGGCTGTGCTGTGTTCCTGCTTTACATCCACCAGTCCATGCCACGGCCAAAGTCCACCTCCATCTTACCCATGGCAGCAGGCAGGCAACAGCAAAAATGTGGTGCATTCTGCAAGTTTGCAACACCGCAGCCAGCCAGCCCACAGACCCAATGTTGCATTATGCAGCAGCAGAGAAGGAAGGTTTTTGACCTCTGTGTACTATTCCTCTCGCTCCTTTTCCTGTCTGACCATAAATTTATCAATTTGTGGGTGTAGCAGTGAGCAGCTCTGTGACTGTGATGACCCACAACATTGACAGAGGAGCAGGGCATCAGGTCAGGAAAGCAGAAAGTGGGGATCGATTCTGGATGATCGGTCCAACTCCTTCCTGCCCAGTCATCACATTCCTGCATGGCACCTCACTTACTGTGTGACTGAAGGCTGGATTGAAAACAGGGCTAATTACATCTGGGGGAGCAGGGGGTGGACAAACACACACAGACAGTTCAGTGACCACCTCCATGCCATACCTAGTCCGAGGGAGGTGTTGTGTCACGGGTCGGGCACTGGGCGGGCAGGCAAAGACAATCGCAATAATGAGCACATTTTGCAAAAATAATCACTGTGGCAGGAACATCAGGATGGGAACGGCCATGCCCCCATGAAACATTGGTCCTGGGAGAGTTACCCTTGCTGTCCCCCCTGTCAGCGGACCAGCATAGCTTGCTACCCACATTGCCTACTGGCATACCTTGATGTGCAATCCCTGCAGTGCTGAGCATTGTGTCATGCCTTCAATAATAAAGTTGTGATAAGGGTCTGGGGATTGGGGGGGGGTTGAAAGGAACGGCATGGTACTTACATGACATATTATGATTACCGCATTGATAATATTGAAAGTACATAAAATAGGTATCAAAGCAGTAGGTAGGGCTACAGGGATACCTCCCATTACCTCATACTTTATTGCCTAAACATTGAAGCACTGATGTTTAGGTCATGGGCTTTATTCATGTGGCCCTACCTACTGCTTTGATACCTATGTTATGTACTTTCAACATTATCACAGCGTGAATCAACATATGCCACATGTTACTATCATGCAGTTCTTTACTGTTGACCCCCCACCCAGAACTACTGTGGTCTGACAATGTGTCCTGCCTGCCATGACAGTATACATTACTCTGTAACCTGTGCTGCTGCTCACACTCCAGTCCCTCTGTCAACATGCATGGTCATTCATAAATCCTTCCCCCATGCAGAATACTGTTGTACAATGCAGGCCAGTTCTCACCCATATCACATAAAACAGTCATCTGAAGAATGACATGTCGGTACACCTTCCACGATCTGTGCTGTGACATGTTAATTCTGTATCTCTCCCCTGTTTCCAGATCTCGCACCTGAAAATACAAACATTTCAACCCACCTTACCACAGGATGGCACAGTGCATGTGTATGCTGCCACCCTCTCACTGACCTCTGTCAGACCTGACCTGACAGACCTCCCCCGGCACACAGTGTGATGGCGCAGACATTGCAGCTCTCCTCCCCCAATAGGATGGCACAGTGCATGTGTCCACTGACACCATGTCATTAACCTCCGTTTCTCCAGAGTTGACCTGACAGCCTCCCCCAGCCGACAGTCTGACATCTAAGACATTGCAGCCCTCACCCCCTACCACCACTGATAGGATGACATAGTGTGTGTGTCCACTGCCACAATGTCATTGAGCTCAGCTGCCCCTGACTGGACTCAACAGCCCCCCACGTGGCCCATATTCTGTCGACGCAGACATTGCAAACCCCACCCCCAATTGGACAGCACAGTGCATGTGTCTGCTGCCACCATGTCACTGACCTCCATTGACCAATACCAGACCTGACAGACCTCCCCCCTGGCCTACAGTCTGAAGTCATAGATATTGCAGCCCACCCCACATTAGGATGGCACAGTGCATATTTCTGCTGCCACCATGTCACTGACCTCCATTGACCAGCACCAGGCCTGAAAGACTTTCATCCCAGCCTACAGTCTGAAGTCGCAGACATTGCAACCTACCCCCTCCCAATAGGATGACACAATGCATGTATCAGCTGCCACCATCTCAGTGACCTCTGGTTCTGCAGATGTGACCTGACAGACATCCCCACCTCCTCCCCCCAGCCTATAATGTGATGGTGCAGACATTGCAGCCACCCCCGAATAGGATGGCACAGTGCATGTTTTCGCTGACACCACATCACTGACCTCCATTTCTCCAGAGTTGACATGACAGCACCACCGGCTGACAATTTGATGTCGAAGACATTGTTGCAGCCCTCACCCCCACCACCGATAGGATGGCATAGTGCGTGTGTCCGATGCCACAATGTCACTGAGTTCTGCTGCCCCTGACTGGACCTGACAGCCCCCCGCCTGGCCCATATTCTGTCGATGCAGACATTGCAAACTCCACACTCACCCCCAGTAGGACGGCACAATGCATGATTCCGCTGCCACCACGTCACTGACCTCCAGCGCCCCAGACTTTACCTGACAGCCCCCCATCTACAGTCTGAAGTTGCAGACATTGCATCCCACTCCCCCAATAGGATGGAACAGTGAATGTGTCTGCTACCACCATGTCACTGGCCTCTGTTAACCCACACCTGACCTGACAGACCTCCCCCCCCCGGCCTACAGTCTGACGGCACAGTCATTGCAGCCCACCCCCAAATTGGTTGGTACAGTGCTTGTGTCACTATATATTTGTATTAATGCCAACATTTTCAAACAAGAAATGTGACACACACTGTATCTGGTCGCTGCATTGCCAGTATTGTGATGAAGTGCAATACTGACAAGAGGACTGATGCATAGCGCCTCATCAAATGAATCACCATGCATAAATTATGTATGTTTCCAACAAAAGGGGTGCTTTCACAGGAATATGCTGCACATTACTATACGAACATACACACATACGAAAATGCCAGCAGAAGCAGGCCTTACGGTCTATCGAGTCTGCTCGATTGTGCAACTAGCCCTTCAACTTGCAGCTGCCCCACCCTCATCACCCCCTTCATCATAACACCCCCCTCACCCTGTCTCAACCCTTCTTAAAGCAACCCACCATTAAACAGGACACCACCCCCTTGGGCAGCTCATTCCACCTGTCCCCACCCTTTCCGTGAAAAAATGTCTCCTGGTTTTCCTCCTGAATCTTCCCCCTCCAACTTCAGCTGATGCCCTCTTGTATCCCTCCCTCTTCTAAGCTGGACTTTATTAACCTTATTCATCCCCTTGAGGTATTTAAAGGTTTCAATCATATCCCCTCTATCCCTCCTGTCCTCCAGGGAGTACATGTTCTGCACGGCTAATCTTTCCTCTTTGGACTTTCCCTCAAATCTCTTGATCATCTTTGTCACCCAACGTTGAACCCCCTAAAACAACTTGATATCCTTCTTCAGGAATGTGTGCCAGTACTGCATGCAGTACTCCAGGTGAGGCCTAACCAGAGACCTGTAGAGGAGAAGGATCACCTCCCTATTCCTGGAGGAGATTCCCCTTGCTATACACCCTAACATCCGATTGGTCTCTGCCACCACCTTCCTGCAATGAGCCGAGTTGTTCAAGCTGCCCGTTATAATCACCCCCAGATCCTCTTCTGCCTCATTACTTTCCAGCTGTACCTCTCCCAGCTGAAAGCTCCTCCCCTGGCTTCTAGCTCCCAAGTGCAGTACCTTTCATTTCTTGGCACTGAACCCCAGCTGCCATGTTACTGACAACTCCTGCAGTTTGTTCAGGTTCTCCTGCAGCCCTTTCCAGCCTTCAATATCATATACCAAAGCTACCATCTTTGTATTGTCCATGAACAGACTGTTCATACTCCAGACTGAATGTGAGATATCAGCTATGAATAGCCCAAACAACACTGGTCACAGTACCGATCCCTGTGGCACCTTGCTCGTCACTTCCCTTGGTGATTAGAATTCCCACTCCACCACCACCCTCTGCTGCCTTCCATTCAGCCAGTTGACGATCCAGTTAACTATCTTTGTTCCCACCCCTATGTATTCCAGCTTCACCCAACCTCCCATGTAGTATGGAATCAGAGACCTTGCTGAAGTCTGAATACAGGACATCCACCACATGGCCCCTGTCCAGCTCCCTGGTCACCCAGTCATAATACTCAATCAGGTTTGTCTGGCAGGATCTTCCAGTGACAAACCCATGTTGATGACTGTCCTGCAGACCATTGTCTTCCAAGAAGGTCACCAGCCTCTCCTTTAGGATTGTCTCCATGAGCTTCCCCACAATCAATGTGAGGATCACTGGCCTGTAGTTGCCTGGCTCATCCATGGGGCCACATTTGTGATTGGGTACAACATGGGCCATCCCCCAGTCTTGTGGTGTGCATCCTTTGTCCAGGGAGGTATTGAACAGGTCAGTCAGTGGCCCTAACAGGATCTCCGCTAGCTCTCTGAGTATGCTAGAGTGAATGACATCTGCTCCCGGTGCCTTGTCAACCCTTAATACCCTCAATCCTTCCTGAACCCTGTCTTCTGCAATCCCTACGTAAGTCACTCCCTCCACTCCACTACTGACCATACCCCCACCCCTTGGGGTATCTGCCCCCCTTTCTCCTTTTTTAACACAGAAAAGAAGTATTCATTTAGTGCCTCTGTCTGCTCTCCCCTCTTCTCCACCCACCCTCCGTCCTTCCTAATCCTTACAATCTGGTCTTTGTTCTTCTTTCTTTCTCTAATGTATCTGAAGAAGTACTTTTTTCCTTACCTAATACCGTGTTCCAGTCTCAGTTCTCTTGAGGTCTTGGCCACTCTGACTAGCCTGGTAAGCTCCCTGGACTTCTTCGTGCACTCGTCCTTATCAACTATATTCAGACCAAATGTCTGTGTCAGCTTCCGCTCATCCTTGACATGTGAAGCACCAATAAATGCTTTCAAAAGATGGCTTAAATTGATGAGTCACATATAGGCTGACCCCAGAGACAGCCATTGTAGATGCACAGTAACATGCTATGGGTATCAACACACACAAGTTCCACCAGGAGGCAAGCACACTGAGCCACAGGTGCCATGGCAACAACTGCAACATCCATGGATCAACACTCCACATCACACCCATCTTGTATACTGGAACTGATGACAGCAATATCAGCATACTACCAAATAGCATAATTACGTTGTGGCACCCAGTGTCTGGAGTGACAGGTACAGTTCCAATCAAAAGGATCAAGGGCACAGTCATAGGTGGGTTGATCAGAGGTACAGCTAGAAGTGATGTTACATTTTGAAAAAATGAACTGGTATACGCATGAATAGATATGTCTACATAAATATATAAAGATACATACTGTGAGACTGTTACAAATATCAACATGTCCATATTCATATGAATACAACCATACATAAACAGTATCCAAATGCATGTATCTATTACATGTAACATATTGAGGTGTATACAGAAATACATACCTAGAAACATATGTACAGTACATATATACATTTACCAATATACAGAGACAGTGACAGACACAAAAATGTATCCGTCCATCTGAGTATATACCCAGTATGTATCTCAATATACAAACAGCATGCCCATGGATACACATGACAGTATAGACTGCACTGTGCATAGTCATACATGCATGTATTGATATCTCTACACATCAGACAATGTCAGATTGTTGATTCTTGACTTTATGCATGTTGAGACAAACTCATCAGTACAACTTTGCATGATTACACTGTGGCACTACCAGTTGCAGTAATACTGTTTCTTTCATGCTCATTTTCAGGAGATGTGATGCAGTTCCAAAAACTGAAACCTGATGCTGTGCCCAGTCTGTTTCATCACCATGGGAAAGACTGCTTAGTGAGCGCCACTGAGAAATGTCACAATGTAAGTTTCTGCCCATGTGTCAACTGACACAAGGTATATTGAAGAAATGCTCACGTTTCCATCACATATTGTGTATTGTTGTGTGACACAGTCCACCACTCCTGACTGAGTGCTGACATACCTGCAAGGAATGATCATCTTCACTGAATGTTTCCCTTTCACCTTTATGTGATGATAGGCTACATAATGGAGAAAGCACTAACAGCTACCAATTCGAACATGGACGGACAATGCATCACGTTACCATCAAGGTGAAGTGGGCGATGTGTCAGAACTTGTAATTGAGTACAGGAGTTACAGTCCGAGTGGATGGGCATAGCGGTCATTATAAGCTACTATGTTTCAGCAGTTCAATTTGCCAGCATTGTCTCGCAAGTAATTTAGCAGTGTCTACAGTTTAAGGAAATTGCACAGAAACCCACTGCTGACACATTCCCTACAGTTCAAGTCACTGTACTGTAAGGTCGCAGTATACCACCATGTATATTTAGCATCCTCAGAATGTATCGTGTAGTGGTGCAACACTGTGTGATGCTACATCACTTTGACAGTGTTGCGTACCATGACACGACCCAATTGACAGTACTACTCTTCCACTCTCATCACCACACCTTTCCAGTCACAGCACGGTATCATAACACCACAGGCACACTGCAGTGTATTTTATTCAAATTGTGTGAAAGGTTGGTATGACAACACACGTCTCTTGACATTGCCACAAGTGAGACACTGAAATATCTCTATTGCTACTTAGACATGAAAAAGCAATACATTGGTTTTATAAACATATCTAATGGTCTATTCTTACTATTTTTTGCAGATCTCCAGTGACAGTGGTACTTGCATGACGATTTTGGCGGACACATAGTGTTCATCACCAGTCTACTGTCATATTGATGGTAGCATTCAACCTGAGGTCAGCCACAGTTCAGCACATCTGGAATATATGAAAACTACCGTCCCTGGTGGGTCATCATGAATCACCAACAATACCTGTGTCATAATCCAATGTAAGCCCAACACCTCTGATTTTGCTTGCCAGTGGCCGGAGCCTACCGACAGTATCTTTAAAGACCACCATTATGCAAGACACCAGTGCTCGCCTGGTTCAGAGGTGCTATCAACTGTCATGAGGCCAAATAAGGAATCGGCACAGAATGTTACTGAAACAACTGTAACTATGCAAATGTTACCAAGGCAGACATCAACCCCTGTGAAGGGCAGACAGCAAGACATTAAAGTTGAATGTAAGGACCTATCTTTTTTGTCATCCGAAAACAGTGACATCCCCGAAACGGATGTCTCACTGTTTACAATGGGTACTGGCAACACTGGTTCCTCAGACAGCAGTGATGATGAGGAAGACAACAGCATCCACAGGAATGACAATATTGGCACTGAGGAGAAGTTTCTAGTTTTCCGTTCCCAACTGTACCTGCTGTTTCAGTTGCTAGTCTGCAAAATGTGTCACCTTCCCCTTATGGTCACGTGCTCATGTATGTGTGCCACTGTGTTCCTTGTAGAGTTTTGCTGTCCTAAGTCACATGTATACACCTGGAGAAGTTCACCAATGCTTTGAAAAATGAGTGTGGGGACCTTGCAGTGTTCTTCAGAAGTTGTATTCACGGGAAATACATATCGTCGCACCTCAGCGTTCTTCGGGTGCTTACATGTACCTTTCTTGTAAACACACCCAGTTCCGTAGAGTTCAGTGTCAGTACTTATTTCCAATCATTAACTATCACTAGGAGCAGTGCTTGAAAAGCAATGTCCAGCTGTTGATGGGGAAGCGCCTGACAGTAATTGGTGATGGATGCTGTGACTCCCCTGGACATAGTGTCATATACTGCACATACACGGTGATGGACATGGAATCAAACATCATTCTCCAGTTCCATCTTGTGCAGGTCACTGAGGTGGCAAACTCAAATAGTATGAAAAAGAAAGGCTTTATTAGAGCACTTCAAAAATTGATTAACAGCGGCATACAGCTTTCAACCGTTACGACAGATCGCCATCCTCAAATTGTGGCACTGATGTCCAGGGGAGCCATGTTCCCTGGAGTAACTCACCAGTATGATGTTTGGCATCTTGCTAAGTCCTTCATCAAGAAGATTGTTGCCAAAGGAAAACTGAGCCACTGCCAGGACCTTATTCCTTGGACCCGCTCCACTGTTAATCATTTCTGGTGGTCGGTGTCCACCTGTCAGGGAAATGCCGCCCTTCTGTGGGAAGAATGATTTCGGTCCTAGAGTACACCACCAATACTCACAGGTAGGAGATGGGTTTGCTTTTCCGGGCCTGTGAACACCAAGAAATTGATGACATCATAGACCAAGAAACATGCTGGCTTAAGAAGGGCAGACCTGCCCATGATGCTTTAAAGTCCATTGTCATGGATACCTGACTTCTCAATGACATTTCTAAAGTGACACAATTTTGTCATACCAGACAACTTGAAGTGTTCCATTCACTTCTTAATAAGTATTGTCCAAAGCAGCAACACTGTTCGTATTCAGGCATGGTGGCATGCACACGGATTGCGATGTGTGATTACTCTGCAAACTGTAATGGCCCCCAAGCACAGAACATCACTGGCCCAAATAAAGGATTTGCCAAGTATGAGTTTCTGTTTTCCAAGCTGACCAAACAGTGGATTACACGTCCAGTTTATGAAAGAAAGAGCTATGCGTTTTTAGACAGTATGATGCTGGATGTGGTGAGATTGAAGAACGTGGAGTTAGATGTGGTTATGCCTATCCCAAGGCCGATAGTACCCAAAAATATCGCACCTGTACCATGACCAGAAAAAGAGGAATAACTGAGCAAGCATTTCACATGCTTTGCAAAAAAACCTTTGTAACTCTCAGCATCTTTTCATGACGGCCTAGTACTGGCAATGTGGTGTGCATGAAGGTATCACAGAGATGATGATAGAGACTGTCACATGTAGTGTGTCCTCGCCCTACCATATAATGACTGTTGACGTCACAATGTACAACAATTTGTTCACCCTCTGTTACCTTCCCCTCAGACAGTTTGTGATGCATTCGATCATCATTGCTTTCAACCTTATATATACTTATCATGATATAGCTGAGTATCATGTTGTCCTGACATTGATAATGGGAATGTTACCTTAACAAAAAATATGAACAACAAAGCAATTGATGTCCATCATGTTACTTGCACCACAAGCATTCATTTATTGTTACATACACAGAAATTATTCTTTGATAGTAGCACATTCTTCAAAGTAGCATACAGGAACAAAAACAGCAGTCATTGTTATGATGTTTAAATTACACAGTCAACTTTTGCTATGTAACCTTAAAAGTTTAATCTACAGAACACAGAGATAACACAGTTATTAACTTTATGATGATTTTTCAAGTTTGTAAACTGAAGAACATAGAGTTAAGTGTTCATTGTTGATTATGTGTAAGCAATAAAGCAGTAGAAAACATCAAGTAACACTTGTCAATCATCTGACTTATACAGATGTAGTTCTCTGTGATGATAAAAATATTTCAAACAGGGAAGCATTTCTACAAGTGAAACAGGATATAACAAGTGAAATGGCAAGGGCACTGGGGATAAGGGAGGAGTTGGAGTTAGCACAGGAAGGGGAGCTGGGAGTAGGGAGGGCCTGAGAAGGGAGACAAGGACTCAGTAAGGAGGGAGCATGGAGCACAGGGGAAAAGGGACCAGCAGGGATACAATAAGGGGGAGAGTAGAAAAAAGGATATTGAGATGGTAGAAGCGAGTTCCTCTGAGGGTCAGGAGGGGCCACTAGTTCCCGGGGATAATAATAATAATAATAATCTTTATTTTTATTGTGCCTTTCAAAAAATCAAGGTGCAGAACAGTCTATAAAATACATCCAAATAACACATCATAGTAAAAATCGGTAGAATAAATAATATCAACATCATAATAAATAGTAAAATCAGATCGGTTCAGTATCATCCTCAAATGCTTTCCTCCACAGAAAGGATTTCAATGCTTGTTTAAAGCTCCCCACCATCGTGCATTCTCTAATCCAATGGGGTAGAGAATTCCAGAGGGTCGGTGCCATGAACACGAAGGCCTGGGCACCAGAAGATTTCAAAACTACCCTCGGAATCTCTAGCAACCCCTCGTTGGCTGAGCGGAGCAGTCATTCCGGGATGTAAGGGACCAGAAGCTCTTTCAGGTAGTCGGGGCCCACACTGTACAAGGCTTTGTAAGTCAGCAAACTGACTTTAAAGGAGATCCACCACTGAACCAGCAGCCAGTGCAGGCCCCGCAGCACCGGGGTGATATGGGAGGAACGAGGTGTCCCAGTTAACAACCAGGCTGCGGAGTTCTGCACCAGCTGCAAGTGGCGGATATCAACCCCTGGAAGCCCAAATTAAAGGGAATTGCAGTAGTCCAAGTGTGAGGTCACGAAGGCGTGGAAGGGATGCTGCGGGGATGGACCAAAGTGGTGTAGCAGGGAGGAGGGTGCTAGGAGAAGACAGGTCAGTTAGCAGAAAGAGCTGGAATAAGAGGGCTAAGGCAGCCAATGGCACTCAAATAGTGGGTGTGGCCAGGGGAAACAATGAGGTAGTGGAAGTGAAAGGGGGGGTTGGCAGAGAAAGGGGGGAGGCTCAAGGGAAAGGAGGAGGTTAGAGTGCTCCTGTTGGGGACTTCATGGTTATGGACAAGGGGTAGTATGATATTTTATCCAGAAAGGTAACCAAGGTGGTGAGATCAGCCAAGGCAAGGACTGAGCAGAGGTTGGCACAGGGAATCAGGAGAGGTGATAAAGGGTTCTTTAGGTATATCAGGGAAATAAGGAAAATGAAGGGGCAGATTAGTAGACTGAGGCTGGGGAGTGGGTGGGCGGATGAGGCCGGAGAGCAGTCGTAGGTACTTAACAATTACTTTGCCTCAGTCTTCACTAGGGAAGATGGTGGGGCAGCACCGTACGGGGGAGGCAGATTAGACTTGCAGAAGATGGGAAGGTCACAGATGTTGAAATTCCTGTTGGTAGGGTGAGTGAAGCCTTCAAGTCCCTAAAAATGGAGAAGGCACTGGGTCCAGATGGTCTCCATCCCTGGGTGCTTAAGGAAATGGCAGATGTCCTAGCTGCACCTCTGGCAGACCTTTTTAACTCCTCCCTTCAGACGGGGTGGGTGCCTAAGGATTGGAGGATGGCTCACATCATGCCAATTCACAAAAGTGGCTCCGATGAGAAACCGGGGAACTACAGGCCTGTCAACCTGAAGTTGGTGGTGGGCAAAATGATGGAGGACATCTTAAAAGAAAGGCTGGGGGTGTTTTTGGAGGCATGGGGCCATCTGGATGATCACCAACATGGCTTTGTTCAGGGCAGATGCTGTCAGACTAACCTTGTGGAGTTCTATGATAGGGTGATGAAGGCGCTGGACCTGGTGAGGCCAGTGAATGTCCTCCTTCTAGACTTCAGCAAGGCATTTGATTCAGTGCCACATCCTGGACTGCTGGATAAGCTGGGGGAAATGGGTGTGGGGAAACAGATGGTCAGGTGGATAGGGAACTGGCTAGCTGGGTGGTTTCAGAAGGTGGTGGTCATGGGGGGAGGTTTCATCTCCTAGGAGGGTCATTAGCAGCGGGGTCCCACAAGTGTCAGTGTTGGGTCCACTCATGTTTAACACTTACATCTCAGACATCAGAAACAGTATCAGGAGCAAGATGAGGCTCTTTGCCAGTGACTCAAAGCTGGGGGTGGTGGTGGATGGGGAGGAGGGTAGTAAAGCCTTACGGGGGAAATGGAGACTCTGAAGAGGTGATCACACACCTGGAAACTGAAGTTTAATGCTAAGAAATGCAGAGTTCTCCACCTGGCGCTTAGGAACCCAGCTCATGAGTACCTCTTGGGAGGGGAGACACTACAGGTTTTGGGTGGTGAGAAGAACCTTGGGGTGTTTGTGGATGCCAAAATGAACAACTTTGAACAGTGTAGAAGGGCTATGGCCAAGGCAAATAAATTGCTGGGGTGTATCACCAGGGGGATAAACTCAAGAAGGCAGGAGGTGCTTCTCCCTCTGTATAACTGCCTGGTTAGACCGCATCTTGAATACTGCATGCAGTTTTGGTGCCCATACCTAGAAAAGGACATTGCAGTCCTGGAGAGGGTCCAGAGGAGGGCAACCAGCATGATGTAGGGTCAGGGGAAAGGTCCTATGGGGAGAGATTTGAGGAGTTCAATTTGTACTCCCTGGAGGAGAGGAGGGACTGAGGGGATATGACCAAGGTCTTTAAATACCTAACTAAACAAAAAGAAGCTTGCACAAGGATGGGGTGCCATGGAATGAACTGTAGATGCATACAAAAAAACAGGCAACTCACCACCACATATTAAGCTGACACCACAAGGGGTAAAATTAAAAATATGTATTTATTGCACCTGATGTGTTTCTGGTTCAGCTGGACCCTTTCTCAAAGGCTAAACAAACATAGGACAGTTCTCATATTTTTAGTCAATCAATGAGTGACAGCACAATGACATAAATTCAAAATCACCAATCAGAACACAAAAACTGACATTTAACAAAATAGCATGTTAAAATGTTATCTAAAGAAACTCTTATTCATAAAAACAATGTTTATATACAACCAGCAAATTATCCATCAGACTCATCTAGTTTATGACATAAATGACGAAAAAAAAATAGAGAGTTATTTAATTGAATGGTATAAAGAATAAGAACACACAGCAAAAAAATATAAAAATAGAATAGAAAGGTGGAAGAAAAAGGAAAGGGAGGGGCGAGTAAAAGCCCCATGAAATAAAAGCTACAAGTACAGAAAGGGAAACATAAGAGTGGGGAAACTATATAAATCATTGAGATTTGCCTGTTTCTGTGAGTTGGGTGTCGGCTGCCACCAGCTGTTCCTATCAGCGTTTTAGCGTCTCAGCGCTAGCTGTACTATTTTTAGTTTTAGCTTCAGCATTTCTGGCTATTAAATAATTACTGATCTAGTGTGTCTGCTGCCAGCAGTTTAAACTAGTGTTATATAGAAGCAGGCTGGAAAGAACAAAGAAGCAGACTATGAGATAAAGTTGCCAGATTAGCCGTTGTGCTGCTAGTGATGCTGTATGAAGATGAATGTCGTTTGTGACACCCAGTTCTCCCGTTTACGCCTCCTGTTTTGGACATTCTCTGAAAAGAATCTGAAGAAGTCCTTTAAAGAACTACTTACATCAATTATTTTGGGGGCAAACTGGAGATTATTTATATGAACTAGAAACTGAATGTGGATATGAACAAAGCCCACTGTGTATAAACTGGCGTGCGATCCAGCTGGAAATACTCTTTCTTCTTTATAAGAATTCCGTAACAGAGAGACGTGTGATTTTGTGGATGCCGAAGACTTTCTAAAGATAATTTTAAAGAAGTCAAATTCTATGGAAACCAACAGGACAATTTAACTATATGGCAAATAATATGGGAATTTTAATACCCTGAGATTATTGTTTAGTGCTAAGGCTACTTCCAGTGCTCCATTTTAGGAAAATATTTTTGACTGAGTTCTTGTGGAGCTAATTTGCCTGAATTGCTTGTTAGTTGTCTGCTGTTTGTTAACTGTCCATTATTTATTTGTCTGTTTTTGGAAGTTTTAGCCTAGTAGGAAAAGGAATAGTGCACAAATTGTGTAAATTGTGTATTAATTGAACTATTTCAAAATGGTCAAAACTAGGAAGCAAAAATTAACAATCAGGAATCCTTCACCTTTGCTGGAAATTACAACTACAACTAAAAAGCCTAAAGTAGGAAGGAAACAGACTAAATTGACAGAAATCTGGCAAGATTCAAGAAATATTATTAATTCTTCAACACCTTGTGGGAATTCATCTGGTAATATGGAGATACCGGATGCACAAGTGCATCTAGATATGTCAGCTGTAAATGTGACAAAGGGATCTCCTGTATATTTTGAAGAGACTATAACTGCCTTGGCCTCAAGAGACTAATATATTGAGTGCACAGAGCAGATTACAGGTACATCAGCTATCTGCACAAGGAAGAATGGTAACGGGAATGAGTTGGGCCCCTTAGAAAGTGATCTAGATAGATTCTCCAGACCTTGGGATAACAGTTTTCAGTCTGATAGAATTGGAGTAGACTCCCTTTTGTATATCCCAGATTCTATAGACCCAAAAGATAGGGAGCTCAAAGAGGTGTGTGAAGAACTGCAGCATACAATTAATGGTCTTAAAACTTTGGAGGAGACAATTAAGGATGCAAGTTACTGTAAGTGCAGTAATTTGAATGACATGGGGATACAGAAGGAGAGAGTTAATTACCTGGCAACCTTTACTCCCACCCATTTGAGTAAGGAGTTAATTATTGCACTGAGAAATCCCAGCAATGTTCCTCTTATACTAATGGAACAGTTGATAGTGAACAGAGATATTATGGAGAATATGAGAACCCATATTGCTTTTAATGAAGCTAAAATAAATCAGATTCTTGGAAGTATTGAACAAGTTCAAGAACAATTTGAGAATAATGAAAAAGTGCGTATTACTCAATTAAGACCTGATTTTGATATAATTGAGTTCACTGATTTACCCAAAGATAAAAGGGGAAAGAAAAAGAGCAGATCCAAAAGAAAGAAAATTAACAAAAAGAATAAAAAGAAAAAGAAGGTAACAGTTTTTGAAGCTGAAAATAAACAAGAAGATATGAAAATGGAGATAGTTGGGGAGTCAGAAGGGACTATTTCCATGGAAGTAAACATCGATAACAAAAATAACAACAAAGAAAGTGAGCCTCTGTCGAGTACATGTCAGGACCAATTAATAAAACCTCTAAATTTAGATGGAAGGAAGGCTCCTAGTTTTAAGCCAATACATTCTTCGGAATTAATGACTCAGTTAGTACTATCAGAACAGGAATTGGCTGGATTTCATCAAGATTTGTTTGGCAAAGAGCAAAATGAGTGCAACATCAATATAGAGTGTGAGAAAATGGTTTTAAGTGGGGAGTTAGAATGTGTAAGAAAAGATTTAACACAAAACAAAGAGATGGAAGATAATCTTGAGAATGGTATTTTAAAGCAGCAGTGCAACAATCTGCTGAAAATGTTGACCTATACATGTTTCTGCTATTTTAGATTGCCACTTACTTCCTGGCTTGTATGATACCCTTGTTTCCAGAATTTGAGTCTGCTTTAGTTTCCTTTTTTTTTCACATCTGAAATAATAAAAGGAGAGCTCTTTTTAATATGGCTTGGATCAGGTTTTCATCAGTATTTGCAGCCATTTTTGAACAACTATTGTTCTGTAAGGTCAGATGGCACTGCCTGCTGCATAATATTTAATTTTAGTCACAACAGAAGTGACATATAAACAACTGATGGACAAAAACAGCTGAAAATACTGATGAAGACCTGGTCCACACCGTATTAAAAGGAGCACTCCTTTTATTATTTCAGACATGAAAAAGAGTACTAACGTAGACTCAAATTGTGGAAAGAAGGGTATCATACAGGTCATGAGGTAAATATCAAACTAAAATAGCATAAAAAGTATAGGTCACAATTTTCACCAGATTGTTGCACTGCAGCTTTAAACGAGGGTTTATTGAATGGCGATATGAGATGTATTCCAGTAATTAGACTTTATGGTCCAGGTGCCTGGGACAGCTTAGAGAAAGCTCATCTGGAGCTACATGTAATAGATTATTTGAATAAGAAATTGGATGTAGAAGTGCTAGAGAAGGATGCTGTTTTAGATCAAAAAAATTAGCCATATAGGAAGCAACAATTATTGATTTGTATTTTGCTTCTCCAAGATTAGCAAATTATGTATGGATTAATAGGTAAAATCTAAGTATAGAAGAAGTCTTGCTTTTCAACCCTAATAGAGAGAATTTCAACAGATTAACTGATCCCATAAATAAAGAAGAGATTAAAGTATTGACATTATTTGGTATGACTCCAATGATTGATGAAATGAGGAAAAAACTCTCCCAGGCTCTTTGTGATCTATTGACAAATTTTCTTGAAATTCCAGTTGAAAGAATTGGAAAATTATATGCTAAACATGTACACACAGATAGCCAAAATTGATATTAGTGTTAGTAATGACAGATTGGCTGAGCAGATATTAGGCCAATCTGCAAAATTGGACACTCTGGGGCTCCACATTGTTGATGCAGCAGTATTAATATGAATAATCACTGGCATGATCATCCTAGCTCTCTTTTAGAAAATATAAATTTTCCATCATTCAATAAGTTTTTAACATTAGCCGGGTATAATGATGTTTGGCTACCTACTTCTTTTGGTAATTGTAGGTCTGCTGAAAATAATATCAGTTTTATTTCTTGGAATATAGCAGGCTGGCAGTCTATTTGAACAGATAAAGACACCCAGCTGTTTTTAACAAATTATGAGGTAATATGTTTGCAGGAAACTTGGCACAATGAGAAAACAAATATTAGTTTCAATGGCTATGAATCTTTTAAGGTTGTAGGAATGAAAAATAAGAAGTTGGGGAGATATTCCGGTGGTATCATTACATTGATTAAGATTGGTATTTTTTTGAAAACTTTGCTGTGGAAGACCACAAAGAATCTGATAATTGTTCATATGCAGAATGAAGTTAAAGAAATTCTCCTTATAAATTTGTATGTTCCTCCAGAGAGTTCCTGTTATTTCACTGAGAAGATTTGGCATGAGCTCTCTGACACTTTAAAAGAAGCTCAACAGAAATTTCCCAGGGCAGATTTACTAATAATGGGAGACTCTAATGTGCAGATTGGCCCTTTTGATGGTTTTATAGACCATCCCCTATTTTTTCAGAATTGCCCAATGAGCGAGTGTAAAGAATGTCAAACTAAGAATAAAATAATTAATAAGAATGGGAGGAGGAGGATGATAGAAATATTAAAAGAAACTAATATGTACCCACTCAATGGGAGATTTCTGGGAGATTTAGGAGGAGATTTCACTTTTCTTTCCCCAAGAGGTGCTTCCATGGTTGATTTAGCCTTTTGGTCTGGACAAGTGAGTTTTTGGACCAATTTACAACTATTAATAAGAGCAGAAGGTGATCATTTTCCGATACTTCTGACTGCACAAGCAAGTTATATGAATGTACAGTACAAGAAGAAAATGTGGCACATATAAGTCAGATAAGAACATCTAGGAGGATTTTCTGGAAAATTAATTCAGAATTTAATATATCCCCAATTATATTGAAGTCAATAACCCCTTATTCACAGGTTCTATTACAAGTCACTCCTTGGGCAGAACTTTTAGAATTTCTTGAATTATTATTTGAAGAAATAAAAGCTGTCTTGAAAACATCAGGAGGAAATAATTTGAGTAGAGAAAACTTGGTTTGATTATGAATGTAGAAGAAGTAAATCAACCATTAGGAAACTGAGTAGGGCATATAATAAGACACCTTCTAAAATAAAATTAAAAGAACTAAATGGGGAAATAATAGCACATAAAAAATTGATTTTAGAAAAGAAAAAACATTTATATGGGAAAAAGTGAGTGAAGATGCTATGGGCAGTACAAACAAAGGATGCCAAAACTTTTTGGACATTAGTAGTTAAGGGACAGGGTGCTTTCAGAGGGAGTGCTGACTCTCATATTACAGAAGAAAAATGGATACTACATTTTAAGAAGATTTATGCTGTAAATGAAGGCAACATAATGGGTGATTTTATGGTAAGGTCTAATACTTCAATTGGTCCAGTCACCATGGATGAAACTTATTTAGCCATTTATACTTTGAAAGAGCTCCTGGTCCCTTACACCCCTCTGCGACAGCTCCGCTCAGCAGATGAGGGGTTGCTGGAGATTCCGAGGGTAAGTTTAAAGTCATCTGGTGCATGTGCTTTTGGTTTTGTGGCGCCTACCCTCTGGAATTCTCTGCCACATCAGCTTCGGGAGTGCAGGACGGTGGGGTGTTTCAAGAAGGCTCTTAAGACTTTTTTTGTGGGGGAAAGCCTACTCTGGATTTTCTTGATTTTATTGTATCTATTGTATCTTGTTTTTATCTTGAATATACAGTGCTTTGGTATGTGAAAGGTGCTATAACAAATATATTTTTATTATTATTATTACTATAAAGACAAAAGACTCCAGAACCTGGCAGAGTTCCGGCTGAGGTATATCTTACGGAGACCCCGTCATGGTGTCGCCTTTTGACAGCCTTTTACAATAAATGTATCATTGAAAAGAGTTACCCTGACTCTTGGAAGGGTGCAACTGTAGTAACATTGCATAAGAAAGGGCCTTTGGATGATCCCATAATGTACAGACCTATTAGTTTACTTGATACTAATTTGAAAATTTTTTCTAAAATTATTCTACAACAGCTAATGGTGGAGGACGGCAAAACTGGAGGTATTTCCCCTTGCCAAGCAGGATTTAGAGCAGACTTTTCAACCCTAGATAATATATATGTATTACATAATTTTGTTGAAAAATATACCCAGTTACGCAGACAGAAATTATGTGTCTCATTTATTGACTATAGTACTGCTTTTGACAGTGTGTCAAGGGCAAGCCTATGGCAGATTCTTCTTAAAAGAGGGATAGATTCTAATTTAGTAAATATTATTGTGTACTTATATTCCAGTACATGGGCCAGAGTTAGATTTGGACCAGTTCGACAGCTTACGAAGGCTTTTAAAATCAATTGAAGGGTCCGTCAGGGCTGTCTATTGGCCCCATTGCTTTTCTCTCTCTATATATATATATGGAGCCTATACTCACTTGATGTGATGGAGTAGATAGGGACTCCCCAAAAATTAAAGATTATGCTGTCCCTATATTGGCCTATGCTGATGATACTATAATTTTATCTTTAACAAAAGCGGGTTTGCAAAGGAAATTGGATTTCTTATATAAGGAATCCACAACTCTACAGCTGTGTATTAATTTAAATAAAACCAAAATAATGATAATTGGTAGCTCAGATTATAATGGGAACTGGTTTAGTGGTACTAATAAAATTGAAGTGGTGTCATAATACTCATATCTGGGTGTAATGATTCAGCAAAATGGCAAATGGAATAAACATACAGAAATAACCATAGAGAAATCCAAAAGAACAGTAGCAGGCTTAAATAAATGTAATAACATCTATGGAGGGATGTCGGTTCAACTGCTAGTCCACGTTATTGAAGCAAAAGTGGATTCATAGCTATTATATGGGTGTGAGCTCTGAGAAGTAAAAGACTCCAATAAATTTATGAGCCCCTGTATAAATCTCTAAGACACATCTTATGGGTTGGTTGCTCATGTCCTATATCATATATTAGAGCCGAATTAGGCTTGGTTAATATTAAAGCATCATTAGATACTAGGAAGATTAATTTCTGGATTCGGACTATGAATAAAAAAGAAGATTCTTTGGTTAGAAGATGTTTACTGGAAAATAAATTTTGGCAGGATCTGGGATATATGTCGGGTTTTTGGTTAAATTCAACTATGTTATTACTAAAGAAATACAACCTATTACACATAAAGATGGCGATAGATAAGGGTATCAAAATTAGTATCAAGTATAAAAAATATGTACATGAAAAGTTAAAAAACTATTGAAATAAGATAGATCTGGACCTGATTAGTAAGTCTCATTACTCTAGATGGTTTGCCTTTAATAATTACTCACATAAGTTTAAACAGTATCTAGATATATTAACGAACTTGGGGTTATGAACAAGCTTTTCTTGTTATAAATGTGAACAATTTCCCAGCAATGTGTTAGATCTCAGATATAAAAAAGAAGGAATTATTTCTGAGATTTCCGACTGTGGGAGTGGTGGCAAGGAAGATTTATTGCATATTTTATGGGACTGCAGATGGTATGAGAAATTACTGGTATATTGGTTAGGTCCATTTTTAAATAATACTTATGCAGTAGACAAAGCTGAACTAACAAATATTTTAATTCATACTGGTGACACTTGGACAGTGGAAAGATTAGCAATTACTTCCAGGTTATTTACAAAGTAAAATGAGGAATACAAATTGTATAATGTATATACCAGATATGTACTGTATTGTAATTAATTAATGTGGTATATTCATGGGCCCAGATATTCAAAAGAGTTGAGCCATGCGCAATAGGGTTGCGCCTGCACAAGTCTGAAAATGCGCCATTCTGCGATATTCAGCAGGAGGCAGTTGCACCCCCAAATCACGCTGAGCAACAGCGCAATGATAATGAATGCATGCGCAACTGAAGGGGGAGGAACCATGCATAAATGGCACAGTGCGATATTCAACAACATGCCCATGTGCAATAGAGAACCAGCAGAAGTTGTGCCATAGCGGAAATGAGCCAAAATAAAGGGAGCAAGGAGAGCACAAGAACACTACAGGAAGGCACATGAGGCCAAAGTCTAGCAGGACAAACTGGGCAGCAGGACACAGGCAGGCCAGGAAAGGGCACCTGGAATCAACAGGCTCAGGGAAGGTGTGGGGAGCCACAGTGCAGAAGGAAGTCGCCACACAGCAGTGAGGCCAGCACAGGCAGGTGTTCCCGGTGCAGGGGAAGTAGCAGCCAGGACAGTGGGGGAATACAGAAACAGCTGCCGGGGGAGTGAACACAAGCCAGGGACATGGCCAGTGCCACCATCCAGATGGAGGCAGTAATGAGGAGGGTGAGAAGGCGGGCAGCAGGGGGGCATGGCCGTGAAAGGGCCCATCAGCGGTATGCCCCCAACAGGCAGTACCAAGCCCGCACCAGCTTCGAGCTGTATAGTGATACAGAGATCGCGGGCCACTACCGCCTGAATCAAGCAATTCTGAGGTGGCTCTGTGAGCTGTGCAGTGATGTGATGCAGGCATCCACACGACGGAGCCATGCTCTGTCAGTGGAGATGAAAGTGACAGCTTGCATGTGCTTGCTCACCACGGGTACCTTCCAGAGACCAACTGGGGACACCACAGGCATAACCCAGTTGGCCACGTCACGCCACCTCACCTAATTCCTCAGTGCACTGCTGCCACATGCTGCAGAGTACATCCATTTCCCCAGCACACTGGCGGAGCGCACAACAAACATACAGGAGTTCCACAAGGTAGCACGTATGCCTGGTGTGCTAGGGGCAATAGAGTGCACCCATGTGGCCATCCCCACACCACCTGGCCCCGAGGGGGCCGCATATATAAATCGCAAGGGCTATGCCAGCATCAACTGCCAGGTGGTGTGCAATGCCAGGGGGCGCATAATCAATGTCTGTGCCACGCACCCTGCGGGAGCACATGATGCCTTCATCTGGCACCAGTCAGCACTGTGCCACAGATTCGAGAGTGGGGATATCCCCACTGGCCACCTAGTGGGTGAGTATGCAAACCACAAGGACAAGCATAGGGCCTGGGGGGGGCATGGTCAGAGGTGGCATGGGTAGCGGACTACATGGCCCGGGGCAGGGCAATGCTGATCACCAAACTAACCTCCACCCTCTAGACACAGGTGACAGTGGATACCCACTCCGTCCCTGGCTGCTCACACCTACCCGGCGCGACCCATCACAGCAACACTACAATGAGGCACACGCCACCACATGTAATGTCATTGAGCGGGTGTTCGGGATGCTGAAGGCATGTTTCTGTTGCCTGGACACCTCCGGCGGTGCCCTATAGTACAGCCCCTCAAAGGCCTGCGGGCTATTCCTGGCCAGTTGCATTCTGCACAACATGGCTAATGAATGTGGGATAGCCATACAGGTCGAAGAGGGGGAGAGCGATGAGGACAATGAGGATGCCGGTGACAATGGTAATGGGCAGCCCCCTTTGGGTGACGGGCCTCCTGACTGCTCCGGCTGGCACAGCTGCACCGGGACACCACCATGGAGGAGCACTTCAGCCAACCCAGGTAAGTCATGGGGCCATATGCAACCAACAGTGGCTAAGGCACAACCCACAAACACACATGGACACACACCAGGGGTGCATGCCGTCAAGGGAGCTGGCCGAGCATGGAACCACACACACAATCTGGGATGGGTGAGGTCTAATATGCCACATGGACACACACACACACACACACACACACACACACACAAATGCACCAGACATGCACAAAGAGTAGGAGGCACACTGACCCAGAACACCACCCCTAGCCACACACATGTCCACAGACCACCACGCCCACTGCCTGTCCTTGTCCATGTGTCAGATGCTGAGCACCATTGCACATTGGTGTACAGCGCAATGCAGGCATCATCATGCACATGCAACTGCGAACAGCAGCCGGGAGGGTGTGCAGATGGACTGTGTGTCCATGTGCAGGGCCGGGTACCCACCCATGCAATGCCTGCTGAATGACACAATGCACACAGGGCAGCACTAGACAGTAGCCATGTTGGGAGACAGGTCAGTCATGCGCCATAGTGCCCTGGCCACCACGGATGTGTGGGCAGCCCTGCCGAGACCCGCCAGCACTGACAGGCTGACCACTGGCCTCATGGGGTGGCACCGATGGCCCAACAGGGGTTCCACTGCGTGAACACGACTGTGCTCATGCAGGGGTCTGCAGCACACCAAACATGCCTGCACCAGGCGTGCTCGGGATGCCCACAGCTGAACCTGGTGTTGACAAGGATGGTGTCGCATGACGCCAGCAATGGGGTGGACAGTGCACTGCGTGGTGTCTGCGATGCATGGGCAAATAACTGTGTGCCCATTGTGGCCATGACAGCAGTGAATGCCTGCGTCTGCCTGTCAATGGCAGTGGTCACATCCTCCCGCAACCGGTCCATCCCTGCCAGGATCAGAGCGGTGTCTCTGCTGCGACACTCCTCTGCCCGCTCCAGAGCCACACTCAGTTCATCCACCGACGTCGCAAGCTGCATCTGCTGGTTGACTGATGCTTGCAGTATGCGGGTGTGCTCGTCCAAGAGGTCATCTGCCTCCTCGGCATCCTGTCCCTCAGGGTGTGCACGGCCCTGATGCTCAGCACCCCTTGAGGGTGGGCACTGCACACCAGGACCAGGTCTGGGCATGTCCACAAGCCCATTGGCCGACTGCTGATGCTGCCCCTCCGGCTGCCACTCCCCAGGGCTCACTGGTGCCACTGCAGTGGCTGCAACAGTCCCACTGTCCTGTACACACACCAGTGCTGCCCCACTGGTGCTGACAGGCACAGGCTGGGACTGTGATGACACGCAGGCCTCCACGGCGGCACCACCCACAGCCATGACCGCGATGTTACCTGCTGTGTGGCCATCCCATGGTACACACGTGTCACTGCCCATGGCATTAGCTACATCATCATCGGTGACGGACCCGGCACCAGCCTGAGTCACAGCATGCTGGCATCCATGGACGCTGGGACACGGGCAGAACCTCCTCCACATCTGCTCCAACAACATCAGTCTGGACAGCCAGGCGGGCCCACTATCGTACTGAGCTGCATATACCTGTGGAGGTGGATGGGCCCTCCTCCATCTCCATCTGACTGGCCGCAGTGGACAGGTCCACCACCGCTGACCCATGCAGATGCTCAGGATCTGTAAGGGAAAACAAAGTCGCGTTACTGCATGTGACCTACCCTGTCCCCCCCAATAGACAGACCATGACCTACCATGCAGTGACGGGCTACCACCCATCTGGAAGCCACCACCCGGAAGACCCTCAATGGCACAACGCTGCATGCTGCCAGCAACCCTCTCCTCCTGTGGAGTCAGGTGTAGCACCTCCGGCAGTCCCCCACCTGTCGCAGCTCGTGCTGCCCTGATGGCAGCCACCTTCTCCTTTATCCTCCTCCTGTCTGTGCCCATCTTCTTCTTGTACTCCTGCACGGAGCGCTGGTGGCTACCATGCAGGTTCACTGCACGTGCCACATCCTCCCATGCAGCAGCACGGGCCTGTGGTATTCCCTGCCATCCACTGTGAAGCGGCTCCTGATCCAGGTAGGCCTCAAACAGGGCATCCGTCTTGGCCTTGGTGAAATTAAGCCTCCTCCTCCTCCCACCACTGTGTTCCTCCCCTCCCACAACTCTCTCGGTCATGATTTAGCCTGTGAGAATGACAGTTGTTACCTGTGACTGTGCAGTCCCATTCATGTCCCAAAATCCACAGTCCACACTCCCAAACAGCATGTAACTCACCAATAGACTGCAGTAACCGACTATGGCCAGTGCAGCCCAATGTCACACTTTATAGCGCAATCCATGCAAATGAGGTGAGGCGCAACTTTAAGTGGATGCAAATTACAGTGCTGTGCCATTGAATGGCTGATTAGCTGATTTGCATATGACGGCTGAATATCACGCTGTTGCGCTTTGTGCAATTGTGTTGAACGTACTGAGCCAAGGGCGCAGTTCTGTGACATGCACAGTACACACCTCACTGTGCATGCCCGGGTTGCTGACGCAGGCACCTGCCGCGCTGTTGACGTACTGTATACGGCAGGCAATGCAGAGCACAGCCACCATTGTGCCAGTGGCGCTACAACGATGTTCACCTATATGGCGCTGTAGCACTGGAGCATCATATGTGCACTGGGGCAACAGCGCGGTAGGCCGCTACTGGAGGTAGCACACAGGCACCCAATCATGCTACATGCATTGGGTTCCAATGGCGCTGTGCCTGTCCGTGTGCCAGAGACCCTTGACCCTGTGCCTGACCTTTGCCCCTAGGCGCCATGTGTCAGGCATGGGTGCACCACTATTGCGCTGTTCGGTGATAGCGCGATAGGGAATGGCAGCGCTGTACCGTGCAGCATCTACACATGGTGGAGCCATGCTGCAGAGCACCATTTTGAACCTACTGAGCAAGTGAGATGGTGCGGAGGAGGGCTGCCCAGTGGACCCATATTGAGCTGGCTAACCTGGTGGCAATTGTTGAGCCACTTTATGGCCCACTGTTTGGGGAGGTACCCCTAGACAGGTCCAGGAGCCAGCTGTGGCAGGAGGTGGCTGATGCCCTGGAGGAGGCCACATGAAGGGGGCAGATGGTGGAGCAGTGCCGCCACAGGTATGGTGACCTGAGGAGGAGGGAACCGGACCTGCTTTACCGTCTGCGGACACATGCCAGGAGGGGCACGGTGCCATGGCCAGGTAGGTGTTACGTCCACACACTGTTATTTTCCATATGGGTATCACGGTTGCATGTGTCCAGAACATGGGGGAGGGACCGTCCGATGTTGGCTGTGGTGGTGTTATCAGGGTGTGGGGTGGGTGGGTCTGGCTGGGTGGGATTGCACACATGGGGCAGGGGACTTTGCTACAGGATTGTATGATGTTCCTCTCCATGTTTGCACCACAGGGCCAGAAGAAGCGCTGGCCAGGAAGCAGAGGTGCCAGCAGGAGGACAGGGCCAGTAGGAGGGGTGACGGTCCACAACGCCAGAGGGACCGGCCTGATGATGGTGAGTGCCATACCTCCATGATTACTATTGCATGCTGTGTAACAGGGCGGGCAGCGGTGCATGGCCACCATCCATTGACACCACTGCCATGCACGCAACTTGTTACAGTCAGCACTGTCCAGTGGCACTGCATGTCTGGGAGTGCATCAATGGTGGTCCATGCGTGCATCGCATACATGGCTGTGCTACTGCCTTCGCACCACATAGCCATGTCACTAAACAGCCATGGTGGTGCTGTGCAGGACTTGACCGGTGGGTGTGTGCAGCAGTCCGCATGGCTGTATGCGCCTGGGTGGGCAGGTCTTGTGGACGTGATCACTGTGGGTGGTCACACACCATCACAGGGGCCTGTCCCATGGCCGTATGCCATGCACAGTGGGTGGGCTGTATGGGGCTGTGCATTCACACCTATTGACTGTACTCCCTTGTCCTAGGTGTCTGCCAGCTGCAGGCTATCCATGAGGCACTGCGGGAGTTTTTGACAGTGGTGAGGGCATTGCTGGACATACTGCGGGGGTTTGAGTAGCTGGGTGTCCAGTGGAGACACAGAAGGTGGAGCAGCCGGAGCAGGGAGCAGGGCTCCCAGTGACCATCCCTATGCCCCTAATTTCCCCTACCCCCCCGGACCCACCCTCACACCCCTCCTTTCCTGTTCCATTTGTTCACCCTGCCCTTACCCACCCCCACCTTGTTTGTGACCCTCCCCCCACACATCTGTACATACTTGTAAATAGTTTTGTTTGATGTTTTTCATTACAAGCCTTTTGATATGAATACTGTGGTGGTCTCTGATTTGCAGCGGGCTATAGGTGCTCAGCTGCTGTGGTGTGCATGGCATCAGGGGTGGTGCAGTCATGGGTATGTGTGTGTGTCCGTGGGAAAGTGACTATGGTGTGGGAGTAGCTATCAGTCAGTGTCTGTGGTGTGTGTGTGTTGTGCCCTGTGCACTGGATGACTGTGTGCAGTGGTCCATGGTGCATGCTCTGTGTCCATGGCGCACCTGTCAGCCCGTCCATGGCCTATGCAGCTGACACCCTTGCATGTCTGTGACCTGCACGTCTGCTGGCATGTCAGTGGTGGCTGTCCAAGCAGAGCAGCCACTGTACCCATCACAATGCTGGGTTGCCTCCTGTAACTGGTGTGGTGCATGTCTGCCTCAGGTGACACTGTGGCCTCTGCAGTTGTTGTCCCACCTCCATGCTGTGGCTTGTGTGTGTTGTAGGGGATGTGCACCACTGTCTGTGACTTGTGCTCCCGGCAAATGATGGTGGCGTACAGGTCCACAGTGCCTGCGCAGGGTGGCTGGCACTCCTGTGCCATGGAGGACTGCAGGCCTTATGTACATGGTTTCCATGGGCCCACACTGGGGGCTTGGTTGCCCCGCTACTGCGTCCCTGTGTTGTGCCCTTGGGTATGGGTGGGTGTTTGTACATGCACTGTGTTGCATCCGGTGTGGTGCATGCTTCCACACACCACTGTGGGTGTCTGTGCTGGCTGTTGTGGCCAGTGCTGGGTCAGGGTGTGTCCTTGGGAGGGTGTGCAGGGTGCTGTACCACTGGTGGTGGGGTCCGGGGCATGCCCTGTCAAGTGTGGGGTACCTCGTGTGCCGACACATGGTCAGTCTCTAAGCTGTACCTCGGGGGGGCTGTGCATGGTGGCACTGTGTATGCCGTTGTTGCATCACTGTGTGCTGCCACCCGCTGATGGGTGCTCATGGTGGGGCTGCCTTGCATGGTTCTGTGGTGCATAGGGTTGCATTGTCACAGTGGGGGTGGTGGCATGCATGGGGTTTCCTGCAGTGGTGGACGCTGCTCCTGGGCAGGGTGTCTGGGGGTCATGGTGCAGGGTGTGCTCTGCATTGGGGGGATGGTGTGGCACAGGGTGGTCAGCCCTCCTTGTGTGCCAGTCACAGCTTGCCAGGCGGTGTGATGGGGCACCATGGCCCAGCTGTGGGTTGGTTGCTTGTTTCCATGGGCCAGTGGTTATTCCAGCCCTCCCCCAGTTGTGCAGTGCATGGGGTGTAGGGGAACAATGTCTGTTCTACTGTGTGTTCCTCTGCCCATCTGTGGCATGGGTGGTGGGCCCCTACATCCCTGGTTGTGCAGTTGCATTGCTGCACTTCTGCTGGAGGGCATCCCTGGTTGTGCTATGGCACTTCTGGACTGCTCAGCTGAACATCCCTTGTTGCACTATGGCACATCAGATATGCTCAGCTTCCCCTCCCTAGTTGTGCTATGGCACAGGTGATGCGATATTCAGTCATCGGCTGTAGGCGCATCTTGGCTGGCTCAGTTTTTGAATATCGCGCCTCTTGCACATGGGTGTGATGGACTTGTGCTTGCTCCTGCTATTGCGCACTTTTTGGGCACAGTTTGAATATCTGGGCCATGGATTTTAGATTTTGTTAACCTGTGTTTTATAGTGTGTAAATGATTGTGAAGGTTTTTTAACCATGCAATAAAATGTGTAATGTGTATATAAATCATAACAAATAAAACAAAAATGCATCTGAAAATTCTCATAATGTAGGCAAAACATACAATAGAATTAGTTTCTTTCTGCCAGAAATGGCTTTTTATCAAAACATCCATTTAAGCCTGGATTCTTGGTGGCTTTCAGCTGCAGAATGCAAAGTATTTCGCCTTTTAAGAATCAAGTTTATATAATCCCCTCCTCTTGGATTCTGACACACATTGTCTATGACCATATAAGTAAATTTATGTTCCAGATTATCCCTTCTATTATTCAAAATGTGTGCTGCCGTAGCATACAGTAAATCATCTCTTCAAATTGCTCTTTGATGTTCACCCACTCTAACTTTAAAATTTCTCTCTGTTTTCCCTACATAAAATGCCTGGCAGGTACGTGTGGCTAAGTAAATCACACCACTTATATTACAAGAGGTCATTTGGCATAAGACAAATTCTTTACTAGCATTAATCAACGAAAAGGTCTTTCCTACTTTAATCACATCACAATGCATACAATTATTGCATTTGAAACAACCCACCGGTCTACTTAGCCATGTTTGATTTTCTCATTTGTCAAAAAAATGGCTATAGACCAAACAGTTTTTAAGACTTTTTGCTTTTCTGCAAGCTAGTCTAGGATTTTGTTCTGCCACTGTTCCTAATTTTTTTTGCAGCTGCCAGGACCCCCAATTTTTCCTAATAATGTTAGCAAATAAATCTGCATGTGCTGAGTAAGTAGTGACAACATTCAGTTGTGCACTATTGCCATTTGTCCTATTTGTAGGTTCCAATAAAGTACTTCTGTTCACTAATTCCACCTCTCGTCTTGCTTTTTCAGTCTTTTTCTTACTATAACCCCTTTCTATAAATCTATCAACAAGAATCTCTGTACCCTGTTTAAAACTTTCTTCTGTACTGCAGTTTCTTTTTGTCCTCAAAAATTCCCCTTTGGGAATATTAGCAATTGTGTGGACCAGGTGGCAACTGGAAGCCATTAAAACAGTGTTTCCATTGACACTTTTGTGAAAAATGTCAGTACTAATACTTCCAGCTGGACTCTTTTTGATCCAAATATCTAAATAAGGTGTCCTATCCTCTGCCACACTGTGGGTCAGATTTTCAAATGTTGGTGCAAGGCTTGCATCCCGCTCTGCGCCATAGGACTTTAACTTTTGTGGTTCACCAACCCTCTTTGCCACAACTTCACCTAATTTTCAAAGCTCAGGTGCAGTTGCAACATTTTACGTGGTTTACAGCAGCTTGCACCAATGCACTGGTGCAAGCACCATGTAATAGACTTCTGGAGGTGGTGCATGCTAGACCACAAAACCATGGTCTAAGGAGGGGCATTCAGCGCAAGGGATTGAAAATCCTGATCATCGACAGGGTACTGTCGCAAACTCCACATGTCATTTGTTTGGTGCACCAGGGGCTTGCAGCGTCCTCAGAGCTCTGAAAATCTGGCCCCATATGTCAGTCACAAATGTTGATTAGTTGAATGTAGATACGTTACAAATTGTTGAAATTCCAAAGAAGTTCCTTGCCACAAAAGAATAATGTTGTTGATAAAGCGTCTCCACAAAACAATATTTCTTGTGGAAATGATTTACAGACTGGTCATAAATGAATTACTGTTCCCATTGGCCCATGTACAAATTCGCTATAGAAGGGGCACAGGTGGACCCCATGGCTGTTCCCTTAACTTGCCTATATAGGACCTGGTTAAAGGTAAAAATATTACATTTCAGAACATATTCCATCAGTTTCAATAAAAAATCTACTGGTGGCCCAGAATAGCTTTGGTCTTTATTGAAGAGAAACACCATGGCATCTAGGGCCCCTTCATGTGGTACATTAGAGTATAAGGATTCTATATCTAAGGTAACTAAAACAAAATCCTCATTGATTTTTAAAGTATTCCAAACTGTAACTATATCATTTGTATCCCTCACATGAGAGGGGAGACTTTCTACATAAGGTCATAGAAAAAATCTAGATACTTGGAGAGAGGTTCAGTTAAAGATCCCACGCCACTGTTTATGGGATGACCTGGCAGATTAATTAAGGCTTTATGTACCTTAGGCAGTAAATATTGAGTTGCCATAACTGGCAAATCTTTTAGTAAAAAAATCTCTGATATGTTTAGAAATGTGGCCCTCCATATAGACAGTGTTAACCAATTCATCTATTGTACTTTTATATTCCCATAGTGGGTTAAAGCTAAATTTTTCATAGAAAACACCATCTTGTAGTTGTTGTAAGGCTTCATTAACATAGTCAGACTTATTCATGATTACCACTACCCCCCTTTATCCGCCTGTTTGACAATTGTATTAGAATCTTGTTGTAATGTTCTTAAAGCATTCCTTTCATCAGACGTCAAATTGTCAAAACAAAAGTCAGGTAAATCATCAAATAATAAGTCCAAGTTTCTCTCCACTAGCTGACAAAAAATATTCACAGCCGTGCATGCTGGAAGACAAAAAGTTGAGTTAAGTCTAAACTCTTCAAAATGAGAAAATGAAGTACTTTCCTATGTGTTACCAAAACAAAACTGAAGATTCAATTTTCTTCGTAGGAGATTAACGTCTATTAAAGTTTGGACTTTGTCAATTTTTGCAGTTGGAACAAAGTTCAGACCTTTTTACTTAGCAGGGTTCATTCCATGTCAGTTCAAGCATGGCTAGATAAGTTTATCACTTGCATATCTGAAATGTTTTAATTAGAGAAAATGGTTTCACTCACCTCCTCCTCACTCTAGCTATAGCTCACCTCACTATAGCTGCTGAGCAAGATGGCGGCCACGCTGGGCTTGCCACTATATCGTATGTCCATTTGCTGATCTGTTTGCTGATCCATTTGCTGATCGTTTTGATGATCGTTTTTTGATCGTTTTGTTTCTTCGTTCTACATTTGTTGGAGCTGTTTTCACTTGTTTGCTGAAGCTTGTTGAAGTTCGCTGAACTTTCCGTTCTGCCTTTTTTGTGCAATTCTGGATATCCGATGAGGAGAATTGCTTGCTAAAACACGCTGGAATCTCTGTGTTAAGGAGAGTTAAGGTGGTGATGGTGGTGTTGCGTTTTGTATGCTTTTATGAACAGGCGAACAGTCGAACAGTTGTCTGGATAATTTTATGCGAGGCACAGCTGCTGTCAGAAGAATACTCATTTTGCTGTTTACTATGAGCTGGGCTGCATTTTATGAGTGAAGAAATTTGGGAAATTTGGATCTATGATTCTGGGAACATTGGAACATTATTCACAAACCGTGAGTTACACTGGGAGTTGGGCTGGACTGCTACAGGAGTTATCTAAGCTTAAACCCCTGATATATTTTTTGAATCCGAGGGGGGAAACTTCTTGGAATATTTTGACACTGAATCACATTATATTGGGGTGTCTGAGACCACTGAAGCTCTGGGAGGAGAGTGTGACTGATCCTCAGTCTCTGCTGTTTGATTATGAGGAAATTTTGGAGACTTTGAACAAGATTTGCTTTTGGACTTTGTGATTTGTGATGGTCTTGGCCTGTATATGTGTTATGGGATAGCTGCCTGGGGTGGCTGGTGCTGGTTGGGCCCAAGGCGGATGACTCTGGCTTCGACCTGCTGGTGGGCAGGTGAGAATTGCTGAAGTCTCCTAAACCTACTGGAGTGGTCTACCGGTGGGTGGACATCATTCCGGGGCTATTTCCATCACATGGTAGTTTGTGATATCTTCTGCCTTTGGATTAGAATTGTTAAAATCTATTTTGTTCATTTTAAAAGACAGCCTGACTCTGATGGTCCGAGTTTCAGAGAGCCTGGAATTCTTAGTATTGGATGACCAGCAGACTTTTATATTATTTTAAATTTATTTCACTTTTCTATGCTTTTTTGATTTTATGATATTATATGACTTGTGTTTGTTATTGGATTAATAGTAATTGTAATATAATTTTATTATTTTTATAGGTTTTCATTGGTTAATAATATTATTTGTTAATTAAGATAGGTTGTTAAGTTGAGTTAGTTATTAGATATTTGTTGTTAATGATGTGTTTGATGGGGCTTAAAACGGTCAGGCGCTATTCTCCCACTCTGCTCTGGGGCCTCCATCCCTTTCACTGTCCCCAGTTGTCTGATGACGTTTTTAATAACTGTCATAAAGCGGGAATAGTGAGAAGGCGTTTAGGGGATGGGTGGGCTGGACAGAGTGGGAGATTGGAGGGGGGTGGGTAGATAGGGATAGTTGGGTCAAGGAGACACCCTGGGGCAAAATGGGATCAGGAGAGGGGTCCTCCTTAGCTGATTCCCATACCCAAGGGCTCCACAGATTGTGGGCAGGTACTGCGATCCTCTCCGAAAACCCATCCAACTCGGGTGGTGTTATGTAATGCCAGGTCTATTAGGAACAAGACTGCTATTATTGCAGATCTCATTGCAACATCTGACATGGCATGTATCACCGAGACCTGGCTGGATGAGAATGCAGGTCCTATTTTAGACTCTGCTGCTCCAGCTGGGTTCTCGGTGGTGCACCATCCGAGATTGGATCGTAGGGGCGGGGGAGTGGCCATCTTTTTTAAATCAGATCTGAGTCTTGTGGAGGTGCCAGTGGGTAACACCAGATCCTTTGAGTGTATCCTGGCAGCAGGTGCAGAGTTTAGGATTCTCCTCATCTACCGTCCACCCGGCGATGGTGGTGAATTCCTGAAGGAGTTCGCAGACTTCATCGTGGACATGGCATTGGAGTCACCCAGATGGTTAATACTGGGTGACTTCAATGCCTGGGTCGACGATGAACTCTCGCACTTTGGAAAGAACTTCCTCCAGCTTATGTCTATGTTGGGCCTGTCACAGGTAGTTACCTCTGCTACCCACATAGGGGGACACTCTTTGGACCTGGTGTTCTTACTGGATTTGGATGTTTCACATCTGGGGGTGGAACCAAATGTGTGGACAGACCATCACACCATAAGATTCAGTTTTGCGGCACCCCCTAATAGGCCTGCCTCTACGGAGATGGTCCAGTATCGCCCTTTAAGGGGAGTAAACCCAGAGGGCCTATTAGCGGTACTGGACCTATCGGGTGTTTCAGGTGAGAGCATGGGTCCAGAGGACCTTGTTATTGCCTATAATAAGGCAGTGAGCAGGGCTTTGGACCAAATTGCTCCTGTTCGTGTTTGCCCACTCACTCAGCGCCCAAAGACTCCATGGTTTGACGAGTCTTTGAAGAAACTGAGGAGAGTGGGGTGAAGGCTAGAGAGGGCCTGGTGGAAATCTTGCCTGGATGCTGACAAACTTAGATTGATGGATCATTATGTTATCTATCAATCGACAATAACCTATAAGAAGGCAGAATTCCTGTCCAGGGAGATTGCTGCTGCTCGAAACCGACCAGCTCAACTCTTTTGGACTGTTGACAGATTGTGCAATCCACTCTGTCTACAGTCTGGAAGAGATTTTCTAAATAAAGTGTGATGAGCTTGCTCGATTTTCGCTGATAAGATTGCCAGCATTAGGTCAGATATCGGCCAGGCTCACTCTTCAAGGGTTTGCGGTGATCGGCAGGGGGAAACAAACACCTGTGTCACCTGGTTTGACTTTGGTAGGCCGGAATTCATGGATATTGTGAGGATTGTCCAGACTGTACGTCCAACCAGCTGTAGTTTGGATCCGGTCCCTACGCCTCTATTATTGGGTTGTGTAGATACTATCTGTCCGACCATTGCTGAAATTGTTTGGAAATCTCTGGAACAGGGGATCTTTCCTGAACCCCTAAAGGAGGCGGTCGTTCGACCACTCCTAAAAAAACCTTCATTGAATCCGAACTACCCAGCTAACTACAGACCTGTCTCTAACCTGCCCTTTTTGGGCAAGGTTATTGAAAAGGTGGTTGCACTGCAACTGGATGACCACCTTACAAATCACAATATCTATGATACTCTTCAATCAGGATTTAGGAAAAGACATAGTACTGAGACTGCTCTTGTCCAGGTTCTAAATGATTTCCTGATAGCGAGAGATCAAAAGGCTCGTACTATTCTAGTCCTTCTTGATCTCTCTGCAGCATTTGACACTGTGGACCATGGTGTGCTTTTGGAACGCCTGCGGTTCTATTGTGGACTGTCTGGTATGGTTCTGCAATGGTTTCAATCTTTTCTCACGGGGCGGAGACAGAGGGTTATCACTGGAATTTATTCCTCTGACACTGTCTCTTTGCCCTGTGGGGTTCCGCAGGGCTCCATCTTGGCACCCATGTTGTTCGCTGTCTATATGCTGCCATTGAGAGACATTATTAGGCAATACAGATTGGGTTTTCACTGCTATGCAGATGATACCCAGCTGTATTTGTCTTTTAGTCCCGGATAGGAAGATACAGTCTCTATACTTAACAACTGTCTATCCGAGATCAAGGATTGGATGAGTGCCAGCTGGCTAAGGTTAAACCCGGATAAGACTGAGGTGTTGTTGGTGGTGGACCCAGGTTGCCTTGAGGCGGGTTGTAGGGCTGGACTTCCTTTGGGCGTATGGATCGATGGTGCCCAGCTCTCAACCTCAGACTGGGTGCGTAACCTGGGCGTTATTATTGACGACAGTTTGACCCTGAAATTTCAGGTGTCATCTGCTGTCAAATCTTCCTTTTACCATTTTAGGAATATTGCTCGGGTGAAACACCTTGTTCCTCCAGCTGACCTTCCGACACTGGTCCATGCCTTTGTTACTTCTCGACTTGATTACTGCAATGCCCTGTACCTAGGGCTACCGGGAGTTGATATCCACCGCTTGCAGCTAGTGCAGAACGCAGCAGCCAGGCTTTTGACTGGGACATCTATGAGAAGTCATATTACGCCTGTGCTGCGCGAACTGCACTGGCTGCCGGTTCAGTGGCGGATCACCTTTAAGGTCGGGTTACTGACCTACAAAGCCCTACACAAACAGGGACCACGGTATCTTCAAGATCTCCTTGTTCCCTACTGTCCCTCTCGCTCGCTCCGCTCTGCCGACGAGGGATTGCTAGAGGTTCCCAGGTTTCGTTTAAAAACATCTGGAGCATGGGCATTTTCTTTTGCTGCCCCTACCCTGTGGAATTCTCTACCTCGTCAGATACGAACCTGCCTGACCGTTGAGAGCTTTAAGTTAGAATTAAAAACTTATTTTTTTCAAAAGGCATACGGAGAGTGATTTTATTGTAATCTTATTGTGATCATATTGTTATTGTTGTTATTTGTGTTATTTGTATGTATTTTAATTGTTTTTATTTGTACAGCGCTTTGGTATTGAAAAGCGCTTAAAAAATAAATTTTACTTACTTACTCCTAGATAGTGTCTCCTGGTGTATTGTCTCTGATGCTGTCCTCTGTAATGGCTGCTTTCTCCCCATCTCCCCCTACGTGTTCTCTTCCTCTTCCTTCTTGGTGTCACATTGTAATAATCCTCTTCCTAGTAATTTAATCTGGTACTCTGACACAGTTGAAAATACTGATAATTGGGGGGGGGGCGGGGGGTGCTGTTCCAACACAGGAGGAGGAGGTCCCATGTTTTGCAATTGTATTCCCTGTTGATCTACCCTCTACTCTAAAAACAGATCCCGGGTCCTAGAGCCACCATCATCACTCTCAGTTTCACTTATGTCCATACTAAAATCAAACGATACATTCTTTTTTAAAATACCCTTTTGACTTTTGTCTTTCAGTTTCCATGTGTACACTCTCCCTGTTTCGTAATCACCTTTATCTCATGCAAATTTTGTTTGTTTTACTCTCTTCAAGTCTGCATCCATTTTCTGTGTAGTCTCTCTTAACCTTTTATTCAATCTATCAAGTTCATGGGTATTGCTGGTACATAATGAAGCCTTGCGACAACTACAAGATGGTGTTTTTTATGAAAAATTGAGCTTTAACCCACTATGAGAATATAAAAGTACAATAGATGAATTAGTTAACACTGTCTACATGGAGGGCCACATTTCTAAACATGTCAGGGATTTTTAGTGAAAGATTTCCCAGTTATGCAACTCTGTATTTATTGTCTAAGGTGCATAAAACCTTAATTAATCTGCCAGGACGTCCCATAATCAGTGGTGTGGGATCTTTAACTGAACCTCTTTCCAAGTATCTGGATTATTTTCTAAGACCTTATGTAGAAAGTCTCCCCACTTATGTGAGGGATACAAAAGATATACTTACAGTTTTGAATACTTTAAAAATCAATGAGGATTTTGTTTTAGTTACCTTAGATATAGAATCCTTATACTCTAATGTACCACATGAAGGGGCTCTAGATGCCATGGTGTTTCTCTTCAATAAAGACCAAAGCTATTCTGGGCCACCAGTAGATTTTTTATTGAAACTGATGGAATATGTTCTGAAATTTAATATTTTTACCTTTAACCAGGTCCTATATAGGCAGGTTAAGGGACCAGCCATGGGGGCCACCTGTGCCCCTTCTATAGCGAATTTGGATGTGGGCCAATGGGAACAGGAATCCATTTATGACCAGTCTGTAAACCGTTTCCACAAGAATATATTGTTTTGTGGAGATGCTTTATCAATTACATTATTCTTTTGTGGCAAGGATCATCTTTGGAATTTCAGCAATCTGTAACGTATCTACATTCAACTAATCAACATTTGCGATTTGCATACAATGTGGCAGAGGATAGGATACTTTATTTGGATATCTGGATCAAAAAGAGACCAGATGGAAGTTTTAGTACTGACATTTTTCATAAAAGTGTCAATGGAAACACTATCTTAATTGCTTCCAGTTGTCATCTGGCCCACACGATTGCTAATATTCCCAAAGGGGAATTTTTGAGGACAAAAAGAAACTGTAGTACAGAAGAAAGTTTTAAACAGGGTACAGAGATTCTTGTTGATAGATTTATAGAAAGGGGTTATAGTAAGAAAAAGACTGAAAAAGCAAGATGAGAGGTGGAATTAGTGAACAGAAGTACTTTATTAGAACCTACAAATAGGACAAATGGCAATAGTGCACAATTGAATGTTGTCACTACTTCCTCAGCACATGCAGATTTATTTGCTAACATTATTAGGACACATTGCAGGGTCCTGGCAACCAAAAAATATTTAGAAACAGTGGCAGAACAAAATCCTAGACTAGCTTACAGAAAAGCAAAAAGTCTTAAAAACTGTTTGGTCTATAGCCATTTTGTTGACAAAAGAGAAAATCAGACATGGCTAAGTAGACCGGTGGGTTGTTTCAAATGCAATAATTGCATGTATTGTGATATGATTAAAGTAGGAAAGACCTTTTCATTGATTAATGCTAGTAAGGAATTTGTTTTATGCCAAATTACCTCTTGTAATACAGGTGGTGTGATTTACTTAGCCACAGGTACCTGCCAGGCATTTTCTGTAGGGAAAACAGAGAAATTTTAAAGTTAGAGTGGGTGAACATCAAAGAGCAATTTGAAGAGATGATTTACTGTATGCTATGGCAGCACGCATTTTGAATAATAGAAGGGATAATCTGGAACATAAATTTACTTATATGGCCATAGACAACATGTGTCAGAACCCAAGAGGAGGGAATTATAGAAATTTGATTCTTAAAAGGGAAACATTCTGGATTCTGCAGTTGAAAGCCACCAATAATCCAGATATAAAACCATTTCTGGAAGAACGAAAATAATTCAATTTTGTGTTTTGCCTACACTGTGAGAATTTTCAGATGCATTTTAGTTTTATTTGTTATGATTTATATACTGTAGTTTCCCCACTCTTATGTTTCCCTTTCTGTACTTGTAGCTTTAATTTCATGGGGCTTTTACTCACCTCCCTTTCCTTTTTCCTTCCCCTTTTCTATTCTGTTTTTATATTTTTTTGCTGTGTGTTCTTATTCTTTATACCATTCAATTAAACAACTCTCTATTTCTTTTTGTGCAGTTTATGTCATAAACTAGATGAGTCTGATGGATAATTTGCTGGTTGTATATATACATTGTTTTTATGAATAAGAGTTTCTCTATATAACATTTTAACATGCTATTTTGTTAAATGTCAGTTTTTGTGTTCCGATTGGTGATTTTAAATTTATGTCATTGTGATGTCATTCATTGATTGACTATAAATAGGTGTACTGTCCTATGTTCATTTAGCCTTTGAGAATGGATCCAGTCAGACCAGAAATGCGTCAGGTGCAATAAATATTTTTTTTTAATTTTACCCTTCGTGGTGTCAGCTTAATATGTGGTGGTGAGTTGCCTGTTTTTTTTGTATGCATCTTTAAATACTTTAAGGGGTAAATAGGGTAAGCCTAGATAGTGTGTTCCAGCTGAGGGGCAGGGGCCACCAGGAGGCCCTCAGTGAGGCTGATTAGTGTGAGATTCAGGGGCAGACAAGAAGACACTACAACACCAAGAGGGTGGTGGAACCCTGGAATGCACTGCCTGTGGAACGGGTGGCTATAAATACTGTGGAGGGGCTCAAGTGGGGCTGGGACAGGTATAGGGTGAAGGTGATACTGAATAATGCCAAAACTGGCAGAGTACTTCAGTCAGAGGATGGGGTTGAGGGGTTTCACAGGGGAGGTGGGGTAGGCAGAAGCGGTACGCCGAATGGGTGCTGATCCTTGAGCAGACTTGATAGACCATAAGGCCTACTCTGCTGTCATTTTACTATGTTAGTATGTAAATGGGCATAACAGTGTCACTGGCTCAGTAGGTAGCACACTCGCCTCTGAAGCTGGGAGATCAGAGAGCTGTGGGTTCGGTTCCCACATCTGGCACTTGGGTTAATATCCCAGTACTGACACTGTAGTGCAGCATGAGAGGGGTGCTGCACTTCTGAGGTGCCGTCTTTCAGATGAGAAGTTAAACCGAGGTCCCATCTGCCTGGATTGGTGGTAGTTCAGATGGATGTTAAAGATCTCATGGTACTTATCGAAAAGAGTAGGGGAATTTCCCCAGTGTCCTGGCCAAATTTTCCTCATTCACTAAAAATACCACCAACAGTTTCATCTGGTTCAAGGTCAGTTGGCATTCATCTGTGTCCCCTTCCCCCAGGTCATGCCTGAAAATAGGCAGGATTTGTCTAGTGCACTTACCTGGTCAACAAAAACTAAATAAATAAATATGTTACACATCAGCCAGTCTTTTCAGTGAGGTTATGAATTACTGTCATGCACAGTAAAGGGGCAGATGCACAGCTGTCGCCACACACCAATGTAGGTGCCCATGTTTGAGGTACGTCATCCCTCCCCAGACACACCTCATAATGAATGCCGATATTAATTTTCCAGTGTCACTTAACAACCAAACCCATTTCCTGATCACAACCTGAAAAGTACATTACAAAGTTTGGCAGAAGAGGTGTTTGTTGGTCACCACTAATTGTGGGTGCAGAACTGCATCGTTATGTGACACAGAAACAGTCAGTGTGTTTCAGGTTGCAAGTAATGTCATGCAACTTACTGGCAGTGCATACACAAAAAACGCATCTGCATTTGTGTCCGTGGCCATCCTTTTTAATGTTGATCAACAGATGGTTGTAGGCCGAAGTCAAGAAGGTTATCAAACCTGCGTTGAAAAATTTTTTTTTTATTACTCTGTCAAGTATCGATAGCAATGCATGGTGTTCATCAAACATTTCAGAAATGATGACCTGGAAACCACCACACTGACAAAATTATGCACTGCAGCAGTTGATGCCACATGCAACATCAATGTACCATAAGTTGTCTGAGTTGTGTGGCAGACATAAAAGTACAAAACTGATAGTCAGTGTTACAGGAAAGCAGTACTTCTGTGGAACACAAACACCACATCACAGCCCCCCACACACACACATGCAATTATGGATTGTGACCATTCTGTCAATGGCTCATCAGATAGTACACTCGCCTCTGAGGCCAGGAGATCGGAAGGTTGTGAGTTATATCCCCACACCAGGTACTTGGGTTAATATCCCACTATGAGGGGGGGTACTGCACTCCTGGGGTGCCGTCTTTTGGATGAGATGTTAAACCGAGATCCCATTTGCCTGTTCTGGTGGTAGTTCAGGTGGATGTTAAAGATCCCATGGCACTTCTCAAAAAGAGTAGGGAAATTTTGTTTTCATTAAATATTCAAAACATTCCACAATAAACAAACACATAATACAACCTTCCATTTTCTTCAACTGATTCTGAACAAAAATATCTTCTTAAGTAATAGGTACATCTGAATCCATTATTCATGGAAGATTTTTCCACACGTTTCTTATGTACATTTCAGTTTGAATTATTTTCTCTTTATAGTAAATACAGTGGATGTCTTTAGTAATACAACTGTGCAGTTCCTCATAAGTAATTAATTTTTGTTGTAGCATAGACACCTAGCATTCCATATATACCATTTTATTACAGAAAAAAATCACATTTAAAGTACTCTTGTCCCATTTATCCCATTCCCTTACATGCACCCATAAATTAGATTTTTATATGTAACTTGACCAATTATCAACATACCCCAATTGTGTGCTATATACTTCCAAAATGCCTTATGAACTCATATGAAAAAAATAAATGGCGCATCGTTTCCAGCTGAGCTATGCAGTTTGACCTTGTACACATCCTCTCCGTCATTACTTTATGCCTCTGATTAGCCTTTACATTTAATTTCTCATGACAGCAAAGCCACATAATATCCCAATATTTAATTGGTATTCTCTTATTTCTTACCAACATCATTAAACTTAGGTTCAGTTCTTTAGACACTGTGGATATGTACAGCTCTCCATGAGATGTCTTTCAATTGCTTTTTATTATTGTTCATGATATCCCTAGAAGTAACTCCCCACCTTTTGAGCTTTACAAAAAAACTCTCTATAGTATTGTGGAGAAAATGAAACCATTTTAAACATTTTTTGAGTACCAATTTTTCATCCCTCATACCATGCTTTAATTTAGTTTTCGAACAATCCTGTCCACCAATTTTTCACCTGCAGGCATATTGTCCACATGTTTGCATATATAAAATTCAAAAATAAAAACAACAGGGGATTTACCATCTTCAATCCACCATCAGTTACTCTTAGGTATAAAATATTCCTGTTCAGGGAGTTTAATCTGATTCCCCAAATCACCTGAAAGAATAAGCTACAGATTGTTGTTTCCCATTCTTTGTGGGGGGGGGGGACACTATACTTAAATATAAAAAAACAGGAAGTCAGTAAGTTTTCACCAGGTACACTCTTTTCAACTTCCCCATACTGCACTTATTCCAATTGTCCACCAGGGTTCTCCCTTGCTGAATCTTTTTGTCCCAGTTAAGTAAATCCTGTCTATCCTTATCGAATTCAATTCCCTGAATCTGAATAGGCCCTTCCTCAATCGGTATTCCACCTATGTGTGTACTGACTTCTCCCCCCCCCCCACAAATTTGTTTTATCCTGCTCTTCTTTCTATTCAGACAAACTCCTGAGGATTCCCCATACAAGCGACAGAAGTCAATTGCTTCCTCTGTGTCAGTTTCACTTTTTAATATTAAGCATACATCATCCGCATATGCTGCAGCTGTCAAGGGTAATCTTTGTGTTGAGACCAACACCAGTGCAAAAAATCTACTATCATTTAAAATCCTTATCAGGGAGCTATACTAAATACAAAAAGTAAGGGGCTTAAGGGGCAACCCTGCCTCATCCCCCTTTTATTGGTATCATCGGCCCCAAAAACCCATTCACTAATGGCCTTACCACAGCAGTTCTATAAATTGATTTCAACCATGATACAAATTTGACCAGTATGCCATAATGTTTCAAAGTAAACCATAGAAAATTGTGTTCAACTGAGTCAAAGACTTTCCTTTGGTCCAGTGTTACCACATACCCATTTGTGCTCTGGCAAGCTCCTGACTCAAATAGTTCTCTTAACAGTATTAGTTGTTCTGTTATAGCTTTCTCCAGAATAGCACATGACTATGCTTTTGAAATAACATACTGTGCTACTCTGGACAAGCTAGTGTTCAGTATTTTCATTAATATTTTAAAATCTACTTTTAATAGACATATATGCTTCCAATTGTCTAAATTTTTCCTCTCACCTTTTTTATATAGAAGCATCACAATCCCCATTGTCATGTCTAAAGGAAAATTCCCAGCACCCAACATGTGCATGTATACTTTAGCCATTTCATGTGTAATAAGAGGGACTATTAATTTGTATATTTCAGATGGAATGCCAACCCTTCCTGGTACTTTCCCTGTCAGGAGTGCCCTTACTACCTCTAGTACCTCACTTGGGGAAACATCTTTGCTAATACTATTTGCATCTTCTAAGGGGTATTCAGGTACATTTATTAAACAAAAAAAATGAGAAAATGCATCTTTATTCATAACCTGTTCCTCAAATTGATGCCTCATGTACTGTGTGACTGTGTGAAGTATTTCTTGGTGCCGCGTTCTAACTACCCGATTCTCATCCCAAACAGATGTCATTTTTTTTTTATTCTCTCTTTACAACTAAGAAATGGAAAAACATTTTCTAGCTTCCCTTGAGTGCCACACTGTTGCTGTATTGTAAGTGATGTCACTTGTCTGTCATGAAACTCCCTCGTTTTTTGCTGTATTTCCCCTATTTGTTCCCCATAATCATGTCGTGTTGTCCGTGCAAGGGTCATCAAATGTTGTAGCTGTTTCCATGTTGCTGGTATCTTACTTTCCCTGAGTCAGTTGTTTGCTTACTAAAATGCATCAATAAATCTTTTAAATCTTTATTAAGGCTCTCCCACCACACCAAGGGGTTCTCAAAAATATCAAATAAAGTATTCTTACCACTGATTAAATATAGAATTTGTTGTTTAATAGATTCAGACTTTAGTAATGTAGTGTTAAACTTCCAAATCCCTGACCCATAAGGTTGCTCTGATTTTCCTATTACCACAGGTAATTCTTTATGATCTGTGTATTCCACAGACTCCACTCCTGCAGCCTGCACAAAAATCCCCTTACTCAAAAAGAAGAAATCAATTTGGGTTGCGTGGTTACCTCTTTGAAATGTGGGCTTAACATTTTTATGAAAGCTATTGTAAGCATCCTTCAAATTAACCATTTGCACCGTATTGTTTAAATAGGTCATGTCATTAAAGATTTTAGTTGTGGATGTCTCTCTGCCCCTATCCTGACTAGAAAGGCCACAATTAAAATCCTCCCCCCAGACCACATTTTGGGCAGAAAATAAAAAGGGCCTGATTTGTTTAAAAGTTTCTATCCTCTCCGTTTGTAATTGTGGCACATATATGTTAATTAACCTGAAATATGTCTCCTTATAATTTATGTCTAGCAATAATACCCTTCCGGTTATTAAATCTAACAATTTTATGAACTGAACGTCTATTAAAAATAAAATCCCCCTCCTGTACACACACCTAGCCTAATTGACCAGTAAGAAGCTCCCTTATACCATTCTTTCTGTACACTTTGAATTTCAGTGGTCGTATGAAGCCGTGTGTCTTACAAAAAAGTAATGTCGGCACCATTAGATAACAAATGCGAAAAAACATCTCCTCGCTTCAATTTATTCTTAATACTATTAGTATTAATCATTAAGAAGGTCAACTGCTATTGCATGTGCATTTAATACTCGGGGGGGCTTATGTATCCTTGCTTTTCCCACACCTTCTGTTTATTTTTTACCTTTAATATTTCTTTTTTTTTTTAGTCCTGCAGACCTTCTAATTTCATCTCCTAACTCATTAGACTCAGAATCTGGAAAGGTTTCAATACGATGTGTCTCTTCTGAAGAATTTCCTGATTCATTCCCTAATCGATCCTTGTCTTTAAAAAGTGGCTGGAACCTATTAGAGGTTTTAGTTTCAGAAATGCTGTGCACTTTTGAAGCTGGCTGCCTTCAACTTCTACATCTAGTCATTCTTTTTTCTATCTCAGTAACCTGGACAGTCAGTGGAGGAGGCGAGGGGGACTCCTCAATAAAGGCTTTCTGTTGCACTACTTGCTCCATCTCATCGTTTTGTTGTTCATTCACCACACTGACCTGTATACCTTCCTCCATTCCCTCCCCTTCTGTGGCTGTTTCCATACCCGGGTCGGGGGGGGGAGGGTGGAAAGGGTCAGCTGTGTCCAAGGCAATGAGTGAGCCTTCCTGAATTTCTTGAAATTCTGTCTCTTGTGCTCTCCCTTTACTAGTTTTTACATTTTCTCTTTGAGCCACAGCTACCAATAATCTTTGTTCCTCCAGATCCCCAGATCCTGCCTTAGCATGTGCTGCCTGTTCACAATTGGCATAAGAATGCCCCAACATCCTACATAGGTTACAAAGCACTTCATTTGAACACTGAATATTTGTGTGACCAATCCTACCACATAAGGAGCATCTGATTTTATCGCATGCATTGCTTATATGCCCTGGGGCCCCACATTTGTAACATGTTTTGGGTTGCCCCAAGTAGAATAAGACTCCTCTATCCCCTCCTAAAAGAAAGAGTTGGGAAGATGTCGCAGGGTGCCATCAATAGTTTTGAAAAGCATTCTTACCCTCCAACCCCCCGTCCAGATATTTTCTCTGTCGAATAAGGGCTGCGGGGTGATCCATGACCATACATCTCTGCTTTAGCCAAAAGACCAAATCTGTCACACTGATCCCTTGATTCCTAAATAGAATTGTGACATTTTTATGGGTGGGCCTAGTCAGGGGTATAATTTCGAATGTGTATTTTTAACTTTGTTATACCTGGTCCAAAAACCTTTTAGGCCACTCTGCATTTTGAAGCTAATATCAAAAGATCTTTCCCCAGACACATGGATTAGTGCATACAACTCAGCCGCATGAAAATTTAAACTTTCCTTTCCTTTATCTGTTTCCTCCATCTGCTTTAAGCTTATGTTCTCTTTTTTAAGATTTTCAGACAATACCTCCACAGTCTGGTGCAAAGTGGGTTTTTCCTGATTTCAAAGCCATTTCTTCCGTTCTTGCTTCTTGAACCACCACTCCCTCGGGACTCATAAGGACTTCTTCTAATCACACCTCTGCATCATAAAAGGTGTCTGTATCACCCTGTTCCACTTGTAGCAGAGCATCCAATCCTCCAGGTTGCTCCACGTCTGTCTCCATCAGAGCTCAGAGGAGACTGACACAGTGTCCAACAGCATGTCTCCCTACTGTCAAGTAGGGGAATTTCCCCAGTGCCCTGGCCAAATTTCCCCCATTCACTAAAAATACCACCAACAGTTTAATCTGGTTCAAGGTCAGTTGACACTCATCTGTATCCCCTTCCCCCAGGTCGTGGCTGAAAATAGGCAAGAATTTGTCTAGTGCAGTTACCCGGTCAACAAAAACTAAAATAAAAAAAATAAAATAAAATAATAAAAACTACTTGCAGACTGAAACTTAATGGATTGCATTGCTTGAAAACTCATCGATCGGCAAATATGTTCCACAATGCACAGGTCACATTCATCTGATGGTCATGCGCCTCACAACTCACCTCGATACACCGGTATGGAGGCCAGCAGTGATGCCCTGTACTGTAACACCACATACATATGTGCTGACTCCACCACGTTTGCTGATCGTGGAGTTTTGACAAATGGAAGATGATAAGTTTACATGACCTGCAAATGTTTTTATTATAGCCAAGAATGCTAATTTTTTCTGCACAGTTTTGGAAATATGGGGTTGAAATAAAGCAACATATTTCATCATCTCTGAGTCATCTCTGAAAAGTACCCTGATGAGGCTCAATAAAAAACCTGGTAATGTCTGTTCCTGCCTTCAAGAAAGCTGACTGTTCTATATCCTGTTGTTCAAGTGCGATGTGTTGAAAAGGGGTTGCCCAGACAAGGAGAGGGATAAAGAGCACTGGCTATGACTGCACATCAACATCTGAAATGTGCCACTGAGCGTTACAGATGTCTGCTCACATGCATACATATTTCAACAGAAATTCAACAACTTTTACACAATGAATAAGAATATGCAGTGAGTGCAACAAACATTCTTTTAAAAACTGGAACATGATGAAATACGGCAAAGAAACAAACATTGTAGACCAAATATTGCTCTCAACCAAAGTTAGGATAACTCCTGCAGGAAGGACTGTGTCCATATGTCATCGTTGTTTTCATCCGCTTCATGGAATCCTGTGTATTGCCCCCTTGCCTCCAGCCACTTGGCATGAATTGCAGTAACAGCACAAGTAGGTATAACTCTTCTAACCTTTTTTTCCAAGGAGGTCATGCACCCAGTGCATCTGCTGCATGTATGCGGTGAGCCTCATGGACCTGTAAAAAGAATTAGAGTTCCTTATACATAGTTAACCTTGGTAGACGCTTACAACAATGAGAAATCTGTATCCAAGATGTTGTCCATCTTTATGTAATTATTATTGTTGTCTACATAGGCTATAACAAATACATATTTGACAAGTACTGAAAAGGACACTGGTGATTAACAGGAACAAGAACCAATGTAGTGGTCATAAACATACCTGTTGTGTCATACTGTACCTCACATGTTGTGAGACTGCAGTGGCATGCCTGTGTCACATTGTCATACATGAAAGGTAGCATGTGCACCAGTATTGGGAATGATCACAGAAATATGCCTTTAAATTTAAGTAGTGCACATTTCAAATATGTCGACATTGCTACACTTACGTGCCTGACACTTGAGGAAGATTGTGTCAGACAAACCAGATCAAATTCTTCTATGAGGTGACGATGGTTGTTGATCAGGGTGTGGCAATGGATGTGGCATACCTGGACCTTGGGAAGACCTTCAAGAAGGTGTGATACAGAGGAATGGTGCATAACTTATGGAGTGTAGTGCTGGTGCATAAATAACAAAATGGGTGTAGAGTTTGCTGACAGGCATAATGCAAAGGGCGGTGATCCATACAGTGCACTCTAGGGAGACAGGGGTGATAAGTGTGGTCACCCAATGGATCAGTGCTGGTGCCAATTCTGATTAACATCTACATCAGCAACATAGCAGACGGCCCTCAGGGGAAGGTATGCCTTTTCATGGATGACACAGAACTCAGTGACAAGGTGGACACACTGGTTGGTGTGGGGAAAGACAATAAAAAATGATATAAGGTTACTGCAATGATGGTCAGAAAAATACCAGGTGATGTTAAATGCAAGAAAGTGCACAGTGATGCAGCAGGGGAGGAGGAATCCAAATACCATGCACATGCACTAGGGTTTGAGATAATGGGCAGAATCAAGCAGAAGAATGATGTAGGAGTTATAACCACTGATGACGTTAGGGCGGGGAATCAGTGCAGCAAGAGAAGGAACAAATGTAATGGGATGATGGCGTGCACACTGAGAAACAAAACCAGCCAAAATAGAGGGTGCTGATGCTACTGTTTGTTCCATGGTGAGGCCACACCCAGGCTATGGGGAACAGTACTGAAGGAGCCATATACATAAAGACATATATGCCATGGAAGGTGCGCACAGCAGGGTCACTGAAAGGTGGCATGGTCTAGGTGGGATGATGTACAGTATCAGGATTGGTTGAAGGAGCTTGATTTGTATCCTCTGGTGACATGAAAAGAGAGTGGACATGATTGAAACACTGCAGTATGTGCAGGTGATCAACAATGTATGAGAGAGTTTGTTTTCAGTGAAGGTTGATACAAGAAATATAGCTCACTGACTGAAGGCAGAAAGTGGAAGGTTTAGAGGTAAAGTTAGGAAGTTTCAATTCATGTTGAGATTGGTTTAGCCCTGAAATGCACTTGCATAGTGGGCTGTGATGGCTGGTACAGTGGAGATTTTCATGAAACCATTTGACAAACACAAGGGGTTACCAAGGGGAGGAAGGGGTGAATGTTGTTGGGGGGAGGACAAGTACAGGGGTGTGAATGGGCAGACTCAATGGCCATCAAAGTTCTTATACTGACATCAAATTTGTATGAATCTATGAGATGTGCACATCACCAACTACTCACAACAGTTGAGTACTGTACCTGAAACAGGATGAAAAGGCAACATTTGAACAGTACTACAGCATTCTAATATGTGAATGACTAAGGGACACAATTGGTCAACCATAAACAGATGTAATTGAAATCCACAACGCAGTGTACAACTGCAAGGCACATAACCTGCATTCCCCTCCCACTCTGACATGGACACATAGGTGATAGGACAGAGCATGATAAGAAGTGCTACCACCTCATTATGCTTGATGTGACCCCAGTCAACTTGTTGAACTCCATCAGCCTGTGAGAACATTCCCATAGCAGTCATTAAAGAAATGTGGAGTAGAGGTCACATGTTGTGCATGACAGCTGCTGCAAAAGCTAAACTGTTCAGCAATGCAGGAAGACCCAGGGCAAGAAGTATCAGGCATACACGTAAACATTCAGCAGAACAAAAAATATCCTCTGCACCTCCACCTTTCATTCCTGGTTAAAGGCATCACCAGTATCAATGTCCACAACATCCCCTTACCACACCCACCTGCTACAGAAAGGTGTAATCACCAAATGGCATCAAATAAGCTAATGGCATCTTTGGGCAAGTAAAAACCGCTTATGCGGTGTTGACTGCAGGTCATAATCGTATATGGTGGGGGGGATCTGTGGTGTGTCTTTAACAGATTGTGCCCATTAACGGTGGTGAAGACTTTATAGACTCAAGTGATGAGCATGTGTCTGAGGAAGTAGAGGAAATACAGACAATCAATATGTAAGTCACAGATAATGCGGGTGCTATGTTCTCAGCAGACAGTGTTGAGACACATCAATGATGTTTCAGTGTAGCAGGCTGCAGGCAGTGTGAAGGTCGGAAAACATAATGTGGTACATGGGTTGGTGGCAGTGTTGCTGGCATTGAAACATGGACATCAGGATGGTGGGATATTTTATTGCTTGTGACCCTGACAGTTTAAAGCACTGCATCCATGTGCGCTGACATGTGGCGACTCAAAGTCACATTGGCGACATCACCCACCCACTGCAAGGATGTATGCCGTGTATAACAGCACCATTTGCAGACATTGTCTATGTTGCTGAAAATAGCATACTTCCATGTGATGCAATGCGGAACAAATGTAAAAAACTGTGTCACAAACACCACAGAATAAATGACACATTATGCTGTCAGTCCTCTCCTCCCTGTGAACACAACACGCTACATCACGTTGATGCAGACAGGGGAAATAGGCACAGCTATGGTGCCTTAATAATGCATATTAAGTGTGATTATTGACATTGTGTGCTACTTTAAAAAATAATGATGGACTCACCTGTTAGGAGCTGGATCTGGTGGACGTGGATGCCGGTGGCATGCACATATAGTTGTAAGCACCAAGCGAACAACAAATTCATCCAGGCATCCAAGAATGAACTGCAGGTGCTCTGAAATGCAGTTCAGACCATCAAGATTATCATCCAACTGATGTGAGACTTCCTTGCAGCATAGACACTCCTGTAGGGTTGGCATGATAGCGAAATGCCCACACAGACACCATGAATTGACATCCTCCATTCTGCATGGCATGGATTCATCACCAACATTAGTGGCGCCATCCTCTGATGATGGAGTAGTATCATCTGTTGTTGCTGCCTGCTGATCCTGAGATTGGCACCGTGGCTCAAACCTGTATGGTTGGATTCCAGTGGTTAGGGACATAGTAAGCATCTCCTGCAGCACATTCGTGGTGTCGCTGTCACTTCCATTGCTGTCATCGGTGTCATACAATGCATGCAAGTCAGAAGCACTGGAGCCATTGTAGCTTCTGTTTTTACCTTCCATGTTCAGTAACAGATGTCAGCATAGCACAGGGAAGTTATCAACTGATGTTTCTTGTTTGCTAACTTGCGAGACCGAATAGAAGAAGCACAACGATGTCTGCATGGGAAGTCTTCAGTCAAGAAGGAGACAGTTGCCCTCAGTGTAAATACAGAAAACCTAGTCATAAAATAATTTAGTTCAATTCAATTCAAAGTTTATTTTACCAGAATAACACCATTGAGACAACTCATTTGTGAGGAGGTCCTGGGGTGACATAAGTACAATACAAAATACAGAACAGTTACAGTGGTACAATACAAATACAGCTGAGATATCATATACAAGAAAAACAGACAAAAGGAAGTTAACTAGGTACAATACTGAATAGCAAAATGTTTCCAAGTCTAATACATGTGCCTAAACAGGTAAAGCTAGTTGAGTACAATTGTGAAAAATGATAGATGCAAAAAAGTAAATTGGAACAATAGAAGAGGACATAGAGTGCAAGGTCGAGGGATTTTATAGCAATAGAGGATGGTCAAAGGCGGAAAAAGTAATACAGGTTACAGAAATATAACAGGAGGGGGAGAGGAGAGCAGGTGTGGGGGAAGGGAGGGGATGAAAACTAAGAAGCATCGAAGGGGGGCACGGGGGAGTGGATGATATACAAGTGCTTAGTACTAGTGCTGGATGAGGGGAACAGAGGGGTTGGAAGAAAACTGGGCCAGAGGGGAAGTGGGGGAGTAGGGGGAGGATTAAGTGCCAGGAGTCAGAGAGAATATACATGATTACAGTAAGCAGGTTCAAGCATAGCAGTTATATTCATCCTTCAACATACGCCCAATCAAGGACTTGAATGTACACAAGCCAAAGGTAAGGTTAAGTTTAAGGGTTTTTTGTATAGTGTTCCATAAGGTTGGCAGGGCATAACTTAGGGATGAAGAACAAAACCGGGTTCTAATCCATGGAGTATCAAATGTTATATATGAGAACTTCCTGAGAGTATACACACTGAAGGCACATTTAATCATGGAGCAGATGTAGGGAGGGAGTTTCAGGGTTAGAGCTTTGTAAACCCAGAGGGATGCATTGCAGCACCTCCTGACTCTAAGGGAGGGTCAACCATCCTACAGATAAAGGGAGCAATGGTGGGTGTTGAAAGGAGCTTTTGTAATGAATCTTAAGGCCCTGTGGTAGAGTGTGTCAAGGGTAATTAGGGCTGACTTCGGACTATGGCTGTAGAGCAAGTTCACATAGTCAATTAGCGGGAGAAAGGTGTTTGGACCAACCTTAGTTTGGCATCCTGGGTAAGCAAGTGTTTTATGCAATAGAAGAGACCAAGCCTTTGGCAAGGTTTTTTGGCTGTTTCCTCTATATGCGATACAAAGGATAGTTTTTGATCCAGCCAGAAGCCAAGATATTTAAATTTCTCAACTGGTAGCAGTACTTCTCCCAGGATGGTCTTAATCTGAAAATTTGCATTCAAGGAGTTGGTGGGAACGTCTTTGGTATTAGGGGACAGGTGCATAATTTTTGTCTTTTTAGCACTGAGGAGTAATTTGAGATTTATTAAGTTGTGTTGAAGTAGGTGAAAGTCACATTGTAACTCAAAGCGGGCAAACTGGAGACTAGGCCTGGCAACATATAGCACAGTATCATCCGCAAATAGGTGTACGCTTTCTGTGCTGACATTGCTGTTAATATTTTTAATGAAAACAGCAAGTAGTAACGGACGTAAGATGGAGCCCTGCAGAACTCCTGTCATGATAGGTTTTAAAGGGAAGAGGGCGCCATTGGCTTTAACCTGTTGCTGCCTGTCATTAATATAACAGGAGAACCTATTTAGCAAGGTGTCATCTAGACTGAAATTATTTAACGTGTCCAATAGTAAGTGGTGGTCAACAGTGTTGAATGCCTTGCTTTAAAATAAAAAAAGGGTGCAAACATGGTGCTTAGCATCAAGGGAGTTAACCAGTCATCTGTAACTTTTGCTAGAGCAGACACCGTACTATGTTTCGGGCCAAACCCAGATTGCAGGGGGTTCAGTAGATTTTCTGCTTCGAGGTGGTCTCTGAGTTGGGCGTTGACCAGCTTTTCAAGATGCTTAGATAGAATGGGCAGAAGCGAAATTGGTTGGTAATTATTGAGGTCACATTGGTCACCAGATTTAAACAAAGGGATAACATAAGCAGTTTTCCAAATGAGAGGGATAATACCTTGGGAAAGTGACAGATTGAACAAGTGGGTGATAGGCGAGGCCAGGACATAGTATCCTATCTTTAGAAAGTAAGGTTCAAGCAGATTAGCTCCTGCACTTTTTTAGGGCCAAAAGTGAGCAAGAGATCCTCGGCTTGCTTGAGCGAGATAGGGCTGAAACTAAATTGTGAAGATCCAGGTCTAGTTTGGGGGGAAGATGGTGAAAGGGTGCAAGCAAGTGGCTGGGATGATAACCTGCTGATGGAAGAAGAGTCAAAAGCTAGGCTGGCTGTGGCAAAATGATTATTTAAGTGGTCCAGAATATCATCACTATTTGTGTAGGTCATGTCTCCTGAGACTATTTTAGTTGGGAGGGATGAAGGTGAACTATGCCTTTGATTTCCCCCTAATAATATTCCAGAATTTAGCAGCATTGTTTTTGGATGACTCCAAAGCAGACTGGTAGTACTTGGCCTTTTCTGCCCGAATGAGTCTGGTGCACTGGTTTCTTGTTGCTCTGAAGGCAGCCCAATCAGCTTCAGATTTTTTCTTGCAGGCTTTTTTCCATAGGTGATCTCTGTGATGTAAGATGGATTTCAACGAGTTGGAGAACCAAGGACAGGCTTTTTTCCTAGCCCTTAGTTTCATCATTGGGACATATTTGTTAATTTTTTTTTTTTTATTTAGTTTTTGTTGACCGGGTAAGTGCACTAGACAAGTCCTGCCTATTTTCAGGCATGACCCGGAGAGGAGGATACAGATGAATGCCAACTGACCTTGAACCAGATTAAGTTGTTGGTAGTATTTTTAGTGAATGAGGGAAATTTGGCCAGGACACCAGGGAATTTCCCCTACTCTTTTCGATAAGTGCCATGGGATCTTTAACATCCACCTGAACTACCACCAATAACCTCCAATACAAGGTTGAGGAAATGGGTATATGCCTTATCGACTGTTGGAGCCAGGTAAAAATATTGCCATCTGATCCCATTCAGATCAGACAGGAACTCAGAGCTATTAAATTTGTTGAAATTCCTTTTGTAGGCAAAATTAGGTAGACTGGTTGTTTTTGGGGAGTGCCTCACGCAGGCAATGGCGCTGTGGTCACTAATGTCCTTATGAAATACCCCTGGGTAAGCAATTTTATGGGACCTGTTGATAAAGATTAGGATCAGGAGAGTGTTGTGCCCAGAATTTTTAGTATTAGGGCAGGCGGCATCACAGATAATGTCATATGGTTAGGAAGAAACAACACACAATTTTGCCAGTGTTGATTCAAAAGTGTTTCAACAAGTGACAAAATATAGGCATACGTATAGATACACTTGAATGCATGTCATCATCGAATAGTAGATCAATAAATGTCACACAATGTTATTGTTTGTACATACGAGATGGACTTTGACCTGCTAAACCCAGACCAGTCTGCCTTCCGGCCCTGCCATAATACCATCACAGTGCTTGGAAAGGTCACAAACGATTTGCTGAATGCTCTGGACACCAGAAACAATGTATGTGTACTGTTCCTCAACCTTAGTAAAGCCTTTGATACAGTGGATCACATCTTGCTCTTGGCCTCACTAAGGAATATTGTCATTTACAATCTGGCACTTGAATGATTTTCCAACTACCTCGCTGACCAATACTAACAGGTCAAGGCGGGGGGCGATCTCTCCCCCTTGAAAACCCTCCCAAGTGGGGTACACCAAGGGTCCATCCTTATGTCACTCTTGTGTGCCATTTTTATAAATGACTGAAATGCCAGAGTCAGATCAACAGATATCCATCTATTTGCTGATGACACATTGCTGTATGTAGCTAGACCTACCTTGGAACAAGTGTGCAGTGACCTCCAAGCACCTGTAACAGTTGCCTTAGGATAATATCCTAACATAAGAGGAAGCAATCATAAGGCAATATCTTGAAATATTATCCTTTAAGAAATCCAGAAACCTACTATCATACACACACATTTGCCAGACCTCCACCCTATGTCTATACAGCCTTTAAGCAGGCACACCACTGTGCACAACGATATGTGTACACACAGCAGTGCATTGGAAGTCTTCACCATAGTATCTGTGAAGAGTTGCTTCCTTACCTCCCTCCTAAACACAACATCCTGCAGAAAAGGAAAAAGAGATGTGCAAGAACAAGGGGACACAATTTGAAGATAGAGAGGGACAGCTCAGAGGCAATGTGAGGAAGTATTTTTTCACAGAGAGGGTGGTGGACGCATGGAATGGCCTTCCTGAGGAGGTTGTGGGGTCAAAAACAGTGGGGGAATTCAAGAATGCATGGGACAAACATAAGGCAATCCTGGTGGGGGGGTAGGAAGAAGTAGGCTGTTGGTTAACTAGGATCTGCAGCTTATCTAATAGGTAGGGAAATGGGTAGACTAGGTGGGCCAAGCAGTCCTTATCTGCCATCAAAATCTATGTTTCTAAACACTGTATCACACCTGATTCATGGCTGATATCAGTAGGTTGTGTGTGTGTGTGTGTGTGTGTGTGTGTGTGTGTGTGTGTGTGTGTGGACCACTATCCGCAATCCTCCCATCAGCCAATCGAAGGAGTTTTAACTTCAACACATGTAAACCAAATCTTGTCTTACACCTGCAAACTGTGTTCTGCAAGATCAAGTGTTCCTGCAGCAACATTACAAGCCTCTGCCACCCTGTCATTGAAGAAATGCTTCCCAACACCACTCTAACACCTCCCACTGTCCGACCAAACACTGAATTTAAATTCATGACATGACTGATTATTTTAAACTGTTCTTGGATGGATTGATCAGCAATGCTAAAACTGTACAGTGGCCTTCCAGTCTTTGCTGTGACTGAGTGAAAGTTATGTGGTCATTTTTGTCACCTCAGTGAGTAAGATAACATCAGTGGCATAGGAAGAGGTGGAGACCAGTGATTCTCAGAACACAGTGTCAGTCTCTGACAAGTATAAATGAACTTCCATTTCAGTGTTTGTAAGGGACAGTCTCCAGAGTGAGGGAAAGACTGTCAACTGCCTTGACAGGAGACAGTGCATCAGCTTTTAAGCTATTGAAAATAAAATTGAAGAATGTTTTTCAGTGTAACATCTGTCACAAAGGGCTAAACAAAACCTTCGGTACAGACATTTGAGAGTTCTGCTGATTGGGATTTGTCTGGTGCTGTATGTGGCCATAGATGAGGATATAATACCCCATAAAGACACACATAATCACCGCAAACATATCATGAATGTTTGATTTACTGTGAATATCTTTAGCATCCTGCATAGGTTGAATGATCATGTATGTAAGCACATACTGATGGCATAGGCCAAGCTTGGCTAGGGTGGGAATAAACACTCATTAAAATGGCGGTACTGCTAACTGGTGAAAAGGAGGTGAAAAGGTGATCTTCAGGCCAGGAGGATACATATTTAATCATGTAGCCACCACCGTGTAACAGACAGTGATGTACATGGTGTATCACAATGAAAGACGATGAATGGTTGTAGTTGCTGGGAAAGTTCTATACATGTATATCCAAAGGACTGGAGGGGTAAAATGTTCTTGGTATTCCTACAGAAAAATGTGTGACTGAAAAACGTTTCTTCCTTTGAAAAAAGTAGTGTTTTGCCTGAACATGTCTGTAAAACAGAGACACAAAATGGGTTACCACCATTGTCAGTTTTCCATCCAGTTCATAATAAAGCCATAATGTACAATCACATTTATAGTGGGGGACATAACATGTGTGCTTCACAGTGCAAACTGTTTATGGGCACTCTGAAACAGGATGGGTAGAATATCCATAGCACCTGTGTACCAGAATATGGAGTAAATATAAATGTTATTTGGTGCTCCAAACACAGACCTCTTTGATGTCAGAGAAAGGTAATTCCCACAGTTCAATGGGTAATACCTATTGTATGACAACTTGTGGTTTCATACGTTATCTGTGCACAAGTTATGGAGGTTCTGTGTTCAAAGATAGTAATGCCGTTACACTACATGGTTGAAAAGTAATACTAACAAGCATTTGTCAGTGCCGAATGTTGCTTGCTTCTATGTGCTGTTTAGGAATTTGGAAGTCATTGGAGTGCAAATATTGAAAATTCGTGAACTTACGAGCGTGCGTAGGAACTGTGCAATGCACGCTCGTAAAACAGTCAGTTTTAGGAATTTTTTCACCAAATTTTCAACATAGCCATTTTAAGACCTCTGCTCATGAACAGTGTCACTGTGATTTTCTTAATGTGTTCCATACATTGATTTCGCACACCGACTGCGCCATTGTGCGCTACCTGGGTGGAAACACGTTTTTGGTGAGATGTGAAAAATGACAGCTGTACTGCTCATAAGAGGTGTGGTAAAATGGCAATGTTGAAAATCTGGAATGAAAATATTAAAATTTCGCAAACTTATGGAGCGCGTGAACTGCATAACACGCACTCATAAAACAGTCATTTTAGAATTTTTTCACCAAATTTTCAACATAGCCATTTTAAGACCTCTGCTCATGAACAGTGTCACTGTGATTTTCTTAATGTGTCCCATACATTGATTTCGCACACTGACTGTGCCATTGTGCGCTACATGGCATGAAACACATTTGGGTGAGATGTGAAAAATGACAGCTGTACTGCTCATAAGAAGGTGTGGTAAAATGGCAATGTTGAAAATCTGGAGGAAAATATTGAAAATTCACAAACGTATGAGGCGTAGGGAACTGCACAACGACGCCAGAAACAGTCATTTTTAGGGAGCCTGCCCACCACACCAAAATAGGCTTTTTGAGAGCCCACCTTATGAACACTGGTAGTGTCGCTTAATTAATCATTCCGGAAAGGTGATTTCCACAGTGGCTGCGAAATCACCCGGGCCCAAGTAACACCATGACAGTGCAAGAATTCAGTGAGAGGGGTCCCAAAACCCCATGTTGAAAATTTGGTGCAAAACTTCCAAAATGCCTGAGATATGCAACAAAGTTGAAAAACCCTATCTATCCCATTATACAGCTTACCTGCATTTCTTCAGTTCGCGGTCAGCTTTGAAGAGTGCAGACATGTTCCTGGTCCACCAAAGATCATCGCGCTGGACTCGGAGGTAAGTATGGTGGGGGGATGTGGAGGCGGTGCGCAGTGGGTGGGTGCGGTTGTGGGGAGTAGAAGACCGCGCGGGAATGCTTTTTTTACAAGTTTTTTTTAAATGACGACGTTGCACGCTTTGCCACACTGGGGTGGGCTCCCAGCGTGCAGCAGAAGGATGGCTGGGGGCGGAGCCTAATGATTTGGGCACCCCATCGCCATAATATAATTTTGCTATGCTGGGGTGGGCTCCAGCGTGGCACCTGGATGCTTTGGGTGTGACGATGGGGATTGGGCACCCGGCCGGCCTGTAACAGTGAAGGGAAGGCGCATGAGCACGCAATGTGCATGCGTGCGCATGCGCGTGTGTGTGTGGGGGAGGCGCTGCTCACTCAGCGGAGCTCTCCTTTCAACTGTATGCCACTGCATTTTCAGCTTGTCATAGACAGCTGCAGCAGTGATTGGGGAACTGGGGCTGCGCCTGCAAACACACTGACTGCATTGGAAAACGGGCTGACACACCTCCGAAAACTTGGATGATGGCACTATGTTTCTTGCACATGCGTGCAAGCAACATAAAAATGTTCTCCAGTGATACTAATAGTAATGTGATGTTATTCAGTCAGGTGCGATTGGGTGCGGTGTTGGAGTACTGTGAGCATGTCCCAGACAAGATGGAAAGGGAATACAGTCTATTGCTAATCACCTCACTGAAAAGCATCAAGGCACTGGAAAGGGACCATAAACACATGATGCAGATTATATACGGCGACTGGATGACAGGAGGGAAATCCATCCACAACAACAGTACAATTGACGTGGAACACAAATCAGTTACCACAAAAGACATTAAAAGTAAATGAAAATGCAAACATCAATGATAACAGTCACAGCTGAAAATAATGTTGGCTGTGAGCAGTGCCATTTACATTTCCAAACTGTGATCAATCTGGGGTCCATTTGTACAGTCACACTGAACAATGGCAGATGGTGTTGTGACAAAATAAGACAGGTGTACACCTGACTGGAAATATTATCAAATGTCAGTGTCCCAAGGATCATGTTCATAACAGACATGAGCCTTATAATGTGAAAAAATGGAACAAGGTGTATGCACTGTCATCACAGTGGACATACTGACCTCATCATGACTGTGCTTCATTGCCAAATGTGGTAACACAATGAAGAGCAGACACACAATGTAATTGAAAACAAACATTACACAACTGTGGAGTTATCAGACCCCTCACAGAACTGCTTTGTGGTCACATATCTGCTACCTCAGTCAGAAACAGAGAACACAAATACCACAAACCTCAACACCCTCAGTTCATCACCAGCAAGACAACTGTGGCAGAGTTAACCTCTGTTCCTAATGCCATAGTTACATCATCATATACAGGTTTCATTTCAATACTTCCATGTAGCTGTGAGCATGATTAAGTGGGCATATAAGTACTCATTTAGCAACCTCTACTGCCTCGCTGTCACATCCTTCACTGTGTGTCACAGCATCTGTACCTGGACTTTAACCGATGTAAACTGCAGCTTATGAGCTCCCTACTGGCTGTGACCATAACTGTGGGGTGATCACTGCCATGCTTATCACTGTTCAGCAACACAGTACTGATTTTAATTCACATAGCACAATACACCTATGCGACCGTTCAATGTAGAAGACTACAATGGGTGCCAACCAGTGCTGGTGGGGGGGGGTGGAGGGTGGATGGATAGCCAGGGCAAGTGTACAGAGTCTGGTATCTCATGGGTGACCATGCTGCAGTGCCTACCATAGTCATTGTTTTTACCTAGTTTGCTCATCTGTGTGATACTCTGACTGCCCGCCTGGAGCCCAACCGGTACCCCTTCCCCCAAAGCTATGTATGCCATGGAGGTGGTGGTCACTGAACTGTCTCTGTGTGTTTGTCCACCCCCTACCACCACCCCCCACCAAGATGTAATTTTCCCCATTTTCAATCCAGCTTTCAGTCAATCTGTAAGTGAGAGGCCATGTGGGAATGTGATGATGTGACAGGATAGAGTAGGACTGATCATCCAGACTCAATCCCCACATGCCGCTTTTCTGACCTGATACTCTGCCAGCCCAGTGCCCAATCCATGCACCCCCCCAACCATTGAGCAAGATATGTCACGAGGATGGTCACTGAACTGTCTGTGTGTGTTTGACCACCCCTGCCCCCCCCAACACAAGATATAATTAGCCCCATTTTCAATGCAGCCTTTAGTCACTCAGTAAATGAGATGCCATGTGGGAATGTGATGATGCGGCTGGAAGGAGTCAGACTGATTGTCCCGACTCGATCCCAAGTTGCTGCTTTCCTGACCCTATGCCCTGTTCCTCTGTCAATGTCGCGTGTCATCACAGGCACAGAGCGGGACCCCCCCTCCACCAACCCACAAATTGATTAATTTACAGCCAGCCAGGTAAAGGAGTGAGAGGAATAGGGCATGGAAGTCACAAACCTTCCTCATCTGCTGCTGCATGATGCAACATGGGGTCAGTGGGCTGGCTGACCATGGTGCTGCAGTGCTGCAGACTGCAATGCATTTTGCTGTTGCCTTCCTGCTGCCATGGGAAAGATGGAGGTGGACTTTGGCCTTGCCATGAACTGGTGGAAGCCAAGAAGGAACACAGCAGTGCCAGCACATGAAAAATGTCAGAACTTTGCCTTGTGATTTATCTGCTAAGTCAGCAGAGACAACACAGGACTGGGACAATTTCTTTGACAGGCTGAATGGCCACTTCTCTGAAGGAGGGACTGCAGTTTTTTACAGCACTGAAAGGGTGATTGAATCCTTCATATTGGTGCTATAAATTCTCATTTCTCGGGGGCAGTGAATGGAGACACTAAGGGCCTCACAAACGTATGCCCCAGGAACCAAACTTGCGATCTGCGCCCCTGCAGCAGACAACCACATTGACCACTGGTATTACTACTTTCTTCTGGTCAGGCCCTTCTGTTGGATAATGTATTTTTATGTATTTAGTGTGGGGTGAGCACCAGCCCAGAAGCTGATAAAGAGCTTTGCAAGTAAAATTAAAAAGTCCCACATGTGTTAAAGACTGTGTTACCTACAGAATGCTGCGACAGAAAAATAGTGTGCCACAATCCAGCAGAAAGACGGCTCACATAAATGGCACATAATTCAATCGGTTTGAGGTAAAATTTACCAAAACAGGAACACTTTATAATCCAGAAATGATCGTGGAATACCTCGCACACAAAAACACTGCTTCCATGAGGGAGAACAGGAAGCGCGGAAGTACTAGGCGGGACCATGCCTTCAGATGCACAGCGATGCGGAGGTAAACAAATGGCGCTGTAGCAGGATGGTTTGCTTGCTCAAGAACTGCTCGTTAGCATAGCACTTGCAGCTCTGGCTCCTCGCAAATGCAAAATGGCACCCCACTCACAGCCAGGATTAAACTGTGAAAAATCACAACATAGGAGTACAACGATGTTACAAGGCAGGGATTTCTGCCTGGAAGAGGGTAAGTAAACACCTGGCAAAAAATCACAAAAATGACCGCTTTCCTTTAACATCCACCTGAACTACCACCAGAATAGGCAGATGAGACCTCAGTTTAACGTCTCATCCGAAAGACGGTACCTCAGAAGTAGTGGTGGGTGAAGTCACTAAACTTCATTAAGTGGAGCAATTCGTGTATAACGTGAAATTCGCTTATTGCTTTGCAATGCAAAGTGTATAACTTCACCTTTAATTTTAACGCAAAGTGCCATTGGTTACAATGGACTTTGCTTTAACTTCACTTTTTTTACTGCTTCACCTTCGAAAAAGCTATAAAAAATCATTTTTGCGACAAAATTTTGTGTCAAAATGTAGTACATCAATTGCAGCAATCCCTCTTGTGTTTATATCATTGAGCGTTTATTGATTTTGTGTGCATATTGAATTAAATTAGTACATTCAGTCTCTGTACTGACAGACACCGTAGACGTGTGCTTCAGGGAAGGGGCGTATCTGTGGTGAAGGGAGATTCACAGTGAGAAAGGCAGTCTTTCTAACTGTTGTTGGGTAGCTAGTGTATTAGTATTTGTGTGTTCATGTACACACAGTAATACTTGTAGCAGGTTTTGATACTTTTTTGCTGTTTGCTGTGGTGCAGTGCATTTTTTCAGTCGGTTTAAAAGATTTGGTTATAGTGTACTGAACTATAAAATTTTCTGCGTATTATGTGTAGTGTGTGTGTTTGCATGTGTGCATGCCGTCAAGTCAAACACATTTTATTGTGCCACACCATAACTGCAGCACTCTGAATCTCTTATCCGTCTGTGGTATTTTTTACTACTTCGTTCTGTCTAGTTAGTGGAATGGAGAAAAAGAAAGTAAACGTGGCTGTGTGTAAACAGTCTGTTAGTAAATCACTCCCTCCTCAAAGTTGTGATGTAGCTGTGTCTGTTGATGATGATTACCCAGTAATAGTCATAGACTGTGATGGTCAGATAGAGTACAAGTGTGCCCAACAACAGAAATCATGCAGTATACCCCCCATTTCAACGTCTAAAAAACTGGAATCCAATATGCAGCATTGGGACATGTGAAAAGTAGGGCATCAAAATCCCTCATTTGGGATTTTTTCCTACAAGATGCAAGTGATGAAATAGTGGCAATCTGCCAGCTTTGCCAAGCACTTGTGAAGCGTGTTAAAAAGGGTAGCCATCTGGGCACTGGGGACCAGCATACACATCTGAAGAGCAGGCATATAGCACTGTGGAATCAGCACTAGAGGGTGCTAATGGCATAATGGGTTGTTCACCCTCATCCACCTTATTGAGCATGGTATCCCCTTCCTTGACTGGAAGTAGCCCAGTAGCCATGTCTGTAGTAGTGGTGATATAACACCAGAGGATTACAAAAGGTATGAGGAGGAGGAGGATTTTGAATTGTCAAGTAGTGGCCAGACTAGCAGTGGTGGTCAAAGCAGTATTTCCAGGACATCAACCTTTGTGCTTAAAAAGGGGAAAATAACATCATTTGTTGACTTGTCTCCTGTGCACCCCTCATCATCACATGGCAAAAGCACCCCACCCATGGCAGTTCGCAGAGCACAGTCATGTGGCACACCACATGCAAAATGGGTAACAATGCAGCCCACGTTGCATAGTCTTTTTGCCCGGAACATGAAATACCCACCAATTCATGTGGTGTCACGTGAACTGAATGCTGCTGTCACAGAAATGCTGGCAATTGACCTTTTGCCCTTCTCCTCTGTGGAGAATTCTGGATTCTGGTATTTTGCAGCACACGCCTGTCCAAAATAGAAAGTCCCATCCAGGACCTACTTTTTCACCCATGCTGTCCCTGAGTTATACCGGATTGAGACACAGTCTATAAGACATGCCCTTCAACATTTCTCCTCACCATACATTCACTTAAGTATGGATATGTGGACAAGTGGCAAAATGGCGGTTAGTTCCTATTTGTGTATTACTGCACATTGGGTGCAGGTACTGGGGGTGATCTGTGCTGATGGGATTGGAAAGCAGTGTAATAAGGCAGGCTGTCATGGTAGCAAACTTCAGGGAATTAGACAGCATGCGACGCTTGCAATGAGTAGTGTTGCAGGGTCCCACATGGGTGAAAACATGCTGGATTTGCTACTGACAGAAACTGATGAGTGGCTTTATACTGTAGCTAGTGACAATGGATCAAACATTGTTAAATGTATCAGCAATGGTGGCTTTGTGAGGGTTCCCTGCATGACCCACTGTTTAAATCTTGTGGTACACACACTTCGCTTTCCTGAAAATAAGGCAAAGTGAACACGAAGTCAGCAATGCAAAGTGGCCCACTGTAATGGAAATTTCGCGAAGCTCAAAATGGATGCGAAGTGTGCCACTTTGGCGGTACTTCGCTAAGGAATTAAAACTTTGCTGCATCTCTACTCAGGAGTGCAGCACTCCCCTCGTGCTGCACCACAGTGTCAGTATTGGGATTTAACCCAAGTGCCTGGTGTGGGGATAGAGACCTTCAAGCTCTGGAAAGGAATAAACTAGGAGAACTGTGAGAAACTATTTAGCATGAGTAGCAGTTCACTTCAAGAACATGGGGAAATGAGTGAAAACTGATGGGAGGGAGGTTCAAGAGGGATATGAGAAAGTTTTATTTTACAGAAAGGGTGGTGGAATGGTGAGGTGGTGCGCACCAACACCATAAACAGTTTCAGCACAGCTGAGACAGAGTGAATAGCAAAGTGGTTATTCAGAGTGGAAGTAGCAGGGAGGGGAACAAGGTGGTGGACAGTGAAGGCTAGTACCCTGTATGGACAGTAGGTCCTGGGCTTTGATAGGGAACAATGAGCAGACGGTAGAGATCATTGGTCTGTTCTGCGATCATTATCTATGTTTCTTTGCATTTCCATGATCTGCATAAAAATCTTCCAACAGGACCTTCTGACTGCATAGTGCATTTATGTAGTGTAGAAACAGAAAATGCCAGCAGAAAAAGACCATTATTCCATCCAGACTGCCTTGTTTTACCCTACCCTACCCCAGGACCCATTATCTAGTCGAGGTTATTGCCCCACCTCCCCCCCTTGCCCTACTGCTCCCCATGTGTAACTATTAAGCCTTTCACTTAGTTCTATCTGTGTTTTACACCATTAATGGTGTTTGCACCAACCACCTCTGCAGGTAGGCTGTTCCACACCTCAATCTCTCTCTCTCCTGCATCTCCCCCCAGTCCCAGCTTCCACTCATGTCACTGTGTTCTTGATTCACCAGTCCTGCTGAATATTTCCTCACAATCTACCTTGTTCATTCCCTTCAGGAACTCAAAAGTCTGGCATGGCCCTCTCCCTTCTGGTCTTTAGTGAGTACCTTAAGTTGATCCTCATAGGATCTTTTCTGCTGGTTCTGAATCATGTTGGTTCCCTTACATTGAACCACCTCTAGCCTATCTTTGTGTTTTCTTAGGTGGAGACTCAGGAATTGGGCACAGTAATCCATATGTAGCCTCAATAGAAAGGTAGTATCACCGCCTCCCAACGCACCCCGACATTTTGGTTGCCTTGCTGTAGATGTTGTTACATTGGCTAGATTGTGTTTGGGAGTCACTTATAATGGCTTCCAGCTCCCTTTCCTCAGAGATAGTGTCAAACTTAATCCCTCCCATCCAGTATTTCATCCTGGGGTTCTTTTTTTTTTATATAATTATACTTTATTTATTTTAATCAGAGAATTACAAAACTCTAAAAATCTAACAAGTAATGATTAGTACAACTAACCACCAGGTCTGACAAACTATATATAATAGTATTCAAAGTATTAGATTACAATAATAAACATAAAATGTCATCCTTTGAAACAGATTATACCAAAATAAAAAAAAAAAGATCCTATAAACACGATGAGGACAATACAAATCTATATTTGCAACTGAAGGCTCTCAATAGCAAAATATTAAAACTAATTAAAAACCATCACCAGTCATCTCAAGTGCTGCTTTGGTGGACAATGTACTAATCAAGTCAGATAAAAAAATAATCCCATTTCCAAATGATGATATCTCAACTATCACCCCTCCTCTCTGATTCCATCTTCTTCACCCCCTTCCAATCTGGTTTTCAAAAAAACCACTGAACAACCAACTCCCTCCTCAGGCTTACTGACTCCATCCTTTCAGGGATGAATGATGGATTGATCACCTCGGCCATCTTTGTTGACCTAGCCAAAGCTTTCGACACTGTTTCCCATCCCCTGCTTCTTGATTCACTCTCCTCAGCTGGCCTTGCTCCATCAGTCACCAACTGGTTTAAATCCTACCTCACTGGCAGAACCCAATCAGTGAAAATCCTTGATTCCATTTCCCGTCCACTGGTGTCACTCAGGGCTCAGTGCTTGGTCCCCTACTCTTCTCCATTTTCCTTAATGATCTTCCCACAGCCTGCTCATCCTCTTCTATCCACATGTATGCTAACGATACTGTTTTGTACAGTTCCGGCAAAAACCCTGCTGCTGTGCAAACCAGCATACAGCATGACTTCAACCAAGTTCAGCTCTAGTTTGCTTCTCATCAGCTTTTTCTAAATGCCAAGAAGACAGTCTCAATGACCTTTAGCACCAGGCAGAGACTATCTAGGCTACCGGCCCTACCCACCTTCCACACCCTTGATGGGACCATCTTGGAGGACACCTCCTCATTTAGATATCTAGGGGTTTGGCTGGACCAGCACCTCAACTTCTCTATGCATATCAATGCTATCCTGAAGAAACTGTGCCCCAAGCTTGGTGTTTTGTACAGGAATCGTAGTTGCATCCTGCTGACTGAGAGGCGCAAATTTGTCCAGAAAATGATACTCCCCATCTTTGACTACTGTGACGTAGTCTATGATGCTGCTCCCAAATCTTCCCTGACCAAGTTGGACACTCTCTTTAACTCCTTCTGCAGGGTTCGATGTTAACATTGTTTTAGTAGCCATGAACCGAGTGCAAATTGATCAGGGCTAGTGCAGCTAATCCTCTACTTGTCTGTCTTGACTAGTGCAGGTTTTTCATGGCTGTTAATGAAGTTGAAAAAGACCCTACTTTAGCAGGCTATAATCCTTTTGCTAATGTCCTCAGTGTTCCAGGTGGTCTGGTGTGATTAACAGCTCATTAAGAGCTGCAATTATCTGGCACTTCAAGAGGGGGAACCAACAAAAGACTTGATGTGAGTCATTATCATTCAATTTTTAGGACACCCAGCTAGTGTGCATTCTGTGATCAAGGATAGAGTGGTTAAACATAGAAACATAGACTTTGACGTCAGATAAGGACCACTTGGCCTACCCAGTCTACCCATTTCCCTACCTCTTGGATAAGCTGCAGATTCTAGTTAACCAACAGCCTACTTCCTGCACCTCCCCACTATAATTGTCTTATGTCTGTCCCATGCATGTTTGAATTCCCCCACTGTTTTAGACCCCACAACCTCTCCAGGAAGGTAGTTCCATGCATCCACCACTCTCTCCATGAAAAATAATTTCCTCACATTACCCCTGAGACGTCCCCCCTCTAACTTTAAATTGTGCTCCCTTGTTCTTACACATCTCTTTTTCTGAAAGATGCTACCCTCCTGGACTTTGTTGATCCCCTTGAGGTACTCAAAAGTTTCTATCATGTCCCCCCTGTCCCTCCTTTCATCAAGGGAATACATATTAAGCTCTCTCAGTCTCTCTTCATATGGTTTCTGATGTAGACACTGCACCATTTTAGTTGCCCTCCTCTGGACTGCTTCCATCCTGTCTATGTCCTTGCGTAGATGAGGTCTCCAAAACTGCACGCAGTACTCCAGATGGGATCTCACCAACTGTCTGTATAGAGGGATAACCACTTCCCTTTTTCTACATGTGATATCCGTCCTAGTTATGTCACTAGCTTCCAGTTTGCTGAACTTATCCCACAATATTAAGACCAGCATGCCTCATTTCCCAACCTTTAGAGTGTTTGTATCCAACAGTGTAGTGACAGAATGCTATGATGCATACACGGTCTGCCCAGCCAGGTGGTATGTTAACTCTATACTTTTCCTTGACACCACTGCAGAAGTGAAAACCCATAGCTGTCATTACTGACTGGTGTAGGGGTCCACAGCTCCTCTTAATGGATCACACCAGTCAATGCCATTCATGCAGTCCCACCCATATACAACCCAGCATGTCATTTCATCCTAAAACAATGTTTTGGAGCATGTATGGTACAAAGCAAAATCTTAGTAAAATATATAATTTGGAAAGGTTAAAATAGGTATTCCTGGTGTGCATGGATCATCCTATATAGAAAGAGAGGTAGTATAGAATGCCTGTATACTGCTTCCCCTTTAACTGATGAAAGGACACTGTTATGAAAAAATCTGTTGTTGTTAGGGCAGGGCATGTTAATCAATACTTTTGTGCCTGGTATATATAAACAGATATGTCAAAGTTTCTTATATCCCAAGCCCTCTGTGTTTGTTTAACTCTCCCCAAAGAAGTCATATAACTGCCCCAGGCTCACTTCGCAGTGTAAGAGAGCTTTCAGAAGTGCAGGTCTGGTTAGTCACAGGGTAGGGGATGAGAGTGTCTTTCTCTGGCTGACTCTGTACATTGCCCTGCAGGTCAGGGTGGGACAGTGGTGAGGTGCATAGGGAAGGCTATTGTGTGTGCAGAGGCAGAACTGCTTGACTGAACATTTGCCATTATGGTATCCTCTGGTTTGGTGGGGGGGGGTGAAGAAAGAGGAAGCAAGGGGTACATGGTCAAAAACAGTGGTGGTACACACTGCGTGTGATTGGATTAGTCTTTTTTTTTTCCTGGGGCAGGAAGCAGTATAGGAGCAGGATAAATATGCAATAATCAGAGTATTTCTTGGCTCATATTTTTTCTGTATAACTGATCAAAATGTACCTTTATTATTGTGGGCAAGTGCAACCATCTATGGGCTAGTGCAATTTTTAATCAACTTGTTTGGCTAGCTAGTGCAAAAAAAGGTTAAGATTGACCCCTGTCCTTCTGCCACTTTGATATTGACTCCCCTTCCCACTCCCACCACTGTGAACTCTATCGCTCTCTAACCTTCCTTCCACTATCTCACAGACACATCTCTCACCGTGCCAAACTAACCTCCAAATTCTGGTTCAGGGGGCTCCCCTCCTATCTCTCATCCTCTGTCTCCACTCCACCTCCCCCCCACCCACTTTCTCAGATCAAATGATGCCCGCACCTTGATAGTACCTCGCCACTCCACCCTCATTGGTCAGACTGGTTTCACCATTGTTTCCTAAAATCTGGAATTCCTTCCCCCCTGAAATACGACACTCCTCCTCCAACTACTCCCTTACCTCTGCCCTACGCAATTACCTTTCCCTCAGCTGTTCTTGTTTTAACCCACCTTAATACCTATCCCCAGTTTATGCCTTCCTACCATGACCCCCCCCCCGGCAGGGTTCTCAACATCCTGAAGGGGGAAATCAGGAAATGGCCACTTCACTTCCTCATATTTAGTTCTTGCCTCTCCCTCTCTCTTCTCCACCTGCCCTTCTGGGTCACCATGTGCACAACCTACCCCCATCCTTTTTACTCCAACAGCACTTGCATACTACCTCGAGCATGCTCCTGGTACACTCATGCACTATAAATGGTTCTATCGCATTATTACTGTTTTGTATGTTTATATGTTCTTTTGTATGACTTTGGACACGTATTGTAATTTACCCAATGTTCCACTGCTGTTTATTGTACAATACCTTGTGTTCCAACTGTTGCACAAGCTTACAATGTTGTATTGTTTGTACTACCCACATACTATTATAACTGATCATCCTTCACAATCCTATGTAACCACTCCCCCCAGGTCACACTGTGAGATGAGCAACTTATTGTTCAGTGTGCCCTCCTGGTGAAACATTCCAATAAATAAACATGCCTAGCCATTTCCAATATATCTATCTTAAAGGAACAAATCCCGAAGATGTGTGAAGTTGGAAAACCACCCAGGGCACCCAGATTTGTTCAAAAACTGGTCTTTTATCTATGTAGTCATATGTAGCCTCTTCCAAATTATAAATAAAATTAACAATCTGGTACCATGACTGAGAATCTGGTACTTTAACCAACTGCCAATTCTTTGAAAAGGCTTTTTTGGCACAGACTATCAGTATCAATAATAGCTTTTAAGGGATGGGGTCAATTTCATATTTTTCGGTATAATATGCAGTAAAATCAGTGAAGGGGTTGATACTAACCAGCTTCCACAATTAAATCTATGTCCCTAGCAACTCTTGACTAGTATCATGATAAATTGGGGCAAGTCCAAAAAACATGGGACTGGTCTGCCAAGGTCTCCCCACATAATCTCCAACAATGCCCAGCAACCAGTCCACGATAATTCTTCACCCTAGCAGGGGTTAAAAGATATTGCAATCAACATTTCCAGGTGAACTCCTTTAAATAGGGAGTGCAAGCTAAATAATAAGAAGATAAGGACGATTGTAACCATATGTCTCACGTATGCACACACACTATAGCCCCTGTTCCCATTTATCATAGATAGAACAGGTACATTTTGCTGTAAAACCCCTGAGGACAGAATACCAGTGGCCTAACAGAAATTCCACTTATTGCCGTAATTGCAGGGCTAATATTAAACTCACTAGAGAAGCACCCAATGTAACTGAGTTATTGCCAAAAAAAACAAAGAGCATAGGTATGAGCTAATTTGAAGATATCTATAATGATCTGAGGGGGCAAGACCATAAATAGCCTGTAAGGTACTAAATGGAATAAGTTCTTGTTTATCAATTAACTGATGATAAAACATTAAGCCTAGCCTTGCCCAGCCCCAAAGAAATATGTCAAACTTATTCAAAGGATTTCCAAAATCATATGCTATATAAGTGATACAGAACAACTCATAGGAAGACATATGTTTTTGGGTCGCTCACCAACATCTAAGAATGGTCCCAGTGAAAAGAAAATATTGTGCTAATGACCCTCGGTCAGGCAAAGTAGAGAAAAGGATCCTATTGATATCATGTAAGTCATTAAGAACAAATTTTATATCCTTCCAATATGTGTGATAGTTAGAATTAACCCAGTACCAAGTCATTCTTAATAATGTAGCTTGAGAATGTCATTTAAAGTCTGGAAAGCCAACACCTCCCTGTGATGGGGAGACATAGAGAACATGTTCCCTTATTCAAGATTTCCTACCATTGCATAGAAAATGAAGAGATAGGTTTTGCCACTCCCTCAATGGCAATGGAGAGTGAGAGACAAAGACCATTTGCAATAAGAATAGCACCCTAGGTAACATGTTCATTTTAATTATCTCTATTCAACACCAGAAGGAGAGGGGGAGAGTAGACCAATGAGTTAAATCTTGCTTAATAATATTAGTAAGTGGCTCATAGTTCAAAATATCAGTATGTTCTAGAGATTTAGTTTGGGCCATTCCTAAATATTTGATATAGCTCCTGTTCCATCCAGTTGGCAATAAATTCAGGATTTCAGCTGGTGGAGTATAATTACAAGCCAAAACCAGTGTTTTCAATTTGTTCAGCCGGAATCCTGACACCTTTTCAAATTGACCTAATATACTAAATACAGCCTGTAGGGATGTTGTGGGGTTAGTCATTGTTGAAAGGATATCATCAGCAAAAGCAAATAACGAAATGCAGTAATCCCACCCCCCACAGGTATTCCCTCTCTCTCTCTCCCATGATCAGTGGATATTACAAGCCAAAGACTTAACATACAATGTGAATAGTAAAGGGGAGAGGGGCACCCCTGTCTCATCCCTCTATACAGTTTGAAAGCAGAGGAAAGGCAACCATTTACTTTCACATAAGTTGTGGGACTTTGTACAAGAGTTTCAACATATTGAGGAAAAGATTAGGAAACCCCAAACTATGTAGGACCTTCCATAAATAATGCCAAGATACATGGTCAAAGGACTTCTCCGCATCCAACATAGCCAGGACCAGTGGGATAGACCATTTTGAAGCGTACTTTAGCAGGAGAAATGTATGACAAACATTATCATTAACCTGCTGTTTATGGATAAATCCTGCCTGGTCCCAATCTACCAAGGATGGGAGACGGCCCTCCATCCTTGATGCCAGTATGGACAGAAATATTTTATAGTCCGAATTAAGAATAGAGATTGGGTGATAGAATTCCAGTTTACAAGGGTTTTTGTCTAGCTTTAAAAGAGCAGAGATTATTGCCAAATTCCACAATGGAGGGAGGGCTTCGCCATCCTGGACTGAATGAAAGGCTCAAAGAAGTAAGGGGGTCAAGGCCGGTTGCAATATCTTTACCTTATAAAAATCCAAAGAAAGCCATATGTTCCAGGACTTTTCCCCAGTTTCAGACGTTTAATAGTTTCCTGGACCTCATGCATATCAATCGGTCTTGACAATAATGCAACCTGATCAGCCGATAGCGTAGATAAATGCACTTGCAATAGAAAGGTATCTAATTGTACATATGTTGGTAAAGAAGAGTCTACTGAATAAAGAGAAAATTAAAAATCCCTTAATATTGTATTTCCTTGTTTCTATGGACATCTTTCCCCATCTGAGAGTGCCACAATTTTAAAACTGTAGCCGACACTGCCACTAGGGGCACTTAATAAGATGGCAGCTTAGACATCGATTCTCTATCCCAGAGGGACAAATCGTGCAGCATCCTTATCTTATCTGTGGCAAAACGCCACTTCAGTTAGCAGAAGAGGAGCAGCATTGAACAAGGATTCTGGTTTTCTAATTATTTTAATCAGGACTTGAATTTCAGCGCTGACTTTGGAACTTCAAACAACAGTGGTGGTTCGAGAGGGCCCTTGCAGCAGCATGGCACAGCACCAGCAGCTGCCTACCTTGGAGCAATCCTCAATTCAGGGCATGTTTGCCCAATTTACTGAACAAATGTCCCAGGTAACATTTGCTACCAATCACAACACCAAGGTCCTTCAGTACTTGAAAAGCCATATTTGCCAAGTGGAGCAGTGGGTAAATGCTTCAGAACCTAAAATCCAGGACAATACTGGCATGCTTCGTGAGCAGCAATGCACCATCCAGCTCATGTGGAGCAAAATCAGTGACCTAGAAAACCGGATTCACCCAAACAACCTGGGCTTCCCGGAATGGGCCAAAGCAAGGGACACAGCGGGATTCCTACAACATGCCCTGGTGAAGATGCTTAATCTAGATCCCACACAGCCACTCCAGGTGGAGCATGCCCACTGCTCCCTAGCACCAATGCTGAAGGCCCAGGACAGGTCTAGGCCAATCATTGCTCGGTTTATTGATTTCAGGCAGAAGGAGTTGGTTCTCAGCACAGCCAGGGAGCTGAAGCAAGTGCTATGACTCTCCCACAGGATCAGTATCTTTCAAGACTATTCAAAAGACTTATCTGATCAGCAGAGAGCCTACATGGAGGCATGGCAAGCCATGCATAAAATTGGGCTCTCATTCTGCAGAGGTTCCTGGTTACCCACCTTTTGTAAAAATAACTTATTTGCGGATTATTGGATGGCATAAATTGCAGTCCACTGCTTCGTTTGCATATAAAAACTTGTGGACTGTGTTCTTTTCTCCACATTTCAAACATTAAAACACTGGTGAGGTAGGCTTGATTGCACACTTCATTTTGTTGTGGATTTTGTGTATGTAAAGGTGGCCACCTTTCTTTGAAGTGCTGCACGGTTGGCTCTGGTCCATTGTAGTTCGTGGTATTGTTTATGGACTTTGTCACACACAGTCACCAGAATTAATTTGCATCCCCAAAATGCTACTGTCTTGTGTCCAGAAAATTCCCCAGTGCTGACGAAGTGAATTGAGAGCATAACACGAAATGTAAAGTTTCCTAGAATTAATGGTGCATTCCGTCATGCGTGCAGTGGTCACACACAATCACCAGAATTAATGTACATCCCCAAAATGCTACTGTCTTGTATCCAGAAAATTCCCCAGTGCTGACGAAGTGAAATGAGAACATAACAAGAAATGCAAAGTCTCCCAGAATTAATGGTGTACTGCAAATGCACAGACAGATTAGGATTGCACTGTGCACTCAAGAGATGCAGATGCAAAGACACAGCAATACCTAACCAGTGCTCACAAGTCACAAATCCAAATCTGGAAAAGAATACCTTTTGCCGGTTTGGGGAGGGGGGGTAGTGCATAGCAGGAACCAGTAAAGATACCACAAAGCATTATAAAAAAAATTCATGCAGGTGTGGTGGATAGCAGGTTCACACTGCTGCAATTACTCTATGGCACATAGAAACATAGAACATAGAAGTTGACTGCAGATAAGGACCGCAAGACCCATCCAGTCTGCCCATTTCTTTTTCTACCTTATAAATGTGCCATCGGCCTTTGCTCTGTCAGTGGCCTATCAATTCATACTCATTTGTATTGCTCCCTTATGCCTATCCCATGACTGTTTGAAGCCCTGCACTGTATTCATAGCCACCACGTCTTGAGGTAGGCCATTCCATGCATCCACCACCCTTTCTGTGAAAAAGAATTTCCTCACATTCCCCCTTAATCGGCCCCCCTCTAATCCCATGCTGTGTCCTCTTGTCCTGCTATTTTTCTTATATTTAAACATGTTAGACTCTTTCACCTTGTTTATGCCCTTAAGGTGTTTGAATGCCTCGATCATATCTCCTCTCCTTCCTTTGCTCAAGGGTATACATATTGAGCTCTGTTAATCTGTCCTCATATGTCTTCTGATGCAGTCCCTGCACCATTTTGCTGCCCTTCTCTGACTGCCTCAATTTGGTTAATGTCCTTGTGAAGGTGTAGCCTCCAATACTGCACGCAGTACTCCAGATGGGGCTAACCAGTGTCTTTTAAAGAGGGATTATTACCTCCTCTACGACTTGTGATACCCTACTAATATACCTAACACTCCCTAGCCTTACCTACTGCTTTAGAGGTCTGCTTGATGATTTCAGGTCATCAGTGATGATGATACCCAAGTCTCTTTCTTCCTTTGTGACTGCTAGCAACTCCTCCCAACCTATAGGTGGCTTCAGGGTTTTCTTCCTATGTGCATGATCTTGCACTTTGCATTAAATCCTAGTTGCCACTCTTCTGACCATTTTGCTAGTTTATCCAGATCCCTTCTGATTCTGCCCACCCCATCTGGATCATCTACTCTGTTGCAGATCTTGGTGTCATCTGCAAACAGACAAGCTTACCTCTAGTCCATCTGCAAGGTCACTAATGAAGATGTTGAAGAGGACTGGCCCCAGGACTGATCCCTGAGGTACCCTACTTGTGACTTGCATCTCTTCTGGCTGTATACCATTTACCACCACTCTGTTTTCTGCCCCAACCAGTTTGCCACCCAGTTGACCAACTTCTGACCCACCCCGCACCTACCCAGCTTATTTATCAATCTTCTGTGTGGAACAGTGTCAAAAGCTTTGCTGAAGTCAAGGTAGGCGACATCAACTGCTCCCCCTTGGTCCACCACTCTGGTTACCCAGCCAAAGAAATCTATGAGATTAGTTTGACAGGACCTTCCTTTTGTAAACCCATGCTGTCTTGGATCTTGTGCCCTATGGATTCCAGATGTTGCACTATCCTTTCCTTAAGGGTGCCTCCATAATCTTGCCCACTACTGAGGTAAGACTGACTGGTCTGTAGTTCTCTGCCTCCTCCCTGCTACCACTCTTGTGAGCGGATCACATGAGCCCTCTCCAGTCTTCTGGGACCTCTCCTGTGCTCAGAGACTCACTAAACAGTTCTGCTAATGGCTCTGCTAGTTCCACTTTTAGCTTCTTAAGTACCCTGGGATATATGCCATCAGGTCCCATTGCTTATCCACCCTGAGCTTAGCAAGCTCTTGTAGGACCCTTTCTTTTTGTGAAGGGAGTAGTGCTCACCTCCTCCCCTGTGTCCATGGTGCTGAGCTGTGGGCTCTGCCCTACCTTCTCTTCAGTAAATACTGAACAAAAGTATCTATTTAGGATAGATGCTTTACATGGTCCTCCTCCTCACATGCTCCCTTTCTCCATTAGCTTAGCAATACCTTCTCTGGACTTTCTCCTTTCACTAATGTATCTATAGAAAGTCTTGTCACCTTCTTTTACTGTTCGTGCTAGTGTTTCCTCAGTTTGGGACTTTGCCTGCCTTACTCTTTGAGAACCATAGTGGTTTCTCTTCTTTACACTTCCTTTCTGTCTAACACAATGGGATGTTGCTTCAAGTATTGCATCCTTAATGCTTGCCCACTTTGCCTGTACCCTCACCTGTGTTTCTTTTTGCCATGGCTAGCTTAACTCTGTTGGCCATCTTATCAAAGTCAGCTCCTCTGAAGTCCCATATTTTTGCCTTTGAATGGGATGATTTAGATGTAGTAGCCAAATTGAACCATACCATGTGATGGTCACTGGCCCTAGGTGACCTTCTACCTGGAGATCTGTGATCCCTTCCTGTTAGTCAGTACTAGATCTAGGATAGCCCTGTCTCTTGTGGGTTGTTGTACCAGTTGTTTGAGGCCCTCCTGCAGGGAATCCACTATGTGTCTAGTTCTGGCAGATGTTCCTGCTGGTATTGACCAATCTGTATCCGCATGTTGAAGTCTCCATTATCAGAACCTCCCTTTAGCTGTCATGTTTTGTATATCTTCTAACAGTAATGTGTCTATGTCCTCTCCTGGTCTGGGGCCTGTAGACAACCCCAGTTCTTATGGCTGTCCCATTTCCTGTTTCAGGGTGACCCACAGTTCTTCTGGCTCCTTATGTATTCTGAATTTCTGTAGCTTTGATATTTTCATTGACATACAGGGCCACTCCTCCCCTTTTGCACCTCAGTCTCTTCTGAACAATACATAGCCAGGTACTGAAGTCTCCCAAGTGTGGTTACTGGTAAACCATGTCTCATTAATTGCTACTATGTCCAGTTTAGCCTCTGACATTATTGCCTGCAGGTCTGGGATCTTATTTCCCAGGCTGTGAGCATTTGTGTACATGATTTTCCATTGGCCAGATTTTGTGTGTTAGTTGTTGGGTGAGGTTTGGCATTACCCCTGTGCGTCGTATGGGGAGACAAACCTTTTTTCTTACCTGATGATGCAAATGAACTGCTAACATGCTGAATCCCTGTTTGACCACTAGCTTAGGGGGGAGGGGTGTTCTTCCCATTCAACGTATGGGGTGCTGCACCCCTCTCCCCATTTGCTAGTTTAAATATTCTGCAAAGATGTCAAACTTCTGCCCCAATGCACTGACTCCCTCCTTAGTCAGATGCAGTCCATCAAATTTAAAGCACAATAAAAGGTGTCTGATTTAATGGCATGCGTCGCACACACAGTCACACACACTACAAGTAATGCGTAGAAAATTGAAAACCTTTAGAAATATAACCAAATGTTTTAAACAAACTGAAATTATGCACTGCTGCACCACAACAATCAGCAAAAAAATGTCAAGAATTACTGAAAATATTACTGTGTGTACATTAACATAGTTATACAAGAAAAATATAACCAAAACAGAAAGACTGCCTTTTTCTCCCAGTTATTCTACCTACACCACAGACACACCCTTCCCCCAAAGCACACTTCACAGTACAGACTGACTGTTCTAAATTAACATTTAAAATCCACACACAACAATAAACACCCGATGATATGAGCACAGGAGGGTTTGCTATAATCGATGCACTAAATTGTGAGCCAAAAAAAAAAATAGCTCAAAAAGTCTTTTTTAACAGATTTTAGAGGATTTGAATCACAGAGCTCTGGGAGGAAACTGTCTCCATCTTCCACTACACACACACACTACACAGAACTGAGGCTGTGCAGAACAATCTAGAGCCCATGTGACCTGCAATCCCATGAAACACTGCAAAATTCGCCTTTGGAGCTCAAAAACAAGTCAAAGTGAGGTGACGTACACTGATTTCAATGTACTTTGCCTTAAAATTGGTGGAGAAGTGGTTTGGGGAATGTGAAATAACGCAAAGTCATTGTTTTCAATGGACTTTGCATTCCCCATTATGACGCGAAGTGCTCCGGTTCGCATTGCGGAGTACTTCGCGGATTCCACATTACTCCATGAATCACTTCACGGAGTGAATTTTGGCCACTTCGCACACCACTAATCACAGATAGAAGGTAGAGCTCCAGGGTCAGATAAGTTGAGGCTTTTCTTTTGTTCCAAGTTATCCTTTTTGTTCTGATGTTTGGTCCAGTGGGGCGGGGGTTTAATGTTTGGGGGGTTAAAGTGATATCTTGGGAAGGGCCTACTGGTACTACCTTGCTAGGCCCAGGCCAGGACTCTCCAGTTTTGTGAAGCACTTGCCCCCCCACTCTCATTGTGATAGCCTGGTTGTGCGAGGCTTGAATTTGGTGATTCCAGCACCACTCCCATAACGGGAGGGATCAGAATGGGGTGATCGCTTGACTGCTGGACTAGTGTGTGGAGTGGGTCGCTGTATTACCAAAATCTCTCATGACCAACAGCAGTTGGACTGCTGCCCAGGTCTCAGAACACGGAGGAACATTACGAAAATAGCAATGAGTTTTGAAGCTGTGTTAATGTGGCTCCAAGGTTTATGCATGTTATTTATGTGGGTTTGCAGACTTTACAGCATGGTCATAGTGAGCTTAGCTGGGCCCTGTCAGAGGGATCACGCGGGGGCAAGGGGTTGGGGAGGTCCCGCTTGGATTTCTTTGCCAGTGGTGGACGATTGGACCCATTATCCCAGATGGGGCAGCCAGGGACAGCTTGGACAGGCCCTTTTCTTCTCACCCCTTCTGGTCTGCCGGCTTGTTCAGCTCCATCTCCAGCCCCTATAGGGTCATCTCCCTTATCCATGGTAAATTCAGTATCTCACCCCCTCCTCTCTCCCCCAGGCTATACATGAGTTGAAGATCCCACTATTTTAGCTCCCCTTCATGTAGGGAAAGAGGCTCAGGTGCAATGGCCAGTTCATCACCTTGCCTTGCACGCCAATCTGGTACGGGAGCACCCCCCTCCTCTAGTTCTTCCATCAGCTAGAAATTACATATGTTGCCTACCCTCATGGGCTGTTGGTAGCCGCACCTAGTTTTTCTTTTTTATTCAGATTCGATCAGTAAGAACCATGCAGCTTCCACCCCTGCAGGCCCGGGGGTTATCCTACCCCAAGGCTGGACTTAGAGTGCCATGGAGGGAGTCTGCCTGTACCCAGGGAATAGAGGCAGGCCACCAGCAGGGCACCACAGCCTGTAGTTTGCCTCTACACCCCCAAATGGCTTGTAAGGTATTGCCTTATGTATATAGATTGTCATTTGTTGTGTATCAGACTATTATGTGGATGCACACAAAGATAGATGTCAATATGTTTCGTGCCTTATACTATTGTTTAAAGGATCTGCCACTTTCTTTCTTCACTGCATACTATGCCCCGCTCTGCATTTGGCTGCTCCAGCAGGGGGCCAGTTAACTATTCCTAGTCTCTGCTCCCTCATTACAAAATGCTTACAGTATGTATCGGCTTCCTTTTGACAATGGGTGACACAACTTGTATTACTTGGAATGTTTGGGGTCTCAATACCCCCAATAAGAGGAAGAAGGTGCTTTCACACCTTAAGAGACTACAAGCAGACATGGCCTTCCTGCAGGAGACCAAGCTTACTAAGGGGGACTATGATAGATTAAATTGGGACTGGGTGGGCCAGGCGATCTATGCCTCTGCCCCCACTAGGAAGACAGGAGTGGTGATACTCCTACATAAGAACATACATTGGACAGTTAAATGGAAGATCAGTGACCAGAGTGGGAGGTGGGTGGTGGCACTCATGGACACGGCCAAGGGTCCCTTACTGCTGGGCAAAGTCTATGGTCCTAACAAGGACTCTCCGTCTTTTTTTTTCACGGGTTGGCCCAGGAGCTAGGGGTGCTGGCTACAAATGATGTTCCCTTGTTATTGGGGGGAGACTTTAACCTCACTTCTGACCCCTTTTTAGACAGATTCCCTTCCAAAGTAGAGCCCCACTCCAGAGGAGCACAGGCCCTTGCTCAATTGCAAGAGGATATGGCCCTCTCTGATATCTGGAGTATCCCCCATCCAGTGGAGCGCGATTACACCTTTCATTCTCTGGTCCATAGCTCCCACAGCCGAACTGATTTTTGGCTAACCTCTCCTGGGATTACTCAGGGTACAGTGGAGACTACAATCCTCCCTCTAGTCATCTCATATCATGCCCCAGTTAGCTGACCATTGCATGGGGCTCCCCTTCCCCAACTTCCCCATCTTGGAGGCTGGGCCCCCTGCTATTAAGGGACCCCAAGTTTGCGCCTTGGCTCCAGTGGGAGGCCAGCATGTTTTTTCAGGACAACATGGTTGTGGATACCTCAGCTGGTAATATGTGGGAAGCTTTTGAAGCCACCCTTCGGGGGGCAATCATAGGTTTTGCCCATAGAAGAAGGAAGAGAAGATGAAACCATCTTAAGGACCTGGAGTCACAGCTTCAGGTGGCGGAGGACACGTTTAAATCTATTCTCAGTCCCTCACTCCAATCCCAGGCTGGACGCCAGGTGGTAGCCTTAAGGATGGAGGTAAATGAACTGCTCTCCAGGAAAGCTGAGGTTTCAATCCTTCGGCTGAAGCACAAGTACTGGGAGGGTGGGGAAAAAAGAGGGAAGTTCCTAGCTTACCGGTTGAAAAACCAGCAAGCTGAGAGGCACATTGCAACTTTGATGGACAAACAGGGCAGTGTTCAGACAAAGACAGAAGGTATAAACCACATCATGGCTGACTTCCATGCCACTCTTTATACTTCCTCCTGGCAACCCAACCCCATGGGTGTTCTCCCCTTCTGGCAAGGCCTCAACCTTCCAACAATCTTGGAAAAACAAGCTTCGGCTTTGGATGCTCCATTAACCATAGAAGAAGTATCCTCCACCCAGCTATCCTTAAAGAAGGGGAAGGCTCTGGGAGGGGATGGTTTCCACCTGGAGATTTGGCAACTCTTACAGCCCATAGTCTCTCCTATACTCCAACAGGTGCATATGGAAGCCCTGGAGGTGGGTGCCCTCCCCCCGTCCTTTCAGGAGGCAGTGATTACCATCCTCCCAAAAATTGGGAAGGACACCCAGAAAGCAGCCAGGTATATAGACCCATCTCTCTGTTGAACGTGGACAGCAAGATTCTGGCTAAAATCCTTGCCAACCGTCTCAGCCCTCTCCTTCCCATTCTTGTTCACCCATATCAGGTGGGGTTTGTCAAAGGCCACTATAGCTCCAACCATATCAGATCACTAGTGAATTTGATATATAAAGCCAAAACTCTCCATGCTCCAGCTGTAGCCATAGCAGTCGACTTCAAGAAGGCCTTTGACTCCCTGGAATGGGATTTCATACAGCAGGTGCTGGGAGAGAAGGGGATGGGTGAGGGGTTTAGATCTTGGATCAGGGTGATATACTCCTCTCCCATGGTCAAAGTCCTCACCAACTCTATTTTGTCGCCCCTCTTTCCCCTAGGTAGAGGCATATGCCAAGGCTGCCTCTTATCACTGCTTCTATTTGTTTTGGCAGTGGATCCTTTGCCTGAGGCTATTAGGTAAAACCCCCACATTCAGGGAGTGGCTATTTGGGGCAGGAGTATACCACTCTCATGCATGTGGACGACCTTCTGCTCCCGGTGGCTGGCATTGTTGCCACCCCCCCAAGAGTACCCTCTCCAACTTCACCACCTTCTCTGGCCTGCGACTACACCAGACCAAGACTGAGGTTACTCCCCCTCAACAGTAAATGCACCTCCAGTATAGCCTCAGCACATAGCCTTCACTTGGTCCCTGAGGGCATCACCTACCTGGGCATATGTATCACTCCTGACCTGTCAAAAGTATGGGAGGTAAATTTAAAACCTCTACTCACCACCATTCACACTGAATTGGACAGATGGAGGGTTCTCCAACTCATCTTAGCTGGCAAAATCTCAGCTATAAAGATGATCACAGCCCCCAAGATAATGTACATGCTGTCCCACATCCCCCTGAAACTCCCTTCTCTTTGGTATCATAAGATAGACTCCATGTTGGGGGCTCTTATTTGGGATGGGAGGAGGCCACAGTATAGAAACATGGAAACACAGAAGTTGTCAGCAGAAGGGGACTGTATGATCCATCAAGTCTGTCCTTAGCTTCCTACCCCCCTACTTAGCTGCCTGTTTGTGTATCCCACAGTGTCTGTCCCACGCCCACTTGAATTCCACCACTGTCTTGGCTCCCACCACCCCCTCCGGCAGGCTATCCCATGGTTCCACAATGTGCTCTGTGAAAAAGAATTTTCTCATATTGCTTCTGAACTTTCCTCCCTTAAGTCGAAGGTTGTGCCCTCTAGTCCTGCTGAAGTCCTTTAACCTGAAAGAGGTTCTGCACATGCACCCTGTTGTTGCCTTTAAGGTATTTGAATGTTTCTACAATGTCCCCACGATTCCTGCGTTGTTCTAGGGAGTATAATTTGAGGTCATCCAGTCTTGCCTCGTACAGTTTCTGATGCAAGCCCTGCACCATCTTTGTTGCTCTTCTCTCTACCATGTCCAACCTATGCCCTTCTTTAGGCGTGGCCTCCAGAATTGGACACAGTACTCCAGGTGAGGCCTGACCAGGGACCGATACAGGGGCATGATTACTTCATGTCTTCTGCTCATGATTCTACTCTCTATGCATCCCAGGATACCACTAGTCTTTAGTGCTGCCTTTTCACATTGTCTACTGACCTTGAGATCATCTGATATGATCACCCCTAGGTCTCGCTCCTGCCTGGTAGCCACCAGTTGCTCTCCTCTCATTGAGTGCAGTTTCCATGGGTTACACTTTCCCAGGTGCATGACCTTGCATTTTTTGGCATTGAATTTCAATTGCCAGATCTTGGACCACTCCTCCAGTTTTTGGAGATCAGCTTCCATGCTTTGCTGTCCCTCTGTTGTGTCTACCCTGTTGCCGATTTTTGTGTCAACTGCGAACAGGCACAGCTTTCCCTCCAGTTCATCCGCAATGTCGCTGATGAATATGTTAAAGAGGATTACCCCAGAACTGAGCCCTGCAGGACCCCACTAGTCACCCTCCCCTCCACAGACACAGTGCCATTTACTAATACTCTCTGAGTTCTCCCATGTAACAAGCTTCGGACCCAGTTTGTAACATCAGGAACAATTCCCATGTTCTCCAGTTTTTTGACTAGTCTCCTGTGCAGAACAGAGTCAAAAGCTTTGCTGAAGTCCAGGTAAACCACATCCACTGCCCCACCCTGATCCACTGTTTTGGTGACCCAACTGAAAAAATCAATCAGGTTTGTCTGGCAGGTATAGTAGAAATAAGTTGAGATCCCACTGGTCAGAGGGGGGATGGGGTCTTCTATGGTTTGAGGGATACAAGTGGGCCTTTCAGGTCACTCAGACTCTCAAATGGATCATAGATTAGGGCCAAAAGAGCCCACAATGGCTAGATATGGAAAGGGCATACAGCAAAGTGACACAGCTAACCTTGTTAGTATGCAATCACCCACCTAAAGGTATTAGATCCCACCCTACACTTGGTCCCACCTTGGAGTACTGGGGTTTGCTCCACAAGAAACTGTCTTCTAACCCTGCCCCATTATGCCTTACCCTGCTATGGGGCAATACTGACATCACGATGGAGAAGCTTTCTATCTCCTGGTCCTCATGGGCAAATGCAGGTCTGTACTCCCTCTGTGATCCCTATATCCCAGGCTCCACCTCTCTTGACTCATTTCAGAGACTGACAGAAAGACATGACATCCCCTCCAAGGACTTCTGGTGATTTCTCCAGCATCGCAGTGCCATAGTAGCACATACCTATAGCTACCCCCTTGATCTGCCTTCACCCCCTGTAGTGCAGTGGCTGTCCCTACAGATGGGCCATACTAGCTGTATATATTCCTCCCTGAGGGCACGTCTGTCCTCCCAAGCCTGAGAGTCCAAAATCAAGTGGGAACTGGCTCTAAAGATGCAGATCTCAAATCTGGAGTGGAAATCCTGTCTGAAGCTAATCCACATGGCCTACCCGATACTAGGAGCATACTAATTCAGAATAAAATCATTCACTCATGGCACAGGACCCCTGCTGTCCTATGCAAGGCCAAGTTGATCAAGAATGACCTCTGTTTCAGGTACCAGGCTGAGAGAGATTTAATTCACATTCTTTGGCAGTGCTAAAAATTCCAACCTCTGTGGCAGTAAGTTTGCAACCTGGGGTCCGAAACCCTACAGAAAGCGGCGCCCCTGGCACCTGAGGTGCTGCTATTTGGGTATTCACACCTCCTATCCCCACCACAACCCTCTAGACCAGAAGCGGATAGCCATCCTAAGTATGCAGGTGAAAAGACTTCTACTGTGCAAAAGGGAATGTAGAAGGTCCCATCCCTTAATGAAGTGCTCAATGCCCTTACACAGGTGGCCAACATGTCCTGAAAGACTTGTGTAGCGGCCAACTCCCTCCCCCTCTACGTGACCCTGTGGCAGCCTTTCATAACTTTTCTGAAGCTCAAAGCAGATATTGGCTGAAACCGCCACACCTCAGCTTAGCTTTATCCCCCCTAGTGATTGCAGGAGTCAGACATGGCAGCAGGTTCCAACGTATCTGGGGCTCTAGGTGCCAGATATTTGGTATAGGTATTGATAATTATGGTTTAAGTAAGCTCTCTTTAGTTTGTAGATGCTTTGTGTGTGTTCTGTTTGATTGTGTTGCAGGTCGGCCCCATGCATGACGTGCCCTAGTGCTACAGTATGCCGTCCATTGGACCACCATTCAAGACATCTCCTAAAAGAGTCCACAGGTACTGCATCAGGTAGGCCCCTTTATTAATCCCCTCTAGATTACATGACAAACTGGGTAAGACACACTTCAGAACCAAGATTTAATGGCACATGTTGTAAGCCAAATGTTAGGGATTCAATTTGGTCACCTCCTTTACACCTGCACTTACATGATGCGGTGAATATATTCTGTTAATATTGTTTAGTTGTAGCAATACTGCTGTACTTATACAGGTTTGAAGTATATGTTTCTGATGTAATAAATCTGAAAACAATAAAAATCTTTAACCACAAAAAAAATCTAGCAGCCGCTCTATGTGGCCGAAAACGACGTGCTAGATATATGGCTCCCTTCAGGCCACCCTGATAGTAATGCTGCTTTAATGAATAAAAAGCATGTTCCACCTTAAGACTGATATATTTTCGTAACTCCGATTTAGCTTCAGGTAATTTCTAATTGACGGATAGATCACCTGACATCAATTCCTGCTGAAGTTGCTGGATTTCCAAATGCAGCTCTTTAATCCTACATTCCTATTCCCTTTGTTTTGCTACTGCAAATGAAAGTATTTTACCTCAAAGAACTGCCTTCAAGGAATTCTAAAGTATACAAGAGGGAACATCCCCTCTGCCATTCAGTTCCACAAATATCTTAATCTGTTCGACCAGCTCAGAAATCGGTGCTTGGTCTTTTAAATAGCCTAGATGAAATCACCAGAACAAGTTCCGTTGTGAGATATCAAAATCAAGTTTGACAACCAAAGGATCATGGTCAGTTAGCAATAAAGAATCAAAGTCTACCCCATTTACCAGCCCCTGGAGCTCTGTAGTAGTACAAAAGTAATCTATTCTGGCTGAGCTACTATACTGAGCTGAATAATGGGTATACGCCTATTTGAGACGGGGTATAATCGTCAAGTATCAACTAACCCTAAATGTTGCAAAGTGTGCTGAACACATTTAGAGACCTTATTGTGTCAGTGTGTTTTCAGCCTAGAAGCATCCAAGTCCGGATTTAGGGTCAAATTCAAATGCCCCCCATAAGAGTCGACCTTTCATATTAGTAATTAGGTTACCAAAGAATTTGGCGAAACACCTTTCCTGGAATCTGGAGGAAAATAGGTATTGACAAGCATGACATCTTGCCAATATAAAACTCCTGTAACTATTACATATTGCCCACCTTCATCCACCAAAGTGGTCTGTGGCTCAAAGGGCATCCTGTATAATATCAATACTCCTCGGCACCTCCCTAATGGGTATGAAGATGCAAAGGCCTGTGCAAAGCCTAATTTCACAAATGTTGCATGCTCTTCCTGTGACAAATGTGTTTCCTGACAAAAAATGAAATCTACGCATTGCTCTCTGCAAAATTGTAACAGCTGAAAATAAATACTTCACTGAATTTGTAATACCATTCACATTATACAATATTAATCTTAGGTCCTGTTTCATACTGTCATATCTCTAAACTGTCGAACCCAACACCACTGTACAAAGTAAAAAAAATAGAGTAACATCACTCTCCTGACACCCCCAATGTGTCCCCAATCTAGTAAAAAGCAACGGAAAGGGCTAGCCCAAGGACTGGTAAATTTTGTTAATGGTTGGGGGCATTGTCCACTCCCAGAAAGCATCACTTTTTCTATACCACTAGGTATAAAAAGAGCTACTGAAAGGGGTTGCCAATGGGTGGAAGCTCTAACAAGAATTCACCCCAGTAAAGAGCATTAAAATAATTTTAAAGAGAAAAACAGGATGTAACATATTTTAGCAAGCAGAGGAGAAATCATTAACAAAACTTTCTTATTGTACAATACATTAAGCCCTGTTGCCTGTGTCTATCAAGATACTCAATCAATAACACGTACAGTTGAGATTTCTCTAAACTATTAATATTCCAGACCACATAGAATCCAAGAATTACCCAAATGGATGGTGCAAGAAAGGAAAACCCATGCTCCAACCTCCAAGTGAACACATGATTATCAAAAACTTAGAATACAGTAAGATAGACACTGTATCAGTCAAATACAGCACCCAATGGGTTCCTAAACAAGCAATATAATGCATTCCAAAATGATACAAAAACCTACTAAGGTTTGATACACAAGCCTGTTCCAATCTAAAAAGAAAGGGACCTGGCGTAGAAAAGTTATAAACTATTGAACAGTACATCAACGTCATCTCCACAAGAGTGCCAAAAGGGCACGGAAAAAAACAAAGCCTGTGAACAATCAAACTGTTCAGATACCAATGCACTTCCAGGGTGGGGAGCCTTAAAATTTACCAGGCTCCTACAAGGTGTTACTTCTAGAGTAAGCAATTTGGGGATATCTACGATGGTAAAAATCATCACCAGGTTCAAATGGAACCAAAACTGCCACGTAGATGAACCTTTAGCTGACTAGAAAATCGTTTGGCACACCTACTTCGGGAGCCACTTAATAGGTGCTAAGCAATGTATGCTAATTGGGAAAGAATACCTTTTCTATAACAAGTCCTCATCTCATCCTCCCCTGGCTCTTAAAACTGATCCTCACAATGTTCCCCTTACTCTATTGCTGGTCCACTAAAACTGCCCCCTCTCAAATAAGTCCCTCATTCATAGATCACTATAGCTAATGCTGTGGCTCTGTCACTTCTATTAATCCCCCACTCCCTTGTTCTACCTAGTACCCTCATTCTGCTTTACTACGCCAGTCTATTAAATGGAACAAAGATCCCGGGCAGTGAGCATGCTTCGTATGAATCTCGCGATGTCAAGAACACAAAAACAAGGACTGCAAAGATGCTCGCTTCTCATCGGCCATGTCTACACTATGACACTATACTCTTTTAATAAAGGTTGAAGAAAAGGGACAGGGGTCAAAGGACAAATAAGGGGAAAATACCAGCTCACTGGAAGAACAGCATAGAAAAAGATATATCCCACCTACAGATAACAGCCCCACTCAACAATGTTCATTAAACAAAAAACAGCACATGAAAATGTAGAAAAGGTCACCGGGAGATCGATTAACAAACCACCAAATTCTAAAATGATTTGCAGGTATTTATGGCTGGACCGCCCCCTTAAGTCAGACGATACTACGTCTACCTCCTTCACCAAAAAAAGAAGCAATCTCAAAAGTACCCCCAAATTTTCCTTATCCAAATTTAAATCCCAGATGAATCAGGAAACCCTATATAGTAAATACCTGAAGAAACAGAGTAAACCCAACACACTATCATTTTTGGGGGTAGGGAGTCTGACCGCACAAACTCAGACAGACATTCCGATAATTGTATAAGTACAGTCAAGCATCAAAAAACACAAAAACAAATATCCCACTCAGTATGATAAATGAGTTGAAAAGTCACAGAACAAAACCGACATAAAAAAGGAAGAAGGGGAAAGAAAAAAACTAAAATATAGGGGTGAAGGTAATTATTAAGGCTGTAGCAAGAAAAAGGGCAGAGAAGAGATCAGTAGCATGCCGAGGGTAAACACTAGATAGACTGCTATAAATAGGGGAGCAGGTATTCCAATACTGACATTAAATCCATCCGCATAGTTTCGAGCATGAAGGGATCACAAGAGGAATTATAAACAGTGATTACAAAGAGGTACAAAACAATTTAGTCTCTCAAAGTCCCAAAACTTCAGATCAGCTCTTCTCGTCAAAATGCTTGGAGCAATGATCTAATGTCTTGCAAAGCTGTCTAGGGCCACCGCTTCTTGCTGGTGGTGGACACCCGGGTCCAGCTATCTGTCTGGAGGGATCGCTTGTCCCTTACTTCACAATACTCCATCTCTTTCTAAAGTAGAGTGAACTTCCTTGAGGCAAGTTCTTGGAAAGCAGAATTGGAATCCTCATGCCTCATGCCTCATGAAGAAACTAATAAAAGGCAGCTACCTGGAGGAAAGAGGCCTGATGAATCCAAGGCGACATGGTTTTACTAGGGGCAGATCCTGTCAAACAAATTTGATAGAGTTTTTTGACGGGGTCACCAAGGAACTGGATCGGGGGGGCAGTAGATGTGGCTTATTTGGATTTCAGGAAGGCATTTGACTCTGTGCCCCAAGAGAGACTGCTGTATAAAATGTCAGGCCTGAGGCTGGGGCAGAGGGTTGTTAAATGGGTGGGAAACTGGCTGGGGGACAGGAGGCAGAGGGTCATAATAAATGCGGTAGCATCCAGAGAGGGTAAGGTCACAAGCGGCCCCTACTATTCAATATATTTATAGGGGACATTGTGGAGGGCCTTGAGGGAGGTGTGAGTCTGTCTGCAGACAATCTCAAATCTGCAATGGGGTGGACACGCAGGAAGGGGTAAAAAAAATGCAGAGAGATTTTGGGAGGCTTTAGGCATGGTCAGAGAGGTGGCAGCTTGCATTCAATACAATAAAGTATAGAATCATGCATCTTGGCTACAGGAATCAGAGGGCAGGATACTGTATGGGGGGGCAGAGATCTGGAGGTAATGGAACAAGAAAGGGACCTAGGCATCATTATATCGGGGGACCTGAAGGTGGCAAGGCAGTGCGGGAGGGCAGTGGCTAGGGGAAGTGGAATGCTGGGATGAATTGGAAGGGGATCACCAGAAGAAAAAGAGAGGTCATAGTACCCTTGTACACCCATCTAGTTAGACCACATTTGGAGTATGGAGCCCAGTTTTGGAGGCCAGACCTCAAAAAGGATGTGGGGAGGCTGAAGCGGGTTCAGAGGAGAGTGACAAAGATGGTAAAAAGGTTAAGCCACCTATCCTATGAAGAAAGGTTGAGAGATCTGAATATGTATTCCCTGGAACAGAAGGGGGGGTGACATGATTGAGACCTTCAAGTACCTTAAGGGTATAAACAGGGTGCCAGTGGAAAGCATCTTCCAGATGAAGGGTAATCAGAGGACTTGGGAGCATGGCCTGCAGGTGGAGGAGGGGCAGTTCAGGGGTAACATTATGAAATACTATTTCACAGAGAGAGTGGTGTAAAGGTGGAACAGACTTCCGGAGCTGGTCGTTGGAAAAAGAAACAGTGGAGGGATTCAAAAGGGCAGGGGACAACCACAGGGGAGTGTTAAGGGTGGGGGCGCAGGACCAAGCAGATAGCTGGACAAATGGGCAGACTCAGTGGGCCTTGTCAGTCCTTTTCTGCCGTCACACTTCTATGAATCTATGAATCCTCAAAGACCCTAGTACCATCAAAAAAGTGGATCTTAATGCAAGCTGGATAAGGGGTTGAAAATTGAATATGATGAACCTATAGTATTTTAATAACAGGTGCATAGGCTCAGCGCTTATTCATCAGCACTGGTGAATAATCATTATCCAGGTAGATCCTCGAGTCCTTATACTTAATAGGTCCTCCACTTCAGGCTCTTTTGAGGATCTAATTTTGGACCACATAGTTGAAAAAGTCGACTAGGATGGAATGTGAGCGCTGTGCTAGGGAAGAAGGCCCCCCCCACCCCCGAGTGCCCGATGAGCCCATTTGATGGGAAGAGGGGAAAGGTCAGATATGTCCAATGCTGGTAGTAATACGGATTGCTCAAAGGAATTAAAGCCCCTGCTGCTTTCTGCACCTTCTGGCACCCCATAAATACAGAGATTATTTCTCTGCAAACTGTTTTCGAGATCCTCGCAGTGTTCATTCAATGACTGGCTATCCTGTAAAATTTGGGTAACTACCCTCTCTAACCGATCAACTCGGGAGTCCAGTTCCGTGGCCTGTTTGGTTAGTTCACAAACTTTTTTCCTCCAGTGCCTTTATTGAGCATTTAAGTTCGACTTGCACATTACAGGACTCAAGCCTGAAATCCTGCAACTTTTTCAGGATTACTGCTAGCATAGCAGCCTGAGAAGCTGAAGCTAATGCAGTGCAATCAGCCATTTCCACGGGTAAGGAGGACCGTTGTTGTGTAGTAGTGGAATGCTCCTCCATGGGGCTCTCAGGTATGGATTTATTTAATTTCTTTGTCTTTCCCATAAATACTAAAATGCCTCTGAATGTTGATGATATTGATCTGCTATAGAGATATAACTAACCGAGATGTTTGATCGAGCGGCTCATGAAACAAGTCACTTATGGACCATTCCCTTATGAGGCAGAACCAGAAGTTCCCATCCTGGGGTTCTCATTCCTTATGTTCATCACTTTGCACTTCTTGGCATTGAATTTCTACTGCCAGACTTTGGACCTCCTCTCTAACCTTTGCAGGTTTCTCTGCAACTCCCTAACCCCTTCTTCACTTTTTAACCTGTCACAGAGCTTATTGTCTTCTGTGAAAAGACGCGTTTTGCCCTGTATTCCTTCTCCTATGTCACTGATGATCATATTGAAATGGACCAGTCCAAGTTCTGTATCCTGTGGTACCCCACTCATGTCGTCCATCTACCTCGACTTGACCCCATTTACCATCACCCTCTGCTGGTTCCTCCCATCCAGCTTCCTATCCATCTAACTAGATCCTTCACTGCATCCAGATCCTCTAACTTCTTCAGCAACCCTCTGTGTGGCACAAGGTCGAATGGCTTGCTGAAGTCTAGAGTAAATCTACTGCTGGTCCTTTATCCACTGCCCTGGTTACCCAGGCAAAGAATACTATCAGGTTGGTCTGACAAGACCTCCCTGCCACAAATCCATCCTGCTTACCATCCTGGAACCCATTTCTCTCCAGGTAGTCCACAAGGTACTCTTTGACTAATGTCTCTATTAGTTTACCTGCTTTGGAGGTAAGACTAAAGGGTCAATAGTTTCCCAATTGCTCCTTTTCTCCTCCCTTGTAGCGTGTAACTACATTTGCTACCTTTTAATCTTTTATAATCAACCCTGACTTTAGCAAGATATTGAACAGTCCTGCCAGGGGTTCAGCTAGTTCTGATGACAATTTTATGTGCACCCTGGAGTGCACCCCATCTGGCCCTGGCACCTTCTCTATTTTCAGGGCTTCAATCCCTTTTCTGATCCTTTCTCTCATAAATACAGGTTGACCCATTTTTAGGATGCCTCTTGCAGAAGCTTTCATGATGGTCTAGACAAAGGCCCACTATCCTCCATTGTGATCACTGAGCAGAAACAAAGAACAGCAGCCTTCTGCTTCAACTCATCTATTACCCTGCCACACTCTAATAATTCCAGTTCTCATGTTCCCTTTTTTCCTAATGTGTCTAATGAACTGTTCCCCCCATGACTCCCTCCACAATACACAGCTCCGTCGGCATTTACATCACTGGCTACCTTCATGGCCTCCCTCATCTTTTTGTTTGTTTGTTTAATGTGTTTATTAAATTTTATGCATATAAAAATGGCCTTCCTCACCTTTAAATGGTATTCGCTCTGTTCCTCTCCCTGTTTCTTCTTGTATCTACAGAAGGCCCTTTTTTAGCCTTCACTCTTCACTGACCTTCTTCAAGAATCAGTCTGGTCTTTTCTGCCAGTTTCTCTTGGTAACTGTCTCAGGCATGCCTTAGTTGCTTCTAGAATGGCCGGTTAATTTCTCCCCACCTCTTCTCCACCCACTTGATTCTGTTCACTCCCCCAGCTTATCTTTGACTAGTCCCCTCATCTGGTTAAAGTCTGCTCTTCTGAAATCCAGAACCACCATATGGTGTTATAGTAAATGGACTCCCTCAACTCCCAAGTTCTCACTCCACCTATCATTTCTGGGCTGGTGAGCACCACGTTGAGAATGGCAGTTTGCCCTGTGGCTTCCCTGACCAGCTACACTAGCAGGCAGTCCTGCAATGTATTAAGCAAGGCCAGACTCCTGGTGCTCTTAGCAGCGAATGTCCCAGTCTATGTCTGGAAGATTGAGATCTCCCACTACCACTGTCTCCCAATTTTTGGCACCCTTCTGAATTTCTGCCTAAAGCTCCCAATCTCCCTCTTCTCCCTGTCCCAGCAGTTTGTAGGCCAACCTTATGCATAGCTTCTTTTCTGATGTGGTGATGAGCTGCACCCACAGTGATTCTTTCCCCCATTTCCTCACTGAATGGACCCCCCTTTTATTACCTCTATACCTTGCTAGACCCACCCCCTTTTCCCTTATCCCTATCTTGACTATACCTGGCATATCCTGGTATTACTAAGTCCCAGGTATTTGTCTTGGTGGTCCATGTTTCTGTGATGGCTACAAGGTCTAATCCCAAGGTCTGTTAAGACATTATAGTGTTTACCATGACAACACACTGTGATGTCACACACATATCAGTTGTAAGGTCATTTTATTTTGCAGTTTATTTACCCAGGATAGCCCAACTGAGATGCAGTATCTTGTTTTAAGTGGAATCCTGTTTCTACCAATTTCCACATCTGGGAGACTAGACCAATATGAGATTCAGTGACTTGCTCAAGGCAACAAAGTAAGTATTGAGCTCTAGTGGACTTTGAACCGGTGATTCCCTGGTCAAAAGCCAGTGCTCCTACCACTGGACCATGTTGTCTCCAGTTGGGTGTAGTCAGGTGTTTAATAAGCAGTGGAATAAGTGCTGTACCTCTTAATGGAAACTATTTAAAAAAATACTGGGATAGTGCTAAAACCTAGAATATAACAAAAAGGTAACATTACATATACAATTAAAATAACACAGAGTTAGAACTGACATTTCAAAAATACATCTTTATCTATAAAGAAAAACTGAACAATGTTATTTTGTTCTTATGAAAACCTAGAAAACATTAAAGTTCAATGAAAGTGTTAGAAACAGAATGAGGTTAAACATTTTAATTTAGTACATCCCTGCTTGTTACAGAATAAGTGTAAAGTTATGAAAAGTGGTACATTTCTCCCGTCTGGCTGCTCTCCCACAGGTCATGCAAACTGAGTACTACTGGTAGTGTGCAGTATGGTTAAATCCTAATGTTGCACACAGACAAGCGTTTGCAAAGGAAACTGGAGCAGATTTTTCATTTGTTCCTTATAAAGGGTACATACCCGTGGGAAATGAGGGGCCCGGACACGAGCATATGTTTATGGCAAGATTATTACATTTGTGCAGCCCACCCAGGAGTGTAATCAACATCACTAAACACTGAGTAATGCACTGCTGGCTAAACTAGATTTGACAGACTGTTATGTTGTCTGATTATTACATTTGACATGCTGCATAAACATTGTGATCAGTTTTGATAAGGTTTTATAATAGATAAATTATATTAAGAGACTATCCTCTCTAACCAAGGGAATGTACATATCCAGACCCAAACCCTTGTTTACGCTATTAGATTTCATGCTATGTAATTATGTGTTGCCTAGCATTGACTAACAGCAAATCATGGTAGATCCCTATCATACACTGTTTATTTGTGATCAGTGAAAATAATGAACTGTATTGACATTATTGCACTTACATACAAAATTCAGAATGGAACTGATAGCTCAATAAATGTTTTGTTAATTAGTCTGTATTTCCTTTTTATTTACTTTTGCAGACTGCACCTTTAGTTATTGTTTATATTATTATTATTTGATGGAAGTGTATTGTATTTATGGAGGTTATTTATGATTGTATAACATGTTTTATCAGAAAAGCTTGTTAGCTGATTGAGTAAATAAAATCTTGAATCTATAGGTACAGTACACATAAAACCAATAAAGTTGATATATAAACGTCTTGTGCGTACAAGGCTAGTCTCATGATGGCAATGTGAAGGTCCTGTATCGGGGGGGGGGGGGGGGCAATGTTGCTATAATAATTATGACTATTGCACAAGACACTGTAACAATCACTGGGGTTGCAATACAGCACCCATATTTTATTTTAGACATGCCTCAGAAATTAATCATGTCACATGCAGTGCTGTATTTGCATATTATTGAGCTCAGAATATTTGTGACAAAAACTCGTCCTCCTCCAGGGGTTAACTTTAACATTAATTTACTAGATCAAACTGCTCCGAGTTTGTGCAGTACCCCTATACATATCTGTGTTAGCCAGTGTGAAGAATCACACTGAAGTTACTGATCTTCACTCTGTACCTGGCCTGTGGATAAACAGAGGACCTCAGTTTCCAGTGCTGTCAATCCCTCACATTTCACCAGCACTTAATACATCACAATTTGAGAAAACCTGTCCAGCACTGTACCTGACAACACGTTATCTGGTCTGTGAATAAATGGAATGTTTCAGATTACAGTACTGTATGTACCTCACCATTCACCAGCAACAATTTTATCACTAATTGGGAAAACCTGCAGTGTACCTGCACATTCTGTACCTGCCCTGTGGATAAACCAAGTGCTTCAGTCTCCAGGGCTGTCAGTTCCTCACCTTTCTCCAACACTGAATCCTCCACAGTGCAGGGATGCTTGTAGTATACATGCCTATACTTTACCTGGTTGGTGGATGATCAAAGGACTTCAGTCTCCAGTAATGTTCAATCACACAGTTCACACCAGGGCTAAATCTATCACAAAACGGAAAAGCCTGCACTGCACCTTCCCCACACTGTACCTGACCTGTGGGTAAACAGAGGGCTTCATTATTCAATACTGTCTGTCTCTCACCTTTTGCCAGTAAAAGCGTGCAATGCACCCTAGCACACAATGAGCAACTTAGTCATATTACCCTAACCAAAATGGTTAACTTTGATAGAATTTGGTGCCCTCACCAAGCACATTTAGATGGCCCTATTACATAGTACAATCTGATTCATCTAGAGAGTCCTGATCATACCTGCAGCCCCCCCCAGCACTCCAGACAGTTACCATGACTAGGATGGCTCCCTCGTTCTGTCCTCTGCCTGAAGCATCGAGCCATTTTATTGTTACACCATTATGATAGCTCGTGTTTGCCAGTATCATCACCCCAGCATTGTCGGCGTGCCCTTTGGTCAAATATTTATGATTTAATTGTTTAGTTGTTTTTTAAACATTACATTCTTGTTACATTGCAAAGTTGCTTGCTTGCTTGTTGATATCTAACACAGCTTTGCCAACATTCTGCGAGATTTGGGAGATTTCAAAGTAAACTGGCTCTCATCTGACATTGGACACATTAAGGATGCCATCTCTGCCTTGCACCTTACCCAGCTAGTTAAAACCCAGACCAGAATTAACTATAGAACTGGATCAAGTACCTTACTGGATTGGGTTCTGTCTAGTTACCCAGAATGAATCACAAATGTCTCAGTACTCCCTGACACCCTAAGCGACCACTCCCCTATACTTTGTAGTTGGTCCAACAAGTTCAGCAAATCTCCACCTAAGGTTATTCTCAGTAGGGTCCTAACTCCAGGACACCTAAAATCACTCAGATCACACCTTCGAAGCCAGGATTGGTCACCACTGAACTCTACCAATGACAGTGACGAGGCACTCGATTTCTTCATTGACCGCTTTAATGCTGCATGTGATATTCACACCCCCCCTAAAAAGGCAGAAAGTTAAGGGGGTGTGCAACCTTTGGATAACACCTGAACTACTGGGACTTATGAAGACTAGGGACCACCTCTGGCACCAGGACAAAGCCACAGGTAAGCAAGCAGATATTCAGGCTTATAAAAAATCCAGAAATGTTTGCACCAGAGACATCCATTTTCCAAAAAATCAATACTTTAGGGAGGTACTTTCCAACTCATGGGGTGACAGTAAACATTTCTGGAGCAACATAAAGGAAGTCACTGGCAAAGACCTCAAGAGAGCACCCACAATGCTTAACACTGATGGAAGCCTGACTGTTGACCCAGTGGCCATAGCCAGTTTTTTTAACAATGCCTTTACAGACCTCAGTAGTGTCGTCCCCCCTGATTTTTTTTATGGTCTCTGCCTCTGCCACCCCCCCAGTCTGTGATGCTCAGCAGCAGGTCCCCCCATTTTTACTTCAAAGAGGTTACTAAGCATGAGGCTAGAAAGTATATATGCAAAGTACTTGGTAAAGCAAGATTCAGTGGGCACAATCTAGATTTCAAATTTCTTGCCCTCACCCTCGAGGAAACTCTTACACCTCTTACCAAGATTCTGAACCTTTCTCTAAGGCTTGGGCAATTCCCCCCAAAATGGAAACAGACCCTAGTAACCCCAGTGCACAAAGGTGGAGATAGGGCACAGCACACAAACTACAGGCCAATCTCCATTCTACCTCCTCTATCGAAAGCACTAGAGTGTATAATTGCAGATCAGCTGGTGGAATACCTGGACAAATACAAGATCCAATGTCCCCAGCAGCATGGCTTTTGTAAACATCATAGTACTACCACTGCACTGTTAGAATTCACTGGTTTCATACATAATGCATTCAACCAAGGGCATCTGGTAGGGGCTGCCTTTATCGGCCAGATGAAGGCCTTTGATACTGTGAACCACTCACTGCTAGTCGGGCAATTATTGCTCTCAGGGGTGTCGAATGATGCTGTCAGCTGGTTCAAAAGTTACTTAGAAGACCGTTCACAGCAGGTCAAGATTACCAATGTCCTCTCTGAAAGGAAGCCAGTTCATTCAGGAGTGCCTCAGGGATCTATACTGGGGCCCCTTCTCTTCAGTGTCTACTTGAATAACCTCCCACGAGCCTGTCATGAACAGATTCTGCTTTACACGGATGATGCCATGATCTACTCTAGTAACCCTGACCCTAAGAGCCTCCAGGATAACCTTCATCACAGTTACTCAGAAGTGGAAAAGTGGTTCAGCACTCAAAAACTCGTGCTAAACTGTAGAAAGACCAAAGTGATGCTTTTCAACAATGCCCATAAGAAACGCAAGTCCAGACCCTGTTTATCACAGACTGCATTAGCACCCCATTTGAACAGATCCACTCCTTCAAATATCTAGGGGGCACTGTTGATAGCTCACTCACCTACTCGCAACATATTGATAACATAGCTCGAGCTGTCAACATAAGGGGGATTGGCCTACTCCACGGGCACAAACATAGCCTCACTCCTGAGGCACTAAGAATAGCAATTTTCAGCTCTGTCATTACCATCATCAATTATGGGCTGGTTGTTTATGGCTCTGCCTCTGCTACATCCCTTCACAGGGTCACTGTTGCTCTTAACAAAGCATGCAGACTCCTTACTGGGGCTGCCCACCTCACATACACGTGTGACCTATATGCTCAGACTGGGTGGCTTCAATTATTCTCTGGATCCAGTATCAAACCTGCTTACTTGCCAAGAAGGCACATCTTGGTTTGTTACCACCTGGCGTCCAACCACTCCTTAGCCCTTGTCATAGTACCCAACATACTCGCAGCTTGGCAACTCAGGTCTTTACTGTTCCCAGATGCTGCACCACCTTAGGTCAGAGGTCTTTTGCTTACAGAGACCCCCTCTGGTTCACCTTCCTGAGTAGGGACATCTCTGCTGAGTCAAAACTCGGCCCTTTCAAACACAAACTCTGACAACATCTATTAGCAAACAGTATATGTGACTACCGCCCTTAGCAGCCTTCTGCTTATTTTATCATTGTACTTATACCTTTCGGCACTTTTAACTCTTGGCACTTAATTTTGATCCTACCCTCGAGCCTTTTCCCCATCACCCCTCACCCTTGCTTTTCTCTGCTCATGCATCTTCAAGTTCTTCCCTTGTTCCTCTTCACCTTCCCTCTTCCAACCTCCACCCATTCTCTTAACTCATGCCACCTCTTTTGCAACTTATTCACTTCCTTCTCCCTACATTTCTCTTCTTCTCTCTCTCCCACCCATATTACTCTCTCTCTCTCTTGGGTTTTCGACAAGGCCTGCTAGGCTGCCCCCTCTCTTAACTAAACACCACCTCTTCTCCTTATACTATTAATCTGTCTTCCTCCCCCTCACTTCACCAGCACTCCCCCTTCTCTCTGCACTCACCCCATTTCTCTCCTTCCACCTCCCCATCCTCTCATATCTCTATCCCTATTACCTCCTTTGCAACTCTGCTCTTTCCCTCTCTACCTCATTTACAACTCATCTCCTTCTCCTTCTTGTTTCTCCCATCCCCCACACTACACCCCATTACTTTCTCTCCTAGATTTTGGTAAGGCCTCCCAGGCTGCCCTTTCTTCTAGCCCACTCTACTGTTATATTGAGTAACATTCAGTGCTATTTTGATTGCTTTTGATGTATTAATTTTTTTAAGTATATTCTTGATATCTACTATTTACTTATCTATTGTTTATCTTGTTTTTTTTTTGTACTACTGACATGGAACCTTTGTAAATGAGTTGTATTGCTCAAAGGTGTTGTAATCCAAGACTCAATAAATAAAAATAAAATATTCAACATTCTTAGGTACTACAAACATGTTGTGTTAGGCGTGGGATGTACGTTTCATGACATATCTGTGTTCTGCTCAGGGCTCCTATCCATCTTTGTGTAACTTTACATAAGATCTTCATATATAAGGCTATGATTCTGGATGTACTTTATTCCTGATTGTATTTTATGTTTACATGGAAACTTTAATAACATTTTCAACCATAAAAAAGCAGACAATGGGAGTACCTACCTGGTTGTCGTGGCCTCTATATCATCCTCTGCCCACTACAGAGCAGAGCAGTGAATGATTTGAAACAGTATGTACCTATGAAATGTATATTTATTATGAATTGCAAATAGGGAGGGAAAAACAATGTTAGTCATGAGGGGTAATAGGCACCTCATGGCAGAGCAACTTTTACATCGTAAATAATTCACAATTCAAGAAAATAGCAATGCAAGCAGACATAAATGTAATATTTTTATATATTGTGATATATATATATATATATATATATATATATATAATATGCAGAGTTATCCCAGAGTGCCCCTGAAAATGATAGTCAAACTGTCCATATGGGTCAGAGTGTGTCCCGAATCCTGTACAACACCCCCTACCCAAACAGTCCTTGAAGAACACTGTTATTATGTTGAACAAAAAAAAAATAAAATAAGAGTTGCAACAGTCTGGGGTGATTTGCCCAAAATGTTCCCCAGAGCCTCCGGTGAGGTACAGTACCATATTTTTAGCATGAGTGAGGCCAGGTTTGGTATGTCCCTCCCTGCCTTCCAGTTGCACTGCTATGTAGTCTCACCCTGGTCCTCTATTCTTTGCTGTGGGAATACTCAGCCGGTCCTCTGCTCTCCTTCATCTTGTCATTGATTTTGCTACTCTCTTCTTGCAGGATGTAGGTTACAGGATCCTCCTTATTTATCGTCCCTCGGGGCATTAGGGGATTCCCTGCAGGAGGTTGTGGACTTCATCGCTGACAGGGTGTTGGAGTTGCCCAGATGGTTGATTCTGGGTGACTTCAACACCAGGGTTGATGATAAACTCTCCCATTTTGGGAAGGACTTCCTCCAGACAATGACATCACTGGGCCTCACTCAAGCTGTTGCTTCTGCGACCCACTGCCCCGGCCATGCCTTGGACCTAGTATCCTCACTTGGGCATGAGATCATGAATCTCAAGATTGATCTGGTCTCCTGGTTGGATCACTACACAGTAGAGTTCTTGTTCAGGGCCTCCCCTGTTAATCCCTCCCTTGTTGAGCTGATCTGCTACAGCCCTTTGAGGGGTTTGTCCCCAGAGGGACTGTTGGCTATAGTGGATTTTTCTGGTGTGAGTGCTGCTTGTTCAGCAGGGTTGGATGAGGCAGTGGCAGCATATAATAATGCTGTCAACAAAGCACTCAATGCCATCGCACCGATCCATATATGATCCAAGTCTTCTCACTTGAGATCCCCGTGGTTGATGGGGCTCTCAAGGAGATGAAGACCAGAGGTCAGAAGCTGGAGTGCTGCTGGAGGAGGACCGGATCCTTGGATAACAAACTGGCTTTGAGATTTCACTATGATGAATATTAAAGGGTAATCAACTGAAAGAAGGCAGAGTTTCTGTCCAGGGAGATTGCTGCAGGAAGGAAAAGACCAGCTCTGCTATTCTGGACTGTAGACAGGCTACTACATACAGCCTGTCTGCAGCTGAAAAGAGCAGTTTCAATCGTACAGTGTGAGGAATTTGCTCAGTTCTTTTCTGACAGGGTGTCCTCCACTAGAACCAGGATCTCTCCAGTGGGACAAGATCAGTCCCACAGTATAGAGCCTGGTATGTACAAAAACATTCCAGTTGTCTGGGATGAGTTTTGGCCAGTGGGGGTGGCAGAAGTCATTGAGGTAATCTCGAAGCTGCAACCCACTTTATGTGAACTGGATTCATGCATGACACATCTCTTAGTGGGATGTGCTGAGTCCATTGGTCCAGTGTTCACTGAGATTGTCCAGTATTTTCTCTTGGAGGGGCTTTTCCCCGACGCATTGAAGGAGGCATTGGTGAGGCCTCTACTGAAGAAACCATCTCTCGACCCTGACATCTTAAAGAATAATTGGCCTGTCTCCAATCTTCCATTCTTGGGGAAGGTAGCGGAAAAAGTGGTGGCTTTGCTGCTTGAGGCTCACCTGATGGCCTTTGACATCTATGAGTCACTGTAGTCTAGATTTAGGAGAAAGCATAGCACTGAAAAAGCATTAGTCAGGGCGCAAAATGATCTCTTTAGGGTGAGAGACAGAGAAGAATGGTCAATTCATGTTCTCCTGGATTTCTCTTCAGCATTTGACACCGTAGACCACATGGTGCTGCTTGATTGCCTTAGGGAGCTTTGAGGACTCACTGTCAAAGTCATCAGCTGGTTTGAGCCCTTTTTGACAGGCAGGATGCAACAGGTAGTGATGGGGAATTTCTACTCATGCTTCAAGCCCATGACCTGAGGAGTTTTTCAGGGCTTGATCTTGTCGCCCATGTTCTTTGCAGTGTACATGCTGCCCTTGGGTGACATCATTAGAAATTACAGTCTGGGTTTTCACTGCTATGGAGATGATACCCAGCTGTATATGTCCTTTGCCCCCAGAACATCTGATGCTGTAGAGATGCTAAATAAATGCCTATCTGAGATCCAGGACTGGATGTCCTCTAACTGGCTGAGGCTTAACCCAGACAAGACAGAGGTACTGGTGATATAGCATGGCCATCGGTGAGATGTGGTTGCTACCAGAACAAGAACAGGGCTGTTCCTGGGGTCCACCTCACTGGTGGCAACCATTAAGGTGCAAAATCTGAGCATCATCCTTGATGACAGTTTGACACATGATGATCAGGTGTCTTCCATCATCTGGAGTGTTTTTTACCACTTAAGGAATGTTGCCCAGATTAAATCCTTAATCCCACCCAATGACCTGCCCTCATTGGTGCATGCTTTTGTTACATCCAGAATTGATTACTGTAATGCTCTGTACTTTGGGGTTGGTAGAGCTAACCTCTGTTGACTGCAGCTGCTGCAGAACATGGCGGCCAGGTTCTTGACTGGCCTTTCAAGGTCTTCTCATATAACCCTGGTCTTGCCAGTGGCATAGCAAATTCCCACAGGGCCTGGGTGCAAAGGTATATTATAGGGCCCCCCACCCCCGTGCCCCCCATTACACACTGCACCCCATACTTTATCCTATATATAAACAGCTGCCAGTTACAAATTATTTCCATCTCACACTTGGAATAGATAGAGCACAGTATTTTTTTTTTTATTTTTATTTTAGCTTTTGTTGACCGGGTAAGTGCACTAGACAATTTCTGACTATTTTCAGGCACAACCCGGGGGAGGAGGGATACAGATGAATGTCAACTGACCTTGAACCAGATTAAGCTGTTGGTGGTATTTTTAGTGACTAGAAAAGATGCTACTATGAAATGAGTTTCTGATAGCTTACACAGTTATCATTTTAGGACTACAATATTCCATTTTTATTATGGCAATGTATTGGACCCTTTTGTATATAGTTTGGATATGTTGGAAGTATTCTACTGTGTTGTGTCATACTTGAAAATGTAATAAAAACAGTATAAAAAAAAAAAGATTTTCTGTCCTAGTGTCCTCTTTGCACTCACTCACTCACACAATAGGACCACCAGACCACAGAACTGTGCTCTCTCAAGCCAGTGGTAGGGAGCAAGATGACACCAGGAAAGCGCCTTCTGTTGCGTTCACTGCAGTGCAACTACTACACACACAATTATGTCCTTCATACTTGTTTTTTTAAAAGTAGTTCCTACATTCAACCAAAGCACTTTATTATACAGTATGCAGGCCAGCAAACATAAACCGAGTTAAAACTTGTATTCAGTCATGTTTTAAAGTATAGTGCAAAGGTTCATGTAGCAAATAAAAAAAAAAACAATTGACAAAAACACTGGCTGTAATTCATTAGGCCAATATCCCACTGAAATCCATTCAGCAAATGATTAGGGTAAGATTATGCACAAACAGTAAAGCTTGTCATAATCTTAGGTGAAAGAGTCTAACATGTTTCAAAATAAGAAAAACAGCAGGACAAGAGGACACAGCATGCGATTAGAGGGGCCGATTAAGGGGTAATGTGAGGAAGTTCTTTGTCACAGAAAGGGTGGTGGATGCATGGAACGGCCTACCTCAGGAAGTGGTGGATATGAATACAGTGCAGAGCTTAAAACAGACATGGGATAGGCATAAGGGAGCAATGCAGATGAGTATGAATAGATAGTCCATTGACAGAGCTAAGGCCTATGGCACATTCATAAGGTAGAAAAAGAAATGGGCAGATTGGATGGGCCTTGCAGTCCTTATCTGCCATCAACTTCTATGTTATGTTTCTATGCTTCTGTGTTTTATGAAACAAGAAATAATCTTCAGTCAAAGGCTTTTTTACATTTTGCAAAAATTAACGATATGCAATTGTGATAAAAGTATGCCAGAAAGGGACAAACTAAGTTGTGATCCTGTTCAAAATGGATTTAATTCCCTCTGTGTGTTGTATTATCACAAGAAGCTAGCCCAAGGCTAAGGAAGATAACATTTAACCATTGTAACTATAAGCTGCCCTTAGCTGTTTGCCTGTGCACACATACACACAGCCGCCTGCCCTTAGTACCCTTAATCTTTGTCCCAAGGTAGGTAGCAGGTTAGGTTACATTACTCTTGACTGTCTCTGTGAGAATTTCTGTTTTTAGGACACACTGAACTCCAGCACATTCATTCATATTTTTTTTTTGTGGGGGGTTGTGTGTATTCTTTTATTTAATCTTTTGTAACCAGGAAGGCACATCACAGAGTTAAAGAAAACACTTGTTTCCAGGCATGTCCTGTAGGTCAAAACAAAAAAGTGAAGATTTGGGGGTGGATTTATTCAGTAATAACATGTTACAGAGCAAATCATGATGCAGATCATAATGGAAAAGAGAAACAAAAAGCAGATAAAAAAATACAAAGCACATTACCAGAAGTCCTCAGCCTCAGCTGGAGAACTGTGTCCAGTTGTGGAGACCACAGACATCTCTGGAAGGACATTGACAAAACAGAGGCAGTCCAGAGAAGGGCAACAAAGCTAGTACATGGATTGCACCAGAAGAAGCCCTACGAGGAAATACTTAAGGACCTTATATCTGTTCACTGGAGGAAAGAAGGGAGATGGGAAATATGTTATAGAGACATTCAAGTATGTTAAGTGACTAAACAGGGTACAGGTGGAAAGCACATTTCAGAGAAAACTCTGCACGAAAACAAGCTGGGGTATGGTATGAGGCTGAATGTTGGAAGGCTCGGGGTAATGCTAAAGAAGTATTTTTTTCACTGAAAGGGTGGGGGAGCAGTGGAACAGCCTTCCATCAGAAGTTGTGGGTGTGAAAACAATATGGGGGTTCAAGAGTGCATGGGATAGACATACAGGGTACCCTGGAGTTGTGCAGAACAGGAGATCCACAGATCAAATAGGATCTGGGGCTGCATCAGTGGGTAGGGAAATGAACAGACTACATGGGCCCACCATATGGTCCTTATCTGCCGACAGATTCTATGCTTCTATGTTTCATGTGCCACTGCCACATGGAAGGTTGCGAGATATTGGATAAGATTATACAGACTGGATGGAACAGAGATTCTAGAACCAGTGGTTCATAAATCACCGCAAAGAGGCTGGCTGCCTGTTTCTGAGTAAGCACGACCATCAAGCTGTGTCGCAACACACCTTGCCAAACTGTCATTCATAATAACCATCAGCAAAGCTATAGTAGTTTGCTAAACAAACCAAAAAAGATGTAAGGAGGAAACTGTCCTGCAAATTTGGGTAACAAGTGTAGTTATGGGTATAGAGATCAGTTTCTATAGGGTATTAAAACTGGCTTGGCAGACTACTGCAGCAGCAGTAGCTTGGTGAGAGATTTTTTCCCCCAGGTGTGTTCTTGATCAAGCCATTAACCAAACCTCTTCATTGCAGTGTGACTTAAGTTAAAAACACATTTTCATTGAGGTTCGGCAGTCTAAGTACACCCTTGCCTGCAGACAAAAAATTGAAAATCCCTAAACCCGCACTGTGACAAACCAAGCTACTGGTGGTGTGTGGCAGTCTGCCAAGTCAGCCATAGCCAATTACCCTAAAGAAACTGATTTCTATAAACCCACAACAACTACACTCAGGCCCCTTGAGAGGAATTCTGGGCCCCTGGGAAAAGTTAAGACTCTGTGGCCCCGGCCCTTATGTAGCTGCATACAGTAGCATGCTGGATGGCTTGGGGTCCTCTCTTTGGTGCTGGACCCCGGGAACAATTATCCCCAGCTCTCCAACCCATTCCCTCTCAAAGACCCTGACTGCATGTGTTCCATATTTGATGGGCAGTTTCCTCCATACCTCTTTTTTTTTTTTTTAATCAACCTTGTCATTAACCTACTATAACTGGAGTACTCACTCTCCCTCTCTCTCTCCTCAAGTGGTTATTGCGAACCCTGTCACATGGTTCTAGAATCTCAATTCATATCTCTGTTTCAGACTCTGTATAATCATTCTTCTTGTACCCTACCATGTGGCACAATAATGACATTAAGTTCTGCAACTGGATAATGCTCTTTGTATTTTTTTGTCTTCATTTTTTTTCTTTCTCTTGACTCGTTGTGTTTTCCATTATCTGCTGCGATACTAGATTTGCCTTGCTCTTCTCTCTAGCTCTGTAGAAACATATATTACTGATCTCTTCCACCCACAGCTGTGATAACCCCCTTCAAGAATTATTCACCAACTTTTTAGAGTCAGTAAGACACACACACCATCAGTGGAAACTGAAAAAAAAAAGTGATTTTTTTTTAACTTGACTATGTGTGTTGTGTCTTGGCTTCAGCCTTCCTGGTAGACAAGAGATAAAACATTATAACTTGCAGACACAGTGACGGTCACAGAAGACCCCCCAGGGCCAGCAAGCCCCAAAATAAAATATGAATGAAAAATGAATCAGAATGTCATGTGCTGCTGGCTGGATTTGGAACGAGTCAGAGTCCTGTCCACCAGTCTGGACTTGGGAGGCAAGCAACAACAAGTCTAGGCACTCTCACTGACACATCTCATCAGCTCAGCTAGGAGGATCCAACCTGTTCCCATCATCAGTGTCATCAGACAGAGACAATAGACTGTCATGTAAAAGAGGTCAGGTCAGGAATCCTCCCGGCAGTGCCCATAAAAAACTATCCAATTCTTGTCAATACCTAGCTGGTAGCGCTTGGACCCTCCCTTCTCTATCTTCTCTGACTATCTCTCTCTCTAGTCAGACTCGGACATGGTGGTTGTCAGGTCAGCCTCGGACACACATCTTCTACTGTCCTCCTCCATTCTCAGCTGTCTCCTGTCCACCACGCCGCCACCCAGTGCACACTTACACAGAGATTGACGATCCGATTAACTGAGAGTCATAAAGGCTCTCCCACCATGGAAGTTCACTTCTCCAACTACCTAGAAGACTACTGGTCTAAGAAAAATGATTTTCCGTTGTCTCCTAAAACGTGCCCCACCACAACAACCACACATGACTACCAACACAGAAGGTGTGATTTTCTTAAGGCAGGCACACTTCGTCCAACGTCTTGCACCACATGACTGTATGTCTGCTCACTGAGAGTCATGTGGTACAAGTACAGTACTCTACTGTTACTAGAGCCCCTAGCAACCAGCAGCACAGCAGCACACAGGCATGGTTCTACCACCCACCCCTCGCTGAGATGAACTGGAGCATTAAAAAGAAAAAAAAGCTGCCAACTGCAAGTAGGTGGCATTTTAAAGGTGGAAGTGAAAAAACATCTATTTAGTCTATTGCATAGAGGGCCCCTAAACCCTCTTGGGCCCAGGTGCAACTGCACCCCCTGTACCATTCTAGCTATGCCCCAGAGGCTTGTGCGAACTGCACTAGCTGCATGTCAGGTGGAGGATTGCCTTCAAGGTGGGCTTACTCACCTAAAAGCCCCTATACAGCTTAGGCCCTGGCTATCTGACTGACCTCCTGACACCTGTCCTCCCAGTGTGCTCACTCTGTTCCTCCACAGAGGACCTCCTGATGATTCCAAGGGCGTAGCTTAAAACAGCAGGAGATTGTGCCTTTGAGGTTTCGGGGACCCATCCTTTGTAACTCCTTACAATGATCTCTAAGGGAGGCTTCTTCTGTGGAGACTTTCAAGTGGGCCTTACGACAAACCTGTTTAAGCAGGTATTTGACATCCACTGAATTTTAAGGGGCTTTAGAGTTTTATGATTTATTATGTGTTTTAAAGTTGATTGACTCTGATTTTAAACTGTTGTAAACTGTTGCACCTCTTTGCAAAGTGCCCAGAGCCTCCAGGATTGGGCACTCAAGAAATAAATTTTTACTTACTTCTCCGTTATCTGGTGGCTGCCTCATAGAGAGAGAACACTGGCCCTGAATGCAGGCTGGGGTGAATCCATCTTCCAAATTCCCTCTTGGGTTATTGACATGTGTGAGACTGTCCTGTCACTAGTCAATACATCTACCTAATCATGACTTGTTTTGGATTTGGGGATAAGAGGTACACACAGATAATATCTAGGGAAGTGAAAATGGAAGTTGTGCTCCACCACTGCAGTTCAATCATTAGGATAAAGGTGCCACACACCAAAACCAACCTGAGGACATCTCAGCCTCACCTCTTGAGAAGGCACTCACAGTTTTCTAATGTAATTGCTAATTTAGCCAATCCACAAGCGTGTGATGTGCATTTATAGTATCTGGCATCCAAACAAATAGAAGTAGAAAATAAATAAGTGTCCTAGCTTGGATTTGAAATTCCGCTGTACTACCAGCTGTGCTACCAGAGCAACTGGAATCCTGGGATTCCTAGAGACATCAATTCTTTATCTTTCTCTGTAATATATTTTTTATTGTTTTTTTAAACACATACACAGACAGGAAATGTTAAAAGAAAGAGGAAAAGATAGATAAGAATTATTAAGGAAATTTTATATTATTTTAAACTTTGGTAACTGGATAAGGCACATTGAGTCAGGACTCATTTCTAGGTGCGACCTAGGGGATTGGGTAAACAGGAAACATATACAAAAGAAAACGTGACATGAGAATAGGTACAACAAAATACAGCCAGTTTCAGAGCTCACAGTGCAGTTATACAAACACACTAGAATATTAACATTAGTATGAGCATCTAAATAAAACACCTGAACGCAGTCAAATCAGAACTAAGTTTGGGAAGTAGTTAAGGGCAGGAGCAAGAAGCAGTAGGAGCACGTCTGAGTAGGTGCTTGAATGCTGGGAGCGAGGTGGCTTGCTGGAAGGTAGATAAACATTGGTTCCAGAGGGATGGTAGATGGAAGGAGAAGGCAGACTGACCAGACATAGAGTGAGCGTGGGGGAGAAGGATCGAGACATCCTGGAGCAGAGTGGGTAGGAGGAGAGACTGGCTACAGATAAGAGGTACTGGCTGGGGATAAGAGGGAGGAGAGGTAGGAGGGGTGATGTCCAAACCAGAATCTGAAAATAAAGGCTAAGGAGTGGGTCTGACAATAGTGGGAGAGGGGAGGAATAGATACAGAAGAGTAGAGGGAACAATGGTGGGTGCGGAATGGGGAGTTTGTGGCAAAGTGGCAAAAGGCATTTACTGTAGGGGGGTGCCTAGTTTGACGAGGGAAGAGGCGGGAGCAGGGCCATAGATGATGTGTGCATAATCGATCATGGGGAGGACTGTTTTAGTAACCAGATCTCGACGCATGGAAGGAGAGAGGCAGTATTTGTTATGGCACATTAGTCCTAGTTTTAGGCGGAGTTTGGAGTGCAAGGTGTCTGTATGGATTGAGAAATCAAGCTTGTTATCTAGCCAGACCCCAAAGTATCTGAAGGCTGAGACAACTTCAAAGGGGGGGGGAACCATCTGACATAATCCAACATGTGTCAGGTTCATACAGTAATACACATTGAAAATGAATCAGGCTTCAGTTAGGTTGAGGTACAGTAAGGCTTCAGGCAATATCAATGAGGGTTAAATTAAAGAGTGATCTGATGAAAAGGAATCATGTCACCCTGCTTAAAGGTACAAAATCTGTATCTATTTTCATTTGGTGGAGAACCCATCTACGCCACATCTTGCCAAAATTTTAATACTATTAAGGTACAGGTAAATTTTTCTAAGTTATAAAGTTCCACAATCCATTTTCTCCACCTCCCCCACCGCCATGGATATGAGCTGGGTCAGCTATAATCAGGAAATGGGTAGAGTACAGATCTTAGTTTACAGGGTAAAAAAAGGGTCTAGAACCTCTCAGGATAAGCAAAACTTCAGGCCCAGATGGCCTGCAACCACGGGTACTTAGGGATTTGGCCTCGGAATTAGTTTGCACCTTTGACCCATCTACTTAACAAATCACAAAGCCCCCAAGTGGTGCCAGTGACTTGGAGATCCACTGACATAATACCACTCCATGGGGGAGGTGGGATGGATAAAAGAAACTATAGGTTCTTAGTGATACTTCCATTGTAGGTAAGCAGATGGAAACTATAGTGAAGGAAAGCTTGGTGGCCTACTTAGAGCACAACAGACTACAGGACAATGGGCAGCATGAGTTTGCACCAGAAAAGTCATTCCAGACCAACCTGACGCTCTTTTTTTTTTGATTTTGTAATCAAAGTAACGGACAGAGAACAGGTGGAAGATCTGCTTTACTTTGACTTCAGCAAGGCTTTTGATTCAGTGCTGCACAGGAGACTGCTGAAGTAGATGGATGACTGGAGTAGAACAGGGTTTAATGAGATAGGTAAGAAACTGGCTTGGGTGGAGGCAACAGAGGTTAGTGCTGAATGGGGCTGAATCAGGGGACAGGGAGATCATGAGCAGGGTGACACAGTGATCATTCTTGGGACCTGTTCTATTTCATATGTTCATAAGAGACACGGGAGGTATTTAGGGAAAGATGGGTCTCTTTGCTGATGACACAAGCTATGTGGCAGGGTAGATCATGTGGAAGAGTTCTGGGAGCTCCATAAGGAGCTAGAAGAACTAGAGAGTTGGTTAAGGTCTGGCAGTTGAGATTCAGTGCCAAGAAGTGCAAAGTAAGGCTCTTAGCAAAACACAATCCTTGTACAGAATACCAGATGGTAGGGGTTAGACTGGCTACTTCAACAGAGGAGAGGGTCTGGAGTTCATAACCAGTAACACCTACAAGCAAATAAGTCAATGCAACAAAGCATATGTAACCCCCCCCTGCAAATGGGGGTTCCCAAAAGTCTTCCAGGAACTTGCCTGAATGCTTCAAGTCTGGGGGGTGTTCGGCGTCTGAGCTGTTTAAATGTGGTTCCAAGTGAGTGCTATTTGAGCCTCCACGTACTGTGTCTTTAAGAGCTGTCTGCTTGCAGACTTAATTACTGTAGTTTGTGTGAGGGGACTGTGTATTTAATGCTCAAATCCCACCCAAGCTGCTGTCAATTCGCTCTATCTCTGCCGTTGCTACATGTGCAGAGGGAGCCTTGTTGAAAGATATAACTGTTTGTCAGAAATCTTTTAGAGTGACTTAAGAAAATGTAGTTTGTCTAACCTGTCTTCATTTCAGCATGAACTGTTTCGGTGTAGCTTTTTTCATTTTGGTCCTGATTACCCAACTTGGACCAATCAGGATGATAGGGAGACCCTAAAATGTAGCCTGTGGACGAATCGGAACTTGGACTCTCAATTTTGAGCCAGCCACAAGGGGATTGTATGGGCAGTGACTCTGGGAAATGTAGCTTTGACCTTGGCGCCTTTTTCTACCAACAGAGGGAGTCTTATTGTGAGTGACAGCTGAATCAGCCAACAGAATAGTGTGGAGCTAAAGGAAATGCCCTGCTCTGTGACTGGAAAGATCAGAACAGTTGTGGCAGTGAAGAGAGAAGGAGCAGTGTGCTTCTGCGGTGTATAGTTTCGCGTGGGAAGTGCATGTGAGGCCCTGAGTTTCTGTCTGCAGCCTTTGTGAGTGCCAGTTTGGATTGAATCTGAGTTGTGAGGAGAAAGAAGCACTAGAAGTGTGGAAACCAGGCTCACCCTGTAGAAGACTGAAGAAATTGCTGAATCATGCTCGGTCTGTCAGGAACTGAAGCTGCTGTGTGTGCTCCCGGGTATTTTGCAGTAATTGCGATCGGGATCGAGGGGCAGCCTGCCTGGTATACTACTTTCCTTTTACATATGAATGTGCGTAGTGCTTGTGGGGAATCGTTATTTCCAATCCCCTGTGCTGTGTGCTGTGTGTTGAAGCCGGAAGCAAACCCCAGCTTGTCTCGGACTAAATCCAGTTGCTATCAACTGCAGTGGGGTCCAGTCACAAGGACCTTGTCTGCATGCCCTGTTGTTCTGGCAATCCAGAAGAACCTCCACCATCTGGTCTTCAGCTTGGGTATTGTGAGTACAAATCAGGGTATTTCCCTGTAGTCTGTTTTCAATCACAAGTGTGTCATCTAATTCTTGTTGTTTCACTGCTTCATGGACTGAGCCATCCGGCTCCAGATTACAATTGGGTATTGTGCATATATTTTCTTCTACAGGGCCCTATCCATCTGCACCTGCCGGCCAACCCCGGGCAACGGACCTGGCTAGCCACCCCCCCCCCAACCTGGGTAGCCAGGGTGTGACTTTTCAGCCCCTGTATGTGTGCACAGTACTGTGATTTAATGCCACCAATTAACCTGATTTCCCCCTCCCATGTTACTGCCCCCTAAATAAATCAAATTTGTTGTTGTTATACTATATACTGTCTGTGGTGTTGGTACTTACGGAAACAGTATAGTGTTTTGCTGTGTATGTTGTTTAACCTTATTTTACAGGGGGTCCTCAGAGACATGCTGCAGAATCAGTCTCAAGGGTAAGTGGTATCTATATGAGTGAACAGTGTGTATCCGTGGGGTATTGGGGCTGTAACTCTAGTGTACTGTGTGAGCCACTAGAGGGAATAAATCAGATCTCAGTGTCCCAGAGGGCTGTGACCAAGCTAGTCTAACCACTACAAATCCTGACCTTTGGGTGGAGACACCCGCCATAGGACCTAGGCCCCTCAACCTGTCCATAGTCAAACAGGCAGGGGTAGTAGCCCTTGGGATAGTGCCACCTAGGGGTTACACATACAGCAAGGTATCAAGGATGCTGGGGTGTATAGGGAGGGGTTTTGACAGTAGGAGAAGTGAAGTGGTTCTGCCACTGTACAGATCGCTGGTGAGGCCACAACTGGAGTACTGTGCCCAGTTTTGGAGTCTTCAGCTGATGAAAGACACTGACAGACTAGAGTCAGAGTAACAAAGAGTTACCAAGATGATCCAGGACCAGCAGAGCAGACCCTATGAGGATGGGCAGGAAGCTCTAAATATGTACTAACTGGAGGCCATACGGGAGAGGGGGGACATAATTGAAACATACATGTTTCTCTGTAGTATAAACAAACTGAATAGCAATGATCTATTTGTAAGAAATAGGGAGGCAGTCACTAGGGGACATAACTGGACGTTGGTGGGGCAAATTCAAGAGAAATGCGAGGACATTCTGCTTCAGTGAGATGGTAGTGGAAAATAGACTGCTGGCAGAAGTGGTGGGGGTAGCTACCCTTAACAGTTTAAACGTGGTTGGGACAGGACAAGGGAACTCATAGTCCCCAAGGGGAGGGCAACATGGGTTTGAGGGGTGGGTAAGGAGGGTAATAACCCAGCAGTACAGGAGGATGGTGGGGAGTGGTAATACAGTAAGAGCCAACTCGATGGATCTTCGATCTCCTTCTGCTGTCAAATTCTGTGTTTCTATGGAATAAGTACAGAATGATGAGAAATATTTAAAATACATAATGAAATATCACATAATGGGATAAACCAGCCTAGTAGTGCAGTCGTAGTGCTACTGCTCATTACACCGGTGACTTGGATTCGGCAATGGATCCAGGGGCCAGTGGGGAGATGGAAGGATTTTGTGTCCCAAGGACAACTCTTCATCCTTGGCAAGGCAAGACTCTGTGTTCTGTCCTTTGACTGCCTCCTAATGGAGGACAGGTGGTGGTACAGTGGGAGCACACAGATGGGGAAAAGAGCAGCTGATAGACACCAGGGCATACACATGTGCCTTTGCACAAATGTGTGTGTAGCACTGCATGCCAGCAGCCTTGTGGCAAAAACTAGGAGATGGAGGGAAAAGCCCTGGTCTGTCTAGCACTGGCACCCCCTGCAGCCTTACACTCAACTGACATGGCAGGCCATCAACTACTATCATGGTCCTGGACAAGTAAGTCCAAGAGAAAATCGGTGATGGGGCTGCCGGGAGTCCCCAGCCAGAGGATGAAAAAAAAACAAGAGCTTGATGAAAAAAGACAATGAGATGCTGCTACAAACCTATTAAGATTATAATACATTGCCATCCACCAGGATCAAGCGCTCTGTGTGAGATTTCAGTTAACCATATGACAAACTGGAGTAATTACCCTCTGGACTACGTGGAGTTCCCACAGAATCCAACAAACTATTCCAGCAGAAACTGTGCTACTGTGCTTGGTCCTGGCAGATGGCACTGTCAATAGCTAAAATAAATTGAAACAGAAATATAGAATCTGATGGCAGATAAGGACCACTTGGTCCATCCAGTCTGCCCATTTCTCCCTATCTACACTATTACATCAGACTGTGCCCGATCTACAGCTCCTTCTCCTTCCCCCCTTTCTTTACACCATGATTCCTGTGTGCTTATCCCAAGCATTCTTGAACCCCACCACTGTTTTTGCCCCCATCACCTCCACTGGAAGGCTGTTCCAGGAATCCGCCACTCTTTCTGTGAAGAAGTACTTCATCACCTCTCTCCTGAATTTATCCCCCTCCAGCTTCATAGCATGTCCCCTTGTTCTTGAGCACATTTTCTTCTGAAAACTACTCTCTTTCTGTACCTTATTTACCCCCTGAGGTATTTAAAGGTCTCAATCATATCTCCCCTCTCCCTCCTCTCTTCCAGGGTGTACATACTGAGGTCCTTTAGTCTCTCCTCATAGGGCTTTTTATGCAGACCCGCACCATTTTAGTTGCCCTCCTCTGGACCACCTCCACTCTGTCTATGTCCTTCCAGAACTGTGGTCTCCTGAACTGGACACAATACTCTAGGTGGGGTCTTAACAGCAATCTATACAGAGGCAACACCACTTCCATCTTTCTGATGGTGATACCTCTCCTTATGCACCCCAGCATCCCACTTGCCCTCCTACTTCCTTGCTGCACTGCCTGGCCACCATTAGGTCATCTGACATGATTACCCCCAGGAACCTGATTTTCAAAACCCTTCAGAATGCCGCAAGCCCCTGGTTCACCGAACATATGGTGCAGGCAGCTTGAGGCATTCTTTTGGCATCAATTGGGATTTTCAGTCCCGTGCATTAAATGTCACAAGTTACACTAGCAGCTCCCTGGTCTAATTTGTGCCATTTGGGGGACCCTGTTTATGGGACTTGCACCAAATATTTGGTGCAAGCTGCCATAAAGTGTGGAAACTGTCACAACTGCACCCAGTGTACTAAAATTGGGTGCAGTTGCGTCAAAGGAGTTTCGTGCAGTTGCGCCAAACAAAATGGCTAACACATGGCTTGATGCAAACTCTGCGTCAACCTTTGAAAATCGGGCCCCAGGTCTGTTTCCTGCTTGGTGGTCATCAGTATCACTATACCCATTTTATACTCTGCCCCTGGGTTTCTGTGCCCTAAGTACATTATTTTGCACTTTTTTGCATTGCAACTCAGCTGCCATATCCCTGACCACTCCTCTAGTCTTCTCAGGTCTCTGCTCATCCTTTCCACCTCCCTTGGAGTGTCCACCCTAAAGAGGAAGATCTTCCCTTCTAGCTCCTCTGCAAAGTCACTTATAAATTGTTATAAATACAGTGGTTTAAAGTCTTTTATTTTAGTATAAACTGTTTTCTTTAAAGTGGTGCATGACTTGATTGTGTTTCGATTCTTTTACCTGATATACCCTACATGGGGGAGTCTTTCTGCCACAAGATCTTAATAACAAGCGAATAAGCAACTGGAATAAAATAAAGTGTGTTATGGGAAGGCCAAACATGGAATGACTGAGTACAATACAGACTTATGGTGGGATTTTCCAAAGAGTTGAACACGGAGGCAAATACATGCTGCACCTGCGTCCACCCACTTGCATCCAGTCAGCTGTTACTCTATTTTCAAAAGTTGTGTCTGTTTATGCCAGAAAGTCATGATTTGTGGCAGAAAATGGATGCAATTCTGAGTTGCATCCAGTTTGGACACAACTGTATCTTTCTGGATGCAAAATATGGATGCTGTTAGGCTATCTCATAGATGGTCAAACGGATTTTGATCTAGTTCTGCTTTGGAAATAGCAGCGGACATGTCTTGGGCAGATCCTTTTGAAAATCCTGCTCTAAATATCTATGCTGGCAATATGGAGCTGCAACTTCAGCTTGCAGACTGACTTCTCTACTTGTAAACTTCCAGTCCTGGCCAAAAAAAGTAAACTGATGGTACTTGGTATTCACCATGTTTGATAAATACGAAGCTGCACGGGTTGAGATATGAAAGAGGAAGCCTTTGAAAACTTTATAGACTCAGTGATGCTTGTTAACTCCTGAAAGCTTCATTTCTACCAACTGGGCTTCAGTTCACTGTCCATACTTTAGCAATTGCTGGAAGTAGCTCAATTCACCAAACTTCTTTCAAGATAGGCTCCTCCTACTAGGTGTAGTGTTGTCTGGCTCTGCCCTATCTAACATCAGAATTTTCTTTCACCCAGAAAGGACAGATCTCCTCTTTTGCAGCTTCTGCAGCGAGAGGAATTTCAGTTTTCAAGCACTAATTTCTTGGTGAAACAAAATTACTTGTTCAATCTTTTTAATTTATCATCATGCGCTCTGTCATCTAGTTACTGCTCTTCATTGATTAGAGTCATGGAACACAAAAATAGCCAGGTTTTAAAAGGTGCATAACCTGCTGAACTAAAATGATTGTTACAGACATCCATAACACATGCCTATACTGCCTGGAGGCTGATCACAACATCAGGCAGTGTGGGCATTGTCATGCCACGCACCAAATGTCACTCAAGGACTGAAGGGAACATCTCCTCCTCAGTAGGCCTTCAAAGCCACAGTGGCTGTGGAGTCAGCAGCCCAGATGGCAGCAGTGGAAGAGGAGGCAGTGGTAGTGTCAGCAGGGCCTTCAGCAGACACAGCCCTTGTAGGGTAGGCCTCAGACACTCCATTTGTGGATTGCCCTGTGTTCAAGGATAGGTACCTGGCTCTTCATGTGTTTAATGAAATCCCCCTTATTTATATCAGCATAAAAAGTGCCACTGTTGGTCATGGGAGAGGGAGCATTCCTGCTTTTCCTGATCACTCAAATCACCCAACCAGTCGACCTTGGTTGAGCTTCCAGTGGTCAAGGGAACTGCTGATGTTTCCATGGTGCCCCGATGGAACAGTGGACACAGACAAGCTGGTTGAGATTTTTCTTGACCCTATCAACCTGTAGTCACAGACGGACAAAGTTTTGTCACTCTCCAAGACCCATTTTACTTAGGCCCGCCCCGTCTAGGTAGGGGGTTCACACCATGACCCCAGTTGAACAGAGCCTAGTGGGTCCACCACCCCATAGTCCAACAGATGGTGCCTTCCATGGTTCCTCCCATGGTGGTTACGCTACCTCGGCAGGTGGTCTACATGGCACTGCTGATGAACCCTTGTCGACCTCGGGAAGGTCAACAATCAAGGTTAAGATCAAGTTCCCAGTTGATGTCCTATACTCGATCTCCATCCCCCTCTGGTTGACACTGCTACTGACACCATTTGAGCTTGACATCGTCTTCAGAAGACCGTCATGGCATAGTCTGAGGAAGAAGTACAAGGACTTCTGGCAGCAGTGAGCCCTTATGGGACATGGGCAGGATAGGTTTATGCTTCCTGCCCCTTCAGACCCCTCTATGATGCTGATGCCCTCCAGATTTTGCTGGGGTACCAGCTACCCATGGTTCCTCCTGCTCAGTCAACTGTGGTGAGTCACCATACCTGCAGCCATGAGAGGGGCCCCATAAGGATTCTCGGACTGAATTTGGGTTGCCTGGCCTCCTACCAGTGGTGGTTACCCTGAATTGCAGGGTGGTCCACACCATGGAAAAGCAGCCTGGCCCTTATTTGGAGACTGAGGCATTGATTCAAAGGGGAGTCCTTCTATGGCATCCTCCACCCATGATCGTGGGGACCTTAGCTCATTGGATGGTCAATCTCCTCAAGATGAGTCTACCACAGTTGCCGACATTCTGCAGCATGTGACCGCTACTCTGAGCACCCCCTTGAAGGAGATCCAGAAGTGTGAGAACTACCACCTAACAGACATCCTAGGGTAGGATGACTCCACAGGGATGGCCTTTCCAGTGGCTGAGGTGGTGCCTGATCTTGCACTTGGGGTTAAGCAGTGCCCTATGTCCTGCTCGGCACCCCTAGCTATATGGACTGCAGGTACATGGTGCCTATGGGGGGGGTTATCCTGGGTTCTTGGAGCACCCATCACCTGAGGGCATGTTTCAGATGCTGATGTTAGGAAATTGAAGGTCCATGGGGATGCAAATAAGCTTCTGGATATGGAGTCCAAAAAGTAGGACTTCATGGCCCATAAGGTCTCCGCAGCGGCTACATTAGGCCTATGTCAGACAGCTATGCAGTCATGATGGCATGTTTTGGTCATGCGCCTTTTGGCAAGCTCACTGACATGCTCCCTCTGCTCCTGGCAAACAGACACACAGAAGCTAGGGCCCTTAGGGGAATCATTACAGCAGAAAAGTTACCAGATAAAAAGATGGCTGCCAGGCTGGGAGGGCTATCTGTTAGAGATAACATAGAAACATAGAAATTTTCAGCAGATAAGGACCGCCTGTCCCATCTAGTCTGCCCGTAATCCCTTGTACTGGATTACTGCTTCTGACCTACCTGCTGCTGTTCTACTTTGAGCTCCAACAATCTTTTTTTAAATGATTTGAGAAATGAACTATCTTGAAAATCCAATCTCATGGTTCTTAGCATATAGGTATTTTAATATTTAACCTCTAACGCTATTGTTACATGCTCAGCCATGTTTTAATTCACTTAGGTATAATGCCGGGTTGAAAGTGATATGGTAGATAGTGAGTAGTGTTCAGTGGAGTGGAGCATTAGTAAGGGTTTAGCAGCAAGTTAGAGGAAGTACAGGTTTTATTGTTGTCTAGTTTGCATGGTGTCATAGGAGCAACATTGTTTACCATTCCCTTTCTGGACTGAAAGCTTGTTTAATGATCTGGTTGCCGGTTTTACAACAGTGGGATGGCTGAGTAGGTTAATCAAGTGAAGTGAGTGGAGTGGGGTTATCTTCACACGATAGGCATTTGCCTGATTCAGCTCATTCTTGAATACTAGAAAATTACACACTGGAATTTATGTGCCAACTACTGTGTGGCAGACAGTAATCTCCTGCCTAATTGGATTTATTAGTTGAGACCTTTTCTGCAGCTGCTGACTGTCCTGTATTACTGGCTGTGTTCTGAGTTTCCTGGATCTAGCATTTGGTGAGGCATAAAGAGGACCACTGATTCATCAGAGGCCATACTGTGACACTCTTGTGTATATACATTTCTTGACTGAAGCTGCATTGAGAGATCGACTCAACGTTTTTGCATTTGCTTGACTTTTTCTCTCCCTCTGGTAAAAGCAGAGGTTAATTACCGCACTCAAGAACTGCTTTACTCCTTATTTAAAGATCAAACTATTTACATAATCAGTGGACTTTTTGCCACCTGTATATTTTCTGGGGCATTATAGAGACTACTGTGGATTCTCCTAAGCTTTATAGTTTGTTGTTTCATTAGCTTGCTGTTTTTTTTTGGGGGTGGGTTGGTATGGTAGATTGAGGTTAGGAGGTTGTGGGAATGACTGCTTAGTAATTTATTGTTAATTATTGGTAAGTGTTGTAGTGGCTGTTAGTGGGTAGGGTGCTTAGTGTGTGTCAGAGATCTGTTTTCTGGGTTTGTGGTCTTAGGGGTTTGTTTTTAGTCTGGGGGAAGGTAGGCTGCATATGGTAGCATCATGTGTGTATGTAACCTGGGGCCTTTCAGCATAGCTACTCCTTCACCCAGTTGCTAGACCTCTTCCATTTTGGTGCCCCCCCCCCCCCGGTCAGCAGTGGCACACAGGTGCTGCAGGGAGGTGAGCATTGTGAGGCAGGAATATGGTAGGTGGTGGTGGAAAAGGAGTGCTAATGGGGGGGGGGAATATCAGTCTGGTGAGGACTAGGAGGCGCTCCAGGGTAAAATGGGTCCAAGAGAGGCGAGATGTGGTTGGTACCCATACCTAAGGCTCCCGCTGGACTGAGTGGGCAGGTAGCTTTAAGATCAGCAGCCTCTACTCGTCCCCTGAGGACAGTGCTATGCAATGCAAGATCAATGAGGAACAAGACAGCCATATGATAATGTCTGATTCTTCACTTGATCTGGCTTGCATTACGGAAACCTGGTTAGGTGATGATGTCAGTCCTGTGTTGGAGGTGGCCATTCCAACTGGGTTATCCATGGTGCATTGCCCTTGGAGGGATTTCAGTGGGAGCTATCTGTTTTAGATCTGCGAAAAACTGCATCATGCTCCCAGTTGGGAAAATCTTGTCATTTAAATGTGGGGCCATGCAGTGGGGTCCAGGTGCAGGTTGTAGGATCCTGCTTGTGTACTGTCTTCCAGGGCATGAGGGGAAGTTCCAGCAGAAATAGTGGACTTCACTGGCAAAAGGGTGTTGGAGTTGCACAGATGGTTGGTTTGTGGCAACTTCAACGCCTGGGTTGATGATGAACTCTCGCAGTTTGGTCAAGATTTCCTCCAGTGGATGGAATGACTGTGCCTAGCACAGGTAGTTTCCTGCAACCCATCAACATGGCTACACCTTGCACTTGGTCTTCACTCTGGGACTTGAGATAAATAATCTCAAGATTGCTTGGGTCAGTTGATCGGATCACCGCACAGTGAGGTTCTCATCTGAGGCTCCCCTCATGGTCTACCCCCTGTGGAGATGATCAACTGATTCCCTTTGAACTGGTTGCCCCCAGAAGGACTCCAGGTGGTAGTTGATATCATGGGAGTGGTGGCTGCTTGTGAGACTGGATCAGAGGAGATGGTGGTGGCCTATAACAGGGTCATTGCCCTAGCCTTCAATGCAGCTACACCAGTGCATGTATAAAATCCAGGACTTCACACTTGAGATCCCCATGGTTTGACAGAGAGCTCAGAAAGACAAAGTCCAAGGTTTGGAGGTTGCAGCATTGCTGGAGGAGGTCTCACTCAAGTGGGGACAAACTTGCTTTGAGGACTCACTATGATGTGTATCAAAGGGCAATTTCCCATAAGAAGGCAGCATTTTTATCTAGGGAAATTGCAGGCAGGGGGACTAACCAGCTCAGCTCTTCTGGATCACAGACAAATTGTTAAATTCAGTTTGTCTATAAGTGCAAATTCATCCACATGCTGTGAAGAGTTTGCTTGTTTTTTCTCTGACAGGGTGTCCTCCATTTGATCTGGAATTTCCCCAACTACATTGTCGCGACCTAGCATGGTCGAGCTGGGTATTGACAAGAAACTTCAGTTTGTTTTGGAGGAATTTAGGCTGGTGTCAGTGGATGAGGTCTGTGGGATGATCTTGGAACTGTGGCCCACCTTTTATGAAATTGATTCTGGCCCAATGTGCCTTATAGTGGGGTATGTGGGGATTCTGGGCCCAGTGTTTGATGAGCTAGTTCTGTGTTCCTTTCTGAGGGGGTCTTTGCAAGTGCATTGAAAAATGCTATGGTCAGGCCACTACTTAAGAAACCATTTTTGGACCCTGAATGCTTGGCAAATTTTAGACCAGTCTCTAATCTAACCTTCCCTTATTGCGAAGGTTATTGAGAAAATGGTGGTGTTACAGCTTGAGGTATAATTCATGGCCTTTGACATCTGTAAGCCTTCCAATCTAGGTTTAAGTCAAAGCGCAGCACCAAGACTGCATTGGTTAGAGTGCACAATGACTTTCTCAGGGTGAGAGATAAAGAACAGTCAGTTCTCATTCTCCTCAGCTTCTGACACTGTGCACCATGGGTTGCTGTTTGATCATCTTAGGGAGCACTGTGGATTTGCTAGCTTGGTCACCTGCTAGTTTGAGTCCTTGCTCAGAGTTAGGATGCAAAGAGTGGTGACAGGGAGTTTCTCCTCACTCCTGAAGCCCCTGCTCTGTGGTATGCCTCAGGGTTCAATCCTCTCACCAAAGTAGCTTGCAATATACCTGCTTCCCCTGGGAGGGATCAATAGACAGAACAACACGGGTTTTGGTTGTTATGCCAATGATACCCAGTTTTACCTGTCTTTTGCATCCAGGATGGCTGATGTGGTCAAGACGCAAAATTTGTGCCTGGCTGAGATTCAGGATTGGATGCCATCTAACTGGCTTAGACTTAAACCTGACAAAATAGAGGTACTGGTGATAAAGCCTTATTGTCAGTGGGGTGCAGAGGTCACTGAGGAGCTGGTGAGAGCAACGCTTGGCTCCTCTAGTTTAGTAGCTTCTGCCAAGGTGAAGAATCTGGGAGTCATTCTGGATGAAAGGCTGACATTTGAGGCTCAGGTGTCAGTTGTAATATGGAATAGCTTTTACCATCTCAGAAATATCACCAGGATCAAAGCTTTGATCCCTCTGGAGGACTTGCCCTCACTGGTACATGTTTTTGTTACCTCTAGACTCAATTATTGTTAATGCTCTGTACCTCAGGGTGAGTGGAGATGTGCTACACCACCTGCAGCTGGTGCAGAATGCTACAGCTATGTTGACGGGCCTACCTAGTTCTTGTCATACAGCTCTGCTTTTGCACAAACTGCACTGGTTGCCAGTAAAGTGGTGAGTCACCTTCAAGGTTGGTTTACTGACTTATAAGGCCCTATATGGACTGGGTCCTACTGACCTGAGTGGCCTCCTTATCCCTATCAGACTTCCTTCCACCTCCACTCCTCCAAGGGCCTCCTAGCTGTTCCCAGGGTTAAGCTTAAAACCACTGGTGACTGGGCATTGGCTTATGTGGGTCCTGCCCTGTGAAACAGGCTTCCTTGGCATCTCAGGGAGGTCCCCTCGGTGGAGGACTTTAAGAGGGGCCTAAAGTCCTACTTATTTTGGGATGCTTTTGGTTAAATATGATAAGTTCCTGATTCACTCTGCTGGATGTGATGCTATAATTGTTTACTGAGCTGCGCCTTTTCAAATATTTATTTGAATTATTTATTCAGAGTGTTTCATTTCCAGGGGGGCGTGGTTTTGCTGAGCACAAGATGGCAGCATAATCACTTCGGCTGGTAAACTCAAGGACAGAATCTGTCGCATTCCAATCTTCACAGGCATAGCATTTTATACTTCTTCAGCCAAACAGTAGATGGGAAGCTGTTCTTTGTTCTGAGCAAGAAATTTCCTGGCTTGGAAGTGACTTTCAGACAGGATTACTCTGCCATTCTGGACCGTGTAGCAGCATGGCCATCCCAGCTAAGGAACCGTAAACACCTCAAGCCACAGAAGAAATGTTCTCTAGGCTTATGCTACAAATGGCTGAGGTTACTGCTGCCTCTCAACAGACAATGCAAGCCATACACAAAATTGAAACCAGGCTGCTTCAATTGGAAAGGAGAATTTCAGCCTACAAACGCAGCAATAGAGGAGTTAACAACAACATGTGGGAGCAAAACCACATAATACAAGTGCTTCAAGGTAAAGTCGAGGATTTGAAGAATAGGAGTTGGAGGAACAACCTCCAATTCCTGGGCTTACCTGAGGGTGCGGAACTCAAAGATACGATTGTTTTTTTACAACGTGTCCTTCCAATAATACTGAAAATAAAAGGGGACTACCACTTCCATATCGAGTGTGCCCACAGAACCCTTGCAGCATTGCCCAAGAGAGGAGAGAGACCCCCATCCTATTATTGTTAAATTCCTGAGTTACACGACTAGACAGGACATTATTGCAAGGTCTTGAGAATGCCGACATCTGGAGTGGCAGCATCATCTAATCCAGATATATCAGGACTTTTCAAGACATCTATCCAATTAGCAGAGGGCCTATACCATGACCAGGCAGATCATGCACAGAGTTAGGCTCAAATTCTCATTATGGTAGCCCTCAATAATGAGGGTCATACACAACGGCACTGCACTGACTTTTTCCACCCCGGAAGCCTTGGAGGATTTTCTGTGGAAGTACTGGCCTCAGGAGATGTGAGGCAAAGGACTCCCCCAAGATCAAGTCGCTCCTTCCCCTAAATCCATACCTGAAGAAACAGCAGCAGACCAGCAATCCTATGAGATGGAGTGTCTTGCAGAAGACAATGACAAATGATGGGGTCTCCAGAGGAGGAACCGAAAATAGAATATGAAGAGTAATCACTTCAGACAAGACCATCCTACTAGCCGATTCCGCTCACAAAGCCACAGTGGAGGGAAGCAGTCCTGTGAAGACACTGAGGATGCAAGCCCACTTCTATTGCACAACTGATATGCACCACCGAGATCCCCTTCACCAGACACCTCACGTTTGAACCGCAAACTCCTGGAATTATCTCAAGGTCCACCTACACCAGAGCCTGATCCACCCTCCACCACTTGATAGGCAGCTATAATTTCCTACGGTACCGGCCGGCCAACACTGGACTCTATAAAGAATTTGCACCAAGACTCTGCTTCAATGGCCCACACAGATCCCCGCAAAACAAGACAGTGGATCCCTCTCCAGCTCATCACAACACTGGGTGAATTCAGATGTGGTGTCTTTGATTATTTTTGTGGGAGAGGAGATGGGGGGGAATGGATAAGGCCACCCCGAGTGCTGCACAGACTTCCCTTGTTGGTTAGTGAAGGGCAGAGTAATTGTATTAAGCCTATCCTCCCTCCTCCAGGAATGTGGATTGCCTAGTAGGTAAGCCCAGATGTCGACTTCCCAACCCCAGTCTCCCCTCTGGCAGAGATATAATCCACTGTCTTCTAGGACATATAGTGACTGTAATTAACAAGCTGGGTATAATAAGCTCCATTAAGGCTGCATATATTAAGGTCTTTTCACCCATTGCATGTGGAGCAAAATGGCACTGACCATTTGGTCAGTCCCCTTCCATCGTTGTTCATTCACGGGCTCAGTAGCTTGACTCCCCCACTGAGTTGATCTATCATAGAGAGCAAATATATGACAAGGCTCTCACACACTGTTACTGTCATGGTGCCCTACTTAGTTTCTGGCACTTCGTTAGAGCAAATTGTGTTGCATGTTTTACAATGTTTAGTACTCCCTTCTGTGTTTAAGGAGTTTAGTGCATTAGCTTTCTTTTCTATTCACAGTAAAGGTAGCCATTTAGTGGTGAGGTATACTGCTGGTAGGTTCCAATGGACAACTACTAGCATGCATGACTGTTTGGCTGTTATGTCTCAGGTTATAGATGTAGGTCTGTTCCCTGTATCTGCGACTCAGACACAGTGCCTGACTTGAGAAGAGGCAGACAGTACCCTGAATGAAGGGACCCGAACTGTAGCTTCCCACCCCAAGCACCAAGGCAGGACCCATGTGGCCATCAGGAAGGTCTACAGCAATCCTTCACCCTTTACTTGACCAGGTTGCATAGCACTGCATGCTTTTGATGGTTTTGGGAGGGGATAAGGAACTGTGCATATAAAGGTATAGACCGCATCCTCAACCCCTGTAATATGCACTTAAGGTGGGGACGGTGGCCTGGCCCCTGGCATCCTAGTTAATGTACTCCTCACAGATGCCGGTACCCCTCCAGCTATGCTGTCAGACCATTCACCTCCCCCTCACCACTAACATACCACCCTAGTATCCTTGGTTACCAATCCCTCAACTCCCTTGCACCTCCCATTGAGGAGACTCTGAGGAAGTGGGCTGTAAAGATGACTCCTCTGGTAAGTATTCCAGGCTACCCTTTCCTCATGACAAGCTCATTCAAGTTGCTGCCCAAGAAGTTATTGCAACAAGGTTTCTCTTAGGAAACCTTAGTAACACTTACAAGGTGTCCTTGATAATGCCCCCAGGTCCTAAGGGGTGGACCTTGTTCTGCCCAGAGGGGCTAATGGCCCTTTGCCTCTTAAGTCCCACTTGGTTATTACTTAATGGTAGTGTGTATATAGACTTGTAAATATGTCTCATGATTGTTTGTTCTGCTGCCATAGAGATTCTTACATAATGTTGTCCAATGGTTTTTTCCATGTACTGGTGTGTTAATTACGTGACTAGAATGCTTGTCAGGTTGCTACACTATTGGTACTGGAGCTAAGCCTGAACACCGGTCTGCCTACCAAGTCCCACCTTGTAGTACCCAGCTGTATTCTCCCACTATCAGCAACCTCTCCCCAGTTGCCATTACCTGACATGCTCCATGGGGTGCATATTTCCAGTAAGGCTAGTACCCTACCATTATATCCCAGGCTCCCGCACCATCGGCCTTCACCATGGCCTTCTTGCAACTACGCGTTGCCTGCTGAGGTGGTATGCAGTAGAACAGTGGACTGCTTCAAATGAGGATGGGACAGGACAAGGGGGAGGGTTAATGAAGGGGAAGGGTGGAAGGGAGGGGCAGCTGCAGAATAAGGGGTGCTAGCTGCACATTCGAGCAGACTTGATAGACCTCTAGGCCTTTATCTGCTGGCAAATTTCGTATGTTCATATGTACACCTACATCCTCCTAGTCGTAATATCCTCTTGCGAGGATCATGGCTGATTTAATCTCTCATACCTGGAAGGTCCAGGGTCTAAATACACCAATTAACCTTGGGAGAGGTACCAGACAAGGGTGTCCTCGATCTCCCCTCCTGTTTGTACTAGTAGTAGAGTCCTTGGCCATAGCAATCAGACAGCATGAGGAGGTTCAAGGGATTCCAGTAGGAGAACAGAAATTTAGTATGCTCGTGTTTGCTGACAACCTGCTAGTCACCCTGTCTGACCTGCCTTCTTCTATGATCCCCCTGCTTCAGCTACTGCAAAATTTTGCATCACATGTTTGACTCAAAATCAATCAGTCCAAAAACAGAGGTTCTCCCCATAAACCACCGGTGCACGACAAATCTAATAACAAGATCAGGACTCTGCTGGGCAGGTGGTGGAATTACTTATCTAGATATCATGACAGTCCCAGACCTGGCAAAGATACGGGAAATTAACCTTTAGCCACTGCTAGCCAGTATCTCCACCGAGATGGACAGATGGGGGAAATTGCAACTCACTCCGGCAGGGACGATATCCGTGGTAAAGTTGATTACTGCCCCCAAACTATTCTACCTATCTCACATCCCACTCAGACTCCCCTCCGGTTGGAGTCTAAAGACAGGCAGACTTATAGGCCACTTCCTGTGGGAGGGCAGGCAGCCTCGATACAGCCACTATAAGTGAATGGCACACTGGAAGGATGGGGGGTGGTGCTTAACATGGTTTGAAGGATACAAATGGGCCTTCCAGTTTACAGACGCTCCTATGATTCCAACCTAGGGTGGAAGACTCCCTCAATGGGTTTACATGGAAGCAATCCAAAGCCAGACCCACTGTCTGCCCCCCTACTGTTATACAACCCCTCTACAAAATGATGGCTGTTCCTCCCCACAATCGGTCCTTCAGTCTAATACTGGACCAGGTTGAATTGGAAGCTGGTAACTAACCTAACCCTGGTAGCACCTATGCCTCTATGGGGCAATCCAGCGACTTTAGAGAACAAAAAAAACATGTGGACAAAGTGGTCTAATGCAGGAGACATCATGGCTCCTGCATCCTCACAGCTGGATTCATTCCAAAATTTTAAATCTCACTGGGGGCTCCCAGGTAATGACTTCTGCAGGTACTAACAGATTCACAGTGCAGTCCAGGTGCATATCAAAAAACACTGCGCACAGAAGGCACACTTCTGTGCTGTCCAGTAAAAAGAACCTAGCTAGTAAAATTTACTCACAAATCAGAGGCACCCTACCCTCACAATTAGACACCTTCCAGAACAAATAGGAGCAGGCACTACAACTGCCAATAGAGGACAGACAGTGGCATGAATGCTGGAGGTTTGGGCATATGGCCTTTAAAGATGCGAGAAGCAGACTAATCCAAAATAAAATTCTACATTTGTGTTATAGGACCCTGGCTGTGCTCCACAAAGCATCCCACATATTAGTCCTTGAATTAAATAACCATCTCTCTTCGTCCAGTTTCTTCCCACCATCTTCACTGTTATCAGACTATCCCTCATTTTCCTCTTCCTCACCCATCCCCCTGCTTCTGTGCCCCCACCCTACCCACCCCAGCCTCACTCACCTCCTCCTTCCCCTTATAGCATGCCCTCCCTCCTCTCTAACTGTTCTCCATACCAAGTCTACACCTCCGTTGTAGTCTCCCTAAATATTGCTGCTACATGAGTTGTTACTGATTAATACACATGTGCTGCCTAGATGCTCAGTGTCTTACCATGTACTACCTTCAAAGCTCTGTTGTACTGTACCTGTGTATTTATTGTAAATTTTGTGTAATTAATCGTTTTCCTTTTGTATATCCTATGTACTCTCTATTTATTGTGTACCATACATATTGTACATGTCTGTGTATTTGACTTTTTTGTTTGTTCAGGACCTCCTTGTAAATGAGCTTGCTCAGTGGAGTTTTTTTCCTGCCAATAAACTTGAATTGAAAGTGGGTATTCAAAGTCACAATCAATGCTGGAGATGTTAATCTCAACCGGGAGACCTATTATTATGGTCATGTCATAAACTGCAATCCATCTGGACCAAGGTATGTCAACTGAGCACCGAAGTAGTAGGTAAGATCATCCCCCTGTCAGCGTTACTCCTGATTTTCATATGAAATAGACAGCCCCCCACCTGACTGGACCAGAACACAGATGAGTGGCTCTGCTTTCCATGCAGGTTAAGCGTCTGGTCCTCTGCAAATGGAGGCAACTTGGTGTCCCCTCTCTGCAGGAGATCGTGTCCTCTATTACTCAGTTAGCCCTGCTGGACCATCCATCTCGCCTAGCTACAAACACATTAACAGCTTTTGAGGTTTGCTGGCTCCCCTTCCTTAAGTACACAGCACCTACGATGGAGATTGGTTGAAGTACAATACCTAAATTCAGCCCACACCCTATAGTTAGGAGGTTACAAGCATTGGACAGCTGATAAACAGCTCAGGCAGATAATGTTCTTTGAATCTCTGTGTAAATAGTTTAGGACTGGAACTTTGGTTCCTTTGATGTTGTTAGGGTTCTTTGTGGCTTGTTTTATTTTCTCTACAGGGTGAAGGCTGCCTTGTAGGACACCCACCTTAAAACCTGTACCTAATTGCAGGAGAATCCTGGTGAATGTGTTCCATATTATCTGCTTGCAAATTACTGTTTTTCTCCTTGTATATTAAGCCTTAGTGACACAATGCTGGTTTCCCCTGCTTTTTCAGTTACAGTTTGGTTTACCGTTATGTATAACAAAATGTTCAATAAAAAATTTAACTGCAAAGTGTTTTATCATATATTTTTAAATTTTGTTGAATATGCAGTTTTATTGTACAGTGCTCTAATCCCCTGGAAATGGGCACTTGTCAAATAAAGGTTACTTATTTACTTAAGGATCTGGTATTTTCACTGTGTAAGCACCAGATGCAGACAGCTCTATATATGGGCCACTTGTGCACCCTCACAGTTCCTGCTGCATTGTTTATGTGCCAATGAACCTGGCTGCATGTCTCGACTTTTACCATGGAGACCCAACAAAAGTTGCCAGGTGCACTCCTTCTGGGCATCAACCTCTTTGGCCCTGGGGAGGAAGACCATCTCACCTGGACTGAAACTCAGAAGAATTTGACAGCAGATAACCACTTGGCCCATCCAGTCCACCCATTTCTTCCTACCTACATTATTACCGCAGATCGTGCCCAATCTACAGCTTGGACTTGAGAAGTCCAGTGTCATGTTGGACTCAGTGGCCTCATCCCAATGGGCTAAGCACCTCCAAGCAGAAGAAGAGCTCTTGTGGATCAGGCCCAGCAGTAGCAGCAGCACCAGAATCAGCAGTTCCAGTGTTACCATGTGGTAAAGTCCATGTCTGGTGGCCAGGGCCAGAAAATGGGGCAGTGGTACATCCGGAGGTCAGTCTTCCAGAGCCCCTCCAAAGGTAAAAGGTGACAGGCTGCGAGGTGCCATTCCCCCTCCTGCACAGTCTCTGTTGCTGCTCCCAGTCAGGAGTTGGCTCCTCCACTTCCTTCCACAGTGGTTCACCGTTGGACAAGTGAGTGCTGGAAGTGACAGACTTGGGCCTCTCTCTCTTGAGTTCGAGACTCTACCGATGCCATGGAATGAGGGAGTCCATGGTGCATGTTGACATGCTGGATGAACTGCAGAGCAATACTAAGCTCCTTGAGCCCGGTGCTATACAGCCTGTCAGAGATATGGGTCTTTGTACTTTTGTGTACCAAAATAGATTGGGGGGGGGCTGGTACTTCATTCTTAACCTGCACATTCTGAACAAGATCTGAAAGCAAAAGATTTGTATGGCAATCTGAACTAGACCATACCCTTTCTAGAGACCAGGGTGTGGTTCTGCTCCCTAGCCGTCAAGGACCCCTTCTTTCACATTTCAATCTGTCTGATATACTGACGGTACCTAAGGGTCTGCATAGGCAAGGTATTGTCCTAGTTCAAGGTCATGCCATATGGCCTGACTTTGGCAACAGGGTCTTCACCAAGTTGTGGTGGTCTACCTTCAGCTCTGGGGCACCAGAGTGTACCTGCACCTAGACAGACTGGCTCACTGCAGCTGTCTCCAGGGAAGTATTGGTGCAGTTCAGGGATCTTGGCTTCCAAGTTAATCCAGCCGAGTCCAAATTGGTCCCAAGCAGGTGATCCTGTTCACTGGAGTGGAGCTGGACTCCCTCCAAGTCAGACCTCACTTATCTGCTGACAGGGCAGAGAATCTCACCTCCTTTGTCTGATGATTTCAGGTTGAGCAATTGTGTCAGGCCTGGGAATTCTTCCAGCTGTTGGGACACATTATGGCTTCAACCAGTATGGGCCACTGGGCCTGATGGCATAAGGGCCCCCTACAGTGTATTCTGGGGTACTAGTGATCTCAGCACCACTGTCACCTGAACCAGATGGTTCTAGTGATACAAAAAACATAAGAGGCACGCACTTCTGTAGCTCTACTCCAAGTAACTCTTTTACTATTGCACATTAGCAACTAGAATATACGTACAAATGAACATACGAATGTGCCATCAGAAACAGACCTCCCGGTCTATCTAAGTGTGCTAGAGTATGCAGCCAGCACCTCTAGTTTGCAACTGCACAACCCTCCTCCTCTTTGTCATCCCACTGCCGCCCCCACCTCCCCCACCCTCACTATCCCATTCCCAGTCCCATGCCCTTTTAAAGCTGTTCACAGATTTACAGGGATCTTGGCCTTCATTTAAACAAACAGTTTAGCAAACAGTGTGAATAAACCTAGTCCCGGCACTTCAACAAGTGGAGCTCCTCTTTGTCAGGGGGTATGGTTAGAACACATCCCAGTAGTTCCTATGGTTCAACTGACTCAGCTGATGCGGGATGCCATCAAACAGTGGCTGTGTCATGGAAACCAAGCAGAAGGAATTCTATCCATCCACTTAGAGCCAACCCTCACCTTGACCATAGACATGTCTCTGATGGGATGGGGTCTCACCAGCCTGATCACAGAGCCCACGAGTTCTAGTCACCTAGCAAGACCTGCCAGCGCAACCTGCTGGAGCTTCATGCAGTGTGACTGGCACTTCCAGAATTTGGTCCACTGATTTTGTTATCAAGGCATCCAAGTCCAGACCAACAAAATGACCACTATGTTCTACCTGAACAAGGCAACATATACTCCTTTCCCATGTGTCAGCAGAGCAACCAAAATGGCGCAGGTGTTGCAAGGGAAGCCCTGTGAGAAAAGACTAAGGGATCTTATCATATACACACTGGGGGAGGAGGAGAACGAGAGGCCACATGATCAAGATCTACATGTACCTCACAGAGGTAAGGGGGTGCATTTTCCAAATGAGGATGAGCTCCTGGACTAGGAAGCATGCCATGAAGCTGGAAGGGGGGGACGATCAGGAGGTATATGAGGAAATATTTCTTCACTGAAAGGCTGGTGGACATATGGAACTGACTGCCAGCTGAAGTAGTGGAGGCTAGAATGGTGAAGACTTCTCACATGCATGGGATAATCACAGGGGTGTAGTAGAACAGAGGCAGGGAGGGAGAGGGTCACCAAAGACCAGTTAGGGTCTGCAGAGGCAGAATAGGCAAAGGAACAATTGGGCAGATTGCGTGAGTAAGTATTCCTTTTCTGCTGACAGATTCCATGTTTCTATGGTTGGCTGCTTTTTCAAAGACCTGGACCACTTGTGAAGCATGACTCCTTGGGACCTGTTGCTGGTGCTTGTGAAGTTGATGGGTAAACCATTCAAGCTGATCCACAAGTGTGAGACATCACACTTGTTGTGGATGACTGCATTTTTGGCAGCTATCACCATTGCCAGATGGGTGAGTACGCTCTAGGCACTCTTGTTGACATCTCCATATTTGGTTTTCCACAAGGACAAGGTGGTCCTTAACCCCAATGTGAAGTTCCTGCCCAGGGTACTCTCACAGTTTCACCTTAACCAGGTGTCGTACCTCCTCAGTCTACATTCTGTAGCCTGAATTGGATAGAATGTATATTTTCCATATTTTGGATGTATGCCAGGTTCTGCTTAATTATAAGTAATGTGCTGCAGCATTCGTCAGGAGGCTTGCCATCTGTTTGTGATCTACACTAAAGCTGTTACAGGCAGACTGGCAACTATGCAGATTGGTAGGTGGATCACATCCTACATCGATCTGTCTTACTAGTTAGCTGGTAGGGGGCCATCCAAAAGATTAAAGACTCTTCCCCCCCCCCCGGCATACTATTGCCTCCATGGCTGTTGCCAGATATATCCCAATCAAGAAGCTCTGCAGGGCTGCTATCTGGTCAAGTGCACACACATTCATCTCCCACTGTGACACTGACATGCTCAGATATTGGGATACTGTATTTGGGGACTCAACACTTCTGTCTCTGTTTGCCAAATAAGAATGCACACCTTAAACCCTTCTCCCAAAGGAATGCTTGATGTCTGCCAAAGTGTGGATAGGGAACTGAATCCCAGCTGGTAAAAATATAGGTTACTGATCTTGTTTGTTCGTTTAAAATTTATTTTTATACAGGATGCAGATTGGTTAGGGTGTCACCCCCATTTGCAACAATGTCCTGTGTACTGTAACCAGAGTTCTACTATGGGTAATCAGTTAACAACTACACAACCCACCTGACCTCCCCTGACAAGTGGCACATGGATACTTGTTTCCAGCATGCAAAGATGTCAGATGGTGCAGAGCCCAAGGACAGCACTTGGTGGTAGGAAGGAGCCTAGTTTGAAGATGTCCGGTGAACTAAGCTACACCCAGCAACTGTGTGAGTGTGGGTGTGAACTGAATGCCCATAGCAGAACTACAGTTACAGGTCGGTCATCAATTTTCTCAGTTATGACTGGGAAATGTCCATGGAAGAGTTCCTGAGCCCCAACCAGTTAAAGCTTAGATCACTAAATGCAAGCATCCAATGTGTAGATCTGTTCACAGTCATATCAAAGTTTAACTACTTTTTAAGGGTGTCCGAGTATCATTTTTTTTTAACACTTGGTAAGTACTCATACACTGCACCTACAGATACTTGGTGGAAAGCTAAATAATACTAAAAAAAAAAAAACTCAAACCTTCCCCAGGCGGCCAGGCCTAGTCCCTTTGCCACACTTCTCCCCACTCCAGGCACTGCCTGCCCTCCTCCCAGTTTCCCCATTCTCCCACATACTTATTTCAAAACAATCCCAGCTCCTGGCACTGTGTCAGTATTTGAATCTTCTGAAATATCCCCCTAACTAGACTGCCCAGTCCCCAAAATACTCATGTATCAATGCTGATGTTAAATCAGTATGCATGCCTGGAGGCACCAACGATGTATACAGATCCACCCCATCCTTCCCTCCCATTACTCCAGCTGGACTAATACGTTCATGGAGTCAGTGTGTTGCAAGTGGGAAGCAACTTATTTAGCCAAGATTTCAACAACTATACCTCCCCAAAGAAATCATGGATTGGGGGTCAAGAGGCAGGCCACCACTGAAATACGACTACCTGGGTGATGGGGGTCAGTTGAGGGGGTAATTCTTTAAAAGATGAGGTCAAGTCGTGGGTAACCATTGAAACAGCGCTACTAGGGTGACAGGGGAGTCAGCCTGTAGGGGGCAGAAATCCTTCAAATGAGGCCAGGTCCTGACACAGTGCCAAGAGCCTGCATTTAAAAATGAAAATGGAATCATTTGTGGGATGATGCGGGTGCTGGAGGGTGGGAAATGACTGGGGACTAGCCCTGGCTACCTTGAGAGGGCTAGAAGGTTTTATTTGTGCTTCCCAAGTGCAGTAGTCATACCACAAACAATGAAAAGTGTTCATTTTCAGTCCCAAGTAACAACAACCCCTTTATTAGTGGTATTATATTCAGTGTATGCACATCACTACTACTTATCCTTTCCAAGAGGACAGAGAGGCTACCTGAATATGGTGCTGCACCATCTTTTGTAAATAACCCATCCCAATAATCTGGACTAGCATATTTGAGGCCCACCTTCTAATAACATTAAGCAGGACAGAAAAGGCTGAAACAATAGCCAAATGTAAAGAGAAATACCCCAACTTGCACTGTAAGCATGTAAAGGCCCCCCTTTCTGAGCTTCCTGCTCCCCTCTCTCCTCCTTACTCCTCCCAATTCTTTTCTGCTCCCCTCTCTACCATTTTGATTGCCACCACCCCTTACTACTCCCCCGGTCTGTGCGGATAGACCTGTTCCTGCCTTATAACTTTACTGCCAACATTCATGTGATGTTACCACACCATATGTAAGCTGCATTTTGCAATTTCATTTACTTACACAAATGTACGTATTTATATATATATATATATATATGGTGTACACTTTATTCTGCATGCACTCATTTTATACTACATATTGCAACTGGATATTTTCATTGTTTGTTTTTGGGTAATATACCGGCCTAGTTTACTTTATGCATCTGCTCAGCCAAGCTTTTTGGCAGTGTAGTTGCTGCTTTCTGCCATTTCACCAATGATTTTTATGTTTGCTTGCACGTATGTGCAAGAAACGTAGTGCCATCATCCGAGTTTTTGTAGGTGTGGCACCCTGTCTTCCAATTCAGTCAGTGCGTTTGCAGGTGTGGCCACAGTTCATCAATGAATGCTGCAGCTGCCTATCACAGCAGTTGAAAATGCAGTGCCGTACAGTTGAAAGGGAGAGTTCTGCTTCAGTAAGCAGTGATAAGATAGTGTTGATAAGCATATTGCCGGCAATCCTGCTTACATAGATACATAGATACATAGACAGTGTTGGCAGATAAGGGCCTATGGCCCACCTAGTCTGCCCATTTGAGCTTGTAAGTTCAGTTTGTTTTCCTAGAAGTCTATTTCCCCTTACCCCTGACCTCTAGAATTCCTTTATGTCTATCCCATGCGTTCTTAAATCCTGTGATTGTTTCAGCCCTCACCACTTCCTCTGGCAGGGTGTTCCACTTGTCCACCACCCGTTCTGTGAAGAAATTCTTTCTCATGTTTCCTTTGAATCGTCCTCCTCCTCCAACTTCATCCCATGCCCTCTAGTCCTGAAACATCTTTTGCTTAAAAATAGTGTTTTCCTGCACCCTGTTCCTCCCTGTAAGATACTTGTATGTCTCTATCATATCCCTCTCCTCCTCTCCTCCAGGGAGTACATGTTCAGTTCCTTCAACCTGTCTTCATAGGACTTGTGATGCAACCCATGCACCATCTTTGTTGCCCTCCTCTGAACCTTTCTACCCTGTCTATGTCCTTACGTAGGTATGGTCTCCAGAACTGTACACTGTCACCAGGTGGGCCTCACTAGTGTCTTGTATAGGAATTATGACCTCCCTTTTCCTGCTGGTGATGCCCCTGCTCATACATCCCAGCATCCCATTTGCTTTACCTGATGACTTGTCACACTGTTTCTCACCTTGAGGTCATCAGAGATGACAACCCCAAGATCCCTTTCCTGCTTGGTGCATGCTATATCCTCACCCCCAACTGATATATTGTGCCAGGGTTTTGTGCCCCATATGCATTATCTTGCACTCTTTGCATTGAATTTCAACTGCCAAACCCTTGACCATTCTTCAAGTTTCTGCAGGTCCCTTCTCATTCTGTCTACACCCTCTGGTGTGTCTACTCTGTTACAGAGCTTTGTGTCATCAGCTGAACAGTGAAATTCTGCCTTCTAGATCCTGTGCAATGTCACTGATGAAGATGTTGAATAGGACCCGGTCCCAGCACTGATCCCTGTGGTACCCCACTGGTCACTCTTCCCTCTGTGGAGTGACAGCCATTTACCACCACCCTCTGTGTCCTGCCACCCAGCCAGTTACCTACCCACCACACTACTGTCCTGCCCACACCCATATTCCCCAGTTTGTGTAATAGTCTTCTATGTGGCACAGTGTCAAGGCCTTGCTGAAGTCCAGATAGGCCATGTCCACTGCCCTCCCTGATCCACCTCCCTAGTCACCCAGTCAAAAATTCAATGAGGTTGGTCTGACATGACCTCCCCTGGTGAAACCATGCTGCCTTGGGTCCTGTAGTCCATTGACAACCAGATGTTCCACCAATCTCCTTCAGTAGTGCTTCCATGATCTTTTCCCACCACCGAGGTGAGGCTGACTGGTCTGTAGTTCCCTGCTTCCTCTTTTGTTCCCACTTTTGTATAAGGGACTACATCTGCTGTCCTCCAGTCTTCGGTACCTCCTGTTTCCAGTGATTGGCTGAACAGGATAGCCAGAGGTTCAGCCACCACCTCTCTTAGTTCTTAAGGACCTTGGGTGCACCCTATCTGGCCCCATTGTTTATCAGCTCTTATTACTTCCAGTTCCTTCAGGACCCTTTCTCGTAAAGGGACTTGTGTCCATTTGTGCACCATTCTCACCCCTTGTACTCCCTTCAGACCCATTACCCCCCTCTTCCTTAGTAAAGACTGAGCAGAAATACCTGTTCAATATGTCAGCTTTACTGTTGTCATCCTCCACGTGGCTCCCATGCTCCCCTTCAGTCTCACTATCCCTCCCTTTGTCTTTCTTTTTTCACTTATGTACCTGTAAAAGGTTTTGTCCCCTTTACCCACTGATTTTGCAATGTGTTCTTCTGTCTGAGCTTTGGCTTCCCTTACTGACTTCCTGCCTCCCTTTGTTTCTCCTGGTACTTCTCCTATCCCCTTCTGCTCGTGTCTTTTGTATTGCCTGAATGCAATCTTTTTGGCTTTCACTTTCTTTGCTACCTCTTTGGAAAACCATAATGGTCTCCTCTTCCTTTTCCTCTTGCTAACCTGCTTAATGCATAATTCTGTTGTTCTTATAATCCCCATTTTAAATACTGCCCACTGTTCCCCAACCCCTGATTCCTGTCCCATTCCCCTAAATGCCTCTTTCAAGTATCTCCCCATTTTCCCAAAGTCTGCCCCCCTAAAATCCAGGATACGTGTTTTTGTGTGGTTTGGTTCTGCTCTTTCTGATTTCAAACCACAATGACTGGTGGTCACTGTTACCCAGGTGCTCCCCACTGTTACCCCCATCACACTGTCCCTGTTTGTGAGCACAAAGGTCCAGTATTGCCTTCTGCCGAGTTGGTTCCATGACCAGTTGCTTGAGGAAGGCACCCTGAAGGGAGTCCAGGATAAATCTGCTCTAGTTGATGCTGCTGGGATGCTCCAGTCCACGCCTGGTATATTGAGTCTCCAACCAGTACTACCTCACCCTTGTCTGCCATCCTTTGGATGGCTAGCATCAACTCCATCTGTTTCTTCCTCCTGGGCTGGTGGTCTATAGACCACACCCAGCGGATGGCTGGCCCCATTTTTCTTTCCAGCTTAACCCACAGTATCTCTCCCCATTTGTTCCTCCTGGATCTGTGTGGCCCTTATGTCATTTTTCACATACAGTGCCACTCCTCCTCCCTTCCTGCCTGCTCTGTCTCTTCTGAATATGTTGTAGCCAGGTATGGCCATCTCCCAGTCATGGTTATCACTACACCAGGTTTCAGTGATGGCCACAATGTCCAGGTCTGACTGTACCATGACAGCCTCCAGATCTTCCATCTTGTTGCTAAGGCTCCTGGCATTTGCACACATGGCTTTCCATGATTTGACCTCCTAGACTGCTTCACTGTCTACTCCAGCCCCTTCCTTGGTTGTCATTTATCCCTGGTTCTCCTTGCTGTCTGCCTTCTGCTGAATTTTGCCCCTTTTCTGCTTATCCACCTGTTGGACACTAATCTCCATCTTTGCACACTGCTTTGCAGAGATAGCCACCCTCTGGTTCACTGGTTCCACTACTAGCTGTGGGGTGAGCAAGTAGGTACTGTCCTTGCTGGCCTCCACCCCTTTTGCTAGTTTAAATGCTTGTCAATGTAGCATTTAAACTTATCATTGAGTGTTTGATTCTCCAGGATGGATGCAGGCCGTCAGGCTTGAACAAACCTCCATCCCTCCAGGTGGGTCCCCAGTCACCAATGAATCAAACCCTTCCTCACAGCACCAGTTCTTCAACCATGAGTTAAAGTTCCTGGTGCATGCACCTCATGCTCTCCCTTGCCTCTCACAGGTAGTACTTCAGAAAGTGACAGAAGTAGCTACTTGCTTGAGACCCTCCCAGTTTCCTAAACTCTTCCTGAACTTCCTTTGGCTCCCCATTTGCCAAGTCATTAGTACCTAGGTGGATAATGACATCCAGCTCACCCTCCGCCTTGCCTTCCCAGTGATCTCCAGTATCTTCCTTCCATCCCTCCATGCCGTGGCACCTGGTAGGCACCTCACCTCCTGTCCTCCCCTCCTGTGTTCCTAGCTGATCCTCTTACGATGGAGTCCCCCACCAGGATTCGCTTCCTCCTCCTCTGGGGTCCACTGCTTTCCCACTGAGGTCACCTCCTGCCTAACCTCCACATCCTTTCCTTCCACTTCCCTGGGTACCTCATTTGGTTGTCCTCATTTGCCAGTGTGGCATATGAGTTCTTGAGAGGAATAGGATCTGGATGTGCCTCTGCCTGACTGCTCTAACCCTCCTGAGCCCACTGTCATCCAAGTGCTCCTCGTTCTCGGCATCCTTTGAGGCAGCTGCATTGGACTGGGTGGTCCCTGGATAGGGGTGATGGTACTCCTGACCCAGTTTACTTCCGCTCTGAGTCCGGCTACCTCATCCCGCACTCCCAAGAGATGCATGCAGATAGGGCAGCACCTCAGTGTCCAGAAGGTCTGCCTGAATATGGCTGCCCCACAGCCACTGCATTGCACCACTCCCCACATTATACTGCAATTCCACTACTTCTCTGCTACTGAAGCTCTCGTAGTTCTCTTTTTATTTATTTACAGTACTAAAAATCCTGTAACTGATCCTCAGATATATATATTTTTTTTTTTTAAGGAAAAGAAACCAATAATAAATAAATGAGTCAAAACACTTGTCGTGGTTGAGGGTGGTCTTTCCCCTTATGCTCCCTCCTACTTCACACCTCTTACTATACCCTGTGTTTAGCTCCTGTCAATCAGATTTATCAGGCATATAATTAAGAGTTGGGGAAGGGTGGAGGGGGGTAAAATTTGCAGCAATTAAAGACAGCACAGAATTACACCACCACTATGTTTTAAATTTTCAACAGCCCAAAAACAATTATAAGTAAAGACAACACAGAAAGAAAGTATAGTGTCACTACAAGCCTACAATCTAAGTTTAAAAGAAAAATACCAATTACCAGTTACTCTGAAGCACTGAATTGAATATGTTTCCTTCCTTCACCTTCTGGCTTCTTCTGAGAAGATGAACCTCTGTTTGCTGCTTTAACTGTGACTAAGCCCTACCTCCAGTTATCACGTAGCTGAGGTCAGAGGCCAGACAATTAACACCCTTCACCCAGCTACAGGACAGTCAGACAAGCCAAGATAAAATTTGCAGCAATTAAAGACAGCACAGAATTACACCACCACTATGTTTTAAATTTTCAACAGCCCAAAAACAATTATAAGTAAAGACAACACAGAAAGAAAGTATAGTGTCATTACAAGCCTACAATCTAAGTTTAAAAGAAAAATACCAATTACCAGTTACTCTGAAGCACTGAATTGAATATGTTTCCTTCCTTCACCTTCTGGCTTCTTCTGCTTGTATATGTCTCTGCTTTCTCTTCCTTTCTTTCCTTTCTTTCCTTTTCTTCATTGGTGCCCAATCCCATGTTGGCTCAATTAACCCACCCCAAAAGAAACAGACTTCCAGTTGCCACGCTGAGAGCCCAGTCCAGCGTGGCACAAGTCTGTATGGCCAACAGGGGTGCCCAATCCCCCGTTGGCTCCACGCCCCCCAAAAATAAATCGTCCAGCTGCCATGCTGGGAGCCCACCGCAGCGTGGCACAAGTCCTGCGTTGTCATCCTCGGCTCCACTGCCCCCAAAACTTCCAGCTGCCACGCTGGGAGCCCATCCCAGCGTGGCACAAGTCCCGTGTCATCCTCCTAAAAAGAAAAGAAACACCTGAAAAGAAAAAAATCGGTCCCTCATTGATCGTCTTGCCCCCCCAACCCACGCCCACCCTCTGCGCATCCACCGTCCCACACCCCCACCTCACCCCATACTTACATCCGAGGCCGGCGTGACGATCTTCGGTGGACCAGGAACACGTCTGCACTCTTCAAAGCCGACCGCGAACTGAAGAAATGCTGGTAAGCTGTATAATGGAATAAATACGGTTTTTTCAACTTTGATGCATATCTCAGGCATTTTTTGGAAGTTTGGCACCAAATTTTCAACATGGGGTTTTTGGGACCCCTCCTCCTGAATTCTGCACAGTCATGGCGTTAATCGGCCCAAAAGGTGTTTTTGCGGTCACTGCACAGAACCACCTTTCAGGACCGATTGACAAAATGACAGTGTCACAGTTCATGAGTTAGGACCCCAAAAAATCTATGTTGAAAATTTGGGGGGAAAATTCCCCAAAATGACTGATTTATGAGCGTGCGTTGCGCAGTTCCAGTTTGCTCATTTTTAATATTTTCACTCCAGATTTTCAATATTGCCATTTTACCATACCTCCTTATGAGCAGTGCAGCTGTCATTTTTCACATCTCGCCCAAAATGTGTTTCCGCGCATGTAGCGCACAATGGCGCAGTCGGTGTGTGAAATCAATGTTCGGGACAGATTAAGAAAATCACAGTGACACTGTTCATGAGCAGAGGTCTTAAAATGGCTATGTTAAAAATTTGGTGACAAAAGTCCATAAAATGACTGTGTTACGAGCGAGCATTGCACAATTTCCACGCACCCTCGTAAGTTCATAAATTTGTAATATTTTCAGTCCAGATTTTCACCACTGGCATTTTTCCACACTTCCTTATGAACAGTACAGCTGTCTTTTTTCACACCATGGCCAAAATGTGTTTTCGCACTTCCAGCGCAGAAATGTGTGATCACTGTGGGAAATCACTGTTCGGGACAGATTAAGAAAATCACAGCGACACTGTTCATGAGCGGAAGTCCCAAAATGCCAGTGTTGACAATCTGCTGTAAACAAAATCCCCAAACTAATTACATTATGGGTGTGCATTGCACAGTTTCTATGCACGCTCGTGACTTCACCAGTTTCTTTTATATTTTCACTGCAGATTTTCAACATTGCCATTTTTTACACCTCCCTATGAACAGTACTGTTGTCATTTTTCACATCCTGTTCGAAATGTGTTTTCGCACCTGTGGTGCCAAATGGCGTAGTCGCTATGCAAAAGCAGCTTTTGGCTAACAAACTGATATTGCCACTGTTCATGAGGTGGGAGTCACAAAAAAACCATGTTGAAAATTTGGAGTGAAAATACCAACGAACGCCTGAGGTGTTAGAGTTTCCGACCATAACGCCCCACCCTGTAGAGAATGACAGGCATCAGGGGTGTGACTTGGGATTGTCGCCTGTAATGCTCATACCATTCCACCCCCACCCACACCCTGCAGCCAGTGAGATGCATCGAGGTGTGCCTTGGACTCTTCGGCCCCAAAGTTCACCCCATTCTCCTATACAGCACCTATCTCACCATATTTCCTGATGGAATGGGGTGAACATAAGGACCAAAGACCCCAAGGCACACCATCACACTTGTCGGTGTCTGCAGGGTAGGGTGTGGTGAAATGGCGTGGCCGTTATGCCTGACGACCCAAAGGCACACCCCAATGCCTGTCACTCTCTGCAGGGTGGTGATGGGGTTGGCTTCAGTTCAATACTTCACTGCCATTCCTATTATGCAGCTCTGTAACTCCTACACTACCAATGCCAATGCCAGCAAGCAAACATTCGGCATTGACAAATGCTTGTTTTTTTTACTGTATTCTTTAACTTATCTCATTTCCTTTGTAACACCTCTGTAGCACCCTCATATGGTAGAATTAGGAAAGGAGCCTCAACTTAGTGTGTCTCTCCAGCCACCAAGTTACAGTGCAATAAATAAACAAATAAATAGGACAATGGATACATTTGCTGAAAGAATGTGGTGAGTAGTACTAAGCTCCAGAAATGTATGATGCTTGCAGTCATAGTTGCCATTGTTTCAAGTGAACTCTCTGTATTTTTGTAATTAGTCCTAAGTTTGTGAAAAACTACTTGCACCGTAAAGTGAAAATATTCCAGTGTCTGTGAATTTAATTCCTGACAAGTTTTTGTTTCTTTTGTTCTCAAAATAGTATACTTTACAAAAATGGTTTGTCAGCATACCTCTTAACAGCTATTCATTTTGCACAGAGTTAAGTATTTGACACCCAAGGTTTGCCTTGCTTCATGAAGATATGCTGGCATTCCACATGATGTTAGAGCTAATTCTGGTGGACACACAAACTTTAAAAACAAATCAAAGTAACTTGACAGAAGCTTTCCTTTACACTAAAAATATGGTGTCCACTATTTTTAAACATATTGGGCCAGATAGTCAAAACTTTGCTCCGTGGCTAAATTAACACTGCCTGACGGGCAAAGTTAGCCCGGAGCACAAAGCAAGCTATACTCAAAAGGAATAGCCTAGGGCAAACAGCCTCTGAATATAGCATGGGAATGAGGCCAGGCAAACTGGGCTGGGAGTGCTGGGCAAATGTAGCCCTATAATATGACAGCTCTGAATATAGCAACCAGGAAGTGCAGACCACAACAGCAACACAGTGCACAGCGTTGTGAAGGTAGATAGAGGCGACCTATGTGGCCAATGTGTGTTCCAGCAAATGCGTGGACCCAGTGCAGCTGCAGGGAGCAGCCTATGGGACAGTACAGTGTGTGAAACAGTATTATATTTCCCGAACCATTTAAGCGGAGCTAACGCGTTTGCGCGGGATTAGCTCGGAGCTAAACTGTTTGCCTGGTGCAAACACGTTAGCCAGGTGCTAAACTCTGCCATATTCAAAAGTGACATGCAAATTAGCCTACTTAGGTAGTCTCTGGGCAAACAGCTACATTAGCACCTCATTATGCCCTAATTTGCATGCAGTTTGCCCAACGTTACTGCAGGGTCCCACAGCTCCACCTGTAAGTCAGTCTGGAAGTGCAGGGGCTGGCCAGGTCCAACCACAGCTCCACCTGTAGGTCAGTCAGGCAGTGCATGATTTTAGCTGCAGGCTACAAGTAAACAGTACAGCATAGCATAGCATATTGTACCCCAGGGGACAACACAGTGAAGGCACAGGTGGTGGTGGTGCTGCATGCAACTGTCACACTGTAGGTCATGCTACAGTGCACAGCAGACACTACAGTAGCATGGGGGCAGGTAGTGTGAGGGACACAGCAATGCCTATGGTATGTAGGGCAGTGATGACCACTGCACTGTACACAGTGACAGACCCAGCTTGCAGGTGATTACTGACAGTAGACAGTACTGTTACACTGTTGTGGATCAGATGCTGCACCTGTGGCATGGGATGCTCACAGTGACATATATATGGCTGACTGTGTGTGCTGTGGCAATTGTACAGTTGTGTGGTATGTGGCTGGGGGGGCACGTAAGATCCGACAGGCACACAGGTGGTGGGGTATTCTCACTACTGGCCCATGTGCACTGCATGAAGTGTCCCAGCCTTGTGGCCACTCTTGGGCTGTGGTGAGGTCTGGCCACCCGTACACCCTCCCCTCAATGGCCATCATGCCCACAGTGCTGCATGTATGTGTTGGCATCTGTTGGTCACCACAGACATACAGTCTGCAGGTGTGTGCTGTATGGACACACTACCATGATGTCCCCTGTGGGCCAGTTCACCCCTTACTGCCTGGCATGGCTGGGACTGTTGGCATCATGGTGGTGCATCAGTGAGCAGCATGTGTCCTCCATGTCTGGCATTTTCTAAGTGTCATACTCATATGTTAGGGTCGCGCAAGCCACGTGAACACCGCGCAAAACACCAATGTTGTGCAAAGCTGTTTGCCCAGGGTTAAGACCTGCTTTTCCTGGGTGGTAATTTATACCGCGCTATGGGTCGCGCTAAGTCGAGCTAAACACCTTAGCCCGGCACTAGCCGATGAATATCCCATAGCACCTGTACTCATGTTCAGTGTGCTCCTTGAACATAATTATGGTTTGCCCAGCGCTAATGTGACTTGTGCATGCTATTTGGCCTTTTGAATATAGCAGACACGTGCTAATCCTGTGCAAACGGTTTGCACACCGTGTAAAGCTTTGAGTATATGGGCCATTATTCTTTAAAATACGAAAGTGCTACACATTCTGGCCATTTAAAAGCCAGTGCTAAGCATTTTAATGCTGACAGGTTGAGAGATACTTTTTAAAATACAACCATGATAGGTCAAGCATGTATCTAAGGGCTGTTTCTGTAAGAACATTTATTAGTGCCTGTGATATTTTTTTTGGTCAGGTTACAGGTTGATTAGTGCTAACTGAAGTAGCAGCCAACATTCAAATGATAACAAAAGAAAAAGTCCTTGCAATAAAAGACACACTCTCATTTAAACCTGCAAAGTTTACAATGGCTAGTTTTTCAAGCCACTTTGCCCAGACTACAAACATTTCTAAAAGGAGATGAACTACAGAAAAAGAGGGGCGTGGCAGAAATTGGCACACACAGTAGCAAGTTAACTGTCCAGTCATTCTACATAACATCACTTTGTCCTCAGAGAACACATAGGTGCAGGCACCCTTCCTACAGTTTCATGATGGCCTAAACTACGAGTTGTTCTTTCTATAAAACATCTATGCCACACCTAGAATTCACTCACATTATATACAATTTATGGCCCAATTCTACATACAGCTTGCCTGAAGATTGTTTTATTTCTACTTGCATCGAAATGTTCAAGTTGTCAAATCATTTATGAAATGGAAAAGTATCTACAGGAAGATCCATTGATTATGTGCAAGAATGTACATAGGTCTCATTCTAAGGCAATAGAAGTTGTTCCACAGGACCAGTGTTGCCAATGTGACAATTTCACATATTTCGAAAAGTCTTTCTACTTCGGATGCAGACAGATGCAGTTTTTGACATTTACACCCCACAGAATGTTGGCTCATAAATCTAAATGTCTTTGTACTTGTACACGGAATAGCACCATAGAAAATCCCTTCAACATCAGTCCTTGTGTCACCTTCTTGTTCTCTTATTGTCCCCCTGGACTGAACAGTTCTTTCTCCTGTTTGCCCAGGTGCTGGAAAACATCCCAGCGGTTAAGTGTCCTGTGCTTTTACCTTTACCTCTGCTCAGCTATGATACTTTAGCAGTTGATTGTTCCAAAGACGTTCAGGCTAGCAGCAATCAAAAAAAGCAGTCTTGCAAATACATCCAGGGACTGGAGTTTCTGAAAATAAAAGAATGCTTGCAGTTGTGATGGTCTCCTTGCCTGCGTTGCACTGCAGGCAATGGTCAGCTTTCTGTTTATGTTAAGTGCAAAACAGTAGTACATTAGGATTTATATAACAAAATGTACAACTGGTTCTAGACATCTAAAAGTTATACCAAATGCTTCCATATTCTTCCGTAGTGACCATCTTAAACAAAGCACTGGGCCCATAAAGCTGCTACATTTTTTTAATCAAGTCCATTTCCCAGTTCATTCACATAAAATTTAAAACTGAAACATCTGTGCTTTAAATGAGTTGCTTCTGAAGCTAATCAAAGTTACCTTGAAGAAGCAGACAACATTTAAAGTTATTTTCAACTGAAAGGTATGCATATGATAAATTTGAAGACTCTCTGTTTTAAAAGCTACAAAACTATCTGCATGAAGAGGCTTTGTTTTAACAAAAGGAAACAATTTTATTTCCATCTTAAAATAAACAACTTTAATACCATGATTTGACATAAATATTTCAATTTTACCAGAAACACATACAAATTTCTTAGCTTTTTTTCTTGCTTCACTTTAGACAGGTGATCCGTGAGGAGCAGCTGACCTGAAAGAGGTTCCCCCCCCCATGGACACAGCATGTGGCCAAAGGAGAAAGCAGTCAACAAGGGCTCTTCCCTGGAATGACACTGATGGAAACTGCAAGCATCAATGACAAATGTCAAACAGTGAACAACATCTTGAAGTCATTTCTGGGTGCATGCAGCTCCATTTTCACCAATTTTAAAGAAAAAAGTCACACGCGGCTCCTGCGCGACTTCACCTTAACATATATTCCACTGGAATATGTGAGACATTTATCTCTGAGCTGATCAGTTTCTATTATTTAGTCTTCCCCATTATAAAAGACCTCTGTCCTTATATTTGTAATAAAAAAATACGAGTTCATAGTTTGGTGCTGAGGTTCCCACGGTTATTTTTTGGTATAGGTGGCATCCTGAAACTTTGTACTTATGTATCGTATATGGAATCCTTTCTTGCTGATTGTATCATCAGTATGGAAATGAAGAAGAATGGCATCACCTGCTGAGTAGATTTCTTCTGGTGGCTAAAAGAAAAAAAAAAAGAGTGTTTTTAAGCATTTTAACTTCATCTTTGTTCTGCAGTATTAGATTCAAAGGACACTAGCTTAAAAAGGACAGGAAATAATTTCTAATTGGCAGCTGTGTATAAAGTTCTTATTCTCAGAAATGATATGCATTTCCCCAGCGTACCCATATTTAACTGTACCTGAACAATAAGTGATATGAAAAACTGTATTTTGCATTGTTGCCTTTTTATGGGCAGCATTCTGTTACAGTTCTCGTCGTGGAACCAATAATTTGGAGTTTTAGCTATGTCACAGAGTGTGCACAGAACTCTAAGCACAGCTGTAACAGGTCAACAGCTGATAATTAGCATTCTGTACACAAACCGTGACATAGTAAAAACTCCAAATTACTGGTCCCATGAAGAGAACTGTAACAGAATGCTGCCCATAAAAGCAAAACAAAGTAAAATACAGTTTTTCATATCACTTTTTATTCAGGTACAGTTAACTATGGATAATTAAGGGGAATAAGAACTCTATAAACAGCTGTCAATTAGCACAACTTTCTTGTCCCCTTTATGGAGCTACTACACGACCTGAAATTAGTGTTAACTTTTTAAAGAAGTCAGCTGCTACATTTTTATATCTATAGTACTTTTTCTTTTGTTTTTTGCTAAATGCAAGATTTTCTGCCTTGTAGTACTGGGTGTGATGTATGAAACAGTACTCTACCTGAGGACTGACTTGTCCGATTCATACCGCATCAGCATTGTGACCTCACTAACGGTGACGTCACAACTGATCATCAAAAGACGCTCACCAGTTGCCACTTTGGTCACTTGTGATGTCACAATAAGTGAGGTCACAGAGCTGATGAGGTAAGAAGGAGAAAAGAACTGAAAAGGTCACCATCCAGGCAAAGTCTTGCTCTTTATATGATACCTAATGCTGTCAGGTAGAAAGTGTCTAATGAGCAAAAGGAAACAAGAAAAATATTTCAGAAATCAAAAGTAACCACTGGACAGTTTTAAAAAAAATAGCAGTGTTTGCTCTCTCTTATTGTTGGTGCTACTACTATCTCTTAAATGTTACTCTAAAGCATCCCAGCATACCCATAGTGCTAGCTATCAAACCTTCCAGGTTCCCAGATGTCGGACCTCCATGGGACAGAGGTTGTTTGCCTACAGGGCACCTCACTGGTATAATGTGCTCCACTGAGATATCCTGACAACTCCTAAACTTGGCCCCTTCAAATGGCGACTTCGGCAGCATCTTACCTCTTCCAGTAGTTGTGACTGTTTCTCCTAAGGGGACCACCTCACTTTGTACCCCAGCTTAAGCTGGCTCACAATGTTCTTCCACAACTAACTACTTGCTTCTGCAGTCCCCCCGTTCGCCCTTTCCCACCCCTTCCTCCCTCTACACTCTTCCCCCCCACCATGCTTAACCTCACCCCGTCCACGTTTCACTACCTAGCACTTCTCCTTTCCTCCTCACACTCTGACAATGGCCCTCCAGCCTGCCTATGCCTCCTGAGTATTCCCTGTACTGTTCTTCTCACTACCTGTGCTCTTATGAAAAAGTTACCTTAGAACTATGCCTAGTCTACTGTTATAGGCTGTTCCCTCCTTTTGAAGCATTGTTAATAGTAATTCTTCTACCCTCTATGTGTTATTTTTAATTCTGTATAACTATGCTGACCTTTGTATGTTTATTACCCTCCATTTTGGTGTGGAACATTTGTAAGTGAGCTGTTCTTGCTCAAAGGTAATGTAATCCGAGAATTAATAAATAATCATGCCTGTACACGTCTTGGAATTTCTAATACCGCATAGCTACATTAGAAATTGTGGGCAGGCTGCACTTGCTTGCTAGAAGTTCTAGAATTCCAACACAAAGGGAAAGGGAAAATGGGAAAATGTTTAACCAGGAAAGGCACACTAAGCCAAAGCTTGTTTGCAGGTGTGCCCTAGGAGCACAAGGAAGTTAAGTGACTTGCTCAGGGTCACACAGTATGCAAGTGGGGGTTATGGGATTCAAACCCAGGTCTCCACGTTTGCAGCTCAGTGCACTTAACCACTATGCTATACTGCCTCCTAACAAAGCATATAGGGGACAGCCTTGCCTAATCACAGATCACAATCCAAACCAGGATGTGTGTCACCTGTACCTCTGTTGCCCCAGTTACATGCATAGGAATGGCTAAGTACTGATGAATAACTTATCCATTAGACTGACATCCTAAGAAAGAAGAAAAAACCATGAGCTCTCCGCCCACCCATCCATTCCATTTCAAGTCTGGCTTGAGGACAAAGGATCTGGTTCAATCAGGGCTTGGAAGTTTGATTTAGCCATACAAAGAACTCTGTAGTAAGTCATGAGTCTTCAAAATTAGATTTTTTTATCAGTTTTATTTGGGTTTTCCTAAATTTTCACCCTTTCATGCCACAGAACCCTGCCATGCCTACTTGCCACCAACTAGGGTCCCTGCAAAGGCCACAAAGGTTTTCCATCCATTTAGTGATGTACAGGTAGAGAAATGATAGGGCTGGCTACCAGGCCATCTGCACCACTGCTACAACACTTAATGGGCCAGTCCCTCCTCGTGGTACATTTACACTTTTGTATTGATTGGTTATGAACAACAGAGGATTGAGATTCTCCTACTGCAGTCAAGGAAGAAGGACAGGAAGCACTATTATTGCTACAATGTACATCTGTGATCATCGTGAATGCACTTGACATTAGTTATGGTTGTGACCTGGTGTCAGTGCTTCCATGCTTTCCCTCTGGAGTGTCCCTGTGAAATGTGACATAAAAAGGCCAGGGGAAGAACTAGGCACTGGTCCTTGAGGAATTGTTCTCCATGGCCCTGAGCCACCAGGGGGCAGCCATTCTACAAAGAGTGCACCAATCCCTTTCCAGAGTGGAGTAAGCATCCATGGAACTTCTCCTCCAACTCTTGCGACTGTCAACTGGGATATCAGGCTCAGGGCTTGAACACAAAATAAAACCACAGCAGCAAACTGTTAAAGTAGCTTTAAAGTACATTGCCTCTCTAGAAATAATCATTGTAGTTGCTGTCACGAATACATCAGTGTTTTCTTCCCCTTGCCTGCTGCTAGAGCACTATGTTTAACTTTTTACTTCAGAGATTGACGGTACCAGGCAAGGGTTGGCAATGAACAGACTGTGATGGGTAGGGTGACTGGGGACTACTTGGGTGCCTTTATATTAATCTATTTTTACAATTATCATACATTTTTTTAAATTGAGGGATTCTGTGGTTCACTTACAGCAGAGCCCTCATAAGGTCAGATAAAAATGGGAGTCTCTCTTCCCTTCAGGGTTTAGTTCAATCAGATGACCAGAATTCAGCTAGAGAATATGAGCCTTGTTCATTTTTGAACCATTACTGCAGTTGTCCTGTCCCAAGGAGGGAGCATACTACTATGCTTCACAGCACATAATCAGGAGGTTGCATCGACTTACACGCCTGGCAAGGTTTAAAGAGGGAACTTTGCTAATTTGCTTCCACTTATGTGAATTAAAGTTCAAAGTAGTTAATACCGTATCTGAGTTAAGAGGACAGACATGTTACCTGAGCCATATCCACATGAATTAATGTAAGGTGTAACCACCGACGTTACCAAATAGGTGCACTGCACTTCATCTTTACTAAGCTATCATTTTTCCACCAAGTAATAGCAGTGGCTGGCAGACTTTTTTTGGGAACTTTTCCATAGATACTGACCACAAAATTAAAAGAAACATGTAGCACTGGTAATAACAGTGTTATCTAATGTTTTAAAGTGCTATCGGGTTTCATTTCCTGACTCTACCATTCTGAATACCCAGAGACAGGAAAGACAACAGCTTATAATTCAAGAAATTGTTGCAAAGCATGGCCATGACTTGTAATAAAAACAGGATGATATTAAATTCAACACTGAAGTTAAAGACAAAAAAGTGTGAAACTCTGTCAGAAATTAATTTCACTGTCTGCTGTGATACCCAGGGATTTATACAAATTAGAAAAGATATACTGCTCCCAACAGTATTCTATATACTTGAATGTCTGATGTTTTGCACTCAATATCATTTGTTTGCAATGATATAGTTATATTGATAACACTGTTTATAGGAATAATATCTGTTTGCACCTGGAAATAATTTTTCTGTTATAGCTATGCCAGTTTGAGGCACTCAGTTTACTCGGAGGTAGTATACCAAAAAGGCAGTGGGAAGGGCAGTACATAGGATCCATAAAAGTACATTAAAAGACAAGAAATATCCAATTTGAATGCTCCATACATTCTAAAGCATCAAACTCATTGCTAGCCATTGCAGGTATGCAAATCATCGAGTAGGGCAGGCTGGCCAGGATTCATCAGTACAGAAATCGCCTGCTAGATGAGCTTTTATATCAGATCCAGCACAGGCTACAGCACATTCTAGGTATCCTAATTACGTGAACATCACTCATACGAATTCTATTTTCTGCACTATATGTAATTTCCTATGCCTCGTGCACGTGCCGTTCCTATAAAAAGGACCTGGTCCTAGTGAGCCTACACCATAACCAAAACAGATAGCTAGATAGCCAGACAGACAGATAAGCTGATGCAAGTTTCATCCTGTTAGGATTGCTCAGTGCAGTCACTGTCTCACTAAAGTATCAAGTCAGCCCCAAGGGAAATTCACCACTGTACACTCGCAGAAAGGAAGCTGATTTGAATCAGTAGTCTTTTATTATACTGATATATTTACTCCCATTCTCTGTTACACACACTTCATTACACAAGTGTGTGTAACAGAGACTTGCATCACTCTTGCAGATGACACCAAACATAAGATACAACAGATACAGGTAAAATGTACTTTCATTCTCGGTCTGCTCCTCTCCCACTTACTGACCGTGGTTCTGTAAACCAGTACTACAAAGAAAAATAGACAATAACAGCAGATAAAGACCAACAGTCCATCCATTCTGCCCATAGTTCCCATTCAAACCCTAGGACTTATACTAGCCCTCACTATCCACTTCCTTGTTCCCCCTTCTACCACCACCCTGTGTAACCACTATACCCTTCACTCTGTCCCAGCCATGCTAGAAACCATTTATGGTTTTGGTATTCACCACCTCAGCTGGTAGACTGTTCCATGGTTCCCCCTCCCTGTCTACAAAATAAAACTGTCTTACTCCCTTTTGAGCCTTCTGCCCATCAGTTTCCATTCATACCCCTGTGTCCTTGAACTGTTGTTCATGCTAAACAGGTCATCACAGTTCACCTTGTTTGTTCCTTTCAGGAACTTACAGGTCTCTGTCATCATTCCTCCTTTCTTGTGACACCACTGACTACCCTTTTTAACAAATCATGGGAGGATGGTGTGGTACCTGAGGACTGGAGGAAGGCAGATGTGATTCCCCCTTCACAAAAGTGGAACCAAGACAGAGGCAGGAAACTACAGACTTGTCAGTTTGACCTCTGTGGTAGGGAAAATGATGGAATCACTTCTGAAGGAAAGAACTGTTGAGTACCTAGAGGCCAGTGGGGCACAGGACCCAAGGCAGCATAGGTTCACAGTGGGAAGGTCATGTCAGACGAATCTAATTGATTTCTTTGACTGGATGACCAAAGTAGTAGACCAGGAAGGGGCTGTGGACATGGCCAACCTAGACTTTAGCAAGGCATTTGACACAGTCCGACACAAAAGATTAATAGTCAAATTAACCAGCCTGGGAGTGGGTCCCAGGGTGGTAGCCTGGGTAAAATTGGCTGGACAACAGGACACAGAAGGTAATTGTAAATGGAGTCCACTCTGAAGAAAGAAGGGTTACTAGTGGGGTACTGCAGGGTTCAGTACTGGGTCCAGTCCTTTTTAATGTCTTTATAAGTGACATTGCAGAGGGACTGGAAGAAAAAGTATGCCTCTTTGTAGAAGACACAAAGATCTGCAACAGGGATGATACACAATTAGGTGTAGAAAGGATGAGAAGGGACTTGGCAAGGTTGGAGGAATGGTCAGAAGTATGGCAGCTTGGATTCAATGCAAAGAAGTGCAAAATAATGCACCTGGGAAACAAAAACCCAGGGGAAGATTACACAATGGGGAGTAGTAACAACAAAAAAAATGGAAAGGGACCTGGGGGTAATCATATCAGATGACCTTAAAGTTAGCAAGCAATGTGAGAAGGCGGTAGGGAGGGCTGGGGGACACTGGGATGTATAGGGAGAAGCATAACCAGCAGAAAACAGGAAGTTATTATCCCCCTGTACAGACAGTTGGTGAAACCCCATCTGGAGTACTGCGTCCAGTTCTAGAGACCCCATCTCTGCAAGGACATGTACAGGATGGAGGCAGTTCAGAGGAGGGCAACTAAAATGGTGCAGAGTCTGCAAGAGAAGCCTTTAGAGGACAGACTAAAGGATCTTAATATGTATACCCTTCAGGAGAGGAGGGAGAGGGGGGACATGATAGAAATGTTTAAGTACCTCAGTGGAATCAACAAAGTTCAAGAGGGTAGCATCTTTCAGAAAAAGAGATGTGCAAGAACAAGGGGACACAATTTGAAGACAGAGGGGTGACGACTAAGGGGCAATGTGTGGAAGTATTTTTTCACAGAGAGGGTGGTGGACGCATGGAACAGTCTTTCTGAGGAGGTTGTGGGGTCTAAAACTGTGGGAGAATTCAAGAATGCATGGGACAGACATAAGGCAATTTTTGTGGGGGGGGTAGGAAGAAATAGGCTGTTGGTTAAATAGGATCTGCAGCTTATCCTCTAGGTAGGGAAATGGGCAGACTAGGTGGGCCAAGCGGTCCTTATCTGCCATCAAAGTCTATGTTTCTATATTTCTTGTCTGGTCTCCAGTGAGTACATGTTAAGTGCCTTGAGCCAGTCCCCATAAAATCTGCTCTGCTGGCCCTGAATCATTCTGGTTACCCTTTGCTACACCAGTCTCTAGCCTGTCTTTGTATATTCTAAAGTGAAGATTCCAGAACTGGGTACAGTACACCAGGTGCAGCCTCACCAACAATCAATAAAGAGGTAGTAATACCTCTTTTCGTCTATTGTCAGTACCCCCTTCTGATGCATTCCAGCATCTGATTTGCCTTATGATAGGCTTTGCTGTACTGGCTTAATTGTTCAAGGAAGTCACTAATAATGACGCCTGGGTTTCTTTCCTCAACTGTAGTGCTCAGCTTACCCCAGCCATCTAGTACTTTGTCCTGGGGTTCTTGTTCCCTAGGTGACCCACCTTGCACTTTTTGGTGTTGAATTTGAGCTGCCAAACCTTAGACCACCTCTCTAGGCTTTGCAGGTCACTCTGCATCTCCCTAATTCCCTCATCACTACATATCCCCCCCTCCCCCAAAGAACATAGTGTCACCCATGAAGAAGCACAATTTGCCCAGGACCATCTCTAATGTCATCAATGAAAATACTGAAGAACACAGAACCCAGGATGGATTCCTGTGGCACCCCACTCTCTTCTTATCTGACAACATTAATCACAGCCCTCTGCTGTCTCTCCTTGAACCAATACCCTACCCATCATACTATGTTGCTTGCTGCACCCAGATCCTACATCTTCAGCAATCTTCTGTGAGGCACTGAGTCAAAAGCTTTGTTGAAATTAAAGTACAGTAAATCTGTGGTGTGTCCCCTATCCGATACCTCGTCACCCAGTCAAAGAAAACTATCAGGTTGGTATGACCAGACCTTCCTGCAAGGAACACTTGCTGTTTACTGTGCTGGAGTCTGCTGGCTGCCCTCCAGGTAGCCCGTGAGGTGGTCTTTGATCAATGGCTCCATCAGTTTATCCATGACAGAGGTAAGACTGAGAGGTCTGTAGTTCCTTGCTTGCTCCTTGTCTCCTGCACCCCCCCCAACATGGTGTGGAACTATGCCTGCTACTCTCCAGTCTTTCGAAATTTCTCTTCTCTCTGTAATGAGCTGCTGAATAACCCTACCAAGGGTTCAGCTAGCTCTGCTGCCAGTTCTTTGAGCAGCACTGGATGTATCCTATCAGGCCCTGGGGCCGTTATCTATTTTTAGAGCTGCCAGCTCTTTCAGGACCTTTTCACAGGTAAAATCTGGCTGGCGCATCTCCCTTGCCCCCCCCCCTTTGATGCCACTCTCTGGCAAGGGTCCACTGTCTTCCCTTATGAATAAACAGCAAAACTAATTATTAAGGATGGCTGCCTTTTGCACATCCTCCTCCATTACCCTACCTCCTTCAGCCTAACAATTCCCCACTTTAATTTATTTTTCATTAACATACCTGAAGAACTGCTTCTCACCACCGTTGACCCTTCCACAATATGCAGCTCAGTGTCTGCTTTTTGCCTCCTCAACCACCCTCTTTGCTTCCTTATTTCTCAGTTGGTATTCTCCTCATTCTTCCTTCCCCGCATTTCCTTGTACCTGGTGAAGGCCTTTGGTTTGACCCTCACTACTACTCTTACCCTTTCTGAGAATCATACTGGACTCTTGTAACTGTATCTTTTGGTTACTGTTCTCATGCATAATTTAGATGCCTTGAGAATGGTCCCCTTAAATGTACCCAACCTCTTCTCCACACCTCTAGTGCGGTCTACACTGACTAACTTGTTCCAGACCAACTCCCTCATCCTGTTGAAGTCTGCCCTTCTGAAATACACCACCTTACCCTCAATTGGTGCTTTCTTGTCCCATGGGCCAGCTCAAACCAGAGTTCAGGTCACAGAATCCTACTGTTTCCCACACTGTACACCTCCTACCATCTCTGAGTTGATGAGCACTGCATCAAGAATGGCAGCCTGCCAGATGTGTTCCATAACCAGCTGCACCAGCAGACAATCCTGGAATGTATCCAGCAGGGAATGACTGCTGAGGCTCCTGTTGGCTAGAACACCCCAATCAATATTTGGCAGGTTCAGCTCACCCATCACCACTTCCTCCACCTTTGCCACTCCCCTTCCTTGTTCTTCCCCTTGTCCTGGTGATCTATAGCTAACCCTCAACTGTAGTTTCTTACCTCAGGCCACTATAAAAGCATCCACAGAGACTTTATCTCCCTGTTGCATCCCCTGATGTATTTATCTTCAATAGACTTGATGCTTTGCCTGACATATAGGGCTGTGCCCCTCCCCTTTACCTTTTCCTCTGTTCCTCCAAAACACTGTGTAACCAGGGACTATCCCAAAGTTGCATACAATCACAAATGGTACAGGGAGAGTTTGTATTGAGGACAGGCTTATTCTCAAATAAAACACAGGGCCCAAAGAAAAAAAGTGTGCACTTGGAGTGGTAACTTAGAAAAGTGTTATATAAATATGATGCATCTCAAAGAACAAACCGTGGACAAAAATATTCCATTGCTAGATTTTATTCATTCACAGCAGATAAAAAGGTTGTACCAGTAAATCAAAAAAATATATACCTATAGCACTAGAAAAGGACTATGTCCCAGGATCCAGCACGGTGGAAAAATAAATATGCTTCAACAATAAAGTGCAACAGGGAGAGTGCAAAATTATCAATAATGACAACAGTATCAGTGTAACTTAGGCCAGTAAAAAATGGGTTACTTAAACAACGCAGTAAGAAATGACCGCAGTTCACTACAAAAATCCCCAGCACTTTTCCTGACAAGGGCTTCTTAAGGGGGGAGTGGCCAAAGGGTCACAAACACTGCTTCATATATGTATTTTCATTGCTCATACGAGCTCTAGACTCTGGTTCAATTGATAAGAATGAGTTTGATTTCATATGGACTCCAAATCCTACCCTCCCTGGTCTGCATGTCTTACCTAAGTTCCCCAAGGATCTTAATAAACCACCAGGATATCCCATTGTCCCTGTGGTAGGGTCTATTACAGATAAATTATCACAAGGACATCCCATTGTCCTTGGGGTAGGGTCTATTACAGATAAATTATCACAGGCTGTCAATTTCTTTCAAAGGGACACAAACACTGCATCATGTATGTATTTTCACTGGTTAATTGAACTTTAGACTCTAGTTCAACTGATGAGAATGAGTTTGATTTCATATGGACACCAAATCCAACACTCCCTGTGCTGTATGTCTTACTTAAGGTCTACAAGGATCTTAACAAAGTGCCAGGAAGCCCCACTGTCTCTGAGGTAGGATCTATTACAAATAAATTATCACAATTTGTCAATTTATTTCATAAAATGGAGGTAATAAAATTGAGATTCTACCTGAGGGACACTGGGGATGTCCTGAGAAAGTTTGCTGATTTTCAGTGAAACAGAGAATATTTTTGGGTTTTGATACATGTTGAGTCCCTTGATACGAGCATGAGGCATGAAAATGGGATCTGTTCTGTACAATATTTCTTGAAAAGTGTCAGTGTCAGTGGCTCATCAAGTAGCACACTCACCTCTGTGGCGAGGAGAGCAGAAGGCTGTGGGTTCTATCCCCACTCCAGGCTCTTGGGTTAATATCCCAATACTGACACTGTAGTGCAGAATGAGAGGGGTGCTGCACTCCTGAAGTGCCGTCTTTCGGATGAGACGTTAAACCGAGGTCCCATCTGCCTGTTCTGGTGGATGGTCAGGTGGATGTTAAAGATCCCATGGCACTTCTCGAAAAGAGTTTGGGAATTTCCCCAGTGCCCTGGCCAAATTTCCCCTCATTCACTAAAAATATACCACCAACAGCTTAATCTGGTTTAAAGTCAGTTGGCATTCATCTGTATCCCCCTCCACCAGATTGTGCTTGAAAATAGGCAGAATTTGTCTAGTGCACTTACCCGATCAACAAAAAATGAATAAAAATAAACAAAAATAAAAACAAAGTCAGATTCCATGTCCAGAAATGCTCCTGGTCCAGTCAGTTTAATTTATGCTGAAGCATAACTTTTTAAAATTTTTTAGTAAACTGCTCCTACAGACCTGCAGTACAGCAATGGGAACCTGTACGGCCCCATCATAAACAGGTACTTTTTATGTTTGCTTGAACGCATGTGCAAGAAACATAGTGCCATCATCGGAAATTTCGGAGGTGTGTCACCTCCTCCTCCAATTCAGTCAGTGTGCTGGCAGGCGCAGCCCCTGTAAGCTAATGCATTCTGGAGCTGTCTATGACACGCTCCAAAATGCAGTGGCATACAGTTGAAAGGGGAGCTACGCTTGAGTGAGTAGCAATAAGATATCGCCTGCCCGCGCGCAGCGCCCCCACACACACACACGCCGCTCCACGCAGGCATGCCGCCCCACGCACTGTATAGCCAATGGGGTGCCCAATCCCGTCGGGCTGCACTGTCCCCCCCGAGTAGTAGTGCCACGCTGGGAGCCCACCCCAGCGTGGCAATCTATTTCCTTGAGGCCGACGGGGTGCCTAATCCCCGTCGGCTGAACGCCTCTAACGTTCTTGTGCCACGCTTGGAGCTCACCCCAGCGTGGCAATGTCCCACGTCATGCTTTTTTTTGTTTTGTACCCGTAAAGAAAACGTGTCCCACGCATGTAGTCTCCCCGCCTCCCACAACCCGCACCTACCCACTCGCGACCAGCTTCCCCACACCCTCACCCCATTCTTACCTCCGACTCGCGTGATTTATCTTTGGTGGACCCGGAACACGCCTGCACTCTTCAAAGCCGACCGCGAACTGAGGAAATGCCGTGTAGCTGTATAATGGGCTAGATAGGGGGGTTTCAACTTTGTTGCATATCTCAGGCATTTTTTTGAATTTTTGCACCAAATTTTCAACATAGGGTTTTTGGGACCCTTCTCATGAATGATATCACTGTCATGGCGTTGTTCAGGCCCGAAGGGTGATTTCGCGCAGTGACTACGTAGTGACTGCGAAATCACCCTTTGGGCCCGAATAACACCATGACAGTCACATCAATCATGAGAAGGGGTCCCAAAAACCCCATGTTGAAAATTTGGTGCCAAAATTCCCAAAAATGACTGTTTTACGAGCGTGCGTTTCGCAGTTCCTACGCAGGCTCGTAAGTTCGCGAATTTTCAATATTTTCACTCCAGATTTTCAACATTGCCATTTTACCACACCTTCTTATGAGCAGTACAGCTGTCATTTTCACATCTCACCCAAAATGTGTTTCCCTCTGTAGCATAAATGGCACAGTCGTGATGCGTAAATCAATGTACGGACAAATTAAGAAAATCACAGTGACACTGTTCATGAGCAGACGCTAAAATGGCTGTGTTGAAAATGTGGTGAAAATTCTAAAATGACTGTTTAACGAGCGCATTAGCGCAGTTCCCACGCACGCGAAGGTCGTGAATGTTCAATATTTTCACTCCAGATTTTCAACATTGCCATTTTACCACACCTTCTTATGAGCAGTACAGCTGTCATTTTTCACATCTCACCCAAAACGTGTTTCCGCCCATGTAGCGCACAATGGCGCAGTCGGTGTGCAAATCAATGTACAGGACAAATTAAGAAAATCACAGTGACACTGTTCATGAGCAGAGGTCTTAACATGGCTATGTTGAAAATTTGGTGAAAAATTTCCTAAAAATGACTTTTACGAGCGTGGTTGCACAGTTCCTATGCATGCTCGTAAGTTTGCAAATTTAATATTTTCACTCCAGATTTTCAACATGTCTATTTTATTAAACTTCCTTATGAACAGTACAGTTGCAATTTTTCATATGTCGCCCACAAAATGTGTTTTCGCACATGTAGTGCACAATGGTGCTGTTGGTGTGCGAAAGCAATGTTTAGGACAGATTAAGAAAATCACAGTTACACTGTTCAAGAGCAGAGGTCTTAAAATGGCTATGTTGAAAATTTGGTGACAAAAGTCCATAAAATGACTGTGTTACAAGTGAGCATTGCGCAGGTTCCACGCACGCACCCTCATTAGTTCATGACTTTGTAATATTTTCAGTCCAGATTTTCACCAGTGACATTTTTCCACACTTCCTTATGAACAGTACAGCTGCCATTTTTCACAACATGGCTGAAGTGTGTTTTCACACTTTCAGTGCAGAGATGCGTGGTCGCTGTGGGAAATCATTGTTCAGCACAGATAAAGAAAATCACAGTGACACTGTTCATGATCGGAGGCACCAAAATGCCTGAGTTGACAATCTGCTGTAAGAAATCCTCAACCTAATTATATTACAGGTGTGCATTGCAGAGTTTCTATGTACGCTCGTGACTTCACCATTTTTTTAAATATTTTTAGTACACATTTGCAACATAGCCATTTTTTACACCTCCACATGAAAGAGTACAGCTGTCATTTTTTACATCCTGTTCAGAATATTTTTGCACCTGTCGTGCTAAATGCTGTAGTCACTGTGCATAAGCAGCTTTCGGCTAACAAACTGATATTCCCCCTGTTCATGAGGTGGGGTCACAAAACAAACATGTTGAAAATTTGGAGTGAAAATACCAACGAATGCCTGAGGTATTAGGGTTTTCAACTATAACGCCCAACCCTATAGAGAATGACAGGAATCAGGGGTGTGACTTGGGATTCTTGCCCGATGCTCATACCATTCCACACCCTGCAGTCACTGAGAGGCATCGAGGTATGCCTTGGACTCTTCGGACCCAAACTTCACCCCATTCTCCTATATCGCACCCATCTCACCATATTTCCTAATGAAATGGGGTGCGCATAAGAGCCAAAGACCACAAGGAACACCGTGACACTTGTCAGTCTCTGCAGGGTGGGGTGTGGCGAAATGGCGTGGCCGTTATGCCTGATGACCCAAACGCACACCCCAATGCCTGTCACTCTCTGCAGGGTGGTGGTGGGGTTGGCTTCAGTTCAATACTTCACTGCCATTGCTATTACGCAGCTCTGTAACTTCTACACTACCACTGCCAATGCCAGCAAGCAAACATTTGGCATTGACAAATGCTAGTTTAGGTCTGTGAGAACAAGAAACAGTTTCTGCAGAAGACTTTCCACACACAAATGACGTCATCACCCAATATAAGTATACTGGTGATGTCATCTGTGTATGAAGGGAGGGCAGTGAAAGAGCTGAAGAAATTTTAAGATGGTTGGATGTGAACGACCATAATTTGGGATATATAGAATTTATTGAAAAAGAAAGCATTGACTTTCTTGACATCACCCTCACTGGGGTAGATGAACAATTGGTTTGGACAAAGGGTTTTTGTAAACAAACTGCCACTAATGCCCTATTACAGTCAGAGAGTGCACGTTCTGTGGTCCTGAAAAAAGAAAATCCCCGTATGGGCAATTTCTGTGATCCTAGAAAATGCAATGAGGACAGGGACTTTTAAGTTTAACTGAATGAACTTAAAGAGAGGTTTTCAGCTAGGGGGTACAGCAAAGATCTGCTAAGCACGTTGGATAGATTGTGGGAACTGGATAGGGACTCCCTACTGACTGAAAAGGAAAAGATGTAACACGTTTGATGAATAACCTGTGACTTTGTCTGAAGAATATAACAACAGTGCAGGAAAGGTCAGTGCAATAACAGATACAACCTGGCACATTCTGACTAATGATAGAACACTGATAGATGCATTGGTCTAAAACCCAGAATCAGTTCTAGAAAGGCTCCTATCTTAAAAGACATACTTGTCAAAAGCAAATATAGAATACCCAAATGAGTACATGCCCGCAACTGGTTGCTGGCCCCAAAACCAGGTTTTCAAACATGCAAGTGCTGTAATGTTTGCAAATTAGCTACAAGTGCTGCTTTTATGCATCCAGAAACTGAGACAACATATGCAATCAGTGAGTACATGACTTGCAACACAATTTACTCCATAACACGGCCCTTTAAAAAATGTGTATAGGACATATTGTACAATATGTCCTGTAAAACAACAAATACAGGAGCATGTTAGGGATGTTCTTAAAAGGAGATCTAATAGTCCACTAGGGAGTACACTTCAAATTCAGTAACAATGCTTCCATAGTAGGGATCAAGTGGTTGGGAGTCGGGAACATGTGAAACCACTTCCAAGAGAAGATGGACTGCTTAAGGAAACTGCTTCAGAAAGAGCCAGCTTGGATTCACAGGCTTAGAACTTTGAAGTCATCAGGTCACAATGATGAGTCTGAAATGAAACCATTCTTTTACACAGAGATGTTATACTCTGGTGGAAAATTAATTAAAAATCGTTCTCCTGATCCAATGTATTATGGCTGTATTTGAAAAAAACGTGGGTTTCTAATGAATAAAAGCAATGTTATCATGTATTCATTCAGTTCTTAATGTTTTCCCTCTCTTTTTCATTCTATTTTTCTATACATACAGGAATGAGATTAACTCCATCTCCAATTCCTTTCACTGCCTTTTGTATGAGTATTAATTGGTCCACAAGGAGCTGATGTCAAGCATGGTTCCAGTCCCTGTATAACATAGAGGATAATGGATGGGCAACAGTGAACAACAACACTGTGTTCACGTTGAAAGGTTGTCATGACAACCAAGTAGTTTACCGTCGTCATAAAACCTCTGAGAAGTTAACTCAGCGGTAAGTGTTTACTATTGCCCATCCATTGTCTTTCATAGTGTATGGCAACAGTTGAACAACAACGGCAATGATACATTTCTGAATGTGTCCTTACTTCTGCGGTTTTGTTCAGTGCCACTCTCTTTCAGGATCAGCTCTCACTGCCACAGGTGTTTTCTCGAAGTGCAGAGGTTTTCAGATTGTGCAAGTGCAAAGGCATTCAATTTTGTTGTACCATTGTAGTGGCATACTCAAGTGGGTACAGCAACCTCTTGACATCACAACAATGGTACAACACTAGGAATTCATTTGAATTCCATTATTAATAGCCCTCTCCCACACACTGTAGAAGTGGCTGTAGTGCATCTATTCAGGACTTCCATGAGGGCCAGCACCACCAGAGTATTAACTGGATGTGATGGAGTGTGTTTTATTTGCAGAGCAAAAATACATCTATTTAATAAACATTCTGCAAGGGCTCTTAACCTGCTAAATAGCTCAGACTTTATGCCAGATTTACTGGCAACCACTGTTAGTAATTTCTTATACTATATGCTATTCTGCAACAGGGCATTCTTTTGGTGATCAGTGAATTTGCTATAGTAAAAATCAAATATTGTTTTTATGCACAATTACAAGAGAAACATGGAACTGTATCTAACCTTTTTCTGGCACTATCACTTAATGAGGTATGTGGGCACTGTGTCACTTTAAAATGTTGTGTAAATTGTGGTCATGTGACCAAGGAAAATACATACATAAAGCAGCATTTATGATTTCTTAGCCCCACCCCCCCAAGAAGCCCTTGTCTGGCACAGCACCACGGATTTTTGTAGCAAGCTGTTGCCATTTCTCACTGTCTTGTGCAGGTAACCCGTTTTCTACTGGCCTAAGTTGCACTGATAATGTTGAAATCACTGCTAATTTTGCACTCTCTCTGTTGCACTTTATTGTTGAAGCATATCTATTATTCAGCATTACTGGATCTTGGGACATAGTCCTCTTCTAGTGCAACTGTTATATTCTGTTTGACTTACCAGTACAAACTTTTTATCTGCTGTGAATGAATAAAAATCTGTCAATTGGATATTTATCTCTGTGGCCTGTCCTTTGAGATACATAGTATCTACATAACACTCTTCTGGGTTACCCCACTAAGAATGTACTACTTTAATTTGGACCAGTGTAACCAGGGACTGTCACGTCCCAGTTGTTATTTTCTTAGGCCCAAATTTTTGTGATGGTTACAAAGTTCATCTCAGTGTCTGCCATCATAAAGCCCCCAAGTGAACAGCATTTCACTGGTCAGACCCACAAAGTAACATTTAAACCCTCAGACCAGCACAGACTTTTCAAAACCAGCAAAATGCACGAGCAGAGTGACTTGGGCCAGGCTGGGTAAAATCTGAAAAGGACACAAATTGGATTCTCAGGCTCCAATCCCTTCAGAATTTCTGTCTGCACTCAAATGAGATCTGGTGTGGGCTGGGGTTATGCTGGGTGTATAAAGATGTTCTAAAAAGATATTAGAAGCAGCTTTCCTAATTGCATCCAGTCAAGGTGGCCTGCCCTAGTCACTGTAGGACCTGACTCACTGCAAAGGAGATCTGGTGTGGGCAGGGTTGAAATCGCATCCAGTGTCAAAAGTGACCAGCCTAAGTTACACTCTTTAAGAACCTGACCACAAAATCATTTTCCAAAATTGTTTTGAAAAGGGGATTCCCCCCCCCCCCACCATGTCTGGACCAGTATTCTAGTTGCTGAAACTTAGGACCTATGCATCATTGGCTGGAGCTTACTGATTTTATTACCCAGACTCCTGGTGGCGTTAGGGAAGACCCCTTTTCTATCTAACTCCTAATTTGGTTTTTATTTGACTTTCTCCTTCATACTTCCTCAGTCTCCTTAATGTATTGTTTTTCAGGTTGACTGCAGGCTTTGTGAGCCCTCCATCTTTGGTCCCTTTTAACCTTATTTTTGCCCACTATGCTGCTACAAGCCTCCTAATTAGGGGGAGTACTACCTAGGTTCCCTTTCCTGTCTCCTATCACCATGGTTCCCCAAGCCTCAGTCTCACCTGCAGTCTGTTTAACAATCCAATAAAAACCTCAAATGCCTGGCCCAGTGCACTGGCCCCCTTTCCTGTCAGGTGATGACCATCACCCTTGAACAGCTTCCTGTCACAGAAGTTCCCCCAGTCCACCACAAAGTGGCGCCCCATCACCTGCCATCCCTTTAACTGCCCATTGAACTGCCTGATCACATCCCCCCTTATTCTGTCTTCCCCCTCTCCACACAGGGAGGATCTAAGAAAAGGTCAGGGAGGCAGAGTGTGCCTTCAATTTGTCCCCCAGTCTGGGAAAGTTCACTTCATCATCTCCACAGGCTGTTTTGCCAGATCACTGGTAAACAAGTGTACCAGCACCCCCAGGACTCCCCCTCCCTCTCAACCAGCCTCCTTATCTTGTCTATATCTTGGATGGTCAGTGCGCCAGGAAGACACATGTCCATCCCACACTCATCTAATCCCCCTCCTACCACCCTGTCTATCCCCCTGAACACTGAATCCTTGACCACTAAGATTCTTCTGGCAGACTTCCTCTTGCTTGCTCCCCTGGGTGCCACCAAGTCATCCTGCCCCTTACCCCTGACTGACTCAGAGTCCCTACCAGGAAAGACAAGTACCTGAGTATTATATAAAGAAAAATGGCCAACAGTTGAAATTCCTTTTTGTTACACACCCTCACTCAATAAGCCACCTGACCTTCGGTCTCATTGTTTATGTGATATCACTCACTTCAGGTGTCTGAAAACAACTTGTTATACATTATTGACCACGTTATCCTCTATATAAACATTTAATATTGGCAGCTGATATTACCAGATGCAACCTTTTGAAACTGATACAAACATTTCCTATTAATATCAGTCTACATCAACAAAGGCACTCTTACTTCACTGTACTTGCATATATTTAGAAATACAGGGTGTGATTTTCAAATGGATCAGTCCAGGATCCAGAGCCCATATCTTCAACCACGGACTTCTCTATCCATCTGAAGTTGCACTATGAATCTAATTATTTATGCAAATTAGGAATTTTTGCTGCAAACAAATGCATTCTTTGAATTTTATACCTAATTTTAGATGTAATATCAGACCTTGATACAAGCACAGCACGCAGTTGCATCTGCCTTCTCTGAAAATCCATACCATAATCTTCTAGACTTGATACAATACTGGAGTCTCAAGAGGAATTAACATATGTCTATAGTTTGTCTTTCTCAGCCTATACTGGATCAGATGTGCAAGCCTCTTTAAAATACAATGTTTGTTGTGGCAAAGCTTTGTCAGCCTGACTTGCACCACAATTTGCATACCCATGATGCCTTGCACTAGCATTAAGGCTTCGGAGTATGTGTATGGTTTGGAGAAATGAACAAGATTTAAAATATTTTTTAATATTCACAATAGGAGTGTGCACTTAATGAATATTATTTCCTGAATACCATGAATAATGCACTATTCGTCCCTATTCAGATCCTGAATAACAAATAGCAGCACTATCTGTTCCTATGTGGAAAACACTGTCTAAAAAGAAAAGGCAACAAACAGCCCCCACCCTCCTCCCTAGCCAAGACTATTTCAATATAGAAGACACCATCCCCCTGCCCGCAGTTAGCACCCAAATCTCCCTTCCCCAGCAGCACCCACATTCTGATAAAATGTAAGTTTATTCCAACGATGGGCAGAATGTACAACCCACCCACTTCCACCACCAATTTTCAGACAAGTGCTTCAGTTATGACAGTCCCACTTCCCTCCACCCTGGTAGCACCACCATTCTAAAAGAATCAGGACCTTCATAGCACCCCCCCTCCAACCTGCAGCTACACGCAGAAATGGAAGAAGGAGATCGACACAGCCAGCCCTCCTCGGTCCACAGGCAGCTGCCTTCTTCTGAATGAAGATAGTCCCGCACTTGGTTGCATAGTAAAACCAGCTGATCATGTGATTGGCTGGTTTTACTAAGCAACCAAGCATGGGAGTATCTTCATTTGGAAGAAGGCAGCCAGCCGTGGACTGAGGAAGGTGGGCTGTGCAGGTCACCTTCTTTCATTCCTGGGTGTGACTGCAGGGCAGTGGGGGGGGGGTAACTATCATAACTAAAGCACTTGTCTGAAACTCCACAGCTGGCCATGGGGTGAGTGGGGCGTGCCAGCTGCCCATTGTTGGAGTAAATGTACATTTTATCAGAAAATTGGTGCTGCTGGGGGGGTAGGGGGGAATGGGTGCTAACTGAGGGTGGATGGATGGGGGCTTCTATATTGAAATGATATGAGCCAGGGAGGAAGCTGGGGGGCTGTTTCTTGCCTTTTTTTTAGCCGAATACCAAATATCCGACTGAATAATAAATACCTGATGCCTGAATACTGAATATTTGGCCTAATATTCAGAAAAAGGTAGTCACACAGCCCAAATTCACAGATATATTTGATATGTATTAATATAATTGTTGAAAAGATATAAAACAGCACCATATCAATACACCTTGCTTGTTATTTTTTCATAACAAAAATTAAAATGTTTTTAAATTTTTAAGAATTTTGCTTGTTCATCAGCCTACTTAACCATGACCCAGCTAGAAACAGTCTTGGGGCAACACAAGATTGATTTCAATGGAATCTGTTAACTAGCTGAAAAAAGAAAACAGACATTTTGAACTGTACAGCAAAAAGAAATCAGTGGTTTAATAAAGAGCTAATCTTTAAACACCAGTTTTCATTTTCTGCTTTTTAGGACCCATCTTGGGTCATCATTTGGTCATTTTGAACTATGTCTAGTTCCATACTGTCTATTCAGCCTACCATACCTAGTGGATTTTGTATCATTTAACCAAGTCATACACCACTGTGACTCTACATCCTTATTTGCATCCAATCCATCAAACCACTTCTCGATACGAGGATTCCAGCTTCCTGCTGCCAATATCTGTTGAGCACTCCCTAGGAAAACTGATTACTTTTGCTAAATTAGGGAACTTGGGATTTTAAGTTGTAATCCTTTGTTCACTTAGCATTCTAATATTAGAGTCTCTCATAGGTGGTGGTCGAACACAAAAAATTAAAATTATTCTGGAAGATGATGTAAAGGTACTGAAAGCTATGAAGCACATTCGTTCTTACCCCAGAGCCGCAGTATCGGCCAAGTCGTGGGCCTGAAGTATCATGACCATTAAATAGCTCAATGTAGTCATAATTGCAATCTGCTTCTTCTTCCACTTCAAATGTCTGAAAGATCAGTTCCACTGAATGTCCTTTGTCTGTGACTATCAGCCACTGGCAGTCCACCTGCACTGGGTAATTGTTATCTCCAAACTGAGCATGTGAGTACAAATCCTGAGGCTTCGCTTCGGCTTTCAACCTGCCACCACATTCTATAACCAGACAAAACAAAAGATATAAAACAGAAACACAAGGAAATGATGACTTTAGAAGACAAAGCATTGATGTTTTTTTCACTACCTTAGCTGACAAGAAACCCTGGGCTCATTACTACTGTGATGCAGTGCATCTTTGCAGACCAAAATACCCCAATTGTACACAGGCTGCCTCTCTTTAGAGAAAGAAAATAAAAATCACAATGGGACTAATCTAATGTCATGTTGCCTTTAACAGAATGTTGCATCTTTAAAAAGGCACAGAAGTGGCTGCAAAGACAAAAATATGACAAAGTAGTGTATAAACATAATTTTTGTCAATAAAATAGATAAAATATGAATCTAAAACAAAATATGGTTTTGTTGGCTCACCAGCTAGTGTGCCCAGAGAGGTCTTGGGTTGGTGTCGGATTGGGGGACAATGTGGAGAGAGACGACAGCCTTTTTGCCCCAGATAGGTTGCACTTAAATAGGGAAGGTAAAGCAGTGCTAAAGTGTAAACTAGCAGAGTACATGGAGCACCACTGCAATTTAAACTAAATCGGGGTACAGGTAGAGTCACACCACAGAGCAGATGATAAGGGGGGGCAACCAGCCCCCACAGAATGCAAAGCACTGAGTTGGGGGAGCGAAGGGTCATCAGTGGGATTCCCCAAGGGTCAGTGTTGGGCCCACTACTATTCAATATATTTATAGGGGACATAGCAAAGGGACTTATGGGGAGGATATGTCTATTTGTGGATGACACAATGGTCTGAAATAGAGTAGACACACAGGAGTGGGTTGAGAATATGCATAGGGATTTGAGGAAACTAGAGGAATGGTCCAGAGAGTGGCAACTGTCTTTCAATACATCGAAGTGCAAGATCATGCACCTAGGCAGGAAAAATCAGAGAGCAGTGTACTGTATGGGAGGCAACCACTAAAGGTAACCGAACAGGAGAGAGATCTTGGCATCAACATTACACGGGACCCGAAGGAAGCAAAACATTCCAAGAAGGCAGTGACAACAGCCAGCAGGATGATGGGTTGCATCGGAAGGGGATCACTAGTAGGAGGAGGAAGGTCATAATACCCTTGTACACCCAGCTGGTTAGGCTGCATCTGGAGAAGGGGGTCCAGTTCTGGAGTCGATACCTCAAGAAGGATGTGGAGAGGGTTGAGAGCATCCAGAGGAGGGCAACAAAGATGGTTAAGGTAATCAGTCACTTAAACATACGAGGAGAGACTGAGGATCCCAATCATGTACTCCCTGGAACAAAGGAGAGAGAGGGGGGACATGATTGAGACATTCAAATACTTAAAGGGTATTAACAAAGCAGCAGTAGGGAGCATATTCCAATTAAAGAGGCAATCAAAGACAAGGGGCCATGATTTGTAAATTGTAGCGGGGGGGAGTTCAGAGGAAACATTAGGAAGCACTTTTTCACAGAAAGGGTGGTGGATAAATGGAATAGGCTTCTGGAAGAGGTGGTTGGAGAGAGAGGCCTGTTGGCAAGGAGGGGTTACAGTTAAGTCCTAGCAGTGGTTTAGGCAATCTGGGCAGACTAGGTGGGCCTGGCGGTCCTTTTCTGCCATCACATTTCTATGTTTCTATGAGTACAAGTGCTCTTTTACAAAGGTTCCATGTCAATAACAGAGATTACAAAGCAACATAACAAAATAAAATAAGTAGGTTCCAGTGGAACGAACTCAAACACGTGCAAATATAGTTGAAGAAGTACAAATAAATAGGCTGGACTCAATTGCATGCAATTTTATAATAAGGTAGGTAAACAGAATCGGTGCAAAACAAGCATAGTAATGGTACCTGGTCTCAGAGTCAGAGTCTGGCACAGTTCAAACTGTATATTGGGAGGGACTTATGATGATTAGCCGTTACAGATGCATTGAACTGTTAGTGTTGCCCATAGTGCTCTCTTAAACTGGATAAACTAGGTAGACTGAGCAAGGTATTGCGCAGCTCACTTAACCAGCCAGCGGTCCTAAATGCGAATGAACGCTTGCCCAGCTGAGTATGGTGGAAAGGCAGTTCAAGGGCATTCCAAGCCATGCTCCTGGTGTTATAGAGATTGGAGACAGGGAAGCAGCAGTGAGTTAGGGCATGTCTGGAACTTAATTCTGCTAGGTAGGGGTAACCAATTTGTTTGGGTGTAGATGATGTAGCTGTGGGTGTGCTTGTTAGCCACAAGCACAAAGCAACAAGCTTTATTACAGATCAGATTTATAGTGTATAGTGGAATGTTGTTCTGTATAGAATTCTATCCCTTTCAAAATGCTGTTCTACCACAGTTCCAGGGTCATGGAATGCTGTTCTACCCTACTGTGGCAGAACAGCATTCTAGAACCTCTAGAGACTGCATGAGTCAGTTTCATTTTGAAAGCAAAAGAACTCACAAAACACATTTTTCACATAGTATTATACACTGTAAAAAATACAGGATGAGCAACTCTGTGCCACCTCGGGGTTCTGATTCCCATGGACCTCTCGAGCTTCACTCTCGAGGTCAGAGGGAATCAGAATCCCTCTGTGGCAGAACACACTGGTTTTGCATAGTTGCCCATCCAGTATTCTCTATATTCTTTCAAGGCAGTTGCGTAGACAGGGAGACCACAATCAACTAGCGACAGTACTGAGCTTGCCACTGTGAGGCATCTAGCATCAGCAGTGAGGCTGACCTGGTTATGGTACAAGGCTCTCAATCTTCTGTTTACCATGGACACAAGGTGGTCAACGTGGGGAGCAAAAGATAGGGTACCTTTTATCACAAGATAAGGAAAATGTGGACTAATTTCATGAAATTTCCCAAAGACATAAACTGCCAGAATCGGAGTCCGTGTTAAGTTTGAAATTACATATCCAAATACTACGAAATTTGGTAGGGCTTTAGATCCTTATTCCTGCACCTACTAAAAGTGGAAGTGCTTCATGAACTGTTCAAGTGTACTGCATGTACTCTCAACTTTTGTTTTTGAACAGTCAACAGAGCAGCAAGGACCCCATACCCAAGTGTGGGTCTTCTGGTCCCAATTTGCACTTTGTGTGCAAAAGCATGTTTCTACTTGCAGCCTACTGTAATAGAGTAGATTGTATCACACTCAGTTTACTTACTTCCAGGCTGACATTTTCTGTAACTACAAATCCCAGAATCCTCTACAGCTGACACTAGAGCAGGACTGCAGAAGCCTCCAGTGCATTTTAGAGCTTTTATAACCCCCAATGTTTCCCAGTCCCACTTTTCTCCCCTGGCTATGTACTGCCCTCTGTCTGTACTTGGCCGTGGGAGGACAGCAGGATCAGCAAACAAGAGATCAGAGCTTATATAAACTCTAATATGCATTGCAGGCTGTTGAGTCTCCAACTATTGCAGCCGTGTTCTGATGTTAAACGGGAACTGGGGATCTGCAGTTAAAGAAAATGTAAGCCTGGAAGTAAGCAAAAGTAGTCTGATATAATCTACTATACTACAGTAACTAGAAATTAAAGACAATGTTTTTGTACACAAAGTGCAAATTGGGATCAACCTCCCACACTTGGGTGTGAAGTTCTTTGTGCTGACTGTTCCCCGTTAATGTTCAATAAAGATGATTACTTGCTACTTGTAGCTCTGACCATCATTTTCGGAGTTGTTCTCCAATTTTTGTTTTTGCCATTTTAGACTGAGGGATGGCGGAGTTATAAACAGCTGAAAATACTGTCAGAAGTTCATGAAATTCCACAACTTTTCACGGAATTCATAGAATATTGTTAACATTCTATAGGAGCAGGATCTGTTAATTTTACCCAGCTCTAGTTATTATTGAAATGATCCCTGTCAAAAAAAGAAAGAAAAATTATGGTAAAACTTTGTTTGTAGCTGGCCTGCTGGTGTGGAGAGCTGAGGCACTGGACACCTTACCTCCTACCACACCGGTGACTTGGGTTTGGGGATGGACCAGGGTCACTCAAGGGCTGGCCAGGAGAAGGAGGATAAAGCATCCATAGATAGCTCTCCTTCTTCAGGGAGGGGGGAACAGCATGTGTTGCTGCCTGACTGCCACTCGGTGGAAGCTGGGTAGTAGAGCATGTGGTCACTCCTCATAGGGCTAGGCACAGGAATCAGAGTACGTTCAGCGTCATTGCCCCATACCCACACAAGTGTATGCTCGGCAACCTCAGGGACAGGGAAAATCAGAGGCTGCACAACAGGCAGTCCCTCTCACCTATTCTGGCCCCGGCCATTTCCCCAGGACCCTGCTGCCACTGAAACAGTTCCAGACTCGGGGGACAGCCCCCCTTCTCTGGCCAGCACTGACTTGAAAAAGCTCTATGGAAAAAAACCCTCTTTGTATTTTTTATGATTATGAAGTTAGAAATGAGCAGTCTTATCCATGTTGTTGTACTGTATTTTTATTTACCGTATAATATGTTATTAGTGCAATATGCTATGCGTACATAATTATTCTAGGTTCCAAGTACTTGCATTATCTTCACGTGTTACTACATACCTTGCACCATGTTGTTCTTGCCCATGTCCCTCCCTTTTGTCTTCCCTCTTCAGAACACACCTGTAAACAAGCCTCGGCTTCGTAAGCCATTCCCCGTTAAACATTTTCAAATAAGTAAGTAACGAGGGTTTCCTTGCCGTAAACATAACAATTTTAGAACCTTTATAACCAGATTGCTTTATTCTCACAACCCTTTCTGCAGTATGTGTATCATGCTAACAGACAAATGCCACAGTTCCCTGATTTCACAATCTGCTGTGCAGAATCAAGTATGCAATGTTCATGAAAATACAGGAAATGCGTTTTTCATACAAGTCATATGGGGAAGAGGTTTAATGATACCATATGTAAAGTATAAGGCGAATCTGGAGAACACACAATACATTTTTTCTAGTGTAATAAATAAGATTTGTTGTATGTAGATACATTCACGCATACACTGGAGATGGGAGTGGGCCCGTAGGACCGGGGGAGAGCAAATCTAGTCCCATTCCACAAAAGTGGTAGCAGGGAGGAAACTGGAAATTCCATGCCAGTCAGCCTGACCTCAGTGATAGGGAAATTAATGGAATCACTGCTGAAGGAAAGGATTGTGAAATATCTTATACCAGCAACTTACAGCATCTGAGGCAGCATGGATGCACCAGGAGGAAGTCGTGTAAAACAAATCTAATAGACTTCTTTAACTGGGTGACCAAGGAAGTATAGCAGGGTAGAACGGTGGATGTGGCCTACCTATCGACATCCCTCCACATAGAAGACTAGCAAACAAGCTGAGGAGCCTGGGAGTGGGGCCAAAAGTGGTAAGCTGGATAAAGAATTGGTTGGGGGATAGGTGTCAGTGTGTGGTGGTAAAGGGAGTTCACTCTGAGGAAGGGAGGGTGACCAGCGGAGTGCCACAAGGAACAGTACTGGGACCAATGCTCTTTAATGTATTTATTAGTGACAGTGCAGAGGGACTAGAAGGAAGGTGTGCCTTTCTGTAGATGACCCTAAAATCTGTAATAGGGTAGACACTCTGTGTGTGTGTGTGTGTGTGTGTGTGTGTGTGTGTGTGTGTGTGTGTGTAAAAAATGAACATGGATCTAGAAAAACTTGAGGAGTGGTCAAGAATGTGGCAACTAAGTTTCAATGTGAAGAAATGCAAAATCATGCACTTAGGGCATAGAAACCGGGGGCAGAGTACAAGATGGGGGAGTGGTACTGACAACCACCAAACAGGAAAAAGACTTAGAGGTAATCACATCTGATGACCTAAAGGTGGCTGAACAGTGTGACAAGGTTGTGAGGAGAGCCAGTGGGATGCTAGGGTGCATAGGGAGGGGTCTCACCAGCAGAAAGAGGGAGGTGGCAATACCACTGTATAAATCATTGGTGAGACCTCACCTGGAGTGCTGTATCCAGTTCTGGAGACCACATCTCCGGAAGGACATAGACAGAGTAGAGGCAGTCCAAAGGAGGGCAACAAAAATGGTGCAGGGTCCAGAGACCATACCAGGAGAGACTAAAGGACCTCTATATGTACACCCTGGAGGAAAGAAAGGAAACAGGGAGATGATAGAGACTTTCCATTATCTCATGGGTATAAGTGAGGTACAAGAGGGAAGCATTTTTCAGAAAAAAAGATGCTCAAGAACAAGGAGGCATGCTATGAAGCTGGAGGGGAGTAGACTCAGGGGAAATGTAAGGAAGCACTTTTTCACAGAGAGAGAGAGAGTGGCGGAAGCCTGGAACAGTCTTCCAGCAGAGGTAGTGGGGGTGAAAACTGTGGCACGATTCAAGAATGCATAGGATAGGCATAAGAGAAGGGTGGACTAAGTCAGAGATCAAGGGTCTAAGGTATTACAGTAGGTAGGGAAAATGGGCAGACTGGGTGGGTCAAGCGGTCCTTTTCTGCTGTCAAATACTATGTTTCTATACACACACACATACACACACACACACACACACACACACCCTAACTCCCCAACTCCGCTCCCAAAGCAGCAAAAGGAAAACACATTAGGGTTCTGGATCTCTGGAATCTTGGCAAATCGGTGGTGGAGTCTTCCTTAGGGATGTTGACCCTAATACCAACTCCCTTCCCTGAGCAAACAAGGTCAAACATGATTTCTGCATGATCTCACAGAGCCCTGCATGAAGAAAACTACAACAGATTCTGCTGACATGTGGTGCGATATACTTCTCCACCTCTGAAGAGTGTACCACTATGAGGCAGTGGCTTGGAGCTGTAACTTGTGCTGCAGACAGGAACCTACGGGCCATGGGGAGGGGGAAGCATTAGGGTTGACAACCCCAAGGAAGACCTCACCAGTGATTCACCAAAACTCTGGAGACCCAAAACCCTAATGTTTTTTGTTTTTGCTACTTGGGAGTTTGGGGTGGGGAACCCCAATGCCACAGTTCCCTACTATTGTGGCATTAGGTTGAACCATATCTAGTGCAATAATGCAGTTTTTTTGTGAAGAATTTCCTTTCTTTTTGAGATAGTGGAATTGTATTCTCATTCCTTTTGGGACATGCTTGAACAAATGCAGACAAACAGGGTCCTCTGCCCAGGAAAGATTCTGTTCAATTACAGAAGTGCTAGGCCCTGCGGGCCATGTACTTCCATGCAGTGACGGATGTCACAAATTCATGGAACTGTCTGATAGGCTGCAGAAACACAGGGCCATCTGGGCCCTGCACTTCCATGTGGCCATAGATACAGATGCACAGAACCATCTCTCAGCCAATGCACAGGGCCCTCTGCCAGCCACAGGTGCAGAGGTGCAGGCCCTTTGACAGCAGAAGAGTTCTCTTTCTTATATGATACCTGACACCATGTGGGCAACCCTGCTTCTTCTTACCTTCCCTGGCTGGGCAATGATGTCTCATAATTCCGATTGTATTCCAATAAATAAATAAAATAACAGCGCCGTGCCCCTCAGCCTCGCCCCATCCAGCTGGCTCACTGACCTTGCCCCCGAACTCAGCTAGCTGGCACAGGATCACGAAGCACTTAAAGGCTGGCACTACACATGTTTCTTAATAAATAAAATATATATATATTTTTTATTCTGACCCCACGTTTTCAAGATAGTTGTTTTATGGCTCCCCCTTATAAACATAACACGTGGCATTTATAGTATATTGGCCAAAATGTTATTTCACCACCAGTGCAAAAACACATCTTGTCCAGGATATAAAAAAATGACAACTGTCACGTTTATCAGGTGGTGTGAAAATATGGCTATGCTGAAAGTCTACAGTAAAAATATTGAAAATGAGCAAAGCTATGAGTTAATGTTGAAATATTTATTTATTTATTGAGTTCTTGGATTAACACCTTTGAGTAGAAAGCTCTTTCATAGGTTCCACGTCAAGTATGACACTAACAAGAATATAGATATGTTCCACAGATACAGATACAGCAAGAAACAATTGAAAACTGTCTCCAGGCATAAATTCTAACAACAGTTACAAAATCTAAGCACGTACAGGGTGCAGAGTCAAAACAAAGGCTAACATTTCACTACGTAACCATAACATAACATGATGACGCTTGTTTAAAAGGAGAATTGTACAACTAACAACACAGGCAGCTAACTGGTTTGTGCCTGAGTCAAATATTTCAACATTCACTTCTAACTTAGTCATCTTACCATATTTTTACACCAAATTTTCAACACAGCCTTCTTATGCCCCCACCTCATGAACCTGGTAGGAGAACATTTTCAAATCCTGCCACAAACAGGATTTCACCTAGCAAATGTGAAATCACCTTTAGATACGTATTTGAAAAATGTTAACTGCCTTGTTCATGAGGTGGGTCATAAAAAGGGCATGTAGAAGGTTTGGTGGAAAATGACTGAAAATTAGCAAAGTTATGAGTGAACATTAAAAATATTTCAACGTTCACTCAAAACATAGTCATTTTACCCATATTGTTATACCATATTTTCAACATAGTCTTCTTATGACCCCCACCTCACGAACCTGATAGGTGAAGATGTTTAAATCCTGCCCGAAAGGTGATTTTACACAGAAAACACAAAGTCACCTTTCTAGATGGATTTGAATAATTTTACTTCTGTCATTCATGAGGTGTGGTCCCAAAATGGCCATGTTGAAAATTTGGTATAAAAATATTCAATTATGACAAAATTATAAATAACAGTTCAAACTACATTAAACTAGACTTACCTTATTTTCTCATATTGCAGTCAGCTGTTTTAGCAGCAGCAATACATGTCTTTGATCAGAGAGTGGATCTACATTGTAGGGCATGTTCAGGTGAGTGAGGGTATGTGGGGTGTGAGGTGGGGGTGCTGAGTTGGGGGTCAGACTGCTGATGGGCCATTTTCTTTTTTACAGGTTTTACACTTAGTAAAAAAAGATTAGCGAGGGACAATTTTCCTATTTAACAGGAGCAGCTAGCTGAGACTGGGGACTGGGCACCCCAGTGTTGAGATCTTGTTCAGTGGCAGTGAGGGTTGGCACCCTAATGCCACCACCTATATTTTTGGGAGGCGGTGCCCTTAAAGGGAAGGGGGGTTACAGCAAAGCAGTACCGGGGCTAGGCACACCAGTCTGCTTAATGTAGCTGAAAGCTATTTTTGGAACAGGGCAGGACAGTGATCAAGAGATATGCACACAAGCTAGCAGACAAGACAAGAATTACTATCAGACATAAAAAGAAATTGCTGGCATCACAATTAGTTTGCAATGCAAGGAATGATGACACATGTGTGTGTCTCACTGTGGTGTATGGTAAGGGAGAGAGAGAGACTAGTGCTCCTTACTGACAAGGTGAATGGTGGCGTTTGGGATGGGGGTACTAAGGGAGGATATTGGAATCCCTATTCTGGGCACCAGAAGCAATTGTCAATGCCATATAGCAAGAGCAAGACTGACACACCACAGGCTAACAAGACAGGGAAAGCTCAGGGGTTAGACTATTATTAACAGTTTTACAGTGAAACTTTTTATTAGAATTTTTCAGTTAATACAAAACACTTTCAACTAAAAATATATGCCTATTTCCAATGTAGCATCACACAGAGCAAAGAAAAATACAGGTTTGTATAACCAAACACTATTTTCAAGACATTCAGTACTGTTATAAAATAAATATATATTAGGTAAACAATAGCATAAGGATATAAGTCATCATATTACATATACATTAAGTAAAAGACATTAAAACATGTATAAACTGAGTCACATAAAAAGTTACAAGATGCTACTAGGTTATCATACATTAGGAATCTGAATAGGTATAACTAACTGTGTACAACTAACATCTGAGTGGTACAAAATGTTGTAAAGGATAAAATGAAAAGAAAGGAGGAAGACTAAGGAGGTGGTACCAAGCATACATGGATGATAAGCAGTAAGTGGCACTATGAATCAGGTGGTAGGATCAAGGAAGGTATCTCAACCAACGCCCTGTCTGGGAAATGACAAGGAGTGTGAAGCGTGAGTAGGACTCCCAGAAGTCTTGGAGCGCAGATAAGAATAAAGTGGGTCCCAAATGGGAGTGTGACATTGCCTAGCATTATGGGTAAGGTGGGAGAGATGGTCACAGGTTGCAAGCTGAATAAATTCATTCAGGAAATCAGTTGTTGAAGGTATATTATATGTGTGCCAGTTGCATAAACATAGTTGTTTAGCCACAACACTGGCCTGTACTATTAAGGCAAACTGTTGCTTGTTGAGAGGGGCAGTTCCCATATATAAGCCAATGAGAACAAGTCCTAAAGAAAGCAGAATTGACTTTTTCAATATATTAGTTAAGAGTGTTAATATTTCAGACCAATATTGTTTAATGGCTGGGCAACTCCATAAGAGATTATATAGATCTCCATGCGGTTGGTTGCATTTCCAACAATGGTTAGATGGTATAATGTAAGCAGCATACAGTACTACTGGTGTGCAGTATCATTGATGCAAAATTTTGTTCTGAATGAGCCGGCTCTTAGGGTCCTTAATTGGATTGTGCACAGTCTTCCAGCACTGTAACCAACTGTCTTCAGTGATAGTAATACCAAGAACATTTGACCAGTACTGCCGTATGCGGACCGATTGGTCAGGTAAGTGATTTCTGATCAGTGAGTAAATTAGGCCCACCAGCTTTACCTTTTCTTGCTGTGAGCCATCGAAATAAGGGATGCTGTTGGTAGGGAACAGGAAATTGCTTTTAATTTTTTGAGAAGAGGGGCCAGGGCACTACATATCTGAAGATATTTCCAGAATTCCGTACTGGGTAAACAATATTAAAACTGCAGTCCTTGAAGAGAGTCAAGGGTGGTAGACTGCGAAGAGAATACACTGGCAAGATTATTGATCCCTTTCTGTTCCCAGTCTTCCCATCGTATATGAGCCCCAGCTACGCAGATATCAGGATTAACCCAGAGGGGAGTGAGAGCTGGGTGAGCCAGATTAAGGCTCAACCAGTTAGTCAATTGCTTCCAAGATTGGAAGAAAGAGAGGGGATGGTGGGAGGTAAATGTGTGGGAGGTTTAACCTCTGTAAGGTGGTAAGCCAAGGGAGGTGTCATTCCTAGGAAACTAGCTTCAAAAGAAGTCCGTAACGGGAGTATCGAGCCTACATTACTAAGTCATTTGGTACTTTGAGCTACTCTAAAGGCCCAGTAGTATCTTTTAAACCAGGGAAGGTTCCACCCCCCCTTTTTTAGGGAATATATAGTTTGGCCCTACTATAATGGGGTTTTTGTCCTTCCCATAAGAACTGACATATCATTTTGTTTATCTGCTCAAACCATTTATGAGGGATTGGTACTGGTAAGTGGGATATCAGATGAAACAGTTTGGGAGCAGTTATTATTTTTATCACTTCAATCTTGCCCACCATAGATAGCTGTAATGTTTTCCAACTGTCCATTTCAGTCTTAATCTTGGGAAGTAAGGTATTAAAGTTCAGATCATAGAATTGGTGTATGCGAGGGATTATCTTAATTCCTGAATACGTCAGGAATCTGGGGTCCATCAGAGCTGTAGGGTTCAAAAAGGTAGAGGAGGCAGGACTAATTCAATGGCTGGACCACAGTCTCAGTTTGATTGATTTTCAGCCCCGAAAGAGTTGTAACGTCCTGTAATATATTCATTAATGGGGCTATTGAGTCATGCGCTTTATCTAGAAGCACCAGAAGATCATCAGCATATAGTAAAGTTTTGTATATCTGATCACCTGCTGAAATACCTGAGATATTGGAATGCTGTTTTATAGCAAATGCAAGGGGATCAATGCCTAGTACTAAAATTAGAGAGAAAGGGGGCATCCCTGCCCTAGTTCCCCTGGCTAGAGGAAATGGGGGAGAGAGAGTAGAGTAGAGTTGGTAAGAACATGAGCCTTAGGTATAGATTACATAGCTTTAATTGTGGAGATAAAATTAACACCTATTCTCAAGTGGGCTAACACAGCATATAAATTATTCCATTTGATTGAATCAAAGGGTTTTTCAAAGTCAAAGCAACTGTGGCTGAGGGGTGAGGGAATGGTCAGGCAACATGGATTAAGTTTAGTAATGTCCATATATATATATATATATATATATATATATATATATATATGATCTGAACTGAGCCTACTTCGCACAAAGTAAGAGAGTATTTTACTATCAGCTGTGATTAAAGAGATGAGTCGATAACTGGAAGGAAGAGAATGGTCTTTATCGGGTTTGGGGAGGACAGTGACAGTGGCTATGGTCATGGAGGGTGGGTACATGCCAGAGGATGCAATTTTTGCATAAATATGGTGTAGTATGGGGCAGAGTTGACGGGCCAAAATGTGATACATGTTGATCGGGAAACCATCACCTCCTGAGGATTTCCTAGGCTTGAGGACTCTGACAGCAGCTTCAATTTCAGTGAGGGTAATAGGTTGATCTAAGGATACTGTTTGGATGGGTCAAGTTTAGGGAGGTGCACATCATTAAGAAAAGCTGAACGCTACTGTGGGGTAGGAGAGGCATGTATCACCCCTTGTGGTCGACACTCCGACGGCGAAACACAGAAAAAGACCATTATGGCGACATTCATGGTAATTGTCCTTTTTCTGTGTTTCTCTTCCCCCAGTGTTCCGCCTCTCTCCAGACCAACTCCGACCTGGAGTTGTAATCCTAGGTCCGGGGTGGGGACAGAGCCCCCACATGGGGGTGTGGGTGCAGCCCCCAACAAAAAACAGCAAAGCTAGAGGTGGCACAATACCTGCATCGGTATTGTGCCGTCGCTGTGGAGGAGGTCAGCATTCTTGCCGATGAGATATCTTGGTGCTTCCAGAGAGGTAACAGATGTATATAGTTGTTGATAGAATTCCTACACAGCCTGATTGCTCTATTGGAGTTCAGTGCACAAGGAGCCAGTTTTAGATAAAAGAGAGGGGATATACCATTCGTATTGTTGCTTTTTAGATGGTATGGTAGCAGTTTCCTGATTTTTTCCTCCACTTTCTCAATATTTGTGCTTTAGATACAAAACAGCAAGTTTAGGTTTCCTAGTGATTATGGTATTGATTTCATGGTGAAGAGCAATTATCTCTTGCAGTAGTGGTGAATTTTTTCTTTTTCTCCCCAACTCAGGAGAACTCCTTCCAGCAACCGCAGGCTACCCGCCTCTACCTCCCGCTATGACCTCTCCCTCTCCCCATGCCGCCGAGCACCACCTCCAGGTCTGAACCCTCTGGAGGTAGGGCTGCCCCATCCGCCTGGGGCGCTCTATCTAGAAGGGCAAAGTGCCCAGTGCACTTGGTCTGGAGAAGGGAGATGGTCCGGATTTGGGAGTGTGGGCAGTGAAGGCCGTGGCACCTTCATCTATCTCCAGGTTGGAGAATTTTTAATTCTTTTTCCCTTCCCATCCCTCTGGAGTACAGCTAGCAAGGCAACGTTATGCCGTGACTCCGCCCACCCCTGGCGCTCATCGTGCTGCTCAATCGGTGCACCCCTGGCCACCACCAGAGATTGCTCGGTGAGCAAGTAGCACCCCCACCCTCCCCGGGAAGAGAGAGCAGTCCTCCAGATGCTTGATCTCTTTCCCCCCTGCCGACCCCCGGCTCGTTGCTGAACCCGGCTCTCCGGCGTGGCGCGAGGTGTGGCGTTCAACGCCTCAACCCTCAGTGCCACCGGGCCGGCTAGTGGTTAATTTTTAATACTACTACAGGAACTGGATTTAAGGGATGCTTCTTCTTTAGCTGTCAGTTGGGTTTCTAGGAAAGCCAGTTGCTGTTCATGCTCTTTGCGGCAACATGCCAAGCACCCTATGATTCTATCTCTGACAGTGGCCTTAAAGGCCTCCCAAAGTACAGACACAAAGGTAGATTCATTGTCATTGCCCAGAAAATATTCATCTGTGGCTTTCTGAAGCCACAGTCTGAATTGTGTATCCAGTAAAAGAGTGGTGTCTAACCTCCAACTGGGTGAGCGTTGCCGAGAACTACCAAAAAGGAGATCTAATTGAATGGGGGCATGGTCAGAAATTACCAGAGGATTAATGTCCACAGAGGTGGTCAATGGGGTGAGATGTTGGGAGGTGAGCCACCTGTCGATACGACTGAGTGAACCATGTATAGGAGACTGGTACGTATAGTCTCTTATTTTAGGATTAAGTTGTCTCCAAATGTCCATGAGTGCTTGATCTTTAAGCCATACTAACACAACTTTGACCACCTGTACATGTGGTTCAGGTTTACCGTGGTTTCTATCCACTGTATAGCTGAGTGTTAAGTTAAAGGCCCCTCCTACTAATACAGGGATTTGTGGGTCATTGAAGCTGGATAGCACTACTACAAGTTTGTGGAAGAACTGAGGAGAGTCATTGTTAGGGGCATAAAGATTAAGTATGATGAAAGGGTCTTGGGGGTATCAAATTTCACTAATACCCATCTTCCTTCTTTGTCTTTGAGAGATTTATGAAGGGTCTAATGCAATTTGATTGGCAATCTTATGCAACTCAACCCCCACCCAGCCACACTGGAGTTTTTGGGATTCCAACTCATTAAGTTTAGTTTCTTGTAATAAAATCACCTGAGCTTTTTTATGAAGATGGATCAGAACCTGCTTATGTTTAATTGGGGAGTTAAGTCTCCTGACATTCCAGCTGTGACATCTGAGCTCCACCATAAACATAGAAACATAGAATTTGATGGCAGATAAGGACCATTTTGCCCACCCAGCCTGCCTATTTCCCTACCTAATGGATAAGCTGCAGATCCTAGTTAACCAACAGCCTACTTCCTCCTACCCCCCACTAGAACTGCCTATGTCTGTCCCATGCATTCTTGAATTCCCCCACTGTTTTTGACTTCAGAACCTCCTCAGGAAGGCCGTTCCATGTATCCAAAACCCTCTCTGTGAAAAAAATACTTCCTCGCATTACCTCTGAGCTGTCCCCCTTCTAGCATAATGGTTATGATTTAGGAAGAGAAAATTATTGGCAAGTAGGTACTGAAGAAGGTGTATTAGGACCAGTGCCACCAGAGTCTTGGTAAGTTTGTGTATACCCTGTTTCATCAGTACAAGTGTCTAAGTATTATAGTTTGAAAGACTCAAATACCAGTTAGAAAAAGTAAAAGCATACAATAACAATAAAAACATCCAACAACCCATGAAGGGCAAAAGAACAAAGTGATATACGAAAAGAAAACGCTACACAGCAGATAGAGAGAGATAGGCGACAGAAGGATGTGAACTGGGTTAAAACAGCACCCTAGGTTCTCAGATATGAGGATGTGAATCAGGTTAAAATAGCATCCTAGGTTCTCTTCGCAGCCTTGTGGGGCAGGGGCAGCCAAGACAGAGGCTGACTGACCACTATGGTGGCTAGCTAGGCTCAAAATAGGCAGTTACCTGTTACAACAAACACGTGCAACAGACAAAGGGGAGCCTGATTCACCAAACCTTATATCCAAGATAGAGGGGAAAATTAAATGATACTTCTCTAATTTTGGGAAAAACTTAGTGAAGTCTGCGATATTGAAAATATCCAGGCAAAAAGACAGAATGGAATTCATTCAATCTTCTGATTAAGCCAACTGCATGTATTAGAGGGAGTCCTACAATGATCTGTTTGTACACCTTTCCATTGCAGCAACCAGTAGTTTTTGGATAGACTTGAGGACAGGATAAAGTACAGTAATGCAGTACTTGAATTTGTCCAGCAGAGGGCTGTAGATGCCTACTGATTGCCCGACTTTAGAAAGTTATGCATGGAAAAACCTATGTGTAAGTGGCAGAATTGGGTGCAAATGTCTGTTAAAATTAAGGGGAAATAGAGCAAATATGTAATGAAGCCCCACAGCAATACGGCCATCAGGTCAGAAAGGGGGGAAAAAAAAACAAAATGTGTAACTCAGCTTGGAAACAGCATATGGAAAAAAACATATGTAACACGCTGTTAAGAGCTATGTTCTAGGAAATCAGTCATTCATGTAAACTGAATTTATCAGAAGCACATCCAAAACTACGAGTCAGCTTGTAGAAGGTGAGATTAAATCCTGCGTTCCAGTGAAATATGAAAGCTGACATAGCAAGACCGTTGCAATGAGTAAGTCGGATGTAGGTATTTCCACAGCTGTGCTAATTTGATTTGTAAAGTTCCACATTTGTAGGGATAGGGCAGAAAGATAGATACAGAGCAGTAACAAAGAGAAGAGCACAGATATAGATATAGGAGAGTGTGAGAGGGTAGGGGGAAGCAGAGAGCAGAGAAGCAGAAAAAGGAATTACACCATGGCGCTGACTAGCATCACTACCACTGACCCTTCCCAATCGAGTGTCTAAAACAGATGGCTCAAAATCAGCCAAATCTTTCACACAGTAGCATGTCCAATATTTTAAATCCTGCAAGGCTGGATTGCTTGGCAGTCGGCAATTGTCAGTATGACAAGGCCATGTACTGAGACAGGTGTCATATATACTATAACTGCTGTATGGAAATCTAAGCACTAAGGCAGTGGAGTGCCCTGGTGAGGTGGACCACTAAATGGCCTCAGAGGCAAGGGGGGAGCACTCACCCATTCCTAGTTGTCACAGTGCAAGCAAAATTATCAAACAAACTATTACTAAACCGTAAACACTATACATTTACTAACAATTGAATGGAAAAGGTCTAAACAACATAAAGGGAGAGCCGAATACAAAAAAAAAAAAATTTCTCTCCATCCCTTGTGCTGGTGCCCTGTGAATATAGTGAGATGAGAATCTTATAGCTGTATCTTAATACAACTCGGGTGTAAAAACAGGTTACTCACCTGTAACAGTAGTTCTAGGAGAGGTATATGGTGTTCATCTACACTTCTGCCAGTGTCCTTTGTCCTTTAAGACTTGCTGGAATGTCTTCAAGCTGGCTCATCCCACCCACCTGGGTGATAACTCCCTCTGCACTGCCCTGTGAAGTCAGATCATGAAAGCAGGAAGCCAGACCAGTGTGCCACTTGTCAGGCGAGGCCAGGTGGGTCAGTGTGGATGAACACCATATACCACTCCTAGAATTACTGTTATAGGTAATTAACCTGTTTTTCTAGAGACGTGGATATGGTGTTCTATCACACTTCTGCCCATGAAAAGGACAGAGCCTAGCACAATTCCTTGAACACCCCTATAAAGTAGGCACCCAAGGAGAGTGGCAAAAAGGCCGAAGCCAAGGAGGCATGAACTGCGGCCTGAGCCGTGTCCTCTTTAAATGCTGTGGGTTGCTCCGTGGATCATGCAGCTGCAGAGATCACCTGATGGGTATCACTGGATTTGACCGACGGATCCCGATAGTCCAGATGAACTAGGAGCAGGCGAGCATGATGATCTTACAGAGTGGATGGGTGGAAAGTGCAGCAATTGCCGCAGGCCTGGGAATCATGCTCGTGGACCAGGCAGTAAACGCACATAGTATGTGGATCTGTCCAGGACATTTTCCACTTACTGGCACATTTCTAGAATCCCAGAGCAGACTTTGCGTCATCCATGTTGACAGTGAGAAGAAAAGCCTGAAGACAAAGTTTTTATTAAAAATCCAAGAAATAAAGCAAAGGGCCTCTTCAGCGTGAGACTGGTAAGGAGGGAACCTTCTTCTTCCAGTGGAAAGGAGGATCTGACGTCATGGAGTGGTGCTGGGGGAGTTACCACCCGGGTGGGTGGGAGGAGCCAGCTTGAAGATGCTCCAGCAAGCCTTAAAGGGGAAAGGACACTGACAGAAGTGTGGATAGAACACCATATCCACATCCCTAAAAAAAATGTTAGCAAGTCCTAAAGGACTTTTCTGACCTATGAGTAGTAGTCTAAAGCTCATATACTATTATGGGTTATGTCACATAATATAGTTAAAATGAAGCACCCAAAACAGTGGCGAATGGACAGCAGTGTAATAAAATCTAAAATGCCCAAATACAGGGGAACTGCCTGTAAATAAAATCAGCAGGGGTAGTGGAGAACCCGGTATGCCAGCACAAAACAGTCTTACCACAAAACAGGTTTACCAGCTAAAATTCAGGTAGCCAGGAGAAGAGTGGGGTGTAAATCACCAGAATCACTTTGTTTCCTCTTTGGGTCAGCAGAGATTTTGGATGCTAGTACTGTAAGCAGCTGGGTGCCTGATACCTTTTCAGACCATTATGTAGACTGCAATCCGGTGGTTTGCGACTCCGTTAAATGGGAGGAGAGTACGACTTTAGGCTGGACTGGTGCAAAGGGGCCCACAGATGAAGCTTCAGATGTGGTCTCCAGAAGCAGTGGGGCATATTGGTTATTTTCCAGCAGAAGAGAGGAGTCTTCATTGGTGTTCTCAGAAAGGTCACTATGGCTCCAGCTCCTGGATTGGTCATGGATGGGGGCATTTCTGTGGCCACCACAGTAGCGATTGCTGTGTTTTTGTTTGGGGGAGGGCAACTTCCATCAGTTCTCGAGGGTTGCCTGTGTGGTGCCAGCAGGAGGCAGATCCATAGCAGAAGCTGGAGTAGTTTCCATTTAGCAGGTAATTACTTCTCTTCCTCTCTTTGGTGAGCCCTAGGCTTAGCCTGCAACTGGGCTGTAGGCCAGTGTCTCTGAATATATGCCACGGCAGAGTCTGGGGTATAGAAAATGACTGAGATCCCATTATGTAGTATCCACCTCCTACATCCATCCATCTACAGGGCACCCAGCTGGCTAAATGGTCTAAACAGTTACATCTCCTCCACCCCTACCCTCGGTGCATTTAAATCAAGGCTATGCCTCTCTCTCACCGCCTCTAGCTCCTGTGACTGCCTCCACTAGCTGACCCCATCAATATTTCCCTAACCTTATGCAGTTCTCTCTCCTATTAGCACTTGTTTACCCCTTAGCATGCAGTTCCCCATGTTATGTCTACGACAATGCCTCTGGCTGCGCTCATTCTCTATAGCTCTCCGCCCCCCTCTACTCTTCCTCTCTCTCATGTCCTCTATCCTCTCTGCACCTCATCTGCTATCTCCTTGTAACCTAGCCTCCAAAATTTGTTTTGTTTCTCAGATGCTTTGTAACTCTGTTTAGCTTACACTTTTGTAACCTTGTCCTATGTATTGAATTTGTAATCTGACTTACATTTCTTATGTTTTGAATTGTAACCTGATGTGGAACCTTTATAACAGAGCCCTGGCTCAAAGGTATTGCAATCCTAGACCTAATAAATAAAATAAAATAAATAAATAACAGACCAGGGTACCGGAGCGAAAAGGAGACTCCAGCCCTATGTAATACATGCAGTGCCTCTGTAAATGCATGGTGGCATATAGTAAGCTCCGTGGAGTAGTCCTGAAAGACCATAACTTTGTGGCCTTGCCATTCTGAAGATCCTAATTCTCAGGATCAGCACATAATTTCTTCCACGACTTGAAACTGGAGGAACTGGGTATAACTGGTTGAGGGTTCTCTCCTTTTTTTGGGAGGTGGAGTGAGAGAACGGTGAGCCCTTTCAATTTTGTACTGCGTGTCCCCTGTGAGTTTAAGGATTACATACAATATATGTTGTAAAAAATGAGATGGTGTCTCCTAATTCTGCTTTTCAGGTAATCTGAGAAATCTTAGTTATTTCAGCGCCTGTAGTTCTCCAAATCATCACTCTAGCCAGCAAAGTTTGAGTGGTGTTAGCTTGGTCTCTTAGGATAGAGCACAGCTCATGATAAGATTCTTTGGTCTGTACAATTTATTGCTGATTCACCATCATTTTAACAGATAGTTCTTTTAGCTGTTCAAACTGTTGAGAAAACTTTACGCTTAATGTCCTGAAGTTCGGTCAGGACTTTGTTAAACATTATGTCGATTTTGTCCATATTGGTTGATGACGCCATGCTAGAATGTGGCCTAGAGATTGTAGGAATGTGGTAATGTTGCAGCTTTAATCTAGCTCTTGCTACAGAGTTCGGTACAGTATTAGTCTCAAAAACAGCTTAGATGTTAAGTGGATCTCTGATCAATGATCTGCCACAGAATGTTTGCTGCAAAATAGTACTGAGGAACACAGATGCCATGAGATTAGACTCTGGTAGAGAGGAAAGTCAGAATCAGGTTGTCATCTTCTTTGAGTGCTAGCCATGCCCCCATTAGGAACAGTTTTGATCGGATGATCACTGTTTGTGATGGGTGTGTTGACAGACTGACAGTGTCTGGTACCAGTGACAGTGGATTTTGGTGAGGGATGATAGCTGTCTTATTCTGGATACCAGAGTTCCAACTCCAACACCAGCTGTGTATATGAAATGATCGACATGCATAAGAGATTCTGAAACAGACAAACAGTGTCCTGCACTTTGTGATACCGTGAGGGAGAGCATTCCGCTTGTAAAACCCTGAGTTTGATAGCCAGCATCAACAAACACAAGCTAGGCCTCAGTGTGGGGGAACAATGAGAGAGGGGCTGGCTGAGCTGGGATGGAGAGGGAATAAGAAAATAGAAGCTAGACAGATAGACGACAGACTGATATATTGATAGACACTGTAGATAGATAGATAGATAAATACATAATACATACAGAGAAGGGAGGAGAAAGAGATCAGGTAATTGCTGGCTCACTGCTCCAACTGAAGCCAGCTATAGCTTCAGAACTCAGGAAAGTGCCGCTATTCTCATACTGTGAATCTGAGTTAATGGCTCCTCTCACTAAGCTGGGCACCCAGGATTTTTGGGGTGCCCATAAACAATATTTCCAGGTCCTTACTGACAAGGAAAATGGCAGAGCTTGGGATGGGGATACTAAGACAGGAGATAGGAATCCATATTCTGGGCACCCAAAGCAGTTGCTAATGCCATATAGCAAGAACAAGACTGATAGAAAACAGGCTAACATTTTTTTGTTGTTGCAAGCCGCATTTTCTGCCCGCTTACCTGATCTCCGCTCTGCTCCCCGGACTAAGCTTGGTGCCCCCGCAAATACCCCCTGGCTTACCCCCCAGGGTGGGGCAAGGTCACCGGACCAACCTGTGTAGGACAGGAGAAGGTGTCGGTGGGAAGTGCCCCCCCGACAGTACCTCTCTGGCTTTCCCCCCAGTGCAGAGTTCGAGGCCAGCTGGGCCACAAGCGCCAGAATAGGTCAACGGGGAAGAGCTGGAGGAGCAATTGGAGCTTGGAGCCAGGGAGTGGCCATCATGCAGTGGCCTGCAATTTTTTTTATGCTTTTCCCCCGGGGGTGATGATATGTAAGGACATCCAGCGTTTTCCCCGCCCCCCCAGAAGTGACGATGCTGGCTCGGCAGTACCCCCAGCCTCTGCCAGGGTTCCGCATTGTGTCAGACACTCTGCCACCCTACCCCCGGAGAAGGAGAGCAGTCCCTAAGACACTCCATCCTTCTCCCCCAGCCGGCCCTCTGATGTCCCTGGGTCCGTTCCTAAACCCGGGTCATCAGCATCACAGTGAGACACCCTGCCGCTGTGCTAGCGGGATGGCTAAAACAGGCTAACATGACAGGGAATGCTCAGGGACTGAACCAGGGTTAAACTATTAAGAACAGTTTTGATTGGATGATCACTGTTCATGATGGGTGTGATGAGAGAGCGACAGTGTCTGTTACCAGTGATAGTGGGTATTGGATTGGGGCAGGTGAGAGATGATAGCCGTCCTCTTCTGGATATCCAAGTTACAACTCCAACACCAGCTGTGTGGATGAAATGATCAACATGCATAAGAGGTTTTGAAAGAGACAGACGGTGTCCTGTACTTTGTGATACAGCAAGGGAGAGCATTTCACTTGTAAAACCCTGAATTTGATAGCCAGCATCAACAAACACAAGCTTGGCCTCAGTGTGGGGGGACATTGCGGGAGGGCAGACTGAGCTGGGAGGGGAGAGGGAATAAGAAAATACATAGATATATAGATAAATAGACAGATATATAGATAGATTGATAGACAGACAGACAGACAGGGGAGAGAGAGATCTTGGGACTGCTGGCTCACTGCTCAAACTGAAGCCAGCTGTAACTTCAGAATCTAAGAAAGTCCTGCTGTTCTCATACTGTGAACATGAGTGAATGGCTCCTCTCATTCAGATGAGTTCCTAGGATTTTTGGGTACCCACAGCAATCTTTCCAGGCATATTTTCAAAAAACTAACACCAGAATCTAGGTAAACAGTTCCCATTTACCTAGGTTCAGGTGTCTGTTTTTTGAAAAGACATAATTTTTATGTATTTTTAATGCTTTTCAGTTAAAAGTGTTGATACTGGGGAGCCCAATGACAGTCACATTCTTCAACACTAATGTCTGCATTAATGTAGAGTTTTTGTGCATATATAAATATAAAAATATGTATATATATATATATATATATATATATATATATCTTAGAGGCAAAAAACTCTGTTTAATGCATCAGTTAGGGTTGTTCCACAGCGACAAAAGTGAGGAAATTTGGTGTTAGGGTTGAAAGCCCCCCCTTGGACCCCTCCATCCCACCCCCCCAACCAGCATTGGGGTGAATGTTGGGGTCATCGGCCCTAACTCTCACCCCATCACATGTGTAAAGAAGCTGAGGTATAGGAGAATGGGGTGAGAGTTAGGACTGATGACCCCAATATGAACCCCGATGCCGGTTGAGGGGGTGGGCCAGGGGGGTCCAAGGGGGGCTTTCAACCCTAACACTGAATTTCCTCGCTTTTGTCACTGTGGAACAATCCTAACTGATGCATTAAACAGAGTTTTTTTGTCTCTAATTGACCTTCTTTTTGAGAATAAGGACGATAAATAGTGAATGTCATGTGGTGGCGGGAGCACGGGGCCCAAAGGACCCCGCACTCCCACCATGTGATGTCTTGTCACATAGTAACAGGAACAGCAATGGAAATGCAAGAGGCAACAGTTACGCACATGGTAATGCAAATGTAAATGGTGAAGTAAATGTTAATAGAAAAGCAAGCGCAAAGTGACGCTGAAGCGAACAGAGACACAAACGGACACGCAAGCACGTACAAAAACGCAACTGGCAACGTGCACAGTGTCAGCAGTGGTAATTTAAATACAAATGTTAAGTGTTACAGCAAAAAGAATGCCAAAGGGATCAGAAACGGAAATGCGAACGCAAGCACGCACGTAAACGCAAACCGTAACGCGCATGGGCATGGTACCGCAATTGTAAATTCAAATGGTAAAGTTAACATGAACAATAATGCCAAAGCAAACAGAAACGTAAATGCAAATGCAAACACATACGTAATCACAAACCGTAATGCGCACGGTCACGTTACCACAACTGTAAATGCAAATGGTAACGGTAACAGCAACGAACATGGAAAACAAAAGACAAACGCAAATGCAAATGAAAGGGCTGCCGTAAACACAAATGGCAATGCACACACTGATGCAAAACACAAACAGTAGTGGAAACGCAAATGGTAACAGTAACGCAAACGCAAGCGCAAACAAGAACGCAAAGAGTAACGCACACGGTGGCGTACACGGGAGCGGTAATGCAAATGGGTATGTAAACGCAAGTGGAAACAGTAACTGTAACATTAACAGAAGCGCATACCCGGTTTTTCCCCAACAGCTGCATAGAGAAACACAGTGTGTACAAAGAATGTATGCATAATAATGGGCCTCAGAGCCGATAATGAGGTGTTGGAATACTAACTTGCTTATACCTCAGTAACTGTACGACAGAAAAATAAAATTCACATGATTCATGATTTTCCTGGCTATGTATTGACTATGCTGTCACGATGAAAATTCTGTATCTCGCACCGTTTTCGAGATACGAGCCCCGAAAGGCGCGGCATACACCACCATGTTAGTCTATGGGAAAAAACATCAACTTCGGAGTACTGTAACTTTGCATTCATGCAATATTTTTCACCTAAACACCAAAAGGCACATCTGTGAGATGTTGGCTGCCTTCCCTCCAAATTTCAGCTCAAAAGACCAAACCATTCTTTTGCAGCAGGGTGGCAAAGAACTCCTGTCATTTTGGCCATAGTCTGGAAAAGTAGTGTCATGATTTGCGAAAGATTTTGCAAAATTTGGGAAAGTGTCGTGAGTGTGACATACTTTGTGACACTACTTTTTCCAGAAATTTGAAAATCATATTTCTGGGGTGTTTAACCCCAAAATAAAGACATGGCTAGCATCCTCAGGGCTCGAATAGGTAAACACAAAAATAATTATGTCCTAGATGGTCCCAATTTTAAATGCCAAGCATTTCTGTGATCAGTAATTGAAAGAAAAAATGGCTGACTCATGACACTACTAGGGCCATTTGCGACACTAAAAAGTGCATTTGCGAAAGTGTTGAACTTTTTGTTAACTTTTCCCATTGACTTATAATGGGAACTTGTTTTTTAAATAACTTTTGAACTGTTTAATATTTTTTCACGAATCTTCAAAAGGCACACTGGGGAGCCCGGCCGCACGTTCCTGAATTTTTGGACCGATCGCACAAACCAAGCGACCTGTATGCGTAGAGCAAAGACCCGCAAAAACATAATCAGCGCTTATTGTTGCTTATCAACTCCACAGCCGTACATCCGACTAGTACGAAACTTGTTGATCCCAGATCTACCATGCCCAATCATGCATACCAAATTTCCGACAAATCTATTGAACGATGGCAAAATTATTAAAGTGCAAAATTTCACCCTTTAACCTTAAAAGTGCTACTCAACCCTAACTGCGGTAGCACGGTGTGTGTGTGTGTGTATATATATATCTATATATATAGATACATATATAGATATATATCTATATATATATATATATATGTATATATATATATATATATATCTATATATATATATATATATACCCCTACAAATGGGGTTCACAAAAAGTTTTCTTTGAGCTTGCCTAAATGCTCACTGCCAGGCTGGTGTCCTGCGTTTTAGTAGTTTAAATGTAATTACAAGAGCCTGTATAGCCTCTGTGTACTGTCTCTTTAAGAGCTGCCTGACTGCAGCTTAAGTAATCTGAGAGGGAGCTCTGTAGAAAGATGTAACTATTTGCTGAAAATCATTTAGAGTGATAATGATAATGTGGTTTGTCTAACCTGCTTTCTTTGTCTCCACTATCTTGATCCTGGACTGCAAATTGGACCAAACAGTACTGGTGGGACCTAAAATGTAGCTGGACTACAGGAGCTGTCAGAATTCAAAATCTGTAGAAACTGTAGTTTGGTTCTTTTTTTGCGCCTTTTTCGCAACTGGAGGGGGAGCTCTTGCTTTGACTGATAGCCAAATCAGCCAACCAAATCTTTTGGATCTTTGGGAAGTCCCGGACTGCTTGCAGTTTTCAGATAGTTCTGAGCTGGGAAGTGAAATGAGAAGAGCTCAAGTGTTTTACAGCAGCAAACCTGAGTGGATTCACATGGGAGAACTGTGAAAGGGCTAAGTTTTGGCCTGCATGTCTGTCTGCTGCGACTGAGAGGGAGAGAAGAGAATTATTTTGGACTAAATCCAAGTTTGTATGACTAAAGTAAGCTACTGAAGTGGGCCAGGCTCAACCTGAAGAAGACCGAAGATTTTGTTGAATATGATTGGTCTGTCACTAGTTCCAGTTACCCCTAAGCTCCCAGTGTTTTGCAGAGACTTTGCAATTGTGACCGGGGAGTGCTTTGCCTGGTACAGTAGAATTCCTGTACATGTAAATGTGCTATGAGCTGCTAGTGGGTCTTGAGTTAGTTTCCCAGTGTGAACTGTGTTCTGCTTGCTGGAAGCTGTATCCAGCCCAAAACAGACTGCATCCAATTTGTCTCCATGTGGTCTGGACCTTGCCAGACTGGCCCAGCCAGACTACCCACTGCACAGAGAAGCCATCGACAAGAGACCTGCCTGAGGATCAGCCCCCTGCTCCACGCTTGAACAGGAATGGCGCCTCTGCGACTCGTGGGCTCTGCTTCTTCTGGCATTCCAGATCAACCACCTGCAGTCTCAATTTACGGCCAGCCTGTGTCCAGTCTTGGGTATCATGAGTAAATACTAGGGTAGCTCCCTGCAACAATAGCTTAATTTGAGTGTGTTATCTGATTGTCTTGTTGTTTCATTTCCTTTACGAATTGAGCCTTCTGGCTCCAGATTACAAATATTGTGTATTGTGCATGTTGTGTTTTCCATCACAGGGCCCCAACCAGCTGTGATGCCGGCCAACTCCGGGCAACAGTCCTGGCTAGCCCATCTCTTCTCCATCTGGGTACCCAGAGGTGGACTGTGTGGAGAGACTCAAAACCAACGTTTGGCCTTAACACTGTTTTACTAGCCCTGAACCTAGTGCAAATTGGCCAGGGCTAGTGCAGCTAACCCTCTACTTGTCCGTCTTAACTAGTGCAGGTTTTTCATGGTTGTTAATGAAGTTGAAAAAGTCCCTACTTTAGCAGGCTGTAGCCCTTTTGCTAATCTCCCTCAGTATTCCAGGTGGCCTGGTGTGATTAGTAGCTCATTAAGAGCTGCAATTATCTGGCAGTTCAAGAGAGGGATCCAACAAAAGACTCACTGTGAGTCATTATCACTCAGTTGTTAGGACATTCAGCTTGTGTGCATGCTGTGATCAAGGGTGGAGTGGTTAAGTCACTAGCTTCCAGTTTGCTGAACTTGTCTTTGATTTTCCCCACAATATTAAGACCAGTGTGCCTCATTTCCCAACCTTTTGAGTATCTGTATCCAACACAACAGTGGCAGAATGCTATCATGTTTCATTTTTTATTTAGTTTTTGTGTACTGGTTAGGTGCACTAGCCAACAATATGACTATTTCAGGCACGACCCAGGAGAGTACAGAACATGGTGAAAACAAATACAGAACATTTCAAACGTAATGTGAAACAAACCTTAAACTTTTAGGTGGCAATACAATGTACATTGATGCAGAGAGTTAAATGGTAAAACATAACAGAGGAGCACAGGGCAGTATTACACTTTCCAAGTATTGACAGCTTAACAATGGTACAACATAGGGAGAACTGGAGACATGACAGTAGACAAGAACACAGCTGTCATAATAAGTTATATAGGTAGGTCATACAATAATACAAGCTAAATACAGTAATGTGAGAATAAAGGTAGCAACTTTACAGCAATACAGTAACAGGGTCGGACTGGCCCACCTGGATACCTGGACATTTCCAGGTGGCCCCCCCCTCAGTTGGGTACCTGGTCACCTTCTGAACTCTTAAAACATTTGTATTTATCATCTTTTTTCTAATTAAATGGGGTATCTTGGACACTAGATAAATGTAAGATGTAATCACAGAGCTAATATATCAAATTGAAGTGGAATACTGATATGTGTGTGTCACCCTGGGCCCTCCTGTATTGATTTTCCAGGTGGGCCTTGTATCCTCTTTCCAGGTGGGCCCTCTGTACCCCAGTCCGACCCTGTATAGTAATGTGAGAATAAAGGTGAACATATGACTGAACCTGTGTGCACTTGTCCCAACCCCTTTTGAGGACTGTCAACCACCTACCCAAATCTTTCTAAAGCGTACCATCTCCTCCTTGAGTGCCATATTGGTTTAGCCTGCTCTCCTGTTATATGTAAATCTTGACTCACTCATTGTTTTGTGTATGCTCTAGCTTATAACTCTTCCGGGTCACCTGTAACACCCCCAGGGTTCGTGACTTGTTACTGGTTGTCATTCTATTCCATCACCTGTTATCTCACTGTATGTAAGACTGATTTGTCACTGTACCTACCTACTTAAGTTTGTAACTCTCCTGGGTCGCACCTGAAAATAGGCACTTGGCTGTCTAGTGTGACTTACCCAGTCAACAAAAGCAAATAAATAAATAAATAAACTTTACAGCAATACACGGTCTGCCCAGCCAAGTGATCTGTCCACACTCTATACTTTCTCTGGACACCACTGCAGACTAGGCTCTGAAGTGGCCATCCATAGACCCATAGCTGCCATTACTGACTGGTGCAAAGGGTCCACAGCAACTCTTAATGGATCACACCAGTCAATGCCATCACTGCAGTGCCACCTAGCATGTCATTTCATCCTAAAAACAATGCTTTGGAGCATGTATGGTACAAAGCAAAACCTTAGTAAAACATATAATTTGAAAGGTTAAAAAAAGGTATTCCTGGTGTGCACAGAGCATCCTATATAGAAAGAGAGATAGTACAGCATCATACCTGTATACTGCTTCCCCTTTGACTGATGAAAGGACACTTATGAAAAATCAGTTTTTGCTGGGACAGAGCATGTTAAATCAATATTTTTGTGCCTGGTATATATAAACAGATATGTCAAAGTTTCTTACATCCCAACCCCCCTGTGTTTGTTTAACTCTCTCCATAGAAATCCTAAAACTGCCCCTGGCTCACTTCACAGTGTAAGAAAACTTACAGGAGTGCAGTTCTTGTTAATAACAGGGTGGGGGATGAAAGTGTCTTTCTCTGCCTGATTCTGTACGTTGCCTTGCAGGTCAGGGTGGGACTGTGGTGACGTGCATTAATTTATTTATTGAATTATTTCACCAGGAAAGGCACACTGAGCAAAGTGATGCTCATCTCCCGGTGTGACCTGGGGGGAGGGGTACATAGGAGAGGATAACGCGCAGGTTATCACTGAGTGAAACATTAACATTACAGTTTGTGCATTGGAGAGGAAAATACACAGTTTTCCAGTAGGATACATATAACAATACATTTATACATTACATTAATGTGTGCGCATAATAGGAATTACAGCTTAGTAACAGGTTACAGGCAGGGCAACAGTTAAAGGCACAAGACACGATGATCCAAGCATGGTGCAGATTACATGAACTGGACGTGCAGTAAGACAGCAGGAGCATAATAAGAGCAAATATTTGGTTTAATAACTCAGCTTAGTGGTGTATGATGGGTGCCGTTGGCCAAGCAGTCAGGGGTATGGGGTAAGAGGGGTGGGCACCGGAGGATAATCATGTGCAGGTACAATTTAGCCAAGGTGGTAGCAAGGGAGTGAGTGGTGAAGAAGTGATAAATTTGGGGAGGGAGTTCATTCCAGAGTTTAGGGAGCCAGTGTAAGAAGGCTGCTTTTCCCATGGAGGACCTCCTCCTAGGGATTAGTAATTGACAGGGGTCGTAGGATCTAAGGGTATGGGTCAGAGGGGGGTGGCGATAGCAAGGAGGAGAGGTAAGACGGAAGGGACCCAAGCCGGAATTTTGAGACAAACTTGGTACAGTGCAGTTGGTGGCAATTTTCAAGAGAAGGGAATGCAAGACAATGGTAGAGATCACAGTGATGGTTGCGGGGGGATGCACTGACGGCAAAGCGGCAGAAAGCATTAAAGAGGGAGTCCAGTCTAGATAAAGTAGACATGGAAGTGACATTGTAGACGATATCACGTGCATGATGACGTTGGCTATTGTGCGTGCAGAGCTAGAACTGCCTGATTGAATATTTGCTATTATGGAATTCTCTGGTTTGGTGGGTAGGGGGTGAAGAAAGAGGAAGCAAGGGGCGCATGGTAAAAAAACAATGGGGGTACACACTGCATGTGATTGGACTGGAGTCTTTTTTTTTTTTGTGCTGAGACAGGAAGCAATGTGGGAGCAGGATAAATATGCAATAATCAGAGTATTTCTTGGCTTGCATTTTTCATGTATAACCGATCAAGATTTACCATTATTATTGTGGGCTAGTGCAGGCTAGTGCAATTTTTTATCAACTTGTCCAGTTGGCTAGTACATAAAAAAGTTAAGGTTGGCCCCTGCTTAAAGCGCATGCATAACTGCTTGATTGATATAACCTTTAAGCTAATTAAACTGATTTTGCTCCTCCCTTGTTCAAGTCCCCCGAATAAATCAGATCTAACTTTTTCTGCATGTAATCTGACAGTGGTTCCAGTGCGTGCTCAAAGTACTGTACTGTTGCTATTTGCTGTTCATAACCTTGTTTTACAGGGAGTCCACCAGGGTCGAGCCAGACTGAAAACAGTGTGGGTACTTGTGTAGTGTACCAGGGGTATTGTGAAAGTGATTATTGCACAGAGTTCAGGCCACTAGAGGGGAAAGAGGGGGGTTACAGTGTCCTGGAGGGCGGTGCCCAGGTTAGCTTGACCACTACCAACCCTGACCTCTGGGTGGAGGCACCAGTTTCAGAACTCAGGCCCCTTAACTTGCTACTAGCCAAGGAGGAAGGGGTAGTAGCCCTTGGGATAGCACCACCTAGGGGTTACATCTTGGAGGCTCACCGCTGGGATTTTGTGTCTTCTAGTGGCTGAAATTATGAATTATTGTCAAACATAAATGGCTACCTCAACAGAAGTGACTGTGCACCAGTTGGTGGGGTGGTGTATAGGGCAGGAGACTGACCCTCACAATGCCCTGCTTGTATTGGATATTCCCCTGAACACTGGTAAAAACGCTGTAGAAGGAGTACTTTCCAAAGTTGAATGTTTAACACACGCTGTGGTGGTGGGGCGACAGACTGATTTGACCACCCAAACTTTTATGGTGTTAGTAGAGTGTAGTGACCCAGTGGACAGTTCCAAAGTGCCATGGACTATTGCCCCAGAAGGGGGCCCCAGCTGCCTGGAAGGTGATAACTAGAGATAGTAAAGACCCCGGGGAGGATGGGCTCCCCCTATTATCTGAGACTTTTGATGAGAAATTTTCTAAGTTGTTGCTGGAGGAAGGGAAAACCGTAGAGGACTTTAAGAAACTATTCCTGCCACCTGGGGGTGTTCCTTCCCCAACACCCCATCCCACTCCAGCACCTGTTACTGCCCCGCCTTCTGCACCCATGCCAATTCTGGCCCCTATATCTGTACCTGCCATTAGTCATGACTCCCACCATAGGCTGACAATCTTCTCAGGTACCCTCCCTACCCCTCAGGGGGAGGATAACTGAGAGACCTGGATAGACTATGTTGCTCCTCTAGTACTTGAATGGCAATGCTCAAAAGCAGAGAAATGAAAGAGGTTCAGTGATAGCCTCCGAGGTCCTGCCCTGACTACCATCCATGCCAAGTGGGCCAATAACCCTGAAGCGACTGCACAGGACTATCTTGATTCATTGGAGAATGTGTATGGGAGCCTGGATTCAGATGAGGACCTGTGGTGGAGAGTAAGAAACGCCCAGCAGTACTCAGGGGAGCCATTGTCTGTGCATGTACCTCGGCTTGAAAAGCTGCTACAAGAGTGCCTCAGAAAGGGTAGTTTTCCATCAAATGGATTAGATCGAACTAGGCTGGACCGGATCCTTAAGTCTGCTCCGTTTTCAGAATTGTTACTGCTTCAGTTGCGCCTCGCCAACCGACTGGAATCGCCCCCCTCTTAAGATGAGCTAATGAAAGAAATTCGGGGGGTTGAGCAAAGGTGACTCAAGGGGGGAATTTCACCAATATCTGATGCTACTGCACAAGTGACAGACAGTGATCATCCAAGTGGGGTTCGGGGCAAATGTCGACACCTAACAAGCACTCTAAGAATGCAAAGGACTTCCTGCCCTAGGCCCAGTTTTTGAAAGTTGAGCTATTAAAGGAAGTCCGAGAGTTGAAGTTGGGTGCCTCTGCAAGGGTTCCTCCCATGGAACAAGATTCTGGTTCCTCTCAGGAATATATATATATATATATATATATATATATATACACACACATATCTATATGCAGGACAGGGTTAAAATAAAGATGGATGCTTGTTAAAACTTTTTAATGAGATTATCACCTAAATCTAAGCAGCATGATATTATACTGTACTTAGGATAGATTAACAATATAGGATAGGTTAAAAATTTTGAGAAATTTGCAACTTCCTTGAATGTAGACATTTCTGAAGTGGTTCAACGGTGACTAAGTAAAAAAATCGCCTCTGTTTTTTGGAGGCGGGGGGTCGGGGAGAGGGGGAGAAGAGGTCTCAATAGTATCTAAATCCCCAGACCTGTATCTGGGACCTGCATAAAAATGTTTTTGTACTTGACTCACTAGACTTTACTACTGGAGGTGATATTCGTGTGTGTGTGTGTGTGTGTGTGTGTGTGTCTGTCTATAAGTGGAGGGATGCACTAGGAAAAGTGGGGGGGCTGGGGCCGAGATCGGGACAGATTGCAACAGTAGAGTTAGGATGACGGAGGTGGTTCAGTGAAGAAAGGAGCCTGGACAGTTCATAGGAAGGGTTCACTGTGGGAAGGGGGAACAGGAATGTCACGAAGAGAGAAACTGTATGCTGCTCTAGGTCTGTTGGCCAAAATACTTCATCATCAATTCCAGTCCACTGGGGCCCCATGAACAATCCTGGCTGGGTATATACATGGGGCTCACAATGGCCTGGTACTAGCGATCAGGTGCAGGACCTATTGTTCAGGCAGCAGAACCCTGACTGTGCTTATTCTATGCACAGTAAGCAAGGTAATATGGTTTCATGTTTGGGTAACATGCAGTTAGGCAAGGCAACATTTTGTGCAACTTGCAGCAACATGCATATTAAAAATCAGGGTGTAGCAACAAAGAAATCTGCACTCCTGGAATTCCAGTTCAAATGTTTTTTTTAATCCAACATGAGAACCATTATTACAAACTTAATACCTGAGAGGCAAAAATCCAGCTACCCAGTGCTTCTAGGCAGACTTCTCTTCTTCAGGGGGTCACCTCAGCCTTGAAGCGCTGGGCAGTTGGATTTTTGTCTCCCTAAGAACCAACTCTGTAACAATGATTTCAATGCTGGATTGAAAACCACTTGAACTGGAACTTGAGGAGTGCCGCTTTCATGGTTGCTGCAGGCACAGCAACCTTACCTGCAGGGATAGGCAGAACAGGCTAGGTTCATCGACCTAAGGGTCCTAACCTTGGATTCTCGGACTTCTTTGTCTGCAAACTCCAACATTATGTTAACGTAATTTCTTGCAATAGATGTAGGTACCATTTCAAGATGACCTTGTTTAGCATACTGAAGGGATTTCTGATTTACAGTTTGTAACCTTTTCCAATGCCAGCTCATACAAATGGTTACATCTGTTATCAAGGAAATAACTTTTAAAGTGGTTCTGTATCTGGCACATTAACTGCTTAGCTCAGCATTGATTTCTGGCTTATTTCATAATACAATTTTTCTGGCACCATACTGTGGCTACCTGAGAAAAACAGGTCCAATTTGTCTATGCCCCCTAGTGGTTAACAAGCTACAAGTCAACAAGCAATAACATCTTGTGAAAATGTACTCATTTTAGGTTTCCCATTTTGCAACAGGGAATAGGCAATAAATGCCCCTCCTAGAGGAAAACAGATGTAACATTAGCAGCTTGGATTTTCAGACACTGACATTTGCTGTTTGGGGCTTAGGAGTTTCGCAGAGTTCTTCTAACTACTGAATACATCCCATTGGAGCGCACTATAATGAGGTTAGATGAGCCCCGGACTGCACAGTCAAACTCCTAACAATCCATCCTCTCAGGTGGGAGACAAGCCCTTCTTCTTACAGCTGACAGGGCTCAGATTGTTATCTCCCAGCCCTCAAGGACATGCAAGAAAATCCTGGTCAGCCTGACCCAGCAAATTTCCCTCGACAAGACATTTCTAGTCTCAGAAACGGAAATTCCTTTACAAATGCCCAGCTGTGGATTTAAGAAGAGTAGGCAGGTGTGAGCATGGTTCTGTTTCAGTTAACCCCATTACTGCTGAATAGATCAGAACTACATACTGTTGGCATGATAAATGCTTGGACTGTGTACAGCATTTATCCTGTAGGCTGATGCTCTGGTGCTTAAAGATGCCAGTCACTAAAAGAACATGTGCAGTAAGGACAAATGTATAGAACACCGCCAACTAGGAGCCACTTGAACTAGCCATTCTTACATGATGCTCAATAAGTCAGATTGTGCCTATCTCGCAGAATTACCAGCAGTGGATTAAAAAGCTGTCTTGTTCCAGATTATGGGTTCAAATCTGTTCCAGGTTGTCAGTGGCCAAAAGTCATCCTTATCATCTTGAAACCTCTGAAAATGAGGTCAGAGGACAGACATTCACATCACCAAAAACACCGGCACAACTAAACATAACTAGCTCCCATATTGGCTGCATCACAAGAGAGGTCTAAGACTGAATGGACTGGGGAGTCTGAATGACTTATGTACTAAGGTGGTTCCCCAGGGCAGGGATGAAGGACAGTGGTGGGGCAGTCTGAGGAAGCTTGCAGCACAGCTGCTTAGTCTGTTTCTATTACGTGAATAAACAGAGGATGTCACCCTCTACTGGTGTCATACTGACACCCTTCACAAGCATCAAAAGTCAGTAGTCTAATTTTAAGAAATGTCCTAAGCTACAAATGATACAGTAATGTTATACTCTGCCTAATAAACTTCCTGACTTTATCTATTAGAAACTGATGACTGGAAAAGGCACAGTGAGCCAAGGCGCATTTCCCGGTGTAACGCAGAAGGGAGTGGGATTATGCCAGCCCAGTGGCGCTGAGGGCTAAGGCGCTGTATGCTTTACCTCACATCATGTCGGCAACCCAGGTTGGGGAACAAGACAGTGTCATTGGGAGATGGTGCGGGGTAGCAGGGAGGGTGCAGGATCGAGCACTGAAAGGCAACTCTCCTCTTTCGGGGAGGAACCCTGTCACCCACCATAGTTCAGCTGCACTGGATGTCCCAGGGCAGTACAGGCGGGTGGGCGGCAAGCAGAGTGAGGGTGCCTCGGAACTGCAGCATGCACATGCCTCCACATGCGTGCAGCTGAGACACAGGGATGGGGAAAACCAAAGGAAAAATGGGGCATAAAATGTAAATTAAAAAAAAAGGGAGTGGGGTTACAAAATGGAAGAAAAGGGAAACAGACCACTTTTCTAAAAATAAGGGCAATTTATTTGCTTCTGACATGCTAAGAACAGTGAGAGGCATGTGAATTTCCCTTATCAGAGCTACGGAGCTAACTGTGAAGTCAGCACTGCTCCACTCATGAGACTGGTAGTCAGTGGCCATTCCTACATCTATCTCCTTCCCATCTCCCCCAAAGATGTTAAAAAAACAAACAAACAAAAAAAAAACAGAAAGAAATCTGCAGCCATGGAAACCCAACCCCCTGTGCTGCATAAGATGCCTCCTCACCTGATTCTGATACTGGGTGCCCAACCACAGTGACCAAAATGCTAAAATAAAAAAAAAATAAAATAAAAAACTCTGCAGACACCAGGATCCCAACCCTGGTGCAGCTCAAGACATTTGCTCCCCAAGTCTGACATCAGGTACCTAACCCTGGTGGTAGGAAAACAAAGAAAAAAAAGAAGTAATTCCCCTTACGTCACCCACTAACACACATGTCACTCTCCTCCCTAACAGTAAGTTGTATAACCCCTTCCTCCAGCCCACTAGCAAGCTAATCCAACCCTCCTCCCGCCACGCCACCAATAATAAAAAATCTTGCCTCCTCGGTCAGCCACCATCTAAATGAATGAAACCGAGATTGGTGGGCACCTGGTTTTGGAATGGGGACCCTTGATTAGTATAGGGATAATACCACTGGATGCCAGGGATACCTGGATATGGAGCAGGGTGTGCTCCTGGAAATCAGGGATACTTCGACATGGGGGCTGGGTGTGGTACATGGGACCACTGAGAAAAAGATATATGTGGACATGGGATAGGGTGTGGGAAGGAATACCACTGGACACCAGGGACTGCTTGGTACTTAGGTAGGGTAAGATGGATACCAGTCAACACCACAGACTGCTTCATACTGGGGTAGAGTGAAGGTGGGCATGATAGTGTACTGCTGAGACTGTTTGGCACGAGTTAGGGTAAGGGCAGGAAGTGGCACTGTGACCAAATTCTGCTTGCCATTGAAAAGCACTGTCACCTAGCTCAGTAGCACTGAGTGATATGGCACTGATCTGACATGCTGGTGACTTGGGTATGCACCACAAGCCTGGGACATCGAGCAGAGGCCAGGAAGGAGGGATTCAGAGCATCCTTAGGATGCTTCCCTCCCAGAGGGTGAGCAGTAGACCCATGTCCTGTTGAGGGCAGAGGGCAGGCAGCTGGATTGGAGGTAGACAGTTATAGGGGAATAAAGAAATAAATTAAATAAAAAAAAAAGCACATTAAAATTTATGAAATTACTACAAAGTGCAATGATAAACAGCTAATGAGTAAATTAATGTGCAGAATTTATTTGCATGCAGATATTTACTGTATAATATTAGTGATTTTATATAACTTATGTTGCTGAGATATTTGATTTGTGATTTTAAATTTGTTAGGCGCCTTGGCATTTGAAAGGCTCCATAAAAATAAAGTTATTATTTTATATATATATATATATATATATATATATATAAATGTTCTTTATATAGTGAATAGTATTTTAGTAAGATGTGCTGTTTCAGCAGTAGTTCCCTTGTCAAATCTGGAAATAAGCTTCGGTACAGTGTGCCTAACTCACCAAATTTGTAACAAATTATAAGAAAACTCTCTCAACTTGCCTTTAGCAGTTCAGATACAGGAATGTACAGCTGGACATTCTCCACTGGGTGGCATCACAAACCTAAGAATCTACACTAACAAGAGCCACCAGACAACCAATCCCATCAGGACATACTGCATTCTCAATAAACACCTTCAGTTTGGAATACAATTTTCAATGTCCTCTGAAACCACAGAAATCTGTTCATTACCAGATGCATGTGGATTTCAAAGCTTGCATACTACATTTTTATAGAGGGTATTCCTTCAAAACTTGTTGCATGTGTTCGGATCACCAACATGATAGTATATTTTGATTCAATTTTTATTAAACCATTTTTCTTTTATCACAAAGGGATGGTAGCACTGTTATAGCTAAAGTATGCTGGCCACCTCTCTAGGAAATTGCAATCTCAGAATAACAATAGTTTGACCACCTTTCAAGACAGAGGTCTGATAACTGTAAAGTATGTTACACCAGTAAATGTCTACAAACTGTCACTAATGTTACTGAAACAAGAACATTACTATTTTTCACATCTGTAGCTTTTTCTAAAATGCCTAACGAACATACAAAGATGCCAGCAGAAGAAGTCCACTTGGTCTATCTAGTCTCTTCATATTGTAGAGTCGACAGCTTGAGCTACTCACCCTGTCCCCCATCCTCCCTACCCATGATCCTTACTCTCTCCCTATGCCTATCCCAGCCTCTCTTGAAACTGCCCACCGTCTTCAACGAGACCACCTCTTCCAGCAGCACATTACAAGTGTCCACCACCCTCTCTGTGAAGAAGTGCTCCCTGACTTCCCTCCAAACCCCTCCCCTCCAGCTTAAGACTGTACCCTTTCATGTTACGGTTGCCACTTAGCTTAAAGAGACCCTTCTTATCCACCTTATTTATCTATTTCAAGTACCTGAAAGTCTCAATCATGTCCCCCTCGCTCTGTCCTGTCTTCCAGGGAGTATATGTTCAGTGTCCTCAACCTCTCCTCATATGCCTTACCTTGCTCATCCACTATCATCTTTGTAGCCCTCTCCTGGACCTTGTCCAGAAGGTTAATGTCCTTTTAGAGGTGTGGGCACCAGTACTGAACTCCATACTCTAGATGTGGCCTTACCAGTGACCTGCACACGGACAGTATAACCTTCTCTCCTACTGCTGATCCCCCAAGCTATGCATCTCAGCATCTTGTTTGCCCTTGCTGCTGCTTTCTTGCACTGTGTGGAGTGCTTCAGGTCACTAGTGATCATCACTCTCAGGTCCTTCTCCTCCTCTGATGCAAATAGCTGGACCCCACCCAGGTAGTACTCCGTTTCAGGATTCTTGGCTCCAATGTGCATAACTTTGCATTTCTTGGCACTGAAGAAAAGCTGCCAGATCCCAGACCACCTCCCCAGCTTTTCCATATCATCCTGTAGGTCCTGTATCTGTTCAGCTGTGTCCACTCTTCCATAGAGCTTAGTGTCCTCCATCAGTAGGCACATTTTGTGCTTAAAGCAGCAGTGCAACGAAAATGGGCCAAAATTCGACCCCATCTTTTTTTTATTTCTAATCAATGCTAGATGTCTTCCAGTTTATTTTGGTGGTAACATTTTTAGTTTTCATTATCATATAAGAATTTTATGAAAGTTTTAAAGTAATTATTTCTCAAGAAAAATAGATGGCTGCCTCATTTTTGCATAGAAATAATACTTAGGACCCGAGGAGGGTAAGAATCCAGAAAAAATGCAAATGTACAGTACACAGCATAGAAAGCATCCAGAAAATGTAAATCAACAGTTCTGCCAATATTTTACATAACTATACCAGAAAATTAGTTTTTTGGAATAACTTTTTTCATTGCAGTGCTGCGTTAATGCCGTCCCCAATGTCACTGATGAAGACACGGAACAACACCGGCCCCAGCACCAAGCCCTGTGGAACCCAACCGTGACCTCTCTGATGCCAGATAACTCCCTCCCCCAAACCCACCCTCTGGGTTCTGTCTCTCAGCCAGTTTTCCACCCATCTGGTCATCTTCTCCCCATCCCCAAGATCTGCCAACTCCTGATCAACCTTTTGTGGGGCACAGAGTCAACGGCCTTGCTGAAATCTAGACAGAGGATGTCCACTGTTTGGTCCCTGTCTACTGTTTTAGTGATGCAGTCAAAGAAGTCAATCAGATTCATTTGACACAATCCCCACCCACCCCCAAATCCGTGCAGCCTAGCATCCTGGAGACTATGCTCCTCTAGATATTCTACCAACCTTTCCTGAAGTATGGTCTCAATGACCTTGCACACAATTGACAGGTTGCCTTCTACCATAAGAATGGTTAACTTACAAAACATGAAAAATTGCATAGAATTGTTAATTGAAAAGTATTTGTTGGTTGGGAAATTTGGGAAATAAAGGAATGTTGCTATCCCCTTGTCATAAAATGATCAAACTCAGAAAAATAGAATTGGCAAATAAAGACAGCTTGGCCCACCCAGTCTGCCTGTTTTCCCTATCTACAGAATCACTTCATACCCTAATCGATCTCTGGCTCTTTCTCCCTGCCCTCTTTCCTTTCCACTAAGATTTCCTTACGCCTATCCCATGCATTCTTGAACCACACCACTGTTTTTACCCCCACCACCTCTGCTGGAAGACTGTTCAAGGAATCCACCATGCTTTCTGTGAAGATGTATTTCCTCACATCTCTCCTGTATTTACCCCCCTCCAGCTTCATAGCATGTTCCTTTGTTCTTGAGCAACTTTTATTCTGAAAAATAGTTCCACTGTACCTTATTTACTCCCGTGAAGTATTCAAAGGTCTCTATCATATCCCCCTCTCCCTTCTCTCTTCCAGAGTGTACATACTGAGGTCCTTTATTCTGTTGTCATAGGGCTTTTGGTACAGAACCTGCACCATTTCAGTTGCCCTTCTCTGGACAGCGTCCACTCTATGTCCTCCTGGAGATGTGGTCTCTAGACCTGGAAACAGCACTCAAGGTGGAGCCTTATCAGTGAACTATACAGTGGCAACACCACTTCCCTCTTTCTGCTGGTGATATCTCTCCTTATACAGTCCAGTGTCCCTCTAGCCCTCCCAACTGCCCTGTCACACTGTCTGACCAACATTAGGTAATCTGATATGATTACCCTCAGATCTCATCTCTTTCCTGTTGTGGTCATCAATCCCACTCCTCCATTTGGTACTCCACCCCCAGGTTTTTGTGTCCTAAGTGCATTATTCTGCACTTCTTTGCATTAAAGGGAAACACAAATATGTTGAGAAAGTGCAGCAGCTGCTGCAGAAATGCAGAAATTAGGGCTTTTACTATTAAAACAATTTTTTTTTACTTGCTGCATCTAGTGTTTACTTTCAAAGACTCAAGCCATCCATAGAAACATAGAAACATAGAAGTTGACGGCAGATAAGGACCGCAAGGCCCATCCAGTCTGCCCATTTCTTTTTCTACCTTATAAATGTGCCATCTGCCTTTGCTCTGTCAGTGACCTATCTATTCATAGTCATTTGTATTGCTCCCTTATGCCTATCCCATGCCTGTTTGAAGCCCTGCACTGTATTCATATCCACCACTTCTTGTGGTAAGCCATTCCATGCATCTACCACCCTTTCTGTGAAAAAGAATTTCCTCACTTCCCCTTAATCGGCCTCCCTCTAATCTCATGCTGTGTCCTCTTGTCCTGCTATTTTTCTTATATTTAAACATGTTAGACTCTTTCACCTTGTTTATGCCCTTAGATGTTTAAATGTCTCGATCATATCACCTCTCTCCTCCTTTGCTCAAGGGTATACATATTGAGCTCCGTTAATCTGTCCTCATATGTCTTCTGATGCAGTCCCTGCACCATTTTGGTTGCCTTCTCTGGACTGCCTCAATTTGATTAATGTCCTTGTGAAGGTGTGGCCTCCAATACTGCACATAGAACTCCAGATGGGGCCTAACCAATGTCTTGTACAGAGGGATTATTACTCTCCTTTACGACTTGTAGATACTACTAATACACCCTAACACCCCCTAGCCTTACCTACTGCTTTAGAGGTCTGCTTGGATGATTTTAGGTCATCAGTGATGATGATGCCCAAGTCTCTTTCTTCCTTTGTGACTGCTAGCAACTCCCTCCCAGCCTATAAGTGGCTTCAGGGTTTCTTCCCCTATGTGCATGATTTTGCACTTCTTTGCATTAAATCCCAGTTGCCACTCTTCTGACCATTCTGCTAGTTTATCCAGATCTCTTCTCATTCTGCCCACCCCATCTGGATCATCTACTCTGTTGCAGATCTTGGTGTCATCTGCAAACAGACAAGACTTACCCTCTAGTCCATCTGCGAGGTCACTAATGAAGATGTTGAATAGGATTGGCCCCAGGACTGATCCCTGAGGTACCCCACTTGTGACTTGCATCTCTTCTGACTGTATACCATTTACTACCACTCTCTGTTTTCTGCCAGTCAACCAGTTTGCCACCCAGTTGACCAACTTCTGACCCACCCGAGCCTACCTAGCTTATTTATCAATCTTCTATGTGGAACAGTGTCAAAGCTTTGCTGAAGTCAAGGTAGGCTGACATCCAACTGCTCCCCTTGGGTCCACCACTCTGGTTACCCAGTCAAAGAAATCTATGAGATTAGTTTGACAGGACCTTCCTTTGTAAACCCATGCCGTCTTGGATCCCAGCCCTATGGATTCCAGGTGTTGCACTATCCTTTCCTTAAGGAATGCCTCCATAATCTTGCCCACTACTGAGGTAAGACTGACCGGTCTGTAGTTCCCCGCCTCCTCCCTGCTACCACTCTTGTGGAGTGGGATCACATGAGCCCTTCTCCAGTCTTCTGGGACCTCTCCTGTGCTCAGAGACTCACTAAACAATTCTGCTAATGGCTCTGCTAGTTCCTCCTTTAGCTACTTAAGTACCCTGGGATGTATGCCATCAGGTCCCATTGCCTTATCCACCCTGAGCTTAGCAAGCTCTTGTAGGACCCTTTCTTTTTGTGAAGAGTAGTGCTCCTCCCTCCCCCTGTGTCCATGATGCTGAGCTGTGGGCCCTGCCCTACCTTCTCTTCAGTAAATACTGAGCAAAAGTATCTATTTAGGATAGATGCCTTTACAGGGTCCTCCTCCTCACATGCTCCCTTTTCTCCATTAAGCTTAGCAATACCCCTCTGGACTTTCTCCTTTCACTAATGTATCTATAGAAAGTCTTGTCACCTTCTTTTACTGTTCGTGCTAGTGTTTCCTCAGTTTGGGACTTTGCCTGCCTTACTGCCTTACCTGCTTCCCTTAGGGCAGTTTGGTATGTCTCCCTATCTTCATCCCGCTGTGTTCCCTTATATTTTCTGAAGGCCAGCCTTTTGGCTCTGACCTTTTCTGCTACTGTTAATGTTGGGAGATCCGCCCGCAGTCATCTCATGCACCAGGACAGCTTCTGCTGCATATGTTATGCTAATAAGGGCTCCCAGCTAATGGCACAGAGTTGGTAGCCCTCATTAGCATAACCCACGTGGTGGAAGCTGCCCTGGTGCACGACATGGCTGTGGGTGGCTCTCCCGACATTATGGACAATGCGATTCTTTAAAAGTAAATACTAGATGCTGCCGGTAAAAAAAAAATTTTCTTCTTTGTAAAAGCCTGAATCGGGTATTTCTGTAGCAGCTGCTGCACTTTCTGAGCATACTGGAGTTTCCCTTTAAAACCCAGCTGCCATACCCTTAGCCACTCCTCAACTTTTCTCAAGTCTCTGCTCATCCTTTCCATCCTTCCTTCCCCCTGGAGTGCCCACCCTGTTGCAGATTTTGGTGTCATCCACAAAGAGGCAGACCTTTCCTTCCAGCTCCTCTGCAATGTCATTTACAGACATTAAAGGGACCAGTCCCAACACTGACACTGATACTGATTCACCCCACAGGTCACCATCCCTTCCTCAGAGTGAACTCGGTTTGCCACCCTGTCTGTCGCCAATCCCCCAACCAATTTCTTACCCAGTTTACAACATTTGGATCCACTCCTACGCTACCCAGTTTGTTTGCTACTCTCCTATGTGAAACGGTGTTGAAAGCCTTACTTAGCTCTAGAGGGTAAGAAAACCCTGCTTCTAGACTGGTCAGTTGAGAAGTACAAATCTCCCAATTACAGCACACCTACAAACTTGAACTATTCTCTCTTTTGTTGTTGTTGTTACTGTTGTTTTTAAAGCTGTTTTATAAGTGCAATAATGCACTCCATGGTGTGGGGTCCTTGAGGAATATATTTATTTATTTATTTATTTGCTTTTGTTTACCGGGTAAGTCACACTAGACATCCATGTGCCTATTTTCAGGTGCGACCCAGGAGAGTTACAGACATGAATTTTACAGGTACAGTGAGTAATACAACTTATACATACAGTGAAGTGACTGGTACATCTTTTCAAACAGTGAAGTGGCTGAATATAGACTTTACATACAGGGGAGAAGACATGGAGAGATGACAGTCAGTACAAAACAACACATGTGCCCGGGGGGTGGCTATAGGTGGCCCGGGAGGGTTAAGAGCTTGACCGCGTACGGACAATGAGTGTTAACCCAAGTAAGTCCATGCTTGGCCAGGTAATATAGTCATGTCTATGTGTGTCTAAAGGCACTTAGCTACTCCTAGATAAACATAAGACACTCCAGGGTGTTAGTACTACTGACTTAAACCCACATCCAGTGGGTGTTTTAAGGCAGAGGTCTTACTATGTCTGTACATGTTAAGTGCCTTCAGCCCATGGAAGTGCATTTATGTCAGACGTACCAACATTCTGGAGTGTCTTACTGCACTCATAAAATTGGTTCTGCAGTAAATTGTTAATGTTTGAGAAAAGATCACCTTTTAACATAAAGCAGTACCTCCGCAGCTGTGTGTGTCACTAAGGGTGCTTTAAAATAGGCAGTATTTGTCTTTTTTTTATTTGATCTATTTGCAGTTAATAGTTTTGTTTCTCACAGAGCCCTACTTTGCCTAGGTATAGTTAGTGATGCCAGTTCTCCCTTACTCAAGGGAACTGTAACTATGAGCCTGTGTTTTCAGTTTTCCCTGTGAGTTTTGAGCTGTGACTATAAGCCTAAGCTTTTGGTTTTCCCTGCCAGTTTTGAGCTGTAAATGTGAGCCCGAGTTTTTGGTCTTCCCTGTGAGTTTTGAGCTATAACTGTGAGTCTAAGTTTTTGTTCTTTCCCTGCAGGATTGAGCTGTGAGTCTCAGTATTAAATCAGCTGTTGTGAGTGGGCAGGAGGAATGGACCAGCCCCCCCACACATACACACACAGAGCCCTTTAGACCAGTGCTTGTTAAATTTAAAATTGAGCCTCAAGCCGCACCCAAACTTTTGTGTTGAAAATGTAAGCCTGAGTTTTATATGGGCTGTTTTGTCTATGGTGCTGTTGTAGACAGGCTGCAAGAACAGACCCCAACCCCCCCTTATCTGTAGACCCTGGATGAAATAGATGTAAGGAAGCAGGAAGAAGGATTTTGGAAAAGTATTTTTTTAACAGGCGAAAGCTGTGGGCTTTTGTATTTTTTAGCACTTTGCGCTTGACATCTTTGGATGGAACATACATGCAAACAGGCTGACAGGTGGGTGACAGCATGGTAACAATCAAAGGAGTCTAGTGTGTTGGCTCTGCTGTACAGGAACAGGTTGCCCATGGTGTGGATTTGGCAACTATGTCTTAACTCCTAATAAAAAAAGATTTGGTGGGATGCTGCAACAGCGCAACAGTTGGGCTGCTGCTTGTGGCACCAACAATCTGAGTTCAGAGGCAAACTCGGAGCACTGGAGGGTCAGCCCAGGGTAACAAGATTGTGCATCCAGAGGACTGCTCTCCTCCTCCTCCTTGCAGGGGTAATCGCAGCACCCGGTGTTTTTTTGGCCCCTTGTGGTGGTTGGGAAGCTGGATGCTGGAGCTGCAACAAGGGGGCAGAGAAGCAGTAGACGTCTGGAGTGCCACATGCAGAAATGTGCAAAGCATCACCATTGACACCACTGCATGCATGCTACTCGCGGAGGAAAGAAATTGGGAAATCACCATGGTCGGCAGGATGACCACCAACCCCTCGCAGGCCCCACTCAAATGACCTAGGCACTGGCCCATTAGACACTTTTACTGGCTGGTCAAGGAGGATTCCCTGCCATGGGGGGAATAGCGTGGGGGTATACTGCCAAGGTATGTTCAGGGAGAGGCCAGGTATTGGGGCTGGGGGTGGTGGAAAGGGGGCCAGTCAGGTGGGGAGCATTTAGAGCAAGAAAAAAAAGTTTGGATTATGCAGACAGAACAAAAAATGTTTTTTTAAAGGGGAACTACTGACTGACGGTCTTGTATTAACTAGTAGGCAAGTAGGAGCTTAACAGATGCTGGAAAGAGTGATGGAGTGAGTACCGAACCGAAGAGCAGTGGGGTGGTGGAAAGCTTGCTAAAAAAGAAGAGTGGAATAAAGAAAAATAGCAAATGTCAGTAACAAAGGAAAGTGGAGATTTTATTGGTAGCACTGAAATAATAGTATGTGTAACCCCCCTACAAATGGGGGTTTCCGAAAAGTCTTCCTTGAGCTTGCATAAATGCTCACTGCCAGGCCGGTGCCCTGCGTTTCAGCAGTTTAAATGTGATTGCCAGAGAGTGCCTATATAGCCTCTGTGCACTGCCTCTTTGAGAGCTGCCTGGATTGCAGTCACAAGTAATCTGAGAGGGAGCTCTGTTGAAAGATGTAACTATTTGCTGAAAATCATTTAGAGTGATAATAATAATGTAATTTGTCTAACCTGCCTTCTTTGCAGCAAGGACTGTTTTGTCTGTCTCCACTATCTTGGTCCTGGACTGCCGAAGTGGACCAATCAGTACTGGTGGAACCTAAAATGGAGCCGGACTACAGGAGCTTTCTGTAGTCAAAATGTGTAGGAATTGTAGTTTCGGGCTTTTGGCGCCTTTTTGCACCTGAAGGGGGAGCCTTTGTTGTGACTGACAGATCAGCCAATCAAACCTTTTGGATTCTGGGGAAAGTCCCAGGTTTGATGGCAGTTGAGTCAGATCTAAGTTGGGAGCTGAAGAGCCAACAGCTTGAGACAGTCAAGCAGCCATCTGAGTAGTTTCGCGTGGGAGAACTGTGAAAAGGCCTGAGTTGTGGCCTGCATGTCTGCCTGCTGCCCCTGAGAGGGAGAGAAGAGAATTATTTCAGACTAAATCCAAGTTTGTGAGAACGATGTAAGCCACTGATTTTTTACCAGGCTCATACCTGAAGAAGACCAAAGATTTTGCTCAATGCGATCAGCCTGTCAGGATTTCCAGCTGCTTTTGAATCCCCGGTTTGTGCAGAGACTCTGTGATCATGACCGGATAGCGGTTTGCCTGGTACAGTAGAATTTCCTTACATGTAAATGTGGTGTGAGCTGTTAGTGGGTCATGATTTGGTTCCCCCACTGTGTGAACTGTGTTCTGCTTGCTGGAAGCTGTATCTAGCCCAAAACGGACTGTATTCGAATTTGTCTCCATTTGGCTGGGGCCTTGCCACACTGGCCCAGCCAGACTACCCAATGTACAGAGAAAGCCATCAACGAGAGACCTGCCTGGGGATCAGCCCCCTGCTCCACGCTTGAACAAGAATGATGCCTCAGCTAGCTTGACCACTACCAACCCTGACTTCCAGGTGGAGGCACCTGTTTCAGAACTCAGGCCCCTTAACCTGCTACTAGCCAAGCAGGCAAGGGTAGTAGCCCTTGAGACAGCGCCACCTAGGGGTTACATTTTGGAGGCTCACCGCTGGGATTTTGTGCCTTCTAGTGGCCAAAAATTAAGAATTATCATTAAAGATTAATGGCTACCCCAGTAGAAATGGCTGGTACACCAGTTAGTGGGGTGGTGTACTGGGCAGGATATCAACCCCAAAATGCTCTACTTATACTGGATATGCCCTTGGGTATCAGTAAAGACACTGTAGAGGGAGCACACTCCAAAGTTGAATGTTTAAAAAACCCTATGGTTGTGGGTCAACAGGCTGATTTGATTGCCCAAACTTTCATAGCCTTGGTAGAGTGTAGTGACCTCATGGACAGCTCTAAAGTGCCACAGACTATTGCCCTAGAAGGGGTTCCAGCTGCCTGGAGAGTGACAACAAAAGACAGTAAAGACCCCAGGGAGGAGGAGCTACCATCATTATCTGAGACTTTTGAGGAAAATGTTCCAAGTTTTTGCTGGAGGAAGGGAAAACAGTAGAGGACTTTAAGAAACTATTCCTGCCACCTGGGGGTGTTCCTTCTCCAACACCCCTTCCCACTCCAGCACCTGTTACTGCCCCACCTTCTGAGCCCATGCCAATGCTGGCCCCTATATCTGCACCTGCCATTAGTCACAACTCCTACCGAAGGCTGAGAATCTTCTTGGGCACCCTCCCCACCCCCCACGGGGAGGATGACTGGAGACCTGGATAGACTATGTTGCCCTCTAGTACTTGAATGGCAATGCTCAGAAGCACAGAAATGAAAGAGGTTGAGTGAGAGCCTCCAAGATCCTGCCCTGGCTACCACCCATGCCAAGCGAGCCAACAACCCGGAAGCAACTGCACAGGACTATCTTGATGCATTGGAGAATGTGTATGGGATCCTGGATTCAGATGAGGCTCTGTGGTGGAGAGTAAAGAATGCTCAGCAGTACCCAGGGGAGCCATTGTCTGTGTATGTACCTCGGCATGAAAAGCTGCTACAAGAGTGCCTCAGAAAGTGTAGTTTGCCATCAAATGAATTAGATCGAACTAGGCTGGACAGGATCCTTAAGTCTGCTCCATTTTCAGAATTGTTACTGCTTCAGTTGCGCCTTGCCACCTGACTGGAATCGCCCTCCTATGACAAGCTAATAAAAGAAATTCAGGGGGGGTTGAGCAAAGGTGACCCCATGAGGGAACTGCGCCCATATCTGCTGCTGCTGCTCCGCAAGTGACCGAGAGTGATCATCCAAGTGAGGCTCAGGGGCAAACGTCAGCACTTAACGAGTACTCTGAGAATGCAAAGGAATTCCCACCCTGGGCCCAGCACTGGAAAGACGAGCTACTAAAGGAAGTCTGAGAGTTGAAGATGGGTGCCTCTGCAAGGGTTTCCCCCATGGAACAAGATTCTGGTCCCTTTCAGAATGTGACTGCCATGGGGGTGGGGGTGCACCCTCAGGCATCTGCTACTGACGGTGGCTCCAAGGCTGAGATCACTGGATTGACTGCCACTCCAAAGGAACTGTTAAGACACATTGCACAACTCTTGCCACTGCAAGCAGATACTAGACCCCAATCTCTTATTACTGCTTCAGTTCCTCAAATGATGTTCTCTCCCAGGATGACCCAGGAGTCTATCAATTGTCACAACTGTGGAAAGGATGGCCATATGAAAAGAGACTGATGGTCTCAGAAGGACTTAGAAAGAGTAGTAAACAGACTCCAAGGGGAGCTCCGAAAATCAAATCAATGGCCAAGCCGTGCCCAAAATGACCACAGTGAGGGTTTGAGAAACCCTAACTCAAATTTCTTTGTGGCTAAATCGTCTGTCCAGGCCTTTGCTACTGTCTCCCCAGATTGGTCCAAAATAGTGGGCCCTTCAATGGAGACTATGGTGACTGTGAATGGTATTCATACTCAGGCTGTGCGTGACAGTGGGTCACAAGTGACCACTATATTCCAGAACTGGTATGACAAACACTTATCTGATGTGCCTTTGCAATCCCTGGAAGGCCTACATGTGTGGGGCCTGAGCGACAAGTCTTATCCCTACCTAGGGTGTGTCTGCCTGTGGTTGTCTTTTCCTGCAACTGTAACTGGTGTAGAGGAGCGAGTACAGACATTGGCCCTAAAGTGTCCCCCCACCTGACTGTATGATGTGGTCCCCCTGTTAATTGGGGCAAACACCCATATGTTTGGGAGACTGGCATAACTCTGTCATGAGAATCAAGGGAGATGGACTGGGAGGGCCCTGAGAATTCTGGCTCTGATCAAGAGAGCCTATGATTTGCAACAGAAACCCGAGGAAGTAGACCAGGATGAACCGGTGGGGATTGTGTGGAAGAAGGATCCCGAGTCAATGGTACTGGCCCCTAACACCCAGTGTAACATTCAAGGGGAGGTCCGCCTCTGGAGAGAAGTCAAGAACAAAATACTGATGTTGGATGTGCCAGACGATGGAAAATTGCCAGAAGGATTATTGGTCAAGCCCAGAAACTTGCTTGCTCATTCCCATGCCTATTCATGGCAAGAGATGGTCCAGATTCACAATGTGTCAGATTGGGAGATCCGGGTGAACAGAGGGTGCACCCTAGCTATGGTGCACTGCACAGACACTGCAGTATTGCCCAGCAACAAGCACCCTGGTGATAAGGAGAGAATGACCCCTGACTTGTTTGACTTTGGTGACTCCCTGCTTCCAGCTGACTGGAAGGCTAGAATTAGCAAGAGACTTGCCCAGAGAGACCATATGTTTTCGTTGAAGGAATGGGATGTGGGATTTGTCAAGGGTGTGGAGCATCACATATGCTTGCAAGATGAACGGCCATTTTGAGAGAGGTCCTGACGCCTAGCCCCTGCAGACATAGATGATGTGAGAAGACACCTGCAGGAAATGCTCACTGCTGGTGTGATACAGGAATCCAGGAGTCCATACGCCTCTCCCATTGTGGCTGTGCATAAGAAGAAAGGGTCTGTGAGAATGTGTGTTCAGAAGACCGTGAGAAAACAGACTTCATCTGTCCACTGGGGTACGAGTTTCTGAGGATGCCACAGGGGATATCGGGCACCCTGGACACCTTTCAGTGACCGATGGAACGTGCAGTGGGAGATATGAATAAGCTGGATTGCCTGGTGTACTTGGATGATGTCATTGTGTTTAGAAGCACCTTAGAGGAGCATGAGAACTGACTGTTTAAAGTCCTAGACCAACTGGAAGACTTTGGCTTCAAGCTGTCCATTGGCAAATGCCAGTTTTTCCAAACCTCCATGAAGTATGTGAGGCACATAGTATCTACAAAAGGGATAGAGACTGATCCCAGTAAGGTTGAAGCACTAACTACTTGGCCCCAGTCCCATAATCTGACAGAACTACAACATTTCTTGGGGTTCTGTGGCTACTACTGCAGGTTCATGAAAGACTATTCCAAGGTGATTCGCCCACTCTTGAACCTAACCCAGGGTTACCCTCCTACCAATCGTAAATACAAAAAAGTGGCCGTTAAAGAACCAGAAAAAGTATACTTCCGTCCAGGTGAACTCTTTGGGCCCTGCTGGCCACCAGACTGTGAAGCAGCCTTCCAGGAGATCATATACCAGCTCACCCATGCCCCCATCCTCGCCTATGTTGACCCCACCAAACCCTATGTGCTGCATACAGACGCTAGTCTGCAGGGTGTAGGAGCAGTGCTGCATCAAGACCATGAGGATGGCCTGAGACCAGTAGCTTTCACCAGTAGGAGCTTGACCCTGTCCGAACGAAACTACCCTGTGCATAAGTTGGAGTTCCTTGCACTAAAATGGGCCATCATTGACTAGTTTCATGAATACCTCTATGGGGCAAAGATATTGGTGAAGACTGACAATAACCCGTTGACCTATGTACAGACTTCAGCTAAGTCAGATGCCAATGGCTTTCTGCATTATCAAGCTATGATTCTGCTATCGAATACAGACCGGGCCAGATCCATATTGATGCTGACGCCCTATCATGAAGGCCCACTTCCAAGAGTGATTGGGTCAGGCTGTCTGAACCTGACATTCAAGCACTGTGCCAAAAATTTGACGAAGATGAGCAGATGTCTGCGGACAGAGTGGACTGTTCAGTAGATTGCTTGGGCCCTTCTGACACCTGCATACCAGCTACTTATTGCCACTTCTCTACTCTAGATATTAGTGCACAACCTCAATTTGACAATGACAGCATTCAGTAGACTCAATCCCAAGATCCTATGATTCAGCCAGCACTTGATGCCCTGTGTGCAGGGAAAGATGTGGCTAAGTTACTTTCCACTGACTTGCGAACTGCTTTATTGTTTAAAGAAGGCCCCAGATTGAAGTTGCTCAATCAGCTGTTGTATAGAGAGACAGTAGATCATAGTGGCAAAGTAGACAAGCAACAATTGGTCCTGTCCACGGCCTTTAAAGATTTGGTACTGAGGTCCCTCCACAATCACATGGGGCACCTCGGTATTGACAGAACCCTTGACCTGGTACGGTCTCGCTTCTACTGGCCCAAAATAGGGGCTGGTGTTGAGCACCATGTAAAGACTTGTAGTTGCTGCCTGGAATGAAACGCCCTGCCTCAGAGGGCCGCCTCCCTTGTTAATATTACTACCAGCACCCCTATGGAACTAGTCTGCATAGACTTCTTGTGTTTAGAACCTGATCAGCGGAACATTGGCAATGTGTTAGTGGTTACGGATCATTTCACACAGTATGCACAAGCTTTTCCCAAAAAGATCAAAAGGCATCTACCATGGCCAGGTGCTAGTGGAAACTTTCAGATCACTATATAGTGCCCCAAGTGGATCCACTCTAACCAGGGCAGAGACTTTGAGAGTCGACTAATCAAAGAAATGCTCTCTCTATGGGGGGTGCGAATGTCAAGAACCACCCCTATCACTCACAGGGAGACCCTCAACCAGAACATTTTAACCGCATCCTTCTAGACATGCTGGGCACCCTCCACCCAAAAGACAAGTATAAATGGAGCCAGCAGATTAGCACCTTGGTACACGTATATAATTGCACGAAAAATGATGCTACTGGGTTCTCCCTCTATTGCCTCATGTTCGGGAGAGAGGCCAGGCTGCCAGTTGATGTCTGTTTTGGGGTCTCTCCAGATGGGGTCTGAGCCAAAAACCACTTGCAATATGTACAAAAACTGAAAGCCCAATTGAACCATGCCTATCAACTGGCCCAGACAATGGCCACCAAGAGAAAACTAGCCAACAAAGAGAGGCATGATAAAAAAGTAAAGGCTCAAGAGCTTCGACCTGGAGACCATGTGTTGTTATGCAATTTGGGACTGCATGGTAAACACAAAATTGCTGATGGTGGCACCATCTTCCCCATGTAGTAGTTGGAAAGTTGGATGATTTACCCGTGTACAAGGTGCGCCCAGAGAACAACTCCAAAGCTGTCAAGCCCATGCACCGTAACCACTTGCTACCTATCGGCCAAGTCATGATTGAGGCTGAACCCCCAGAAATTCAGCCCCCTGGGCCGGTGACTCATGCTGCTGCAAGAAAGAGACAGAGTCAACCTACCCCAGTGGTCACAGATTTAAGGTTTCCTCCACAGCAGGCCTAGAATAATAGTGACTGTCACTGACGAAAGTGAGTGTGACTATGTCTATTACCCCTCTTATGAACTGAGTCAACTGTTTCGAGGTAATCCCATGATTAATTGTGGGGATGAAGCTGGGCCTTCTGGACTGCCTAGCCCCCCAGCTTTGTCCTTGGAGCCAATACTCCTTGAAAGTGAAGTGCAAAGTATCACGTCTGAAGATGCCGAGTCTCTGTGTATTGTGGAACTATATGATTTGCCTGAGGGAGAGGCTGATGGAATGAGTCTTTCTGGTGACATACCAGAATTTGAAGAACACCATGAGAGTGCTGACAACCCTCCTTCAGTGCCTCAAAGTTTGATTGTGCCTGAGCCTACGCAAAATGAGTCAAGTGTTGTAGAAACAGAGCCTGCAGAGCAAGGAGCCAACAGCGCTCCAAGTTTGAACGTTCCCATCCAGGCAGAGGCACCCCTCACAAGTGACGAGAGTCCCCAGACCAATGCTGAGAGTACAGAGACTGTAGTTCTCCCCCTCAGAAAGACTGGCTGAGCTGTCAAGCCAGTAGTACGCTTCAGTTATGATTCTCCCGGAAGGCCAGTGAATTTGCCTCTCAGTGTGGTGCACAAAGGTGTTTATGTATTACCAAGCTCACTGCCCAAATTGAGCTTGACAGCCAATTCCAGGTTACTTGTCTTTCCCTCTCACCATGGTTCCCGCCCCTAGCCCCAAGTTAGCTTATAGGAAGGGCCCTCTGCATTGTTTAAGGTACAAGCATACCTGATTCGGTATAGTAATGTTCAATTTACCTGTGTGAAATATGCACAGTGTGTTGTCAGAATGGATACAGTATCATGAAGTGTAGTGAATATGTATAGTAAAGTAATAAGTTTATGTTAACTGATGTATGATGGTACAGACTTGATGTGGACATCAAGTTTTCTCCAGGCAGGGAAGGGTATAACTCCCCTACAAATGGAGATTCCCGAAAAGCCTTCCTTGAGCTTGCCTAAATGCTCACTGCCAGGCTGGTGTCCTGCGTTTTAGCAGTTTAAATGTGACTGCCAGAGAGTGCCTATATAGCCTCTGTGTACTCTCTCTTTAAGAGCTGCCTGGATTGCAGTCACAAGTAATCTGAGAGGGAGCTTTGTTGAAAGATGTAACTATTTGCTGAAAATCATTTAGAGTGATAATGTAGTTTGTCTAACCTGCCTTCTTTGCAGCAAGGACTGTTTTGTCTATCTCCACTATCTTGGTCCTGGACTGCCGAATTGGACCAATCAGTACTGGTGGAACCTAAAATGGAGCCAGACTACAGGAGCTGTCTGTAGACAAAATCTGTAGGAATTGTAGTTTTGGGCTTTTGGCGCCTTTTTGCACCTGAAGGGGGAGCCTTTGTTGTGACTGACAGACAGATCAGCCAACCAAACCTTTTGGATTCTGGGGAAAGTCCCAGGTTTGATGGCAGTTGAGTCAGATCTAAGTTGGGAGCTGAAGAAGCAACAGCTCAAGACAGTCAAGCAGCTGTCAGAGTAGTTTCACGCTGGAGAACTGTGGAAAGGCCTGAGTTGTGGCCTGCATGTCTGCCTGCTGCCCCTGAGAGAGAGAAAGAATATAATTATTTCGGACTAAATCCAAGTTTGTGAGAACAAAGTAAGCCACTAATTTTTTACCAGGCTCATACCTGAAGAAGACTGAAGATTTTGCTGAATGCGATTGGCCTGTCAAGATTTCCACCTGCTTTTGAATCCCCGGTTTGTGCAGAGACTCTGCGATCGTGACCGGAGAGCGGTTTGCCTAGTACAGTAGAATTTCCTTACATGTAAATGTGCTGTGAGTTGTTAGTGGGTCGTGACTTGGTTCCCCACTGTGTGAACTGTGTTCTGCTTCCTGGAAGCTGTATCCAGCCCAAAACGGACTGCATCCGAATTTGTCACCATTTGGCCAGGGCCTTGCTACACTGGCTCTGCCAGACTACCCGCTGCACAGAGAAAGCCATCGATGAGAGACCTGCCTGGGGATCAGCCCCCCTGCTCCACACTTGAACAAGAATGATGCCTCGGCAATTCGTGTGGGTCCTGCTTCTCCTGGCACTCCAGATTAACCACCTGCAGTCTCAATTTTCGTCCAGGCTGTGTCCAGTCTTGGGTATCGTGAGTAATCACAGGTGAGGTCCCTGCAACAACAGCCTAATCTAAAAGTGTGTCATCTGATTGTCTTGTTGTTTTTTTTCACAAACTGAGCCTCCGGCTCTGGATTACAAATAGTGTGTGTTGTGCATGTTGTTTTCTTCCATCATAGGGCCCCAACCAGCTGCAATGTTCCTGGCTAGCCCACCATTCTCCATCTGGGTACCCAGAGTGTGTGACTGTTTATGGACCCTGAAGTGCATGCATAACCGTTTGATTGATACAGCTTTTAAGCAAATTAACCTCATTATGCCCTTCCCTTGTTCAAGTCCCTTAAATAAATCAGATCTAACTCTTTTTTGCATTTACCCTGACTGTGGTTCCAGTTTGTGAAAGAGTACTGTACTGCTGTTATTTGTTATGTATAACCTTGTTTTACAGGGGGTCCACAGGGCCAGGCCAGAGGACAGCCTTGTGGTAAGTGCAAACAGTGTGGGTACTTGTGTGGTTTATCAGGGGTATTGTGAAAGTGATTATTGTGTATTGTTCCAGCCACTAGTAAGGAATGGGGGGGGTTACTGTGTCCCGGAGGGTTGTGCTCAGGTTAGCCTGACCACTACCAACCCTGACCTCCAGGTGGAGGCACCCGTTTCAGAACTCAAGCCCCTTAACCTGCTACTAGCCAAGCAGGCAGGCGTAGTAGCCCTTGGGATAGCGCCACCTAGGTGTTACATATGGGTGCCAGCCTATCTCAGACAATCAGAGGTCAGGATTTTTCCTACCCATTTTGTAATCCCTACTAACACCCCGAGGCATGCCTATGCTCAGCAATGGGTGCACGCCCCACTGTGTGTTACTGCTTGCATAACCCACCCTCTCACGTGTTATTTACAGAAATGGCCTGACGTACACCTGTTCCTGAGAACAGGTCATCTGTGTAGTGTAGAGACATCACATACACAGCAGATGTAGGTACAGAATGTTTCTGAATCTTTCTTGAAAAACAGCACTGAACCTTTAAGTAATTTTCCCCTGTAGAAGCTGATCCTTAAATACTGGTTCCAGTTCTCTTATTGTTCCATTGCTACAGGCTTTTTTTGTTATCCTAGTGGGTGTTTCCAGTTTACACACCCATCAAGATGTTGATATAACAAATTATCCCACTCACTTTCTGATCTTCGTCTACAGGGACCTGAGAAACAACTGCACTAAGGCTGAGCAGGCCGCAAAATACCATTATTTCAAATCCAGCCTCCAGAGTAACCTTAACTCCCCAGCCAAATTCTGGAAGGTAACCCATGCACTTTTTGATCCCCCTGATCCAGTCTGCTCCCTCTGTCCTCATGGTTAATGGTTCACCAGTATCTGACCCTTACTCTGGTGCTGCTCACTTCAATGAATTTTTCACCACATGTGCCCTCGCCCCCCTCTCCCCCACTGGCTCTACCCCTTTACCTCCTGTTCCCTGCCCTCTACCCTCCAATCTACACTGGGCTTCCACTTTCCTCCCATCACCACTCACGAAACACTCCTTGCCCTCTCCTCTCTCAGTCAGAGTCCTGTCCTGATGGGCCTGATCCTAAACTCCTCTACATCTCCTCACCTGCAACTGCTCTTCCACTGACGCAGCTGCTTAACTTCACATTCTCCCTCAGCTCTGTATTTCAGTCTTGGAAGATTGCCAAAGTTCTTCTGATTAACAAGAGGGACAACCCCTCCTTCCCCGGAAACTACTGCCCTATCTCCCTCCTTTCATCCCTTGCTAAACTGCAAGAGAAGCAAGTTTACTCTAGACTACCTCATCTCTCTCAGCTTCCTTTCACCCTTTCAGTCTCTTCCCTGTTGCGTGTCACTGACTCCATCCTCTTTGGGATGGATCAGAGGCACATCAGTTTCCATTTTCGTTGATCTGGCCAAAGCATTTGACTCTGTCCCACACGCTCCTCATGGATAAGCTCAGCTCGGCTGGCCTCTATGCTCCTACTGTTGACTGGTTTCATTCCTACCTCATGGGCCGCCAGCAATCAGGTCAGGTGGGAGGCATATTATCACACCTCCCCATCCTGGCTGGGATCCCACATGGTTCTGTCTTAGGGCCCATCCAGTCCTCCATTGTTCCGAATGATCTCCCATCCAAGTAAACTCACAAATACACATGTATGCAGATAACACAGACATCTTCAGCTCCAGTCCCTCTGCATCCTCAGTGGAATACCTGCTCCAACAGGATTATATCAATGTCCTGCACTGGTTTCACTCCCACCACCTGAAGATGAAAAAAGAAACCAAGTGTCTACGACCTTTGCTACCAGACAAAAACCAACCAGGTTCTCGAGACTCTCAGTCTTCACCATGTTGAATGGCTCCCTTCTTGAAGCTGTGTTGTCCTTCAGGTACCTCAGTGTGTGGCTTGAGAGCAGGCTTGACTTCTCAGCCCATGTTGATTCTGTCCATGTGAAACTCCGCACTAAGCTTGGTGCCTCATACCATAACACAGCCTGTTTACTCCTGTCAGTCCACTGTGAGCTGGTCACCAAAATAGTGCTCCCGGTCTTTGACTATGCAGACATGATCTATGGTACAGCCCCTTTCACTTTGCTAGCCAGAAAGAACACCCTCTGTAATGCCTTTTGTCACTCTGTGACTAACTCCCCTCCATGTATGCACCAATGCTCCCTCTAATCTTCCCTGTCCATCTTGCCCCTACCGTCACGTCACCACTCACACAGCACTTCCTTCATCTCCAAGCACTAGTTTGTCTCCCTGCCTTCCTATCTCTCCTCACTCCTCTCTCCAGTGTCCTTCACTCCATTCTTCTTCCATTCAAGGGATCATCGAACCTTCTCCAGTCCTCACCCCCATATTCCTCTGCTCGGCAATCTGCCTTCTCTTATCGCTTGCTATCATTCTGGTACCAGCTCCCCCTTTCCGGTTGTCATTCCTCCTCCTTAGGATCCCTCAGGCGACAGCTGAAACTCATCCTCCAACCCACCTGTACCTGTTTCCCATAGGAGTGCACCCATAATGATTCTGGTATTTTAGATTTTGTGATTCCCCCTTGACACAACTGTTTCCTAGTGCACTGTTTAGTCGGCTTTCATATTACTTTGATGCCAATCTCAGTTTTTCATCTGCACAACATATTTGCACTTTATCTTGTTCCTCTTTTGTACCAGTTAAGTATTCTTACTGTTAAGGTGTTAACATTTTCTCTGCATCAGTAATGTACTGTATTCTGTTTCACTGTTTCCTTCTGCAGCCCTTCCACTGAGTCACAGCTGGATATGTGCTTTGGCTCTGTGTGCTTTTCCCATTACCAATTTTCATATAACTAATAAACACACAGGTAGTAACTACTATTTTAGAACTGTGTGATGTGGTTTTTATCCCTGCTCAGCTCTTTCTTTGTTGGTACAATGCATCCATTTTCTACTATAAAATTATGTGGTTGAAAGGATCATAAAGTACGATATACAGTTCTAAAATGGCACTTACCACCCGACAGTAAATCCGAAACCACCACTGACGTTACGAATAGGGTCTTGAAGATAAAAGATTACAGAACTGGAACCAGTATTTAAAAAAACACATGTACTGAGAACATTACTTTCAGGCTCAACGTGGCTCTTTAATTCAGTTTGTTTTGATTTGCATTCTTGGGAGGTTGAGGTTCTGTGTGCTGTTATGTTGAGGTTGTATTTTTATGTGAATTTGAAACTTCAGCTAGGTTTGCTTTCCTTGCAGGTCAGATGGTGGGGGTGTGGAGGGTCTGTGTGTTTACCTTAAGGAAGTTGTGCTTCTTTGTGAGTTTTAAGCTTTAACTATATTTCTTTTCTGTGCAGGGCAGGCGGCTCAGGGGCTGTCATGTGGTTATGTTTGATGTGCATAATGTCCTTTTGGATCTGGGGATATTCGTTCTGGTTACTATAGCCCTTAGTTATGGGTCAAGCTCAATTAATCTAGCACCATATGACTAGATTTCCACCATTCAGGAGAAGAACTGGCCAGATGCCAGTCTATAAATAACAAGATACATGAGGGTAACAGCTTTTTCTGGGAACTGCTGATAAGTGTGTGTCTCACCTACACCCTACGTGTAATAAGAGCAGTGTGGGAAAAGCACCAGGGAGTGACACTGTATTCACTAACCTGTAGAGTGGGTGGCTTGAAAGCCTTTCCTTTGGACTGACGCATCAGAAATGAAGCGCAGGTACATTTTATTTCCTGTTGAGATGATGGGGTCTGGCATCTTGCTGCCACACAGCCGGCCTAGGATTGGTGACTTGTCTGTTTCTCCATCAAACACCTCAAGGTGGTCGTAGGCACATTCCTGGTGTTGTTCGATTTCAAACTCGGAAAATGACTAAAGAAAAGAAAGAAGGATGTCAGGGAAATAATCTCACATACTGGCTGCAAGACACAAACGATTCTGATTATTTCTGTCCAACATTTGATTCAAGATGGTAAAAGCTGCCTGACAACGATACGGTACCTCCAAAATCTCTAAGAACAGTTAAAGGAACCTTAAACTCCTTTTTTTCCCAAACTTGAAAACCTGTCTATACTCGTCAACATATTCACCTGGTGATGCATGCCATATTGAAAAATGTATTGTTTCAAAACATTAGAAAGTGGCATATACTTTTTCATGTTGACAAAACTATTTAGTTTAAACAGAGGCCTACATATGAGATCTAGTCTGTCCTGTACATTTTAAACACATAGTCATCACACAGTTCCAGTTCCAACAGTTGCCAATTTATTTCCACAAGGAATAATAGTATGACAACTGCATTTCAAATATAAAGAATATTGGTTGGGCAACCATGTCCAGCCAGCCTGTGCTGCCACAGATGGGCTCTGATTACATCAAACCTTGAAAGCAAAGATCAAGAGGACCAATGTAATCAGAAGCCCAAGGTGGCAGCACAGGCTGGTTGGGCATGTTGTGGCTCACTCAGTATTTTTGTGGTGCATAGTTTTTGTTTTTTTCAGTTTTTATTGTTGTAAATAAAAGTGTTTTTTACAGCACTCTGCATCAGCAGTGAACATGCTGGTGGTTTTATTTAAGAACTTGAACTGATTGCTGAGCAGCTGAGCAACTGAGCACACAGCAGCACAGTGTAAAACAACAGCTGCCATGGGGACTTCTGATCAGCTTGAACTCTGAGGTACCACAGAGGGGTATAACTGCGTTCCATGAACTCTGAACTGTGGTACAACAACATTTCACCTGGCATGGAAATCCATGCAAAACAAACCCACACTATACACTCTAAATCTGTTTACAAACATTGTAACTGTGTGGAAGCAGTCCCATGATAGGACACTGACCTCTGGACGTGTATGGGTGTTACATGGACCATATTTACCAGAAAATGCTGCGGAATACTCCAAATTTTAGGTTTAAAAAATTAAAAAAAATCTAATGTGTCAATTTTGTGCAAGAAAAAACAGTTATGCACTTACCTTTAAGAACTTACCGTAACAGTAGATCTTCGAGAGACACTCTCTTGCAGCAGGTCACACCTGAGGAACTGTAGCCACCAGGCACCAGGAACACACAGAAAGATTTTCCTAGCAGTCTTCCTGGGGCCGCCTATGGTAATGTCACCACATCAAGTCCCCCAATATAGCGGTGGGTGGCCCCACTCCCTCCCCAGTTCCCTGCGTAGACCCGCCACAGATGACGAGTCTCCGAGGGAACCAAGGAGGAGCCAGAGAAATCCACCTGAATGAGGAAAGAATGCAGAAGGTTACTGTCCTGGAAAAGGGAGGACAGGAAAAGAGGAGTTCAGGAGCTAGAGGGAAGGTGGGTGGGATGGCATCAGCTGCTGCAAGAGATTCTCTCTCGAAGATCTACTGTTATGGTAAGTTCTTACATATCTGTTTTATCTTCGAGGATATCTCTTGCAGCAGGACACACCTTAGGAATGAGTCCCAAGCAGTACTGCAGAGGGAAACAGTCCAGACAGTTGGAAGGCATCAGTCTAAGGAAGGAGACCTTGCAGCACAGCCAGACGAAAGTTTGCCCTCCTTCTCGAGGCAATGTCCAGACTGTAGTGTTTAGAGAAAGCACGGACAGTACTCCAAGTCACTGCAGCACAAATTTCAGCTGCAGAGACCCCTCTGAAACAGGCAACAGAAGTAGCCATGCATCTGGTAGAGTGGCCCTTGACAGCCCCAGTAAGTTCCTTACTGTACTTCCTATAACAAAACATGATACAGCTGACCAACCATTTGGACAAGTATTGTTTAGAGACTGGTACGCCCTCTTTCCCAGGGGTAAATGAAACAAACAACTGTGAAGAATTCCTGTAGTCCTTTGTGTGACGAACATAATATCTATGTATTCTACATACATCCAGAGTATGGAGCAAAGCTTCCCCTGGATTGGCATACTCTAGAAAATAAATAGGTAAGTAGATGGTCTGATTCAAAGTAAACTGAGACACCACCTTCAGCAAAAACTTAGGGTTAGTATGTAAAAATACCATCTTTGTGAAAAAATAATGCGGCTTATACATGGTAATGTCACTCTGAAATCCTTCAAGTGGAAGTAACAGCAACTAAGAATAATGCTTTCCACAACAGAAAACGTGGCTCACAAGTTGCGGCAAGCTCAAAATGAGCCAAAGTACACTTCTCCAACACAAAATTAAGTCCCAGGCAGGGACTGGGTTAAGGATCAAAGGTTTCAAGTGAAGGATGCCTTTCAGAAAGGTATGGGCCACATCTAACTGAACTACCGTATGACTCTCAATGGGCACGTGGAAGGCTGATAGGGCAGACAAGTGCACCTTTAGGGAGGAGTACTTTACTCAAGCATCTGACAAGGATAGCAAGTACTCTAGCATTTGTTTCACTGGGCAGGTGAAGGGACCTAGGTGATAGGAAGCCACCCACAAAGCAAAACGCTTCCATTTCATGGAACAAGTCGCTCTGGTGGAAGGATTTCTAGTAGCCACCAGGACATCAGCCACTTTGGGGAAGACCACAGACCTGGCTATGGCTATGTCTTCAGGAGTCAGGTATGCAGATGAAGAGACCTGAGATTCGGATGGACCAGAGTGCCCCATTCCTGAGACAGTAAGCCTGGTCATAGGGGACGGGGTATGGGAGGCTCCACTGCTAACTGTTGAAGTCAGAGAAATCAGATCTGTCAAGGCCAACAGGAGGCCACCAGAATTATGGTGGCTCCCTCCATTTGGAGCTTGATTAGTACCCTCTGAATCGAGGGAAGGGAGGGAAGACATAAAGTTAAGTTTGTATGTTAAGTTGTACAAGTGCTTTGAACATGTTTGGAATTGCACTTTTTTATAAATACATTTTTGATTTGATTGGATTGATAAAGGAACCTCCCTTTCTAAGAGAGGGACAATGCATCTTGCCGGAAAACTCCAGGCCCTGGATCAAGTGAGCAGAAAAGTGGCAATTTTGCTTTGTGTGGGTACGTAAAAAGGTCCAACTCTGGGTGGCCCCATCTGTCAAATAGGTTTTCTACCACTGAGGTGAGAAGTTTCCATTTGTGCAATCTTGACTGTGACCTGCTTGGCTTGTCTGCCAGGTTGTTTTGGACACTGGGAACATGAATGGCCAACAGCTCGAGACTGTGGTCCAGAGCGCAGTATCAAACTCTCATCGCTTCCCTGCACACAGGGGTATGAGAGAGTGGATCCTCACTTGTTGATGTAATGCAGTACACTGATATTATCCATCTGCATCAGCAGATGGCCCAGGGAAAGGTGGCACTTGAACACCTGCAGGATGTACAGAACAACTTTCATCTCAAGGACATTGATATGCAGCGAGGCCTCGAGCTGCGTCCACATTCCTAGAGTCTGGAAAGGACCTAGATGCACGCCCCAGCCCATCCCCAAGGCATCTGTGGTGAGGAGCTGATGAGGGGAGGGTATGAGGAAAGGAACCCTCTTGTGTAGGTGGCTGGGTTCTATCCACCATAGGAGAGCCTTCTTTACCGGCGAAGAGACAAGAACCGTCTGCTCCAGGTCATCAGTTCATTGGTTCCACTGTACCCTCAAACTTCATTGAGGGATGCGCATATGCAGCCTCACTAGGGGAACCATTGGAATGGCTGCAGCCATCAGGCCCAGTAACTGGAGGTATGTCCTGGCTGTGATATCCTGGCTGGAACAGACTTCCTGGGCCTGCACTATCAGGCACTCCACCCTGTCCATAGAGAGGAATGCGGAGGCCTGGACCATATCCAGTCTGGCTCCTATGTACTGGAGATGCTGACCATGAGACAGTGACCTCCAAATTGTTGAACAACTGCTGGGTCCACTCCAGGGTCAAAGACAGTTGTACCTTGGACTGAGCTTTGAGTAACCAGTCATCCAGATAGGGGAAGACATAAAAGTCTTCCCCCCGGAGGGCTGCTGCCATGACCGCTATGCATTTGGTTAAAACCTGTGGTGCTGAAGACAAGCCAAAAGGCTGGATTCTGAACTGGTAGTGCCCCCCAACAGGAACCTGAGGAATTTCCTGTTGAGGGCAGCAGACCTTGATATGCAGGTATGCATCCTGCATATCCAGAGAACAGATCCAGTCTCCCATCTGAAGCAAAGGCTACAGTCCAGGTAGGGTGAGCATCCTGAACTTTTGTAAATGATGAAGAAGTTCAGGTTCTGTAAATCCAGGATGGGCCTCAGTTCCCCAGAGGATTTGGGAATGAGGAAGAAGTGTGAATAGAACCCCAGATTCCGCTGACTCTCAGGAACTGGTTCTATTGTCCTTTTCCATAACAGGGTGTAAACGTCCTCCAGCAGCATGGTCATCTGGTCTGGAGGGTAGGCAGAAGGTCTTGGTGGAAGATCTGGAGGCATCTCTTTGAATCCCAGTGCATGCCACTGTTCTATGAGCTGCATCACCCAGGCATCTGTTGTGATCTCCCATCACCCATCTAGGTGGAAGGAGAAGTGACCCACTACCACCATATCCTGGGGAACCAGATTGGGGGGGTCGGGCAAGGAGTCAAGCTGAAGTGGAGTCTGCAGTCGGACCCGCTCCTCCACCTCTTGAGAACTTTCCAGTGGTGGGGGTGGACAGGGCTGAGGCAGTTTTGTGTTTGCTTGGTTGCATGGTGCCAGCTCTAGGACAGGGAGTGGCACATCGAAAGGGCACCCTCTGTCCACTTTTCTGGTTGCTGTGATAAAGGCAATGAACAGAACACAGGGTTCTTCCCGAAGTCTGAAGATCACTGAGAATGTCCTGAATGTGTCCCCTGAAGGGCTTATGACCACTGAAGAGAGCATTAAGGATGGACTGCTGGATGTCGGTAGTAAAACCTGACACTCTGAGCAAGGAGTACCTCCTCAGGCAAATGCCCACTGCTGAGGCTCTAACCAAAGCATCTAAGGCAACTCTCAATAAATGCTTGCCTATGTCAGCACCAGACTGGAGGGCCTTGAGCATCTCTTCCTTCTGGGGGCCCTCAGGAAAAGATTGAGTGGCCGACCTGGCCGATTTCCAGAGGTTCTCCTGGTACTTGAGCAGATGGCCCACATAAATGAGAATCCTTATGGCCAGGGTAGAAGAGGCAACTACCCTCTTGCCCAAGAAGTCCGGCTTTCTAGACTCCATGTTCGGTGGAAGGTAGCTAAGGTGCTGGGGTCTCTTGGACCGGACATGGGCTGCACTGATGACCATGGAATCTGCCTTGGGGGGGGTCTGCATGAAAAGGCTTCACTGAGGGGCTCTGGAAGAGATTTTCTACTTTCCTGGGCATAGCGGGATTAGGTTAGGCCTGTGCCAGGTGACCATGGTGGCGTCCTCTTATGCCTCAATCATAGGAGGGATAATAAGAGGAGGGGACTCCAGTAGGTCTAAGTAGTGAGCTAGATTTCGTCTAGTGACATCCTGCTCTGCAGAACCGAACCCGATGGCAGTCTGCAGTTACTACATTACTGCAAAGAAAGAAAGAAAGGTCATCCGGATGGGGGTGGACCACGGGACATAATTAGCGGAGTCCTCCCCCACTGAGGAAACTGTAGAGGTGCTAGAGGGAGTTCTGGGCCCTGCATCCTCATCTTCCTCAGTCAGGAAGTCAGGGTAGTAGTTGTCATCCCTGGGCTCACAGCGGGTCACCGGGGACATCAACAAGCACAAGGGGTCTGGTCTCGTCAGTGCCTGATTTAAAGGTGTAGAGACCAGCTAAAAAGGCCCCACTGTCAGTGGAGTCTGAGGCAGAACCACCTTCTGCACAAGGTCCAGGACAGAGGAAAAGAGGGCCTGGATGTCAATGGTCACCTCTGTGGGCAGAACGCCTTGTGGCAATGATGGGGGTACTCAGGTTCCAGCATTGGGAGAGGCAGTGGAATCACCAACAAGATGGGAGCAGGTTGAGGTACCAAGTGGTGGACCTGCATCCTAAACATCACAGGGATAGTCAAGGGTGTTGATGGGGAGTGCAAGATGCCCATTGATGAATGGTCATCGCCGGCCACCAGTGGATTTGCAGTGCTCCCCGACTGTATCCCCTAGCATGGTGGAGGGGCATTCAGCAGGGGTGAATGCATTGGAGGAGGAAGAGGAGGGAACCCCAATGACGAAAGTCCATTGTCAGCGGAGCTGAAGGACTGTACTGCCAATGTACCCCCTGTGGTAGATACGGTGAGAGAGGCAGTGAGAATCATTGGTGGGAAGGAGCCCATCATCGAAGAGCAATGGCCAGAAAAAGACGATTTGGTGGAGTGGGATACCAAGGCCGGCCCTGCAGGCGAGAGGGTGTAGGCAGCAGCAGGGGTCATCACCAGCCTCATGACCTCAAAATGGTCAGCACTGGGGGGCAGCAACCGAGAACACTCCCAGGAAAAGCAGTCCTTATCCCAGTGATGGTGCTTCCCCGATGACTTGTTCCAGGCCTTGGCAGGGTGCGAGCCCGAGGACAGGGCCAAGGAAGCGGAGGAGCTCTTGGCCTGAAGCTCCTTCTCCAGGACAGCGACCTTCTGTTCCATGAGGAAGGACTTGAGATCCTGAAGATGTAGTCACCGGGTGGCTTGATTGAAACTGCTGCAGATCTGGCAAGCCTGGACATCGTGGTCAGTACTGGGACAACATACACAGATTTTGTGAGAGTCCTTATGGTAAATGTTCTGGCCACAGCTACAGCATGGAAGAGGTCTAATTTACTCATAAATGGTAATAAAAGGGGAAAATCACTTTAGAGAGAAAGTGATTACAAAACTAGCGTGAGAAAAAAACAAAGCATAGAAGGATCTAGAAGCTTGGTAGTCGACTGAAGTGATCGAGCTCTGCGGAGTCCAAGGTGCGATGTCGACAGCAGGAAAAGAACTGAGAAAGGAGTGGTGCTGCCCACGGCTATATAGGGGGACATCAATGTGGTTACACTGCTGTGGGTGGCCTCAGGAAGACTGCTAGATAAATGTTTCTGTGTGGTCCTGGTGCTTGGCAGCTATAGTTCCTAAGGTGTGACCTACTGCAAGAGATATCCTCGAAGAAGATCAGCAGATCTTCCAGAAAATCACCTCCATTAATCCACACCTTTGGAATTATGCCTGACAGGCATTAGGACCACATGGAAACTTTTGCTAGCTGGAGGCCATCCAAGATGACGTCATGCATCAGCATCTATATAGACATGGGTGGTCCCATCACTCCTCAATTTCCTGCTGGACAGTAGATTCAGAGGACCTCCAACCATGGGGTACCAGGAGATAAGACCAGCCCAGGCATACTAAGCGAGGCATAGGGCTGGATACATAATGCATATATTAGGTTCAGTGGCACAATATCTGTTGAAACCCTCCCTAAAGCAGAAGGGGGATGGAGGAAGGGATGGAATGGACTAATGAAGGAGAATCTCTCAAAGAACTACTGTTACGATAAGTACATAACTGTTCTATCTTCTTTGAGGCTATCTCCTCCATTAGTCCACACCTTTGGAATAATCTGCAAGCAGTTCTAAATACCAACTGGGAGGTGGTTATAGTCGCTTACATATTCAGGATAGTTGGTCTTGCCATACAGCAAGCATGAAAACAGCACATCAACGAGAGGCTATATCCAGACTGTAATGTTTAGAGAAGGTATGAACAGTGCTCCATATTGCTGCAGCACAGTGTCAGGAGTAAAAATATTTTTGAAACAAGTAACCTAAGTGGCCATTCCCCTAGTGGAATGACCATGAACTGCACTAGGAAATTTCTTACTTTACTTCCTATAACAGAAGTCAATATACTGTCCCAGCCATTTAGACAGGTACTGTTTATACACAAGAGCACCCTCTTTGCCTGGGGCAAACAAAGAAAAAGGCAGAGATGACTTTCTGTGGTCCTTGGTGCTATTTATATAGTACCTGAGTATTCTATGTACATCTAACATATGGAGCAGTGCCTCACCCTGATTGGCATGCTCAGGGCAGTAACAATGTACCTGTGGGGGTAACCCAAACTTGCAAAGGCTATGTTTTCAGGAGCCATGTGTGAGGATGTAGGGATTTCAGGTCTGGATGGACCAGGGGTCCCTTCTCCTGTGACAACAGACCCCGACAAAGAGGTACAGGGATAGGAGGCTCCAGTGCCATCTGTTGCAAAAGTAGAAACCATATCTGCTGAGGCCATAACAGAGCAACAAGGATGAGAGTGGCACCTTCCCTCTGTAGCTTGAGCAGCACCTTTTGTATTAAAGGAACTGGGGAAAAATTTCAAGAGAGGGACAATGCGTCTCACCAGAAAACAACAGGCCCTGGAATGAGCAAGCAGAAGCGTGGCAGTTTTTCATTCTGTGGGGATGTAAAAAGATCTAGCTCTGAATGACCCCATCTTGTGAAGAAGTTGTCTAGCACTGAGGTCAGCAGTTCCCATTCATGCATCTTGGACAGTGACCTTCGGAGCCAGTTTTTAAGACATTTTGAAGATCTAGGAGATACACAGCTGACAACTGTAGGTCATGAGGCAAAGCCCAGTATCACACTCTCATTGCTTTCCTGCCTGAGGGATAGGAATGCATGCCTCATTGTTTGCTGATGTAAGGCATCGTACAGGCACTGTCCAGCTGTAATAATAGTGGACCTGGGCACAGATGTTCCTTGAGGCTGGAGGCTGTATAGGACAGCTCTCATCTCCAGCACATTTATGAGTAATCTGACTTCCACCTTGGTCCAAGACCCTTGCATCTTATAAGGGCTAAGGTGCATACTCCAGCCAGATCCCAAAGCACCCCTGGTGAGGATCTGTACATGAGCTGGTACAAGAAATGGAATGCACTTCAGTTTGTTTTTGTGATCCATGCACCATCGCAATGCTCTGCTAAGAGGGGACGTGACGAGAACCATTTGGTCCAGCTCACCAGTCAGATGATTCCACTGGACCCTGAGCATCCATTAAGAGATTCTCATATGTAGATGAGCCAGTGGCACTGTCACAATGGCCTCAGCCACGAGCCCTAGGAGACATAATATTGTTCTCGCAGAGACAGCGTGACTCCTGTATGTTAACTGTGCTTGGGCAATTAAGTTTTCTGCCCTGTCTTGTGGCAGGAAAGCACAGCCCATCTCTGTGTCCAGAACTGTCCCTATGTACTGCAGTCTTTGACAGGAAATCATTACAAATTTTGGCACATTTACTGTGACCTCTATATTTTTGAACTGCCTTGTACAAGACAAGATATGTAGTAGGGCTTTCCTGAAGCTGGCCTTCAAGAGCCAGTTGTCAGATATAGGAACACGTACAGTACTTCCTTTCAAAGGGCTGCCACCACTACTGCCAAGGATTAGGTAAATACCCATGGTGCAGGAGACAACTCAAAGGGTAATACCCTGAACTGGTAATGTACTACCTCTGGCACAAAGCGCAGGTATTGCCTGTGTGGTTTTCTGCTTTTTACATGAAGGTATGCATCCCTCATGTCCAGAGAGCAAATCCAATCCCCTGTTTGCAAAAGGGTGATCAGAGCTTGCACGGATACCATTCAAAACTTCTTATATTCAGTGTAGAAACTCAGATCCCTGAGATCCAACACAGGCTGTAGATCTCCTGTCCATTTTGGGACCAGGAAGCGTATGGAATAGAACCTTTTGTTTCTCTCGAGTAGGAACTAGTTCTATAGCACATTTTTTAAATAATGAATGGACATCTTCCTTTAGAAGGGACAACTGTCCTGGAGGATAACAGGAGGGAGGCAAAAGATGATCTGGAGGGCTTTCTAACAGCTCCAGAGCATGCCCCCTTGCAATTACCTCCAGTACCTACTTGTCTGTTGTGATATCCCTCCATTATCTGAGATGCAGGGAGAGTCTGCCCCCAAAACTACTGCTGGAGGTAACAGTGGGGTTGGGGATGTCTCCAGCAGCGAGACATGTGGAGTCAATGGTGCAGTATCACCGGTACCGACTGCTTTGGATGCCTTTGCATGTGCACCTCAATGGAGGGGTCCCGGCAAAAGGCCACCTCCTCTGCCACAGCTTTGCTGATGGTAGGTATGTCCACCTCTGCCAGCAGGCTGAAGAAAGGATCCCCCCATGCCCTCTGGCACAAGTAGGATATAGGGATCTGACTGACCTTACAGTCATTTTTAATGCCCGAACGCCTCTTAGGGCTTCTTCAACATCATAACCAAACAGTTCTGTCCCTCCAAAAGGGGCATTTAAAACTGCTTATTGCACCTCATTTAAAAAACCAACAACCCCAAGCCAAGAATAACTCCTCATACAAATGCCAGAAGCAGCAGCCCTGATAGAGGCATCACAGACATTATAGGCTGAGAGGAGCACATGTTTGCCAGCTTCCACAGGCTATTTTTTTATTTGATCAAATGGGCCTGGTAATTTGCAGTTCTAAGGCTTAGTGAGGCAGAGACATGTGTACACCTGCCCACCACATCCAGCCTCCAAGATTCTTTAATCAGTAGGCAAACTACTCATGTGTCTAGGTGCTTTAGACCTATCATGAGGCACCATTATGACTACAGAGTCAATTTCTTGCTGGGTGAATAATAAGGCTTAGCAGAAGGAGCTGGATGCCGCTCAACAGCATTTCTGGGTAATGCAGGCAGTGAGTTTAGTCTGTATCATGCAGCAAAGGCAGCAAACTGCAATGCAGGATATACAGGAGGAATTACAATGGAGGGGGAGAAGGGCAGCTCCATAAGATTTATTTTTGTGGAGTCTTCCTCCTCCACAGTAAAGCCCATGGCAGTTTGCATTTGCTACATCATGGTTTGAAAAGAAGGATCCTCAGGAGGAGACCTTGGGGTATGTATTAGTGAGTCCTCACTGCAGGATGACAGGGCAGAACTAGAGTGAGGTGCCATCTATTGTTCTCCCTCATATTCTTCCTCTAATACCACAAGGTCAAGATTATATTCCACTTCTTCACTGACATCCCTGTTGATGACGGGAGCTATAGGGGGCACTGGTAATGGCAGTGGCTGCTGAGGTAACCTAAGTGCTGGGACCACTGGTGGCCCAGCTACCACTGCAGGTGGCACATCTGCCAACAGGCCCAGCGGACCATGCTGGTGGAGGATGTCATGTACCCCAGCAGCCTTACGAAATCCCTGGCATGTCGCGATAGCCTAACCTGAAATGATCAATTAAAGGAGGTAAGATCCTGAGCCTAGTCTGCAGGGAGACAGGCCTTGGCCTGCAGGGAGTCTTGCTCTGTGCAGATGAACATGATCACCTGCTAGGGGACCAGTTCAGACTTGTCTGGGTTGACCAAGAGTCCCAAGTCTCTGCAGGTCTGGAGGGCCAGATCTCTGGACCAATTGACAGCCTCCTTGGACAACCTGGCTCTCAGTCTGTCATCCAGGTAGGGATATACCCTAATGCCCTTGCACCTCAGAAAGGCTGCTATCACTTGCATGCATCTGTTGAAGACCCTGGATGTGGCAAAAGAGACTGAAGGGCATGACTTGGAACTGGTAAAGAACCCCTTCTGCATGGAAACATAGGTAATGCCAGTGGAGCAGATGGACTGAGATGTAGAAGAACATGTCCTGGAGATCAAGGGAGCAGAACCACATGCCCTGCTGTAGGGATGGTATTATCTGGTTCAGAGTGACCATCAGGAACTCGAATTTCCACATGAACTGACTTAGATTGTGCAGATCCAGTATGGGGCACCAGCTCCCCATCTGTTTTGGGACAAGGAAGTACCTCGGCATGTACCCCTGACTTGTCAGGGTATCTGGGACACAGGCTATGGCTCTTCTGCCAAGGAGAAGAGCTACGTCCACCCTGAGGGTGGACTGCATGTCCTACGACACTGCAGACCCCTAGAAAGGTGGATTCGATAAGGCGGGAGAGCCTTGAAATCCTGAGGCAACCCTTTGCATACCACTTCTAACACCCACATCTCTGTAGTAATGGCTGACCATTGTGGCCAGAAGTGGCATAGCCAACTCCCTCACACTGGGAGCTGGGTCAGAGACTGGATGGGTGGGAGGATGACTTCGCCCATCACTGGACAGCTTTGGAAAGGGCACTAGCTGCTGGGGCCGGAGGGGCAGCACTTCCCCTGCCTCTACTTGGCCCCTGGCCTGGCCATCGAACTTGGGCATCAGATGCCAGTGTTGGTACTGCCATAGCTGAGGCTGCTGTGGAGGCAGCTGTGGCTGAAAGGACCTGTACTAGAAAGTCTTTTTCTTAGGTTCTAAGTCTTCAGGTCCTTCTGGGACAATGCCACAGAATCTATAGTGGCACTGGACTTTGAAATTCTAGTGAGAGGTTCCTCCACCACAGGGCAAAAAAAGTCAATGCTCAAGAAGGGGACATCGGCCAATCTGTGCTTAGTATCCACTATGTAGGTGGAAAGCCACAGCCAGGTCCTACAAAGCATCATCATGGTTGTTGCCATAGCACATGCACAGGAGTTACTTATGTCCAGAGCAATTTGCAGCTGGTGTTTAGTCAGCAACTGACCCTAGTCTCTGACCAAATTTACCAGCTGCTAATGATCACTGGGAAGATGAGGGAGGGATTCATCCAGCACTCCCAACAAGAAATGACCAAGGCTGGCCATCACCATGGCATAGCTCACCTGACTGAGACGAAAGGATGCAGTAGTGTAGACCTTTTTAGCTGCGTGGTTAATCTTTTTAGACTCTTTTTCCAGCAGCTTATCTATGTCCCCTTGGCAACTGAATTTCTGGAAGGTTAAGTCCAAAACCAGCCTGTTGGCTGAAGGGTCATCAGAGAATCCCCAAAGTGACCCAGTAGGGACTGCGTAACTGGGGACCATATGGGTGGAGGGTGCCAGACAGGATGCTGGTTGATGCCAAGGTTTCAGGGCCGGTCCCAAAATGGCCTTAGTGATGGGAAAGGCAACCCTTGGGGAATTTACCCAGTCTAAGATGGCAATGTAGGGTTATATAGCACTCTTTTGAACTGGCTCCAAGGGCATATTCATGGACTCTGACATGAGGTGGAATAAAGCCCCAAACGACACCAGCCCATGGCTGGGATCACTTCCTCAACCAAGCCACAGTCGAATGCAAGAGTACATGAAGAACGCATGGGTGAACCATCAGAGTCATCCGAAAAATAGCCCTTGACTACTTACCACCATGGCCCACCTTGGTGTCCTCAGACTGGTGATCTCCACCGATAACCATCCTGGCCAGACAGCAGTGACACAGGAGTCCTTCAGAGGGGCACCTGCCAAAGGCTGCAGTGGTGGCTCCTACTTTAGTGGTGGAGAAGCAGATGCTAGGGACATCTGCCTGGGAGGACGGTGTGGGCACCACTGCCAAATGCCAGGGCACCGATGAACCCGCCCTGCAACAGTTCACTGCTTTCAGAGGAGCTCCTCACAGCAGTGATGCATCTTGTTAACAATTGCACCTCCCAGTCAAGCGAGACTGAGAGCGTGAAGGCCTCAACCTCGAGCATCGACGCAAGGACTGACATCAAGATGGGTCCTTCAGAGATTCATGGTAGACCACATGCCTCACTACATATAAGAGAAGAGGCTTCAGAGGCATGAGCACTGGCTGAGGCTGGTCCCATGGTGACCCAGTTAGGGACACTGATTGGGCCACACTCTCCTGAGTGAGGGCCAGGAGCACCGAGGTCTGAGAGGTTGACTCTTTATCAAGCTTCTTCAACAACTGGTAGACAGACTCAAGGAACAATACTGACCACCTACTTGATCAGAGCTGAGGCTGACAAGCCTAACGGGGTTACTGAGGAGCTCTTGATCTACCCCTCGACCGAAGGGAGATCGACCAAAGTCAAGCTGTTGGGGGAGTCGAGGCAGATGGAGGAAGGTGCTTGTTCTTGGTCCCATGAACCCCACCAGCGGTGCTTGTGTTTCTTGCCCCACTGAGAAGGGCTCGTCCAGAAGGTCTGCAAGGCCCAACATATTTCCTAAAAGTCTTCAGAAAAGGACCATCCAATGGAGGTCTCAGCTGGAAGCAGTGCTGAGACTGACAAGGAACTCACCATGGCTGCAGCCACCTCCATCTCAAGGGTCACAAGCTGCAAAGCTGACCCGGCACCCGCAGAGGCTTTCTTGTGGCCCATAGGTTGATCCTTCTCCAAGGGTTTACTGAGGGCAAGCCTTGCCTTCCAGTTCCAATCGAAGCTGTAAGCATCGTTTGGCAAAGGCAGCAACCTGTCACATCATGCTGTGTGCCTAAACAGTACAGGCACAAGATGTGGATCACTGATGACCCTCTACCAGAACTGCAGACAAAATCTGAAACCCAATTGTTTTCATTTCTCTATCGTCAATCTCCATCGAGAGTTGGAGCAGGAGATGACAATATTCAATGAAATGACTTCATTCAGTTGAAGAATTTGTCTTAGAACAGCGCTTGGTAAGGATTCCCTCAGATGCTGCAGAACTGCGAAGGAGGAGACTTGTCCCTGCCAGTGGAAAGATCAATCTGATGTCACAGGGCAGAGATGGAGGATAAACCACCGGGGTGGTGGGAGCAGCTTAGCTTGAATACATACAACCAATCAGCCTGTTCCAGGGAACTGCCAAGGAACTGTATTTATGCCGCAAGAACTGAATCATACGAGAAGCCCTGATGCTCAAACAGTAGACTATGGGTCACTGTGGACCCCCAGTCCCCCAGTACCTTTTTTGTGGACCCTATATGCCATTTAAATAGTCACTAACCATGCTAACAGCCTGTGTCTATAGCAGACATCGGGGGAACCTCTAAGAAGAACAGCCTGTAAAGGAGGATGCAAGACTATGTGGATAAATGTCCCTTCCCCAAAAAACAGAGAAGTGTAAATGAATCTTTTGTGCGCAGTGTAGCTGTGCAGTTAAGTAAAGGGTAAACCATAAGATGATACCATGATATCGCCAGTCACACAGACACAAGCACTGTATGCACATGAACAGACTTTTTTTTTTCTGTGGACCGGGAAAGGAGGCTAGGCAATAATGCCTAATTTCAGCCTCATCCTGGGGTGGGGTGGGGGAGGTTGGGAATACAGATGCTAACCGACTAAAATGGTGGTAGTTTAGTGAATGGGGCAATTTCCCCTGGATACTGGGGACATTTCCCTACTCTTTTCGATAAGTGCCATGGGGTCTTTAATGTCTACCCAAGCAATTACCTGAAAAGGTAGAAAAGACCTTGGTTTAATGCCTCATTCAAAGTATGGAACACACTGACAATACAACATCCTCTCAATACCACACTTGGGGGCCAGAATTTATGGTATGAAATGTACCCAATCCCATGTGGGATGGGAACCCACAACCTTCTGGCCCCGAGGACAGGTGTGCTACCAACTACGCCACACTGACACTGGTTCTGACCATGGACCTTGGTTCACTTTAAATGCAAGTGACAAGCGAGGCATTCCAAAGCACTATACATGACTAACCTGTGTAATTTAATATATACTCATATGCAATTCAAAACATATAGACATCAGTCACTCTAACAGTATGAATAGTTTGCACATGCTTTCTTTTTTTCCTCCATTATTTATTTATCTATCCTCTTTCCACACTAGGCTAACCCCTATCTGACCAACCCCCCCCCATCCCTTCACCCACCTTCCCCGGGTACCTACCCCAACCTTTTTCAACTGTGGCATGCCCCCATAATATGGCCTTCGATGCTGCACCCCTCCGGATGTCCAGATACAGTGGATGAGGATGCTTAGTCAGTGGTGTGTGGCCTGCGAGGGGCTGGCGATCACCCTGCACAGCCAGCTTCCTTCTCTAGTTTATTCCTCAGAACCCCAGGTGGCACAGAAAGGCATGAGAGGGTCCTTCCTCGAGTGTGTGCAGCGTGCTCCTGCCAGGAGAGCGAGATACCTGACCCAACCACAGGAGGTGCTGCAACACTAGAGCGTGCTGCCATCAGCAGTGCCACTTCCCACCCCGGCCAGCCAATTGTTGGTTCCAGAGTTCAGTCCCAAACCTGGGTCACAGGTATGGCAGCATGGGACACTTCCTCTGAGCCACTGGATGACCAGAGCAGGAAAAAAAAACTGTTTGCAATTCTAAATGGTTTGATCTCTTTAAGCACACAGCTTTGCCTCTCAGTTTGTGACCAAATACAAGCTGTAATATGGCACAATCCTTCCCGGACTGAATTATTCCTTTCTGAAATATTTCCAGTTCTTGAGTTAAGGATTAGAATGTGCATTTTGGAGGCATAAATAGGGCAGCAATACTGCATGTTCTGTCACGGAAAGGCAATCTTAATCTACTAATTCCAGTTCTAACTGGAATGTAGTCCAGTACATAATGTGCAGGTATGTCACATTGGCAGCTGTCCTTGAAGAATAGTGTACATAAGGCAGTGCTGTTTCATCTGGATTGTGAAAAATAATTGTTGCACCGGGCTAACCATTACTGAACTGCGCTTATTCGTGTCTCCCCTACTGATTACAATTATCCCTCGGATAGCTACAGCACTAAAACATCATCACTCCAGCTGGCTTGTTAACTTGCAGACAGAACTGCCACTGCAGTCACCTACAGAATGTAGTTTTCATTAGTAGTATTCTATTGAACCTTTGGCTCCCACTATTTAAAAATCGTATATGCAAAATTTCTACAGTCACTGATGATAATATGGGGGTGAAAAATCCTCATACCTAGTATGGTCAACCCAAGGCCTTGTATGGGGTGGGTGGGGGGAATCACCCCTCTACCAGCTCCTTACCATCTTCTAATACATCCCAGTATTACATTTGCTTTCTTGACTGAGGCCGCACATTGCCTGACTGGCTTCAGCTCACTGTCCACAATTATCCATAGATCCTTTTCCTTCAGTCATGCTGTCTATTGTTTTACATCACAGGGAGAATGTGTGACCCAGACTACTCGCCCCCAGGTGTAGAACCTTGCAGTTCCTCACATAAGTTGAAGCCCCCTTTTCTCAGTAATCACTCCTAATGCATGCAGGTCCATCCTTATGTGAAGTCTCCACCCTGCTGCATCCACTCTTCTGGCCCACAAAGTGTCAACAGCAAACGTTAGCAGCCTGCTGCTTGCCTCCTCCTTCTCTGGGTCACTAATTGACATGTTACAGAGCAAGGGACCCAGCACTAGTTTGTATGATCTCATCATGACCCAACCCAGAGTTGTGACTTACAAATGACAAGAACTGCTCACAATTACTGCAGTCAGTCCAAACTGAGGGAGTAACAGCAACTCGAAAATGGAGTGGGATCCCTCCGGCAATCTGAAAGCAGCCTATGGTCTCCCAAACCCAGACTGAGACTGACTAATTACATTGACTCTAAGCTGGCTTGTAGGTACTCCTCCTTGCTTGGCCTGGGGCACCCGTTTGCCAACCCAAACATCCACTGTACACTAATGTAACAAAATTATAGTAACCTCACTGGGGAAGCACAGAGGACAGCATTACTGCTCAGTTACCTAAAGGAGGGCACTGTGTTAAGTAAACTGCCGTGAGTCATTAAGTCTGCCAAATAACTGTGTGCTATGCTGTCAATTCTATTCTGACTTGCTACTAATCTAGTTTCAGCAGCTAATATTCGCATATGTTTGTTTTGGTATTAAATGTTCCGTGTAAACCTCATACTTCCAAACACATTCCTAGCCTGAAGATCACACTTGCTTTCTAGATGAATTTAGTGCCAAATGAGTTCCAAGGACTGCTTCATTTGTCTGAAACCATTGTAAAACACAATCATGACTTTTTTTGAGACCTAAACCTTATTTTTTAACATTAAACATTCAATGACTTGATATAAACAGAATATGACACATTATGTCTTCATTTATAAAAGAGGTGAAGAAATCCTAGTGATCTGAGTGGCCAAGAGCATCATGTGACTGTCTGGTTATTACAGCACAAAAAACACCTCTGATCCCATGGCAGGTTTTTCATTAAATATGATTGTTTTCAATTTTTATGACTATTTATACAGACAATACTGTATGGGTATAGGGCAGTAATGAAATTTTGCACGCAGATAAGGTGTGTGATGCTACATAAACCCCTAGAGTGAGGCTTAAGGTGTTAATCAAGCATTACATACTAAGAGTATGTAACATAGAGACTAATGCACAGGCGACCGTGTGTTACTAAGTATTTTTACACACCCAAGGTGTGTGATGTCCCATAAACCTAGAGAGCGAAGCTTGAAATGTTTCTGTGGACACCACACACCAAGGGTGTTTAAAAATACTTCACAACACATAGTCACTTATGTTTTACTTTTTATAATTACTGGTGGAGGGAGTTCATAACCAACAGAGACAAGCAGAACTGAGCATCCTGAACATCACTTTAATACAACTTAAACTTCTTCAACAGACAGGTAGACAATCCCATTCTCAACATGGAAAGAAAACCTGAGGGTGACTCACTGTTTATTTCTCTGTCAGTGGCAAGAGACCGATCTTTTGCACTTGGCATTTGAATCGCACAGTGAGCGCTATAAAATGCCATAATAACTGGGTGTGGCATCATAACTGGTCATTACGATGTTTCAGCAGAAACATTACTGGTGCATTAAAAGGTGTCATCAGGAACTTTACCTAATTACACAACCATAACTCATACCTTATTTTTTTTAAATAAGTACTGACTTTACTGTAAATAAGTAAAAGGAAAAACAAATGGGCAAATAACCACAATGGATACCGTGTCTCTGGTGGGTAAGGAAGGATGAGAAATGGATAGCCATATACAAGGCACTCGTGGGTCGTATTACCCACTCTGTGCTGCATAAGTGTGCAAAATCCCTGACTGCAACTGAATGGTGATTTTCTATGTGCTACACTATGGGTGGGGGGGGGGATAGGATTCCTCCCACTGTGATGAGCACAACTGTTTATGTATCCTTGCTTCTGGTTTTGCCTCAGCTAAGCAGGTGCAAAATACCCATTTTGAAAATGTAAATGCCTATACAGTGGATTCTGCTTGCTTATATACCCTCTTGCAGCCAGATAATGTGCATAGAACAGAAATTGTACTTACCTGAAACTTTGTGTCGCCCTGTGGAAGAACTGCCCTGATGTTTTACATATGTTACCCCGCCCAAAACATGAGGACACTCAGAATCTGGTTATTTATAGTTCTTAAAAGTCTAAATGGTACTGGGCAGTAGGTATTTTTAGTTTTCTTTAGATTGATTGCTACCAACTTATGATCCTTCTGATCACAGTGTCCTGTTTCCCATGAGGCATGTTTTGTTAAATCGTTTGTTAAATCCTCCTGTTTGTAGAAGCTCCTGTGGGTTCTCCTCACACAGCATCACAGGTCGGGCTTAAATTCACAAAAAAGGCTAGACTCACAGCTTTGTCACCCCCCCCCCAAAAAAAAAACAATCACAGATGTAGGATTGCCGATCACATGAACAGAAAATGAGTAGGCCACAGTAGCATATAGCCTGAGGGCTGGCAGAGGTAGTATTGGCCACAAGAGGTTGGAAGGGATTTACATAAAATGAGCATACATGGTATATACAAAATCCAGATAAAAATAAATAAAAACAGGTACAAAACAAGGCAGAAGCCAGTAGGAAAAGGGCCTAATTAATGTTTTTCGGTGGCATTCAGCAGAAAAATGTGTTGCATACATCTGAACTAATTAACATTAGAAAGAAAGGAAAGGAATCCAGGCCAGTCAAATGTGTGCACCCAAGCAGACTGTGCATAATGTACAGTAGATGGGTAAACAAGTAGAATGTGCATACATTCAATGTGCAAGCAAGTGGAATGTGCAAACATCTGATGTGCATGCAAGAGAAGTGTGCATACATCCCATGTGCACATAAGAGCAATGTGCATATATCTGATATGCACACAAGTGGAATGTGCACACATTTGATGGGTACACAAATGCAATGTGCACACAAGTAGGATGTGCATACATCTGATGTGCACATAAGTGGAATGTGCATATATCCGATGTGCACACAAGTGGAATGTGCATAGATCCAGGGTGCATGCAAGTGGAATGTACATACATCCGATGTGCAGGTAAGTCGAATGTGCATTCATCTAATGTACACACAAGTGGAATGTGCACATATCCGATGTACACACAAGTGGAATGTGCATGCAAGTGGAATGTGCATTCATCAGATGTGTGCACAAGTGGGATGTGCATTCAGCCGATGTACACACAAGTGGAATGTGCATACATCTGATATGTACACAACTGGAATGTGTATACATCCAATGTGCATGCAAGTGGAATATGCATACATCTGATATGCACACGAGTGGAATGTGCATATATCCAATGTGCATACATCTGATGCACATGGAAGTAGAATGTGCATACATCTGATGGGCATGCAAGTGGAATGTGCATACATCTGATGTGCACACAAGTGAAATGTGCATACATCTGATGTGCACACAAGTGAAATGTGCATACATCTGATATGCACACAAGTGGAATGTGCATACATCTGATGTGCGCACAAGTGAAATGTGCATACATTTGATGTGCACACAAGTGGAATGTGCATACATCTGATGTGCACACAAATGGAATGTGCATACATCTGATGTGCACACAAGTGGAATATGCATGCAAATGGAATGTGCAAACATCTGATGTGCACACAAATGGAATGTGCATACATCTGATGTGCACACACGTGGAATGTGCATACATCTGATATGCGCACAAGTGGAATGTCCGTACATCTGATGTGCACATAAGTGGAATGTGCATATGTCCAATGTGCACACAAGTGGAATGTGCATATATCTGATGTACACACAAGTGCAATGTGCATACATCTGATGTGAGCACAAGTGGAATGTGCATGCAAGCGGAATGTGCATATATCTGATGTGCACACAAATGGAATGTGCATACATCTGATGTGCGCACAAGTGGAATGTGCATACATCCGATGTGCACACAAGTGGAATGTGCATACATCTGATGTGCGCACAAGTGGAATGTCCATACATCCGATGTGTACATAAGTGGAATGTGCATGCATCTGAAGTTCACATAAGTGGAATGTGCATACATGGGATGTGCATGCAAGTGGAATGTGCATATATCTAATGTGCACACAAGTGGAATGTGCATACCTCTGATGTGCACACAAGTGGAATGTGCATACATGCAATGTGCGCACAAGTGGAATGCGTATACATCCAATGTGCACACAACTGGAATGTACATACATCTGATGTGCACAGAAATGGAATGTGCATACATCCAATGTGCATATAAGTGGAATGTGCATATATCCGATGTGCACACAAGTGGAATATACATACATCCAATGTGCACACATGTGCAATGTGCATGCATCTTATGTGCACACAAGTGGAATGTGCATACATCCTATGTTCACAAAAGTGGAATGTGCATACATCTGATGTGCACACAAGTGGAATGTGCATACATCTAATGTTCACACAAGTGGAATGTGTATACATCTGATGTGCACACAAGTGGAATTTGCATACATCTGATGTGCACACAAGTGGAATGTGCATACATCCAATGTGCACACATGTGGAATGTTCATGCTTCTGATGTACACACAAGTGGAATGTGAATACAACCTATGTTCACACAGGTGGAATGTGCATACATCTGATGCACACATAAGTGGAATGTGCATACATCTGATGTGAACACAAGTGGAATGGGCATACATCAGATGTGCACACAAGTGGAATGTGCATACATCTGATGTGCACACAAGTGGAATGTGCATACATCCAACATGTACACAAGTGGAATGTGCATACATCTGATGTGCACGCAAGTGGAATGTGCACACATCCAATGTGCATGCAAGTGGAATGTGCATACATCTGATGTGCACACAACTGGAATTTGCATATATCCAATGTGCACACAACTGGAATGTGTTTATACCCTATGTGCACACAAGTGGAATGCATATACATCTGTTGTGCATGCAAGGGTAATGTGTATACACCTGATGTACACACAAGTAGAATCAACTCTATTATGTTTTTTTTAACTTTTAAATCCCAATTAGATACCTGGCTGTAATATTCATCATGTCTCAAGCCTCCTGTGAATACTTCCATACAAATCTATTTTAAAGAAGCAGATTTTTAAAGTGTCCTGGTACACTTATATGGGAGTTTATGGTGTCAAATCTTGCATTAGTCTTCCTGTGTCTCAGCAGCTCTCCCTCTCATCTCAAGGCTAGAGTTTATGCTTGTCCTGTCTGATGAAGAGACACATGTTTGCATAACTGTGCCTGACCATAAACAGGAAATATGTCAGCTGTTATTTCTTACTTATAGTCAAAGAGCTGAAATAATACAACAAAACTAATTCCCTCAAAGTGAGTCAACATAATGAAAGAGCAACAAACACCAACAGAAAATTAAAACATGCAGCATTAGGGTTGATTGTCTTTACAGATAAATGGTCCCATTCTCCATTGTGACAGGTAGCAGTGCCACCTGTCTGAAAAATACAAAAGACTGGGCAAGTCACAGGGGAAGGGAAGCCCCTCCTCCCCACATTTGTGTTGCAATGTAAATTAGCGACCCAGATGTTACAGTGTGTACCCACTAGTGTGCTGATCAGTGACAGTCCCATTAAGGCGTAGCATCAGTAGCTACACCATGCTGTGACTCCATCCCTAAGGGGCATCCTACCCGTAAGTCACCCCCCTCCCTATCTCCTCCATCATACCTTATTGGGCACTGTAGGTCAACATTTTCTCTGATCTTTGGTGGATTGCAGTCCTAAGGACTCTCACCCACTACTGTGTTACCCCCTCTGCTACCCCAGTCCTGTTTCCATCAGTCTTTTGTGACACCCACCCATCCGACGTGCATTTTACCGCAGGCCCTGGAAGCCCAATTGCAGAAGACTCCCTTTATTGCCTGCAAGGGGGGCTGCAGTAGGCCACTTTTCTGCACATGGCTTTATGAGCGATTAGCAAGGTGGCTCTGCCCCTTTTCCGTCATGTTACAAACAATGTGACCATTTAGCGCCAGGCCTTGTAATTGTGTATGGGATCCAAATGTGCAAAATTAATTATTGTCCTGCTCTGTTTTGCTATGTAATGCCCTGATTTGGGCTTTTGAAAAGGTGGTAACCCTTCTTAAATCCTATCCTTTCTCCATCACCCGAGTCTTAAGAACTCTCATCAATTACCTAGCTCTACAGTCAGAACTTAGGTCTGGAAGAAATGGCTGTGTTTTTACTTTGTAAAGTTTTATAATGTAATAAGACTTCATAAACTTACTGCACTGCTGTATTATGTGCTGTTGGCTTTTGGTCTGTATCCCACAAACTCAGCCATGGATCAAGTAACTAACTTTTATTTGATAAGGTTTTACAATGTAATAATGTTTCACACTGCCTGCTACACAACTGTATCATGCACTGCAGTGTTCTGTGTTGTTTAGCACATTCATAGAGAGTATTTTGGAACTCACACAGTGCACGAAAGAAGCCACATACGCTGAAGTGTTTGCTGTATTGCATTATACTTAGTAGGTGGATTTTAACAGCATACTGTGGCACTTACACTCACTATGTAAGGGTTGTTCACAAAGAGGCCATATCTCGGTTACAGGTACATAATTATGAAATCATTCTTTTGTTTTGCATTTTATTCAGAGTACTACTTACTAATTTCACTCTGTGACCTGGAGTAGAAGTAATTTCCCACGTGCATTCCTTCCGACTAGGGTATTTGTCTGGCCAGTTGGGGCTGGTTATGATTCCAGTTGAACTGTGGATCCTGTGTTCACATTCAGCTGTGCCAACAAGTTACAACACTGGTTAGTTTATAATTACATTTCCACATTGAATTACAGCCATAGTGCACTTTCTGTCAAGTGTGTAGGAAAAGGAAGTGCTGCAGCAAACAAAACAGCATTTCGTTTACATCTCCAGCAGTAAATTTATTGCCCCTCTGGAAATGCCTGAATAAAAAAAAAATTGGAAACAGCTGCAAACTTCTAAGATGTTGTTGATGTGGACTGAACAGTCTTTAAACTGTAGCTTATAATGCTGCAAGTAACCAAGTACTTATTATGCCCTAAACTTTGTCACAGTGTTGACTGTACCAGACCAGCGTACACCAAAGCTTACATATCCAGCACATGCCTGCAGGCTTTTAGGACCTAGGCATTAGCAGATGATCATTTTTATAATACCATGGTTTATAAACTGCACTGACCCAGTTCTAAAATGAACTTGCCTGACCGGTTATTAATAATAAATCATGAGATTGTGCTTAGCCAATCAGGATTGTTTATTTCTAAACATTCCAGGTACTCTTAACCATAAGAGGATTTATACAATGCACAGTGGCGCTATTGCACTAAGATAAAAGCAGTGTCTCAAACATAGAATCCTAGCTAGCTAGGTCGTTCTTTATCTTGCTAGTAGGGTAAGTCACTTCCAGTTATCCTTGCAATAGGGCAAGTCACTCTGTACGTTGTGCTAAGTGTCTTGTGCACTACTGAACTGCTGCTGCTGCGGTTTATAAAATGTTTTTAAAGCAACACTAATGTACATTGTATAAAGTGCACGTGATGGGCAATGATGACATATTGCTTTTATCTTCATTTATTGTCAGTGATGTCTTGTACCCCCCACTCGTGGCTTCATCACTCGTGAAGGTCAAAAGGTCACTGACCACTCATTAAGATAACAATGATTATCATGTCGCCGCCCATGACATATCCCCATGTCTCATGCATTCATTTCCACACTAGGGTTTCTCTAATAAGCTGCAAAGTAAAATATTTCAATTTTTTTATTCAAATTCCATTTTTATTTAAACAACAATCTGCCACACAGCTGAAGAAATGTTTATATGTACAGTTCCTCTGTCCCTAATGGTTATAAGAGTTTCTTGTCAGGTTCTTTGTCTGCCAGAACTGATCCGCTTTCGTTTCACAGTTTTCTCACCCAAAAGAACTCAAGAATGCACTCAAAACTATAAGAGATAAGAGATATGGTACCTACACCTATATACAGTAGAACTACCCTGTATGAATCTCAAGTTCCCCAGTCTCCTGCTTTCCCCTAAAGAAGAGACAGATCATTTATAAAGTGGCAGCTTCTTAGTCACTACATCCTGTTTCAGACACACTGAGATTTCTGACTGTAAATACATGTGTATACATGCGTGTTTGTGTCTGTGTAGGCTGGCAAATTACAAATGCTAAATTTTCCCCACGGGATAGTTCTTAAAGCCACAGTGCAACTTTCCTTAAAATATTGGATTCCTATTTTGTTTTGAACTGCTGAAGATTGCAGTATGAACCTCCATCTCCTCCACAGTTTAAGGAGTCCCCTGAGGTTTCAAGGAAAGATTTTGAAGAAACAGGATCTGAGACACATCTCTCAGCTTATATTTCAGATACTGTCCACATTTAGCTTCCCCTTCTTTCTTCATAACTCCGCACATTATCATTAAAATAGGATCTCTGTCCCCGAGAGGTCAACTGTGCAGGCTTCTTGTCTGCATCTGACATCTCAGTCCTCTGCTTTTGGTATCGCAACCATCTAATGACAACATAAATGAAATGATTGTGTCAGGTGCAAGGAAGCAGGTAAGTAAAGTTTATTTAAGTGCCCTTTCCCTGAGGCTCAGGATGTTGTTCAGGGTGCAGACAGGACACACATAAACATACTTCATAAACCACTTACCATTATTAAAAGCATACATAAAATAATTCTAACAGAAGCTGATCAGTAGATGGCGTCTAATGGACAGTGATCCTATTTTAATGTTGTACGTGCCTAGTTTATTATGAATGACAGGAAACTATATACAGAGACGAGGTCAGTTGTAAGCCAAAATGTGTCTTACAGTTATGTTTTCCCAAAAGTTTCCCCTGTGGCATCGGGAGCATGTTCAGCAATTTGAAGCATTTTTAGTGTTATTTTTTTCTTTCAAAGAAAAAATATGGCTGCTCCCCCATGTTATCTTTCCCTGTTTCACTGTCTTGCAAACTGACTGACATCAGTTTCCACGTAGGCCACAGCGTATCCATATCAGTGCAGTGCTATTCCAGCACCCTGGCACCCGTGCAATGCCTCAAAGGACTTAGAAATAAATACCACAGTGAGCTGAACGCCAGAGCAGGAATAAGAAAGAAATATGCTTCGTAGCTTCTAAAGCACCTAAAAAGGCTATTTTAATGGGTATTTGCTGACATGTATAGTAATTTGACCTACACACTGATTTTGCTTCAAAATGGTTGCCCTGCCATTTTAAGCAGAGAAATACTTATCTTTTAATAAATTGCTCTTGCCATGTTATTAATTATCACTACAAACAAAATATCCCATTGACACAGCAGTGTGGTTGTTCATATCAAGAACTGTTGGGCACAAAACCACAAATACCCAGCTATTGCTGTAGCTCTGATCAATAGTACTGACTGGTTGACCCCTGCACTAGCTATCACAAGGACTTTGCTCCCCATTTCCCCCCACGAAGCCACCATCAGTAATCTTAGGTCTGCACTGATCTTCCAGCTTAATCGTCTACCTCTTACCTTTGACATCACTGCTGCTTTGTGGACACCTGGTGTTGGTGGGGGATGGTGCTCATGTGCTGTGGGCAGGAACATCCCTCGCCAAAAGAGAACATTGCATGTTTTACCTCCACGACATTCTCAGCTGCTACTGTCCCAGGGTTTCTGGATCAAAGGTCTCAGAGGTGGCAGCACAGAGCAATACCACTGCACCACTGAGACATAAGCAACGATACCCAACAGGGTGGGCTATATTGGGCAAAACTGGACAGACCTGGGGTGTAATGAGGCCCGATAATGTATGCGGAGGGACTTATAGCCCCTGAAAAGATAGGTACAGCCCATACCCCCACCCTGGACAGTTTTATTGCACTTAGAAAAATGTGTTATTTGTGATATTTTTAATATCACATTCTAAACATGTAAACAAAATTACATTAGAAATGAATACAAATGCATTCTGTTATGCAGTAGACCCTTTACTGGTACAGCTACCAGTACAAGGTGCTGCAATTTTTTGAATCCCTTCCTTGTGCCCTAAGCAGAAATGTGTCCAGGCTCCTCTTGTACTGTTTACATGTTCATTGTCTCCACTGGATAGGAATGTCTTTCATGCAATGTGACGTAAACAACAGAAGAAAGCTCTGCATAAAATCCACCTGCTCCAAGCATCTTTTCTCATGCCTAAATGCATTTCATTCATACAGTATTTTGGGTTGCTATCTGCAGGGCATTTCACATCTTTCTTGTACTCAATGGATCCGGCGTTTCCACTACATCTTCTGCTGCTGCTCCCAGGCAAGGCCGGCACATTCCTATCCTGCTCCTGCTAGTCTATTTATCCCAAAACAGCACCTCACAATACAATCCTAGATTCCCTGCAGAATAACAAGCGGTGTAAAAAAAAAATATATATATATATATGTGTGTGTGTGTGTATATATATATATGTATACATATATATATATATATATAAATAAACAGAGATGGCAGCAATATAGAAAAGCAAGTGTAAAAGCCACCACTTCAAACAACCATTTGTTATGTACATGTAACTGATCCCTGGCAGTGAACTACAATTTCACAAATCTGTGTTGACACTGGCCGGCGCAGTCTCTTGCTGTCGGTTCCCTGCCACTGCCAGTCTCTTCAAATCAACATCTAACTGACCAAGTTCGCCTGTCTCTGGTTGGAAATATAGTCCAACAGTCCACTACTCCTGAAAAGGTAAGCACATGACTCGAGTCCTGGCACTAGCTGCGGTGTTTGAATGTTAGTTGCTTTAACAGAATAGAAAAGAAAAACTGGTTTGTGTGACAAAAAGGTTTTGGATTTTAGGAATTACATGACATATGTGGCACTTACCACTGAGAGTGCTGTTGGGGGTGCATACGATTGCTTGGTAACTGCACTGGGGAAAAAATGGCTGCTGGTAAGAGTTTTAAAATTTCTATTTGTGGCTCAGTGATTCAAGCTGACACTGAGGCAAGTGGCACTGTGTATTGTTTGTACCCAGGCTCTGCTGGCACATAAATGCACTCCTAGGTGGGATGCTCAACCAATCAGAGACCAGGATTTTTTCAACCCATTTGCTAAAGCAGAATAAACATAATGTGAATACCTCGGTGTAACCCTGTAAACCAGGTATTAAGACTACAATCAATGTGGCATACTGGGCATGCATGTCAAAGATGGCATGCCTGGGCTACCCAGTGGACCAGTGGGTAGTGCTCCCACACTGCTGACCTGAGTTTGGGAGTGGATAGGGGACCCAGCCATGTGGCCAGGGGGCCACTGAGTTGCTGCCTCTCAACAGGGCTCTTAACCAGGGAGGGCCAGTCACTGCAGCAATTCCTGTGGTGCCCAGGGAGCTTGCCTCTTCCACAGAGGATGCTACATGCATGAGTGGCCTGCAAGGGCACCATCTGGCACTGTGGGGTAGTGGACAAGGAGAAATCCCCCAAATCCCTATGATCAAAGATCCATCTACATGATGGTCATGGGTGCTGTCTCAGATCTTGCCCCGTGTGGATCCCTGCTGGCTAAGAGAGTGGAGGAGGGGGGCAGTGGCTGGGGCTGAGGGAGTAACAAAACCTGAATGAAGGAGTCAGGTTGGGGCAACTGTGGAGAAAAATCGGACCACCACTATTAGTGTAGCGCAACGCTATAGTGAATACAGATCACGTGCTTGCTGCAATGTACTATAGCTGCACTAGGCTACTTTCACCACGTGTTTGCTGTTGATTTAGGTTTTGTCAGATTGTCTTGAGTTGAGGGGCTCTGCTCCCATACCCCCTCTGTATTTTTAACATGGAGGTGTGTGTGTGTATGGGGGGGGGCAAAGCTCCCCAACTCAAACAAACTAATAAAAAAATAACCGCAGTGTGCTCTGTAAGGCAGATTTAGGTTATGTCAGTTTGTCTGAGTTGGGGGGCTCTGCTCCCCACACCCCCATTGTCTTTTTAACACGGGGGGATGAAGCCCCCCCAAACTCAAATAAATAAAAAATAACCACCGTGTGCTCTGTAAGGCAGATGTGTGTGGCATGGTGCCAAGTCACAAGATATGTCGGTACGATATGTTCGACGGTGGACCGATGTTCTCCACAATCACCCAGGTTGGCAGCTTGAGGGAAAAAAACTTTAGGGGAAAAAAAAAAAGATGACATGTTTCCTGGGAACAAGAGAAATGAAACAGGGGGCAGGGGTTTGAACGACTTCAAGCAACAAAAGAAGAACACCAGAAGCCCCTATTCCAGGGCAATAGACAAGTGTGCACTTACTCCCAACAGGAACAAGTCAATTTGCCAAAGCAGGAGAACTCCTCCCCACACACCTGCTTCAGGGTCGGCACTGTTGATCTGTTGTATAAATTAGAATGTTACTAGAACCCTGTGTCACAGTTTTTTCTATTTTAACATCTCTTATCACTAAGAAGCCACAAATCAATGTGTCAGGCTCATTCCAAAATGTAAAGAAAAATCCATGCATTTTGTAAGGCACAAAGGATCACTTATTTGAAATGTGTAAAGAAATCAGCTCACAGTTACTTAAAGGTGTACAGTCTTTTATATAAACAGTTTCAGTGTAAACAAACATTGTTGGCAGATCTATAGTTTGAGATCTGTTTGTTTGCTCCAATATCATAGCAGTATAGCAATTTACTAGTTTCAAAACAGTAAAACTTTTGTTCAAGCAATGTGAATGTTCAGGTGTTTAGGATATTGTGCAAAAATGCTGTTATCTTGTGCAAGGAGCAGTAACTATATGCCTTAATTATTAGCTGTCAAATACCACATCTTCAATAACACACTGTACAGATACAACTGAAAAAACTGTGTTTTGAAGTATTAGCGTTTTGAAAAAAAAAATATCATTCAGGGCAGGCACCTTATGTGCTATAAGCTTAGCAACAATAGGCTATTCACCTGTAACCATAGTTCTAGGAGTGGTATACGGTTCATTTCCACACTCTGGCAGTTCCACTGAAACAGTCTGATTGGCTGGATGTCTTTAAGCTAAGCTCCTCCCACCACCCAGGCATTACATTCCTCCTCCCCGACTCCACTCTGTGATGCCAGATCCTGCATGATAGAAGCAGAGATTTGTGTGCCACTTGCCAAGGGAGGCCAGGTGGGTTACTTGGACGTGAACCATATACATATACCACTCCTAGAATTATGGTTACAGGTGTATAACCTATTTTTCTACAGGTGTGGATATGGTTCACTATCCACACTCTGGCAGACTCCTAGCACTTCTCTGGGAGGAGGGGGGCAAGGCGTGCACCCCTATTTGGCGGACAGAGACTGGAGAACAGAGGTCCTAAAACCAGCATCCTGGAGTGACTCAAGGTCAATTCAGTAAGGGGAAATTAAGGTGTGTGCCGACTCTGCCCTGCAGATTTCCTGGACAGGGACATCGTAAGTGATGAACAACTGGCGAATCCCTCCCCAAACACCAGCCATATGCGCTACATAACAAGATAGTGCCCTCCGCAGGTCAAGGGTATGGAGCCCGCAGTCAGCTTCCAAAGATTGGTTAGTGAAATATACTGGTAAGTTAATCACCTGGTTAAGGTGATACAACCTTCTGGAGAAACTTCGGGTTGGGGCACAGGATGACTTTGTCCCGGTGCAAGATCAAGTAAGAAGACTCCACCATGAGCACCTGGGACTCACTAATCCTTCTGGCTGACATGATGATCACCAGGAAGGCTATCTTCTATGACAGGTGGGACATTTCACACCTGTGCATAGGCTTGAAAGGCTTACCCATGAGCACAGCCAACACCAGCAGTTAAGTCCCATGGTGGAGGTGGTACACGCATCGGAGAGGACAGGTGGTCCAGGCCATTGAAAAAGCACCCATCTACCATCTTGTGGGCCACCACTGGCTTACCAGCCAATGCCTAATAAGCAGAGATGGTTGCCAGCTGGCACTTTATGGGTGTCATCTGCAGTCCAAACTGAGAGAGGGGCCAGAGGTAATCCAGGATGCTAGCCACAGGGCAGGCAAGGGGAACAAGCTCCTTGTCCTGACACCAAATGGAAAAGCTCTTCCATTTAAAGGCATAGCATTTGGAGTTGACTCTTTCTTGGAGTCCTCCACAATATGGAGCACATCATCTGAGAGACCCAAGGCCTGGAACTCTAGCCACAACATAGGAACCAGGACATGAGGTGCAGGGACTTCAGGTCCAGGTGCAGGTCATATTGCCTGCAATCTGGTCAGCAATTCCAGGCAGAGAAGCAGTCACCAAGGAGGTTTGCTGCTGAGGCTGAGGAGATCCGGGTACCAGAACTACCTTGACCAGTCTGCAGCTAACAGAATCATCTGCACCTTGCCCTTCCAGGCCTTGAGTACTATCTTGTGGATCAAGGGAATGGGGAGGGAAGGTATATACGAGGCTTGGTGTCCAGGGCCTCCCAAATGCATTCCCCAGTAGTGTCCTGGACTGTAGGGGTGGGCACCAACCGGCTTCAGTTTGGCATTCTCCCAGCAGGTAAACAGGTCCACCAGACAAGTGCCCCATGGGGAGAACAGGTGGGTCACCAACTCCTGATTCAGGGATCACTCATGCAACGTCTCTGCTACCTGGCTGAGTGCATCCGCCAGCTGATTGCTTTCTCCTGTGACACAACTCACCAGGAGATCTGCACCCAGGCCATGCACAGGGTCCAGGTGTGGGGGCCTCCTGACTTAAGGGAAGGTAGTGGGTTCTGCCTTGCCTGCTCAGATAGAACATGGTAGTGGCCTGGCCAGTCTGACCTGCATGACCTGTCCCCTGACCAGAGGAGCAAATTCCATCAGTGCCAGATGCACTGCATGGAGCTCCAGCAGGTTTATGTGGTAATGAGACTCCAAGAGTGACCAGAACCTGTGGGCTCCCAGGTGTGCTCCCCACCCCACCAGAGACAGCTCCATCTGGGTTCAGACACCACTGGATGGCATCCCAAATCAGCTGGTTCACTGTGACCTGCTGGTCCAACTGGCCTAGATGCTGAGACCACTAACAGCCCATCTCCCTCAGGGGGGTGGTGCATCTGCCAATAGCCCCAATGGACTACGTTAGTGCAGGACACCATGTACCCCAGCAGCCTCAGGAAATCCCAGGCAGGGTATGAAAGATGAACCTGAAATGATCAGTCAAAGGAGGTAAGATCCACTGCCAGGTCTGCTGGAAGGTAGGCCATGGCCCTCAGGGAGTCTAGTTCTGCCCTGATGAACTTCATCTCCCGCTTGGGTACCAGTTCGGACTTGTCCAGGTTGACCAACAGGCCCAAGTCTTGATATGTCTGGAGAGCCAGATCTCTGGACTTCTCCACAGCCTCTTTGAATAGACTTGCAAACAGCCAGTCATCCAGGTAGGAGTACAGCCTGACTTATAGGTGCTGCAGGTACGCTACCACCACTGCCATGCACTTGGTGAAGACCCTAGGCTCTGAGGAGAGGCCAAAGAGCATGACCTTTTACTGGTACAGGACCCCTTTCAATTAGAACTGATACTGGTGGTGGGATTGATAGACTCGGATGTGGAAAAACACATCCAGGAGGTCTAGGGAGCAGAACCATATGTTCTGCTCCAGTGACAGAATGATCTGATTCAGATGGACCATCCAGAACTTGCGTTTCTGCATGAACTGGTTCAGATTGTGCAGATCCAGTATGGGGCTCCAGCCCCGTGTCCGTTTCGGGACCAGGAAGTACCTGGACACGTAACCCTAACTGGCTGGGGCATTCAGGACACGAGTTACTGCCCCTTTTGCAAGGAGCTGCGCAATGCCCTAACAAAGGGCAAACAGCATATCCTGCGACACCCTGGACTCCTGAGGCACATGGAGGTAGTAAAGGGGGCAAGCCTCGAAGTCCAGAGGCAACCCTCTGCCTACTATGTCTAATACACACTTAATAGTAGTAGTAGTAGAATTTTATTCAAAATACAGGAACAGGGATACAAAACCTAGTTAAGCCATAGCTCATTTTCAATGAGGTCCCATGGTGCTGTATAAGGTTACAATATCAGTCTTGACAGTGGAACAAACAACGTGTAATTCAACAGGACATATAAATCCTAAGTTATACATTGCACTAAGGAAATTTAACTAATAAATATAACCCACAGTATATACAATATACACACTTATTATATAACTAATACATACAGGTAATACTTTCGCATTAACATTAATTCATTAGCAAGCTGGATCGAAATGTCTTCATTAAGTTACACTGTACTCTTCCAAGTGTTAAAAACCAGGGTTTAGAATTATTTGATTATTTAATTAGTCCCTACTATGAATGACATAGTCTAGACTACACTTAAGCCCAGCAGAAAGGTAAAGGTTTAGAAGACTGTTAGGCTATTCAATTTTTAATTTTTCCCAGGCTAATATTCCTGCCCCCCTGTTTTAAGTAGCAGGAGACTGAGTTCCATAGGGTCGCTCCTAAACAGTGTACGGAGGACCATCCCACTTCCAGATTACAATTTGGTATAGTACTCTAGATCCACTGAGGGCCTTTCCTTCCCTGTTCTTTTACTAATAATTTGCAGTATATATTCTGAAAATGTTCCCTTTTGACAGTTGCACATAAAGGTAAGTATATGCCAATTTCTATGTTCTTCTAACCTTATCCAACTCACCTCTGCATAAAGTTGGCAGTGATGTGTTTTGCAAAGGGTGTCAAGGATGAGGTGGGCAAACCTACTGTAAATCACATCCAGTCTTGCCAGCTCCCTCTCCTGCACCCTGGCATATAAGGGTCTCAATTTTCAGAGCCCTGAGAATGCCACTAGCCCCTGGTGCACTGATCGTTTGGCACATGGGGCTTGCGGCATTATCCCGACCAGCAATCAGGATTTTAAATCCCAAGGCCCGCATGCCACAAGAAAGACCAGCTTTTCCCTGGTCTAACTTATGCCACGTAGGGGGGACCCTTTTTATGGGGCTTGCACCAAATATCTGATGCAAGCTGCCATAAAGTGTGGAAACTGTCACAACTGTACCCAGTGTACTCAAATCGGGTGCAGTTGTGTCAAAGAAGTTTGGTGCAGCTGCACCAAAAAATGGGCTCGATACAGGGCTTGATACATGCCCTGCGTCAACCTTTGAATACAGAGCCCAAGGTGTTTCCATAGTACAAAAAGAACAGTTACATAAGAATTTATCGTAACAACAGATCTTCAAGGGGATCTCAGTCATCAGATCACACCATAGGAACTTCATCATCGGTGAAGCAGGGTCCACATGGAAGATTTTCTAGCAGTACAACTGAGGCCACCCATGCCGATGTCACCTGCCGATGTCATCAACCCTATAAAGGCATGAGTGGCCCCGCTCCCTCCTCAGTTCTTTCCTCCAGAGATCAAGGCAGCACACACATGCCATGGGAGACCGAGGAGAGAGAGTAGTGCCCAGGCCAAACTAAAAGGCTGGATACACCAAATGGCCAGTTCTGAGAACAAAGGACCCCCAAGAAAGGAGGGAAGGCTGACCTGATGGCTGAGATCCCCTCAAAGGTCTACTGTTATGGTAAGTTCTTACGTAACCATTCTATCTTCTTCGGGGGGTATCTCAGTCATCAGGTCACATGACAGGAACAAGTCCCAAGCAGTTACATGAACAGCAGAACAATCTGGGAGTTAGGCAAATGGAGGCCTAAGACAGAAGGCCCTGAAGAACAGCCCGGCCAAAACCTGCTCGGGCCCTGGAAGCAAAGGCCAGACTATAGTGCTTGGTGAAAGTATGGACAGTACTCCAGGTGGCAGCAGTACAAATGCCTGCTGCTAAGACCTCTTTGAAGTAAGCTACAAAAATAGCCATGCCCCCTCATGGAGTGAGCTTTCACTGCCCCGGCAAGTAGTATGGCAACTCCTTGCCACGTTTGTTGTAGCAGAACATGATACAACTGGCCAACCTTTGGACAAGCATTGCTTGGAAACCTGAACACCCTCTCTTCCTTGTGCGAAAGAAACAAAAAGCTGCTTTGACTTTCTGCAGTGCTTGGTTCGCAGCAGATAATACTTCAGAATTTTGCACACATCTAAAGTATGGAGCAGTGCTTCCCCTGGATTGGCATGCTCTGGGAAATGCATAGGAAGGTGGATAGATTGGTTCAGGGTAAATTCAGACACCACCTTGGGGAGAAACTTAGGATCTGTATGCAAAGACACACTGTTTTTGTGAAAAATCAAATAAGGCTCCTCACATCAGAGAGCCTGAAGCTCGGAAATCCTTTGAGCAGAAGTAATAGCAACTAAAAACAATGCTTTCCAAGAAAGAAAGCATAGTTTGCAAGTCACAGCTGGTTCACACAGAAACAGGGTCAATTTCTCCAAAACAAAATTTAAATCCCAAGCCAGGACAGGCGTACAGATTGGAGGTTTCAGGTGCAAGATGCCCCTGAGAAAAGTACAGGTCACATCTAGCTGAGCCACAGTATGGCCATCCACAGGCTCGTTAAAGGGAGAGATAGATGAAAGGTGCACCTTGAAGGAAGAAAATTGGAGGCCTTAGTCCGAAAGAGATATCAGGTAGTCCAGAATTTGGCTCCCTGGACAGGTGAAAGGGTCCCAATGGTGGCTGGCAGCCCAGAAGGCAAACCTCTTCATGGCAAGGGTGGCCCTACTGGAGGGCTTCCTAGCCAACACTAGGATGTCAGCCACCTTCTGGGAGACTACAAATCGGGTAGTGGCTATGTCCTTAGGAGCCAGGCATGCAGATGGAGGGACATAAGGTGTGGATGGACCAGAATCCCCTGAGCCTGCATCAGCAGATCCCCGCAGAGAGGTAGAGGCACCAGAGGTTCTGCTGCTAACTGTTGCAGTAATGGAAACCATATCTGCCATGGCCAGTAGGGTGCGACCAGGATCATGCTTGCTCCATCCATCTGAAGCTTGATTAGCATCCTCTGAATCAGAGAAAATGGAGGGAAGGCAAAGGGGAACCTCCCACTCCAACTGAGGGACAATGCATCTTGCCAGAAAACTCCAGGCCCTGAGTCTAGTGAGCAGAAATTGGGCAGTTTTGCACTGAGTGGGGATGCAAAAAGGTCCAACTCTGGATGACCCCATCTGTTGAATAGATCTTTTGCGATCCTGGACTGAGTTTGGCTGAGGCTGTCCACTGGAGTGTTCAGCACACCTGGGACATGGACTGCCGGGAGTTTCAGGCCGTGGTCTAGTGCCCCCCACCAGACTCTCATTGCTTCCCTGTAAAGATACACAGATACACACAAGGTGACGGCAGATAAGGACTGTGTGGGCCCACCTAGTCTGCCCCTTTTCCCTACCTAATGCAAAGGGGGTACAAATGCACCTCCCCCATTTGTTGATATAGTAGACCACACTGAGATTGTCTGACTGAATCAACAACCAGCCCGGAGAGAGGTGGTTCTGGAAGGCCTCCATGGCATACAGAACTGCCTCTCATCTTGAGGACGTTTATATGGTGGGACGTCTCGATTTGGGACCAGGTACCCTGAGTCTGAGAAGGACCCAGGTGCGCCCCTCCAGCCCAAACCAGAGGTATAAGTAGTGAGGATCTGCTGGGGGGAACAAGATCTGGAATGGAACCCCTCTTAAGAGATTGTGGTCAACCATCCACCACTGGAGCACTCTGTGGACCGGGAAGGAGACCAGCACTAGCTGTTCCAGATCATCTGTACGTTGGTCCCACTGCACCCGAGAGACCCTCTGGGGAACTCGCATGTGTAATCTGTGTAATCTGGCTAAAGGGACAGTGGTAATGGCCACTGCTATAAGGCCCAGTTGCCTCAAGTAAACCCTCACGGAAACATAATGGCTTTCAGTCACTGCCTAAGCCTGTGATATAAGGCACTCAGCTCTCTCTGGAGGCAGGGAGAACCTTGCCCTGTGCTGAGTCCAGGACTGCCCCTATATATACAGCCTCTGGGACAGGATCAAAACAGACTTGGACAGGTTGACAGAGACGCCCAGGGAGTGGAACAACTGGAGGGTCCTCTCCAGAGTTCAGAGGAGCAGATCCCTGGATGGGGCTTTGAGGAGCCAGTCATCCAGGTGGGGGAAGATGCACAGGACTTCTCACCGAAGGGCTGCAGCCACCGCTGCTAAGCATTTTGTAAACAACCGTGATGCAGGGGATAAGCCAAAGGGCAAGACTCTGAATTGGTAATGTCCATCCTGAAAAAGAAACTGGAGAAACCGCCTGTGCCATGGGCATACTGAAATATGCAGGTAAGCATCCTGCATATCGAGGAAGCACAGCCAACTGCCCTGTTTTAGTAGGGGCAACAAGCCTGGGAGAGTGACCATGCGCGGAACTTTTTGTACTGAATATAAAGGTTGAGGTCTTTGAGATCTAGAATAGGCCTCAGGTCTTTGGTTCTTTTGGGGGCCAGAAAGAAACTGAAACAGAACCCTTTGTTCCTCTGCCTCCTGGGCACTGGCTTGATTGCCCTTTTCTGCAGAAGGGAGTGTATCTGCGTGGTCTGGAGGGTAGGTGGAGGGTACAGGAGGAGTCTCTGTTTTTTATCCCAAAAGCTCCAGAGTGTGACCCCGTTCTATAATCTGAAGAATCCAAATATCTGAAGTTATGGTTCTCCATTGACTGAGATGGAGGGAGAACTGAACTCTGACCACCACATCTTGGTCATGGACTCGAAGGGGGGGTTCTGTCAAGGTGTCAGGGAGAGGCAGATCTGGCTGCTGGAGCTGATTTGTCACCTCTGGGCCATTTTCGGCAGGGCCAGAGGAAGATGAGGGGGTAGGCAACGCAGAACTGGACTTCCATTTAGCCTGGAGAAGGGAGCCCACACTGGACTTGTGGGACACCCTGCGAAAGGTCGGTCACTCTCTGCTCCAGGGTTGGGTAGGTAGACGCATGGACAGATTCAATAGTACTACCAGAGGCTTGTAACTCATTACTGACATTCTGAACATCAGACCTGAAGAGCTCTGAGCCACCTTTTGCTGGACATCTGCCGGGAACCCTGAGACCCTCAGCCAGGCAGGCATGCCTATGAAGGCAAATGCCTGTGGCAGCAGCCCTGGCATCACTGTGAGACATGTTGTACAAGGCCCTGAGGAGGTGTCTGCTAACATTCTCGGTGGCCTGGAGAGACTTCAGGGCCTCCTGTTTCTGGGAACATTCTGGGATGGCCTCAGCAGCCGCCCTGCCCTTTTTCCATATGGTATTCTGGTACTTGACCATATGGGATAAATAATTAGCAATCCAGGGTCCCAAAGTGGAGCAGGCATAAACCCTCTTACCCCAAAGGTCAATCCTTCTGGATTCCCTGTCCAGGGAAGAGGGAGCTAAGGTGTTTTGGCACCTTGGACCTGCCATGCGCCATTTTGATGACCACAGAGTGGGTCTCAGGTTGGGCAGCATAACTGAGCATGCCCTGGGGGGCATGATAGTGTTTGTCTGCCCTCATGGGCATGGCAGGAACCGTGTCAGGACAATGCCATGCCACAGTGGTAGCATTCCTCTGAGCTGGCAAAATAGGAGGAATGACCTTAGCAAGAGATTCTGGGATCTCCAAAAAGTCCACCATGTCTCTTCTGGTGACATCCTCCTCCTCCTCCTCAGTATGGAAGCCCATAGCTGCAGACAGCTGCTTCATAATGTTAAAAAAAGGTAGGGTCTTCAGGAGGGGACCTGGATGTATGCTTAACAGAGTGTTCACTCACAGAAGCAGTAGATCTCTCTGAGGTAAGTGGTTCTTCCTCCTTCTCTTCTTCAGGGAGGATGAGGTCAGGGTAGTACTCCTTCTCATCACTGATCCATTCCAACTCAGGATCCAATGAACGAGGGACTGATGGTGCCCTGAAGGGCATGGGCTGATAATGCTGAAATGGTGTCAATGACAGAGCAATCGATGGTGCTGGGGATAATGGTCAATGTGTACCTAACAGGCATGCCAGAGCCGTGGTCAATGGCACAGGGCCATTATGTTATGGCCGAAACCACAAATACAACAATGCCTCACGCAAAACAGCGTGTGGCAAAATAAGGTTGGGACACAACGCTGACCTCACCACCATAGCACACACTATTGGTAACAATGCCAAAATCTGTGTTTATTCGAAGGGGGGGGCTATATATATTTATACAATAGGGGTGAGACAAATGAGTAGTAGATAAATCCATGTATCTTACACACAGTGATGTAAATCCTGGCAGAAAAATAACACTGTGATTTTTTACCAGGAATATTATTACAGCGTGATAACATTTTACATTTATACATATTGTGCTTACCTCACAGGCTGCTATTATCACTGTGCTGATGTCAGGTTGAAATCCTGCCTAAAACAATCACTATCCTGATCTCTTAATTACATCCTGACCAATCAGAAAACTCAGCTGGACTCTGCTGAAGTAGATATCATCACTCTAAGCAGGTTTCCATAACACAGCAATCAGAAAGAAACTCCACCAAACCCTCAGTGGTCTAGGAAACTAATCAGTATATCAGTTCTACTTGCAACTCACCTGCTAGCCCTAGAAAACCACATTGTGTTCCTGCAGAAAACCAAAGCAAGCTAACGGCAACCAGTTTCACACTGACAAGAAGCCAAAAAAGAGCAAAGCCTTTCACATCCAGGAATACCTCAACTACCAATGAATATAGCCTGCTTCATCCCAAATGGTAAATTAGTGTTTCAGCTTGTTTTAGCAGAAGTTTTTTTTGTCCTGTGTCTTCTTTGTTTATTCCACAAGAAAAAGTGAACAAAAAAATAAAAAGTTGTTGTATAAATCGGGCACATGATGTGCAGTCGTGTGCTATGAAAAATATTTTCACTTTGCATCGTGACCTCTGGATACTCTCACTTGTGCCTTTGGCACTCGTGAGTATACAGAGCTCACTCTGCAGGAATGGAAATATTTTCCATACACACTCCTGCCCATCATGTAGCCCTTAATTATATACATATCTCCACTTTAACTCACTGTATGTAAAGTGCTTTACTTTGTATGTTCTGATACATTGTATCCTCTTTAACTCATTGTATGTAAAGCACTTATAATTTGTTATCCTGTTAAGTTTCTGCATGTTTGTACTCTACTGGGTTGTGCCTGAAAATAGTCATTTTATGGCTAGTGCACTTACCAGGTTAACAAAAGCTAAATAAATAAAATATATATGTATATACACACACTAATATATATATATATATATATATATATATATATATATATGTACTAATAATGGTCCTAATATTGAACCCTGGGGATATTTGTTATTACTGAAGCAACATTCCAATTGTGTTCTCTCAGAAATACCATCTGTCCACAGCCTTTCAAGTAGGAACCAAGCCAGTCAATACTATTCACATCCGGTGCTACTGAAGTCAACCTGAACAGGAGGATATTGTGGTCCAATGTGCCAAATACTTTTGATAAGTCAACAAAGATGGCACCAACAGATAGCCTTCTGCCCAGGTTGCGCTGAATATCATTCACTGCCTTTGTTAGAGCTGTAGTTGTGCTGTGACTAGGTCTAAATCCCAGTTGGTATCTGTTTAATTGTTTATGAACTTCAAGATACATCATCAGTTGTTAACAAGTTTTTCAGACATTTTAGATACTTGGGGGAGCTTTGCAGGAATACTGTCCAATCCTACAGCCTTGATGATGTCAATTTTTAATAATTTTTCCAGCACATCTTTGAATACAATACTGGAGAATGTGAACTGTTTTTATGGTGGCAGTTGGCCATGACTGTCATAAGGGCTGATTTGGACATCACTTTTAGCACAGAAGATTGACTGATTTGTTTCTCTCCTAGTGTCTCAGCATATATGTATATATTGAGAAAATAATTGTCCGTAGTGGTAGTGGAACAACGTGGCAAGAAGTGACATAGCCAACCTCCAACAGAGAGTGCAGACGGACAGGAAGGCTGGAGGGATGACACATTCTGAACCCCTCACTAGGCAGATATTCACAGGAGTACCATCTGCTGTAGCCAGAGGGGCATCACTACCCCTGCCACTACTTTTTTAGGACCCTTGCTCCCAGACTTGGCTTGGGTGCTAGGCTTGGTTCTACCCCTGTTTGGGCTGCTGCCCAGGAGGCTGTGGCTGAAAGGACCGGTACTGGAAAGTCTGTGTCTAAAGCTTCACTTTTGGTTCTTTCTGGGATGATGCCACAGAATTCAGGATGGCAGTGGACTTCTCAATAGGGATGAGATGTCCTTCCACCCCAGGGACAAATAGGTTGGTGCCTTAGAAAGGGGCAATGGCCAGCTTGTGCTGGGTGTCTACCGTGAAGGTGGAGAGATGCATTCAGGGCCTGTAGTGCAAGGAGATGGCCATGGCAAGGGCACATGAACTGTACATGCCCAAGGCCATCTGAAGTTGGTGTTTCGCCAGTGACTGACCCTGGTCTCTGATGACCATCACCACCAACTGCTGCTCAGGAGGGAGGTGAGGGAGGATTGTATTGAAGCCCCCAATCATGGAGTGTCCAAAGCTGGCCATCATCATGGTATAACTAGCCTGACAGAGACCCAAGGATGCCACATCATACACCTTTTTAGCAGTGTGGTCAGTCTTACTGGACTTCTTGTCTGGAGGCTTGTCCACATCCTGCTCATGTCTGCACAGCCACTCTGCAGAGGGGTGGTCTGAGAACCCAGAAAGGGACTCAGCAGGGACTACATACATGCAGACTACGTGAGCAGAGAGTGCCAGGCAAGATGATGGATACTTCTAAAGCTCCAGGGCTGGTCCCAAAATGGCTTCAGCCACCAGAAAGGCAATCCCCCAGAGAATCGTCCTGGTCCAAAATATCTGTAAAAGGGTACTTAGCCCTTTTTTTAACCTGGCTGTACAGGACTGAAATGGACTCTGAGATCAGGCAGAGAAGGGCCTTGAAGGACACCGGGCAATGCTCAGAGGACAGCTCATCGACCCAACCCTGGTCAAGGACAGGAGTCCCAGATGAGGCCATGGACGTATGGTCTGAGTCATCCAAGGACTCCTCAACCACTACTCACCACAGACCACCCAGGTGTCCTACCCTGACTGGTGATCTGCACCGAAAACTGGCCTTGCAAGCTGGTGGCCGAACATGTGTCCTTGGTAAGAGTGCCCACCTTCTGCTGTAGAGATGGTAGTTCCACCAGTAGAGGTGTACAGCAGTTGTGTGTGCAGATGTGTAGCATGGACTGGCACAGGCACCACTGGCAGCTGCCAAGGGACCAAAGGCACTGGAGGTAGAGACCTACTCTTCCCTTTAATGGCCCACTGTTGCCACAGGAGCTCCTCACAGCATTGGCACAGTTTGCGACAGGGCCTCTCTCCTCATCTGAGGATTAGAAAGTTGAAAGCATCGACTGCGATGCCTCCCAGTCAAGTGGGATTGAGAGCCAGAATGCCTCAACTGAGATTGCAACCATCGACCAGAAGATCAACGACAAGGGGAACCTTCCAGCTGATTGTGGTATAACACATGCCTACCCACATTAAGCAGCTTGGTCATGAGACATTGGATGAACCACATACCCTTGAGTGAGGACTGACAACACTGGGGTCTGCAAGAGTGAATCCTCGACCACATCTGCAAACTGGTCAACAGGCTAGAGGAAAATTTCCATGGCCTGCTTGAGCAGAGTTGGAGTCGACTGGCTCGCTGGGGGAACTGAAGAGCCTTTAACCTGCCAGATATACCTCTCAACCGAGGGGCACTCGATCACCACCAAGCAGTCAGGCAAGTCAACATACCAGGAGGACCGTGATCTCTTCTGGTTCCACAACTGGCACAGGCAGCACTTGAGATACTGGAAGGACAGTGATCTTTCCCGACCAATGATTGGTGCAGGCGGTGCTTATGCATCGTGCCATGGTGGGCAGAACTTTGTCCCAGGGTCTAGAGGGCCAAATACATTTCCTGCAAGCCTCTGGTGATTGACCCTCCCCCCAATCCTGGCCCCAGCAGACAGCAGCATCAAGACTGGGGAGGTACCTGCTACAGCAGCTGTCACTGCTGCCTCAAGGGCTGCAAGTTGCTGAGCCAACCCGGCCACAGCCCAGACCTTTTTGTGGCCTTCAGGGTGGTCCTTCAGATCCCATTCGGAAGGCTGATTCAGCAAAGGCTGTAGTTTCCTGTTTTCAAGGGGCTCAGGAAGCAAGCTGAGACAAAGGCTACACCTGGCCATGTTGTGTTGCCCAACCAGGCAGTATAAAACAAAAAAAAGTTTGCACACTTGTAACCCCCCTACAAATGGGGGTTCCCAAAAAGTCTCCCCTGAGCTTGACTAAATGCTCACTGCCAGGCTGGTGTCCTGCATTTTAGCAGTTTAAATGTGATTACCAGAGCCTGTATAGCCTCTGTATACAGTTTTTTTTAAGAGCTGCCTAATTGCAGCTTAAGTAATCTGAGAGGAAGCTCTGTCGAAAGATGTAACTATTTACTGAAAATCATTTAGAGTGATAATGATAATGTAGTTTGCCTAACCTGCTTTCTTTGTAGCAAGGACTGTTTTGTTTGTCTCCACTATCTTGGTCCTGGACTGCAAGTTGGACCAAACAGTACTGGTGGGACCTAAAATGTAGCCGGACTACAGGAGCTGTCTGAATTCAAAATCTGTAGGAACTATAGTTCGAAATTTTTGTGCCTTTTTTGCAACTGAAGGGGGAGCTCTTGCTTTGACTGCAGCCAAATCAGCCAACCAAATCTTTCGGATCTTGTGGAAGTCCCGGGCTGCTTGCAGTTTTCAGTTAGACCTAAGCTGAAAGCTGAAGAAGAAGGAGCTGAAGTGATTCTGAGCAGCAATCCTGAGTGGATTCGCATGGGAGAACTCTGAAAAGGCTAAGTTTTTGGCCTGCATGTCGGTGTGCTGCTCCTGAGAGGGAGAGAAGAGAATTATTTTGGACTAAATCCATGTTTGTGTGACTAAAGTAAGCTATTGAAGTGGGCCAGGCTCAATCTGAAGAAGACCAAAGATTTTGTTGAATGCGATTGGCCTGTCAGGAGTTCCAGCTACCCCTAAGCTCCCGGTGTGTGCAGAAACTTTGCGATTGTGACCGGGGAGCACTTTGCCTGGTACAGTAGAATTTCCTTACATGTAAATGTGCTATGTGCTGCTAGTGGGTCGTGAGTTAGTCCCCCACTGTGTGAACTGTGTTCTGCTTGCTGGAAGCTTATCCAGCCCAAAACACACTGCATCCAAATTTGTCTCCATGCGGTCTGGGCCTTGCCAGACTGGCCCAGCCAGACTACGCACTGCACAGAGAAGCCATCGATGAGAGACCTGCCTGGGGATCAGCCCCCTGCTCCATGCTTGAACAGGAACGATGCCTCTGTGACTCATGTGGACCCTGCTTCTCCTGGCATTCCAGATCAACCACCTGCAGTCTCGATTTTCGTCCAGCCTGTGTCCAGTCTTGGGTATCCCGAGTAAATACCAGGGTAGCTCCCTACAACAACAGCTTAATCTGAGTGTGTCATCTGATTGTCTTGTTGTTTTGTTTCCTTTTCGAACTGAGCCCTCTGGCTCCAGATTACAAATATTGTGTACTGTGCATGTTGTGTTTTCCATCACAGGGCCCCAACCAGCTACAACCCTGGGCATTGGTCCTGGCTAGCCCATCTCTTCTCCACCTGGGTACCCAGAGGTGGACTGTGTGGGGCGACTCAAAACACATGCATAACTGCTTGATTGATATAACCTTTAAGCTAATTTACCTGATTTTGCCCTTCCCTTGTTCAAGTCCCCTGAATAAATCGGATCTAACTTTTTATGCATGTAATCTGACTGTAGTTCCAGTTTGTGCTCAAAGTACTGTACTGTTGCTATTTGCTGTGCATAACCTTGTTTTACAGGGGGTCCCCAGGGTCAAGCCAGAGGAACCAGCCCTGGTGGTAAGTGCAAACAGTGTGGGTACTTGTGTGTTGTACCAGGGGTATTGTGAAAGTGATTACTGTACAGTGTTCAGGCCACGAGAGGGGGAAGAAGGGTGTTACAGTGTCCCGGAGGGCTGTGCCCAGGTTAGCTTGACCACTACCAACCCTGATCTCCGAGTGGAGGCACCCATTTCAGAACTCAGGCCCCTTAACTTGTTACTAGCCAAGCAGGCAGGGGTAGTAGCCCTTGGGATAGCACCACCTAGGGGTTACAGAAGGCTGTGGTGCCACTGTTAAAACTTATAAATAAAAATTTGGAAAAATGGACACTCACCACCACATATCATATCATGCTGACACCGCTTTGAAGTGATAAAAAGCTTTAATAGCTATAAAACACGGCATAAGAATATTGCCCGCCTGATGCATTTCTGGTCATCACTAGACCCTTTCTCAAAGGCTGGGACTACATACAAAACACATAAAATTTATAGTTGCAAGTCTATGACATCATCATGACACTTTATGAATGAAACCAATAAAATCACATTTTCAGTACATCAATGCTGCTTCATATATCACATCAATTTATTCACCATACATAAAATATTATCTTACATATTATAAAACCATCTATGCTAGAGAGATCAAACATGTAAGGGAGGAATTATTTAAAAAAAAGTATTAGTACAGAAGAGTTATAACGCAGGTGCAGATATTTGGGAACAGAGATTTTGTGAAAGAGGCTATAGTTATAATAGGATTAGGCAAGCCAAAAAGAGTGTAGGGAGTGTAGAGAGATCCACATTGCTACAGGAGAAAAGTTTGATTTGTGATTTTATTACTTCAAAGCGGTGTCAGCATGATATGTGGTAGTGAGTGCCCGTTTTTCCAAGTTTGTACCAAACAGGCAGTACACACACATCTCATGTGGGTCGATGACCAACATCTTCTGCTGGCACCAAATGCAAAACATGAACCCCGGCTTCCATTGCTCCATTGAAGATTGACGAGAGATGTTGAAGAAACCGAGGAAATAACTTGAACAGATTAAGAAAACTGAAAGACAAAGTTCGTTAATGGCACTGAATCCTAAGCAGAAGCCGCAAAGAAGGTGACCTGTTCTTCCAACAGAAGGAAATATCTGATATCACTGGGCAGAGTCAGGGGATATACTGCCCGGGTGGTGGGAGGAGCTTATCTTAAGGATAGCCATCCAATAAGACTGTTCAAACAGAACAGCCAGAGTGTGGATAGTGAACCATACCCCCACGCCCCCAGAACAATCTATATCCAATGAGGTCTTCGGAAGGGACTTAACCTATGCTCCGCCAGCGAAGATCAAACCGCAAAGGCTGTCCAGGGACCAGGAGGCCGGGAGAGACAGCCAGGGAAGCCGTCCCTGCTCTCAAGCACCTAGTGAGCTGCCGCTGGGCTACGCCTGGCCAGCGGGCGTGTTGGCCACCGCGAAGGCCGCCCAGGGGACCAGAAGGCCGGGAGAGACACAGCCAGGAAGCTGCCCTTGCCTCAAGCACCCAGTGAGCGCGGGGCTGCGCTCCACCAGCGGTGATCGGCGACATAAGGCTGCCAGGGGACCAGGAGGCCGGAGAGACAGCCAGGAAGCCGTCCTTGCCTCAGGCACCCAGTGAGCGCGGAGACTCACGGCTCCACCAGCGGGCGGTCGTGACTGCAAGGCCACCCAGGGACCAGGAGGCGGAGAGACAGCAGGAAAATGCAGAAGCTGCAAAATTTTGTCCCACCCCTCCCTCTCTTGGGTGTTTCTTTTTATACGCATCTTCCCGCCGAATTTCTTACCTCCGCCCACAGCAAAATTCTGTCCAATAATCTGTCATGAGCCCTGCAGTGTCACCTGCTCAGCAGTCCTCCCTTGTCCTCATTGCAGTTAACCCCTAGTTACCGCATCATAATGGGGAAGCTCCTCTTACTGTTTCTCTCTCTCTCAACTATGGTGTTCTTTGAGGATGATGCAATACCGACCCATACCTTACTGAATAATGCAGCTCACCAGCCTAGCTTCCCTGTGACACCTCCAGTGGGTGCAGATCGGTTCCTCACATATGCCCTACCGTTGCTTCATCATAATCAGTGGGGTAACCCCCAAAAAGGGTCACAACCTGTCACAGCGCACTTTACGCTTGATGCTCCACTATTGGATCTACAGTGCCCCTTATACCTGTCACCAAATTAGCACTCTGTGACAGGTTACTAAGCGCATAATCCAGAGTGGATCATCTCAAAGCATTGGCCACCGAGCAAGAAGAGAAGGCCCATTGACTGTCCCATCCTCCTGTCTTTCGAAGCCCTCACAAAACTATTGTTCTTTCTGCTGATCTGTATTGGTAATGTTGAAATCAATCCAGGACCTCCAGAGGGCATCACCTCCCCAGCAGATCTAGCATCCATCAAAGGATTAAGCTTCTTCATATCAATGCATGCAGCCTCCTGAAAAAGCTTTCATTAATACAAGCCTGGGTTGCCCACACCATGCCAGACTTTCTGGTAATATCCGAGACATGGCTCAAACCTGCAACAACAGATCGGGAGGTAAATCTACCCAACTACCAAATATTCAGAGCAGACCGCCTGTCAGAGAGGCGGTGGAGTAATATTATATAAAATGAATATATCTGCATCTTGCCTTAGTGCAACATCATTGCCCAAAGAATTGAATGTTTATCCCTTAAAATAACTCTCCCCAACATGGCAGCTTTTCAACTAGTTGGCTGCTATGGTCCCCTCTGCTGATCATAAGCTCTTAACCCACCTGGGAACATAATCAAACTAGGCCCTGAAGATATCATTATCTTAGGTGATCTGAATTTAAACTGGCTCTCAAGACAGCTCACCTTAGTGTCTTTTGTGATACATATGGGTTTACTCAACTAATAAATGAACCGACAAGAATCAATTTAAAGAACAGAAGTAGTAGCACCCTACTTGACATCATGCTGGTAAACAAACCCCACCTGTTCTCACACGCTGGAGTACTATTCAGTGACATAAGTGATCACTGTCTTATTGCAGGAATAAGATCATCAGGCAAACCAGCTAACCCAGCAAAATTCCTCCCAAGAAGATCTAAAAAAAAACCTTAATATCGAGGGATATCTCCACGACCTATGCCACTTTGCATGCTGGCAGGAATTCTACCTTACTTACTCTGTGGAAATAGCACTTCAGGTGTTAAACAGCATAATCATAGGTGCCCTCAATACTCATACACCAATCACTAGTGTTAGAACGAAAAGCAAATCTTGCCGCTGGTTTTCAGCCGACCTTAAATCTGCACTGCTTGAGAGAGATAAGCTATGGAAAATGGCAAGGAAGACTAAGGAACCAAATGACTGGCTGCTGTTTAGAAAAGCCAGAAATAGCTGCACCAAAAAGTAAGGGATGCTAAGGCTGCTTTCTATACGGCTGAACTTGATGCCTCTTATCACAACCCTGCTAGATTCTGGGGCACCATCAAGGGGATCTTAGGGCAGGACTCTAGCACTTCTCTGCCATCTCAAGTGCACCTTAATAAGGTTGCTATCTCCGACAAGCAGGAAGTGGATGCATTCAACAATCACTTCTAGCAGCTGGCCTTGCTTTTGACTCCTCTCAGTCAATCTACTAGGGCACAACAATCCCAGTCTACTGAGGCTCAGAGGCTGATTCTTCATTCTCCTTCAAACCAATTTTACTGAAGCAAGTAGAGGATCTATTGTTGCATCTGGACACTAAAAAAAGCACAGGTGCAGACTCTCTTGACCCCTATTTTCTAAAACTTGCAATACATGTGCTTGCAGTTCCCTTAACACATCTTTTTAATCTATCTTTAGCCTCTGGGTCTATTCCTTCGCTGTGGAAGACAGCACAAGTGTTTCCCCTCCTAAAATCAGGGGACCCCATGGAACTCAACAATTACAGGCCCATATCCATCCTGCCAGTGCTTTCCAAAATGCTAGAAAAATTAGTGAGCATCCAATTAAGAGACTACCTTGATGTTAATAATCTCTTAAACCCCGCTCAATCTGGGTTTAGGACTAGGCATAGCACCATTTCTGCACTGGCAAAAGCCACAAATGACTGGCAAACTGAGCTAGACAAAAAGAACAGTGTCTGTGCTGTATTTCTTGATCTAAGCAAAGCCTTCGACACAGTGGATCATGAGCTGCTACTCTCTTCACTGCACTCCATAGGCCTAGATCCACCCTCTCTTAAGTGGTTCAGATGTTATCTCACTGATAGAGCAGGCAGGTGAAAAATGAGGCGACCTATCCTCATCAAAACCACTCCTAAGAGGAGTACCTCAAGGATCTATCCTGGGCCCTATCCTTTTGCCATTTACATTAACAACATTGACTCTAATCTCACTAAAGCCAATGTTCACCTCTTTGCAGATGACACTGTCTTACATGTCAGTAACCCATCACCTTCAAAGGCCTGTGAAATACTACAATCAGAATTCTCCCTTTGCAATACCAACTACTTGAAAAAAACTCCTCCTAAATGCAAGAAGACAAAAGTATGTTCTTCTCCACTAATTACTATACTAACACCTTTTCACCAAGCAATCTTCCCCAACTATCCACCATCCTTGGAGAAAGCCTTGACTATGTTGACAAATTCAAATATTTAGGGGTATGGATTGACAACAGGCTGATTATACTCAACATATTGAAGAACTTCTGAAAAACTTGCCAGAGAGCTTGGCCTTTTCTTCAGAATTAAACATTATTTAACCAGAGATTCAAGAAGAGACTAATCCAGGCCTCATTTCTATCACTTATTGACTATGCAGACTTCCTCTATGGCCACTGTTCTATTTCCTATTTAAATAAACTGGATACCTTGTACCATACAGCTCTCAGGTTCATCACAGATCTTCCATTCAACACTCATCATTGCTCTCTCTATGCTGCAGTTGGCTGGACATCCTTACACCTCAGAAGGAACAAAAATGCTGCATTATGGATATACAAAACCCTGTCTAACAAACTTCCATCCTATATTTTAGATTGCTTTACACTGGCCACAGCTAGGTTATATGCCCTAAGAAGCAACAACCTCATCACTTTGAAGCTACCCAAAGCCAGCACCAGCATGGGAGATCTGCAATCAGTTACTCTTTAGCAATGGCATGGAATTCTCTGCAGAAGACCCTAAAGTTGACCACCTTTATACCTCTAACATCCTTTAAAAGCTCTACAAAGTCTCTTCCAGAGATATGCAATTGCTTTCACAAGGCTTAGTCCAATCACATTCATTACCCCCTTTTTCTACTGCAGCTTTGCTAGCCCTTACCAAGACCTCCACAGCTACCCCTGTCCTTACTTCTACCCCATTCACTCACTACTAGTAGACTTAGTCCCTATCCAAAACTCCCACCAGCCCCTCTATGTCATTTTCAGAGGCTGTTTTCAACTTTTAGTAGTCATCAATCATAACTGTCTGGTTTAGCTTGCCTTGGAGCCTGTAATCTCCAGCTACCCTGTTTGTATATATGTTTATATTATTGTATCTGTTTATATAGATGTGTTTTGTATATGTCTGCTTTTGTACCTTCAAGTTGTTCCTCGACCTATCAGGTCCATCTTGTAAATGAGCTTTGCTCAATGATGTCCGCCTGAATAAATAAAGATTTTGATTGATTGATTGATTGATTGAAATGTAACCATGTTGATCTGCCATGTAGCATGTTCCAGCTGAGCTCAATCAAGCAACTGGCGCCAGCACCCTGCCTTCACCACAGTCGCAGCTTCCTACTTTCAATATGCCGGCTATATACACTTTGGCATCTAACAGCAAGTACAATAACTTTCTGCACTGATATTAACACTTTAACTGTTGTCTACTTCTCTGGCACAAACGAGAAGTCAGGTATATCCTGGCAAGCAGGATATACATCCCTGCTCCCCCCAGCAGCTTGCAGAGGTGGACACTGAGGTCTCCAACTTACAGTAATCTTGCATCATTGGATACAGATGGTTGCTATGCTTTCAGTGCTTAGGGAGCCCACCCTGAATGATTTATTTTCAAAAAGCTGATGCTTCAAAACACAAACATTTTTCCAGTTGCCTGTTAGGGGAAGGCGGTATTTGAGAGCTAGTGATAAGGGCATATAATTACTGCTCCTTGTACATAACATCATTTTAAAAGTTTTGCACAGTATCCTGAATACTTGAACATCTGAACTGCTTGCACAGAAGTTTTATGATTTTGAAGCTAGTAAGTTGCTATACTGCTATGATACTGGAGCAAACAAACAGATCTTAAACTACAGATCTGCCAACATTGTTTACACTGAAACTGTTTATAAACGACTAAGCCCCTTACAGTAACTGTGAGTGGATTTCTTCATAAATTTCAAATAAATGAGCCTTTGTGCCTTAAAAATTTGACTTACCTTTTGAGCTGAGCCTGACACCTTGATTTTGTGGCCTCTTAGTGAGAAAGATGTTAAAATGGTCTCGACAAAACAAACTGTGATACAGGGTTCTATTAACATTCCAGTCTATATGATAGATTTGTAGTGCTGACCCAGTAGCTGGTGTGTGGAGAGGAGTTCTCTTGCTTTGGCAAATGAAGTTCAAACAACGGTAAGTACCGTGGGACTGATGACCATGCTATTGGATGCTGGTTAGATCTGCTGTATCCTGCTGACAAATGCTTCTCTAAGTATTACGCATTTAAGCTTTATTATCACTAGCTGATGTCAGAGGAAAGAAGATGAGTGGGGAAAATAAAATAAAAAAAATCATTTTATTGCCCTCTTTCTATCAGATTATTCATGCTTATTGATATCTTGCTGCTTAACCAATAAATATAGGTCAAGAAATCAGCTAATGCCAGCAGGCAAGTAAGTTTTGCCTCTCTTAAACAGGAACCTAAGAGAAATAATTTTTACCTTGCAAGAGAATCTGAAAGAGGCAACTTTTTTCACTCAAATCTATTTATGACTCCCTTGAACCGGTGGGGATGTACCCCATAGTCTGCCTGAGAGGTCCTCCCTGACACCCCTTGACCCCCGGACTTACCTGCATCCCTGGAGACCACAGTAACCCATTTGGATGGCCATTATGGGGTGAGGAGAGGGAGAAGAGACTAGACTAATTCAGGTGCAGTGTCCGTGGTCACTGGATGTGAACGGAGAGAGAGGCCAGTGTCATGCTACACAGACCACGGTAGTTTTCACTTTCAGTTTCCCCGGTGACAAGCCTGTGCAATGACATCCAAGGCAGTCACAGGTGCGCTCCCCTGCCCAACGTGATGATGTCTGCCATGCCGCCAATGCTACAGCTGTGAAGGTATCTTGGCGCACTGACCACCTGCCATCACTAGGGTCAAAATGTTGCCAGAACCCAGGGGTGCAGAGGGCTGAGGTGCTGGGCACCTTACCTCTCATCATACTGTCGACCTGTGTTCGGGAATGAGCATAGGTTGCCGGGGGTCACCTGGGGGGCAGGCTGGGAGCGGATAGAGTGGCCGCCAGGCAGCTCTCCTCTCCTGGATTGGGGGATAGGCCTCTCCGGCTCTTGACTGCCACAGAATGGTGGCTCAATGGTAATATCATAGCACTGGAGAGGCTGGCTTTAGGCTAGGTGGGTGGATCGGGGCATGCTTGGTGTGCATGCGCGCCTCCACGCGCATGCGCTGCCATGTTGGCCAAGGTTCCGGTGACTTAGGCAAAAAAACAGAACCCCCAGAGGCAGGATGAAGACTGACCCACCCCCCCAGGCTCCGCACCGGGGGCTGGACACACACAACAAGTCCTGTGGCAGAGGACACAGGTGTAAGTTAAGTCCCAGGGAAGCTGGGTGACGGGGAAGGGGGGTGTCAGTCAGGGGCAGCTGGAGAAAGGAGTATAAAGAAATAATGAAAAACAAGAATGTTGCCAGAATACCAAGCCCTCCCACCCAGAGAAGGAGTGCTGTCTGATGGATGCTCGATCCTTCTGCCTCTGGCTGACCCAACCCCAACAACTTGGGTTCATTCCCAAACCCAGGTCACTGGCACTGCAAGTGGTAGTGCTACCACCGCACAAGCTGAAAGAGGCAAACCTTAAGAGACCTCATGAATGGTTTCCATAGACTCGTATAACAACTTTTAATAGCCAATAATAATGCTAATAATTAGGTTGTAGGGCAACACTTCTTAGTATTGTCCTATGGGATTGTACTATAGCCCAAGTGAACCTTAATGCTCAATTTATTGTTTGCAGGATTATGTGATCAAACATCTTTCCTGGCCAAACATTTTAACAACCCCCTCAGAACTGGCAATCATTGCATGAGTTAAGCAATTCTGTATCCTTTTTCAATGTTTCATTTAGAGAATACTGGATTACCAAGTGTCATGTATATGGAAATATGACCACTGAGGGGCTAACAATGTTATATGGCTTTTATGAGCTTGTAAGGCTGATGACAAATAGTTATAAAGATGATAACATTTAGTAAGCAAGTAAGTAAGTAAGTTAAACTTTATTTGTCGAGTGCCAATTTCCTAGGGCTCAGGGCACTGTACAAAGGTCAATACATACATAGAGACATTTTAACTGTAGATCTCCTAGGTAACCATTAATTAACAACAAATAAAATGGTTAAAATGCAATAAATGAATTACATGGAATAAATAATATCATGAGCATATGGAACTTTGCCATCAGATATTCTATATAATATATAGGGATGAGGATGTTTTAAGTTAAAATCACTTTCTCAATCATTTTTGGGTTTGCTTTTTCATGTTTGCCCTAGTGTATCTTCCACAGTGTAGTGCCCTTTTGGTCATCCTCCATTTTTTGTCACTATAGTGGCTCCCTAGGGTAAGGTCTTCTATAAAGATGGCATAGTTGTGGCAGTTCGTCCATTAGCCCAGGTTCAGGATGGCCCTGGGAAGTGGCGTGACATCTGCAGTTTGAAGACACATGGAATGTGCAGTCAGAAGCAAAATGGAGCTTATGGTTGCAAACTGTGTAGCATCGTGCTGCTGAGTGACTGGAAGTTGGTGTCAGCAGCCTGGAGGCAGCAGCATGCAGGCCTCAGGAGCCTAGAGCAGCATTGTGACAAAGTGCTTGTGCACTGAGAGACATGGCTGTTTTGTGAGTGGGGCTAGAGGGAGGAGTTGAATAAGTGATAGAGTTCATAGGCAAGGGCAGTTTTTGCAGGCAGATTTATTTGCATTTCTGCTGGTATTTATGGACTGTAGTTGTGAAGTGTTTATGGTGCTTGTTACATGTGGTAATAAGGTGACTTGTAAGGTTATAGCGTATGGTTAGGGCTTACTGTGCACAGAATTCAAGCAGCTCAAAAACCCTGTTGAGCAAATCCTAAAGTTGATGTGCACGTTCGAAAAATCTTATTGTGCATGTTCTGTTATTAACTGCAGTTGCGATTCCCTTACACTGACTCCCACCGCTTGGTTTCACTTTCTCTGCTCACTGTACCTCAGCATTATCGTACCAGTGGTAAAAATTAAAAAAAATAAATAAATAAAAAGATGTCTGCCACAGTTTTTCTTCGCTTCAATCTTGAATATTTAACAGTTGAAGAGTTCCGATTCATATTTCTGTTTCTAGTTAAAACAATTATTACAATCAATGTGTTGTTGCTATTACAGTAAATTAATTTAGCAAAAATATAATAGTGTTGTCTTCTTTATTTTTAAAACCATACACAATAAATAAAATATGGGCAACAATACACAACTTGTCTTGTGTTTCCATCTTGGGGTCGAGATGCTAGCAGGGACCTCTTGAGCTTCACTCTTCAAGTCCATACACTGGTATCTCAACCCCTCGATGGAAACACAGGCGTGTTTTTGTATGGGTGCCCATATGTTATTCCTTATACAATAAGGCACTTCTTAGTATGTCAGGTGTAGTATGGTAGTGGTTTAATCAGATGGGTATATGGCAATTATGTAAATATCTGATGACTATGTTTCTCTCTGTCTCTCTCAGGATCTGAGGCTCTGTTCCATTTTACAACAGCACAATGTTGTATGGACACTGTTGTGCCTCTCATTCTTAGTTATCAACAGGAACTCCAGTGCTAAGGTGCATTTAAGGAAAAGATTGATTGAAGTGCAGGGAAGCACCCTTTACATTCGCAGGAGTCTGTAATTCATTGAATTAAAAGAGCAAATGGCTGTAAACATTGCATCTGATGCGATGACAAGGACTGTTGAGAAACAATAATACAGACAGTCCTGGGGGTAAAAGTAATGCAATCAACAATTTTAGGGGTATACTTTTTAACTATGTCATACAGAGACATGTATTTTGTCATACCTATGGTTTCCTCAGTTTCATACTAAGAGGCTATTACCCCTCACAGTGCACACCTGGATTTAAAAGCAATCTGTACTTTTATCACACACTTCAAGTGCTACTGTTCTGTATGCAAGCATGGCAGACTGGCGGATACATTCTGAGCTGTGAGTGCATACCTTCCCTGCTGTTTACATTGCTGCGGAGCGTTTTTTAGGGTGAAAATATATTACAATTTTAAAAACAAAACAAGCTATTTGAAGAACATGCTATGCAGCAACAAATCATTTTTGCAAAAAAGAGAAATGGTTACTTATACTGTATGTACTTTGTTTTCATTGAAATCTTAAAACTGGTCCAGTGGCATAACGGGGTGAGATGCTGGTCACCTTACCGCCTGCTACACCAGTGACCTGGGGTTGGGAATGACCCCAGGTCACTGTGGGGTCAGCTGTGTGAGGGAGGATTGAGCATCCTGGGGACAGCTCTCCTCCTTGGGGAAGGGGGTGGAGTCCTGCATCCCACCGCTTGATTGCCACATGGCAGAGGCAGCTGGACATGGGGGAATGCCAGCAGAAGTGCTCATGTCATTGCACACCAACATCCTGAAGGAAGTACTAAAAAAGCAGAAGGAAAAAGCCCCAAGCTGCTCAGCTCTCCCCAAAGCCCTGCATGACCCCATGTGGCAGGCCACCCACTGTGGTGGACAACCAACAAGGCCACCAGACAGGCTGGCAATGAGGCTGAGACTGAGCTGCCAGCTCGAGGGAGGAGGAACAGACACAGCTGATGGAAAAAAAATTAAGACAACAGCACTATCTTTACACAAACTAAGAAGAATAAGTAATACTTACAGACACACATTTTCAAAACATTAAACATATGCATAATCATATTCTTGCAGAGTAAAACAGCACATACCTTCTTTACAGTCATGTTTGTTCTCATGTAGCACAAATCCATTGCGACACTGGCATACGTAACTCCCTACAGTGTTGATACAGTCATGCTGGCAGCCGCCATTGTCCTTGGAGCATTCATCTTTGTCTGTGGACAGTTTAAAGAGAGATGCATAACTTGCAGTCATTTAACTGCACTTCATTAGTTATTAGCAGGGGAAAGAAAGGAAGGCTGCTCCATGTGTGTGGGTGTGTGAGTGCGCATGTCCAGAACAGGGTAAGCTAAGGAAATGGGGTCACTGACATTATGGCCATCTCCCCTCACCTTGCCTTAGCTGTACCCATTCATTACTACGCAGCCTGCAACCTTGTGCTTTTTCACAGAGGAATGCCAGTATACCAAAGCCATCCCTTGCTTCAAATCAGCACGTCTAGACCAAACCCATCATCTCTTAATTTTAAAAAGCCATACCACAGTAGAATGAGTTTCCCTAGTGAATAACTAAACATTTTATGCCGTAGGCTTAGATCTTAGTGAAGAACTACATTTTGCAATTTCAAATAGTTCTGCTAGAATATAAGGCTCCTCATATTCCAATGAAGAGAAACCAAAGAAACTAATTTTAAAGGGCCATCACAGATCAAATGATATCAGCCCAGCTTTAAATTGTAAACAGAGGTATCTGGATCAGCCAAGGTTCCAAGCTGGTAACACATTATTGAAAGACAACAACCAGGCATTTGCAGATTTTGTAAAATGACTTTCAAGTGATTAGCAGAGATGTTTTGGTCTTAATGAATCTGGACACATCTGAACATACAAATAAATCAGCAGTACTGTAAAACTGCAGAGAAAACTATATCCCGGTTTGTATGTTACAGATTAAAGGTAACCATTTAGTAGACAATTCTGTTTATTAACAACTAATCCTCTGTAAGAGGTTTTTCTGTGTTAGAAAAGTACAGCAGAGGTTAGCAGAGGAAATATAACCTGTATTAACAGCCACCAAATTCAATGCAGGGAAAAAAGCCAAACTAGATTAGGGAGTACTCATTCCAGCAAGAGGCATCAGCTGTCATCATTCTGTGTCAGCTGTCACTTGAAGGCAAGGCTGCTCTGTCCATTAAATCAAAACTGGTAGACTGTTCCTGACACATACACACATACAGTGTCATGTCACAAGGAGCTAGATCATTTCAGCATGCAGTAAAACGGAATGCAGGGTTTCAAGTTCTTAAAACACAGGGAAGTCCCTATAAATCGCTGGGAATGGAACAACAGTCCCATTCTGAAATTGTGCTTCTGGGAGACTTGCCAACTCTCATTCATTTGGAGGGAGGTGCACACATTCTGTGCTATAAGAACTGTTATGCTTTTGCATTCCTATGGGGAAAATGATTTCCAATGCATCTAAATGGAATATTTACCAAGTCACGTAGGCAACAGTGCATGTTAAGACTAGTACTGCTGCCTCTGCCAAAGCGCCTCGGCACAATGTGAGTGTAGGAAGAAATGGGTATCCTCCGGTAATCACATGCCCCATGTGCGAGTCATGCTGAGTGATGTGAGTACTAACAGGAAACTTATTCTTCAGAGTACCTTAGCCCTATTATAACAATATTTAATTTTTTTATAACAGGAACTAACTTGCCACTTGCTCTGCCACATCTTCCATGTGCACACCTGCTGCATTTCACGGCAGGACACACATATTGTAGGACTCCATGTTGTAGAAGTTTTTTTTTTTCTTTTAACTTTACTGTCAAGAAAAACTAATCTCATAGATTTCTTTGGGTAACCAGAGTGGTGGACCAAGGCGGGAGCAGTTGATATTGCCTACCTTGACTTCAGCAAAGCTTTCAATACCGTTCCACACAGAAGATTGATTAATAAGCTGGGTAGGCTCGGGGTGGGTCAGAAGTTGATCACCTGGGTGGCAAACTGGTTGATGGGCAGAAAACAGAGAGTGGTGGTAAATGGTATACAGTCAGAAGAAATGCAAGTCACAAGTGGGGTACCTCAGGGATCAGTCCTGGGGCCAGTCCTCTTCAATATCTTCATCAGTGACATAGCAAATGGACTGGAGGGTAAGGTTTGTCTGTTTGCAGATGACACCAAGCTCGACAACAGAGTAGATGATCCAGATGGGGTGGGCAGAATGAGAAGAGATCTGGATAAACTGGCAAAATGGTCAGAAAAGTGGCAACTGGGGTTTAACGCAAAGAAGTGCAAGATCATGCACATAGGGAAGAGAAACCCTGAAGCCACCTATAGGCTGGGAGGGAAGTTGCTTGCAGTCGCAAAGGAAGAAAGAGACATGGGCATCATCATCACCGATGACCTGAAATCATCCAAGCAGACCACTAAAGCAGTAGGTAAGGCTAGGGGGATGCTGGGGTGTATTAGTAGGGGTATCACAAGTCGGAAGAGGGAGGCAATAATCCCTCGTTTACAAGACACTGGTTAGGCCCCACCTGGAGTACTGTGTGCAGTACTGGAGGCCATACCTTCACAAGGACATTAACCAAATTGAGGCAGTCCAGACAAGGACAACCAAAATGGTGCAGGGACTGCATCAGAAAACATATGAAGACAGATTAACGGAGCTCAATATGTATACCCTAGAGCAAAGGAGGGAGAGAGGTGATATGATCGAAACATTCAAACACCTTAAGGGATTTAACAAGGTGAAAGAGTCTAACATGTTTCAATATAAGAAAAATAGCAGAACAAGAGGACACAGCATGAGATTAGAGGGAGGCTGATTAAGGGGCAAGGTGAGGAAGTTCTTTTTCACAGAAAGGCTGGTGGACGCATGGAACGGCCTACCTCAGGAAGTGGTGGATATGAATACAGTGCAGGGCTTCAAACAGGCATGAGACAGGCATAAGGGAGCAATACAGATGAGTATAAATAGATAAGCCATTGACAGAGCAAAGGCCAATGGCACATCCATAAGGTAGAAAAAGAAATGGGCAGACTGGATGGGCCTTGCAGTCCTTATCTGCCATCATCTTCTATGTATTTTATAATTCCTGGGTATCTTCTATAGATATAGCACTAAATGATTTCTGAGGGCTCAAACCCTTTCTTCCTCATGTCTTTGTATGGGAACAGAAGGCTGCACTAAAGTAAATTCTGGTCTTCCCGAGTGTATACATGGCTTTCCCTATCCGTGCTGCTCTCTGACCTGGTGCCCTCCTGCAGAAGGCATTCAGTGAGATAGCAGCTCAGGGAGGGCAGAAGGGTGACATCAGTCTTGCTTCTTCCCTCCCTCAAAAAAGTTAAGGCAGAACTGGCAAGGGTCTAAGCGGTGCTGCAACACAAAAGATAGGATAAAAACATAGTAATAAAAAAGTATGACTCATTACCAGCACTGTCTCATGAAGCAATTATTTTTTCTGATATAAAAATATAACTGTGGGATGCTAGCATGAATTGGAAAATTTATACAGAGCTTCTGTGTAGCTCTGCATGACATAGCATTTGCCCTTAAAACAGAGGCACTTACATCACATTCTGGAGAGGTAAGCAATTAGGGAGTGATTCCCGTGGCAAGTCATTTGAGAGTGATAGGGGCTAATGAAAAGCATTTGGAACAGAGACTACCAAATTGCTAAAAGAAGACCCTAAAAAGCATGCAATGCATAAGATTCTTCCTCAGCTCTTTAGAAGGCATGGTCCCTCAACGGAATTCATGGGAGGTCACTTGCCCAGTGACCAGGGGACCAATCCCTAGGAAGTACCTTCTGAGGCCAAATGACCAGGAAGGTAGTGATCAATTGGCCTTTGCCCTGAGCAGCAGTGGGCTAGCAGTAGCCTGCAGCAGGGAGGGGCAAGGGCCAGGATACTTAGGAGCTGGTCAGTAGAGGAATTTCCTCTTGCTGACCAGACCTCCAGAGAATGAACTAGTCATATCCCTCCTGGTGCACAGCACTTTCAAGGTAGGCCTCGGGGCTCTGGGCTTGCAGGCTAGTCAGGCCTGAGGTGGGGGCTGGGGGAGCATAGAACAGTGGTGGTTGGTGGGACGCTGCTCTCCCGAGCAATAGGAAAAATATATATTTTTTACATTAGTTGGGGAAAATGCAAGCTCTTGCATGGTTTGGTTGCTTTTGTTTGGGGGGGGCCGCTCGAAGTATATCTGGGGTCTGTGGTTTCTCCCTTTGGGGAGGTCGGGGAACTGGTACAGGGAAGGGTAAGACTAGGGGCATTCCTTGGGGGGAACCCTCTTTAGCGGGTGGGTGCTGCCTTTGCTGCCATTGCATGGCAGGGGTATCATGGAGCTCTCCTCAGGAGCTGGCAGAACTTGCTGTGCTGTGTTTTTGACCTGGGGGATATCCAAGGTCCCTGACTGCTCGGGGACCGCTCTAGCTCTCCTCAGGCATTTGCACCACCTGGAGCACACTTTTGTGCCGGTCAGCAGCTCTCCCTAGCACCCCCCTCCCAGTTTTTCCCCGTTGGTCCTCGGATGCTCTTAACGTTCGGTTGGGGCTCCATTTGCCCTTGTGTCTTCCATGCTTGGGCACTGGGGGATGGTACCGGGTGGTGCTGGGTGTTCTCTGGGCTGCTTGGCCAGGGGGAAATGGATCCCTTGCCAGCTTCAGGCATTGTGACACAGAGGGCATGGCTGATTGCCTTCTCCCGGCGGCGGTGGTGCCCCAAAGTCGGCAACGTGGTGGGACTTTGTTCTCCGCCGCTCAGGGTCCTCAGTCAAATCTCCCATGATTCCTTCCATGGGTGGTGGTCTGTAAGCCGCCATCCCCACTTCCTTGGTCTAGCTGCAGTGGGGAGGGAGGATCGCATGGTCTCGCAGGATGGATCTGGAGGCTCTCATGCAGTGAGATGGGATTCTCCTACTGGTGATTCCCTCCCACAAGACTTGGGAGTGGCCATCTTGCCTGGGACTTCACCGGCCAGTGTTTTTAATAGGGGCCTCCAAGTCTTGCAGGGTTCCTCGTGCTACTTCAGCAGCCATCTTAGTTGCGCCTCACTGGTTGGGGCATATTCCCTTTCAAGCCTCAGCTCCTTCTTCTTCATTGGGGTGGGGGTTGGGGTAAGTCATGGGCAGTACTTCGTGGCTCCCCTTGTTAGTAGATGCTCCCAATGATTTCCTCCAGTCGGGGAAGCCATGTAAAAAAAAAAAGTAAAAAGGATAGTGATTAAATAAATAATTTAATAATGATAAGAGGGTTCATATGAAAGAAACCCTATCCTTCCCAGGGTTTCTGTGGCTCGGCCTGGCCAGGTTTTTGTTAATTATATCTATTAGTTATACGATGCGCAACTGCATAATTGACCTGGCATCACTCAGGGATGGCGTACGTGACATGGAAGGAGCCTGAAAGGCCATCGGAAGGGGGCCACACACACCCTGCCTTTGGTCTCTGTCACATTGTTGCCTAATGCCAAAGTTTTATCAGTTGCAGGTTTCTTAATGCATCCTCCACTCAGCCAAGTGTAGCACCATGAGTTCCAGGGGAAGTCCAGCAGAACAAGGATCCAAGGAGGTGCAGGCATCCTTGGTCCTGGGCTCCAGGGTCCAACCCTCGCAAGCAGCCCAAGTGGCTTCAGGTTGCAATGCATGAAGTGCCAGGGCCTCGGGGCCAACAGATGACAGACCACCTAAGAGATTGTGGAAGCTGTCTGCAAAAAAAGTGGAGGTTATGGCTGCTAGACATTGCCAGAGGACGGAGATGCCTGGGAGACAGCCAGAAGTACCATGGGAACCAACAGCGGATGAAGAAGAGGAAGTGTCCCAGGGAAGCCGGAGAATGCATGAGTTGAAGAGGAGGGCTCCTTGGAAGGTCCCAGCACTTTGCTGCCATCTCCGGGGCAGTGGGTAAGTTGTTTGACAGGAATCCTGCAGCTGACATTCCCCTTTAGGAGCGTCGGTCTGGGCTTCATAAGAGGCGAGATGGTCAGCATAACCATAAGGGTGTTAGGCCACTGGGGGAAGGACCTGCAGGAATGGGGAGATGCTCCTATGTAAAGGCCCTCAGTAGAGCTCAGGATGTGGGCAAGGGGCGGAATAAGGCCACAGCAGCACCGGCCGTGGGCACACCTGGCCCGGTACTACCTATGCCACAAGAGGCGCAGCACCATGCTGTTGGTACTCAGCAAGGCTGGTGGCTGATGCCAATACCTTGGTTCCCCCCAAACATGTCTGGGCCTGCTCCCTCTGGGGCTTTCCCAGCCAATGCAGCAGCTAGCGGACGGGGGCCTTGCCCCCTATCTTCCAGCTTCTAGCTCTGGCCCTGGGCCCCTTAGAGAGGTCAGCAATTTTGGAGGTGGTAATGTGGGTAATAATGTCACGGTGTCTTAAGGCCCATCCCCACCTGCGGTACGGATGATTGACCAGGGCACAGGGAAGGACAGTGGGTTGCGACATGAGGTGTCGGCCGTGGCGGCAGATGCATCGCTGGCCCCCTCAGCAAGGGATGGCACCATTGCACAGTGGAGTGGCACACAGGAATAGCTGCAGGTGGATCAATCAGTGAGGCAAGTTTGAGGACTGTATCAGGAAGGGGCTGGCTCAGCAGCGGCAAATGCTGCTCAACAACAGCCGGAGGTGCTGGCCTGGGTGTGTCACAGGCGATAGCAACCTCAGGCGCGCCCCCATCATTGACCCAGCAGGGCCATTGGGCATACATGGGAGTAGATGACCCCAATGACACCCACTTAACAGCTGTGGTTGGGGACAGAATTTGGAAAGGGGAATATATTGAAATGTTTGAAATGCTGCATCGGGAGCTCCCTGATATAGCGGACAAGGACAAAGTGAAACAGGAGAAGCTGCATAGGCCGAATGTGCCCCACACTTTTGATAATTGGGCGTCTGCTTTCGACACTTTTATTTCAATATACTGTGAGAAATTCCCACAAAAAATTGGCCAACTGCTGAAGTGCAGCAATAATATCAAGACTGCACACCTGGCGTATGAATGGAATGCCTGGCTGTGGTACGATGAACTTTTCCAGATGCATCTCACCAGATCACCGGATATGCGCTGGGACAAAACTGATCACAACTTCTGGTTCAAGCACATGACCCATGCAAGGCCGGCAAATGCTGCCTATACTGCCAGTGAGCACACGGTCTCCAGGACCCCCTGGTCTGGACAAAAAGGGGTGGGCACTTGCAGACAGTACAACACGGGTAAGTGTTTTCGGGAGTACTACAAATTCCAACACAAGTGCAGCAGTTGTGGTGGTGAGCACAAGGCTAGCACCTGCCAGGCAGGTGGGGGGCCCAGAAAAGGAGATGGTCAGCAGGCCGATGACAAGTAGGGGGACAAGCCCTTCAGAAAAGCTGGCGAAGTCCCCAGTAAGAACTGATCATATGGCCACTTTGCTTGACAGCTACCCTTGCAGAAAAGATGCATTCTATCTACTGGATGGCTTCACCAATGGGTTTCACTTCCTTTACTGGGGCCCACGGGTTTCTACCACTGCGCATAACTTAAAATTAGCTAATGCTCTGCAGCACGTGGTTGCAGAGAAGATATGCAAGGAGGTGGGCACCAGGAGGTTTGCAGGACCTTTTGACAGTCCGTCATTGAGCCCCTTATGTGTACCACCTCTAGGGGTGATTCCCAAGAAATCACAGGGAGAACACAGGTTGATTCATCACCTGTCTCACCCCAAAGGGGCATCGGTGAATGACTTCATTAGCCCCAATGATTGCTCAGTGTGTTATGCATCTTTTGATTCAGCAGTCAAGCTCATTCAGGAGGCAGACAAGGGTGCGCAGCTGGCAAAAAGTGATATAAAATCTGCTTTTCAGCTCCTGCCAGTCAACCTACAGGATTTTGACTTATTGGGTTTTGGTTTCAAGGGGAAATTCTACTATGATATGCCCATGCCCATGGGTTGCTCCATTTCATGTGCAGGCTTCAAGGCTTTCAGCCATTTCCTGGAATGGGCCACCACACAGTATAGTGGCATCTTCAGAACCACTCATTACCTGGATGACTTTCTTTTCATTGGGGCCGCAAGCACTTCTGAATGCAGAATGGCCCCTCACTTCCTTTGCACGCCTGATGGAATGGTTTGGTGTGCCGCTGGCATGCAAAAAGACTGAGGGGCCAGTTAACAGGCTAACCTACCTCAGTATCGAGCTGTACACTGTAGACATGATGTCTCAGCTGCCAGCTGACAAAGTGGAACAATTGGGAAAATTAGTGGCTGAGGTTAAGGCAGCTAGAAAAGTTACCTTGAAGACCCTGCAGTCATTGATTGGGCACTTGAATTTCGCTTGTAAGGCAGTGTCTCCTGGCAGGCCTTTTTCAGAACGGTTGGCTTGGGCCACCACCAGGGGCTCTTTACAACCCCATCATCATACCAGAGTCACTGCAGACATGAGGTCAAACTTGGCAGTCTGCAGTAGCGGCTCTAGCAACAAATGGTTACCAGGGCACAGCTGGGGTACAACTGATGGCAGCCAGGGCACTAATATATTGTTACTATGGGGGAAGCTTTGCACCATATGGGGCACCAACTGGGGCACAGCATTTTTTTACCAGGGCACGTGCCCTGGTGGGCCCTGGTGTAGAGCCACCACTGGCAGTCTGAGAAAGCTTCCTTGGACACTTCAGTGGTGTATCCATGTGGCAAACTGGTGTGCATTTCAAGCAGGATTGCCAGATGCTTATCAACACTGCAGGGGGACTAGGTTATGGGGCACACTTCCAGAGATCATGGTTCGCAGGCCTATGGGACAAGAGCTGGAAAAGGGAGGGTCTCACAAAAAATGTGACCTTGTTGGAATTCCTTCCCATCGTGGCAGTGATCTTTGTCTGGGGGGAGTAACTTCAGGAAAAAAAGTCCTCTTCCAGTCGGAGAGCATGGGGTGGTTGCCATCATGAACTCGCAGTCCTCCGACTCCAAGGAACTGATGAGGTTAGTGAGGGTTTTTGTGCTAAAATGCCTTCAACTCAATACAGAAGGCTGCACTAAAGTAAATTCTGGTCATCCCGAGTGTATACATGGCTCTCCCCATCTGTGCTGCTCTCTGACCTGGTACTCTCCTGCAGAAGGCATTCAGTGAGACAGCAGCTCAGGGAGGGCAGAAGGGTCACATCAGTCTTGCTTCTTCCCTCCCTCGAAAAAGTTAAGGCAGAACTGGCAAGGGTTTAAGCGGTGCTGCAACACAAAAGATAGGATAAAAACATAGTAATAAAAAAGTTTGACTCATTACCAGCACTGTCTCATGAAGCAATTATTTTTCCTGATATAAAAATGTAACTGTGGGATGCTAGCATGAATTGGTAAGTTTATACAGAGCTTCTGTGTAGCTCTGCATGACATAGCATTTGCCCTTAAAACAGAGGCACTGACACCACATTCTGGAGAGGTAAGCAATTAGGGAGTGATTACCGTGGCAAGTCATTTGAGAGTGATAGGGGCTACTGAAAAGCATTTGGAACAGAGACTACCAAATTGCTAAAAGAAGACCCCGAAGAACATGCAGTGCATAAGATCCTTCCTCAGCTCTTTAAAAGGCAACAGCTATTCTGAAACTTGTATTTACTTGTTGCAGTGCAGTTCACATCAAACTTCTTCTCAAATGAGTTGTATAATGCATTAATGATGAACATTGACCTTATAAGTTGGCCGTGTATTGACAACTCATCACCAATCCATGTGCTGCATAAACCCAATCAAATTACACTCAACAGTGTTCATAAGTGACTGGTTTAATTGACTTTCTACCAGCTTCATTGCAAAAACAAAAGCGGAATGTGAACTGTTTGGTAAAGCTTATTGAACAAATGAAGCAAACATTTAAACACACAAGAGGCAGACATGGGTCAAGGGTTTCCATAAAATTTTATGAGGAAATAATTGAATAGACATTCCATCAGCATGCATAAAAGCAACAGGCATATTTAAAAACAGATAAGGAAAAATTGAAAAAGAAAAAAAGCTGCAGAAATTGTTTTTAATAGGATAAGTAAATATATGACAAAGCCAGGGAGTGAGGAACCATGTAGCCATGACAAGATGGAGTATAACAGCAGTAGGAGGAATGCAAAGCCTGAATGATTGTGGGCTACAGCATTTTCAAACAGCTGACATGAATCAGTTTTCATTCAGTCAGCATAGCCCCAATTAGGAGTTAGTTCCTTAAAAAAGTAAATGATAGTAACAAATGTTTTGCTATGAAAAAACAAAACCATTTGTAATGCTGCCAGTCAGAAACTAGTCTTCCAGTTTTAAATGGATACTTTTTTAGTTCCCAGAGTAAGGAAAGATCCATTTCCAGAAAAAAGGTTAGAGTCCAACCAATCAGAGGACATGTGGTCGTACCTCTGAGACCCTCAGAGGCCGCCAGTCTGTCAATAATACGTACTCGGCCTGAAGAGGCAACCTGCATCAAGTCCTTGCAAGATTCAAAAACAAAAATTTTCTCTTTGCAGGCAGCTTCTTTGTCTGTGAAAGAAAATGTACCAAGATGGCACTAGAGGTGAGTGTATGCTCTGACACTTCTAATCAAGGGAAAATCATATTTTTAAATATTTTTTAATTGATGAATGACTTCTAGAGAAACATAGCAATGGCCTCTAAAACAAGTCTCACCCTTGCACAATATAGACAACAGGTCCTGTTTATAAAACAGTTAATTAGTCTGACTTAGAATTTGCTGGTGAACAGCCTATATTCACAATGGAGGGTTGGTACAGAAAAATCCCAAACTGCTGATTTTTCATCACTTTAGTGGTAGTAATGGTAATCTGTATTTAACCAGGCTATCATATTTTACATAATTAGTAATGTCATAAATGGCTGAATTAGTATGCGGTTCCCACTCACCCCCCCACCTATTTATCTCTCTCTCTCTCTCTCTATATATATATATATATATAGATATATAATTTATGCTGGTTCCATCACCCCAGCTTGTGGTGTACCACCCAATCCTATTTTTTTATTTTAAAAAGGTGAACATTGTGTGCCTATGTATAAGGATACAGTATATTGTATCTGAATGTATGCTTAGCCTACACCAGCCAGAGAGGAATGCCAGTCTTTCCCTATTGACTGACATTATTAATGGACCTGATAGAGCAAAGTTCTGCCTACTTTATTCACGTCCTGAAGTCCCATCGAGTTGAGAGACACCGAGCTTCATAAAGATGCCACCATACCTCCACATTCCTACATATCCCCTTTATTTCAGAAACCAATATATGTGATTGACTTGGACCTGTGTGAGAAGGACTCAAGATCCTTTTCATGATATTATCCAAGTACATGACTTAACCCATTTTACCCATTACCGTCATGTGTCGTCAGAACCAGCCTATGGATGGTTCTGACGTCATATAGTGATAATGGGTAAAATGGGTTAAGTCATGTACTTGGATCATGTTAACCTATGGTTAACATGACCCAAAATGGTGGCATCAGATAGTTATATGAGTTAAACCAGTCAGGGGAGCTTTAAAGTGGGGGACATTCAAACCTTTTCTCATTCGGGATGAGTTATCAGTTCAGCATTTAAGATGTCATCTACATATAAGTAACAGGTCCATTTTTGATAGTCTTTTTTTTTGTATATCTTAATCCTTTATCTGGTTTTTAAATTGTAAGTTCAGTTCCGTTACAAACTTTAGAACTGGAAAGTTCAGTGGGAGTGGAGTTGGGGGATGCAGATCATTTGTGACTTAAAATACCAATCCCTGGTTCAAACATCTAACATTTCTGACCTTCATACAATGTTGATCACTGATCTTTTGTGCAACCACAATTTTCAGTGTAAAACAGCTCTGAGAAGAAAATATTCTGCATACTACTGCCCTTACAGAGGTTATTATTCCAACACATAACAGTGAAACACAATTTAATGAATATCTGCAGGCAGAATAAAAGCCTCTACACCAGCAAGCTAGGTAACGTGATTTTGAACTCTAACTTGCATTATGTTTTAAAATGAGTACACTGCCTTCCTAGAAAGGGTTATGTGTTTCATAGTTTTAGCGTATATGCTTTTAATAAGACCATTATTAATGTCTTGTAATCATAGCCAAACAAGGCCTGCAACTCGATGGACTATAGAAGTAGTCATTAACTGAGTGAAATGCCTTGTCTTCAGCATTCAAATAGAAAATAGTTACAATTTAAACAAATGATTTAACAACGTTGTCCAACACCAGTCAATATAACGATATATACTATGGGAGAACTGTGCTGCAGGTTAAGGACCTAACCTGGATTCTTGACAACTACTGCTCCCTTCCCCTGATCAGGAACCGGGGCTTAGAATGGTGGACGGCACTTTGGGGTGGGGGGATTGGCTAAGGAGGTGGTTTCTATTGAAATATGGCATGGACCACTTGCATTTTTTTCCTAAGCTGACTGCAGGAAAATGAGGTATAGTCTAGCGGCCAATTTTCAAAAGAGCAGTATTTTAGGTTTTTGATGCACCCCGCGTTAGTGAAGGTTTGTCATGTTCACAAGTTAGGTATGACCTTCAGCTTTCAGGAAAAGTATGTTGTGGTGTTAGGTCAATGGCAGTTACTGAGATACAAGCCTATCTTTGTTGAGCCCCTGCCCCACGAAAGTGACATCCAGCACAGCCGATGATGGAGTCTTAACTGGCACTCAGGGATCAATACCTCTAAAAAGTTTAAAAATATGTGTTGTTTGGCGGTGGAAACTTAATAATGTCTTTTGCTTTTTCAGTTTACTGCATGTTTAATATAAATATTTTCTGTTTAATTGCAGGAAATGGCAAGTAAACAAGGTATTGGACTTAATCTCCAGCAAAAGAGATTCATAGATCACACTGAGACTATGTAACTATTTATATTATTTGCCAAGGCAGAGATGCTTCACAAAATCTTGTTGCAGCCAAAGCTAGAGGTGAAGAAACTCCATTCAGATGTATGAGAAACAGATAATGAATTGTACAGAAGTGCTAAAACATCAGGGGTGCTGGATGAGACAGGATTCACTGTTGCCATTCATTATCATCGCTGGTGCTATCAGAATTACACTCACAAAGAAACCTTTCACACAAACACAATCCACAAGCAGGTCATCTAGACTCAGAAAAGCCTGGCACATGCAACCAAGAGCCGGCTATGAAAACAAGACTTACATCCACAACATTTGCAGTTAACAAATGCATCATCTGCAACTGTGTGAAGAAACATGGTGATTTACGTCTTTTCCAAGTGAGAACAATTCAAATGCAAAGGGACATTCAGTCAGAAGCCACATCTCTTAGAAATACAGTTCTCTTGACTAAGGTACAAAGCTAAGATCTCATAGCCTTGGAGGCTAGGTACCGCAAGCATTGTCTAGCTCAACTACTGGTAAGGGCTGGACAAGCCAGTGAAACTAGCACTGAACAGACAGAGGAGAGCAGTGATGTCTTCACAAGAGCATTTGACATGCTTATAAACCACATTCTGGATAACTTAACATGAGGCAGGGCATTTGATATGACATTCCTGTTGACCAAATACAGAGGATATTTGGACACCTGTGGTTATGCTGAATCAGGAACATACCATGCTGAAAAGTTGAAGAAATGTTTTGTTAGACACTTTGAAGGTTCAATTACATTCCATTGGCCTCATTCAGCAAACAAACCAGAGCTGGTGTAAAGTAGCAAAATAAATTTGAAAGAAACAATCAACAAGATTGCTGAGTTTTAAAGAAAAGTTCAGGAAGAAGCAACTGAGGCAGACTTGGAGCTTCCTGATGGTGAGTACGAGAATCGCAGTATTTTTCACGTAGCAACAACACTTCATGCATCTGCCAGAAAAGCATTGGGGATTTCCATTAGCCCATGCATTGACTGTAGAGAGAGATTTGTTTTAAAAGAGCAGAGTCCCTCGTACTTGTGAGCCTTACCAGTTTCTGAGTCTGCTCATGATGGATAAACCAGCAGAACATATCTGAAACACTCCTAACTCACAAAGAATAGCCTTAGCGTTGCCCAAGATATAATCTACAGTGCTTCAAATTCTCACTGTAAAACACCAACTCATATTGGACTAGCCATATCAGTCCACCATTTGGCTAGGAGTCGCCAATTGTTGGATATGTTACACAGTCAAGGGCATTTCCTGAGTTATGATGCTGTTTGGAGTCAAGACGTTCGCAGCAAGTGCCGTCATGTCATCAATTACACAACCAGGTGGAGCATTTCTTCCAACAAACATCATGCCTGGAATATTTGCACATGCCGCAATGGATAACATAAACATAAATGAAGAAACGTGGAGAGGTCAAGGAACAACACATGTTCTAGACAGTTTGCTGTATCAGGACAATTTGGAGTCCAATGTGTCTGTTGGACCAAGGCCTAAAGTAGTTGACATTAGGGGAAAAGCTGTGAGCAAACTTACATGTGGTGTTCTAGAGTGTCCTAACCAATTCAAGAGAAAGGGCCCACTCAGTCACCTGTCTGGTGAAACTGATGTGAAGTCTTGTTTTTTAACAAACCAATCCACATCTTTGATGCTCAACAGAGACTAGATATTTGCTCGTTTATGCCCCACGAAGATCTCCACTCTTGAGTTTGAGCCCCTACAACCAGAGGATCAAAGTGTACCATGTTGGGGCAGGTTTCATGCAATCCTTCACTACAACTTGAAAGAGAAAAGATTCAAGACCACAACTAGTTACAATCCTCTAGTACCAAGCCTTCCCATTCATAAGGATACTATACACACAAGACTAAAAACAATAGAGAAATGGATGCAGACGCTGGGCCAGGAAACCCCCATGATAACGTTGGACCTTCAGTTGTACATTATTGCCCAAGAAGTCCATTTCTGCAACTGGTAGGAGCTGAAGCACCATGTTTTGAGAATGGGAGGATTCCACATCATGGAGCTCAACCGGAAGATACTTGGCAAACACTATGCAGACAGTGGATTTGAAAATTTGCTAGTTGAGGCAGAGGTATTTGGAACAAATGCTGCAGAAGTGATCATGCAGGGTAATAACTACAAACATTGTACATTAGCCCACAAGCTGATGTTTGAAGCCATGTGCCGGGTACAGTGGCAAGCATTCTTTGCCTGGGTGGTGCAGAAGAAGAAAATACAATCAGGGGACACAGATCAAATTGAGCTGAAGTGCAAAAATGCCCAGCAACTAATGGCTGCGATAACAACAGAAGGTGAAATAAATGAGGAAAACTGAGCATTGTTGATGCATTTCAAGACCTTGAAGCCACACTGAAAACTCTATAATGTGATTTCGAGGAGTTTGTTAATCAAGGGCAAAAGCAACGGTCAACATTTCACTTCTGGCAGCAGTATATCACAAAGGTACAAATCGCTCTTGACTACATTGTAGATGAGAAAATTTCAAACTGGAACCAGCACCTATGATGCTTTGCTGACATCCTTTGCTATGCCTTCATATACAATTGCCAAAACTATGCCAGATCGGGTCCAGTGTACCTCTCAGAAATGTTTCTGCTTCCCAAGACTGCACCAGCAGTGCATGGGCAATTTATCAATGGAAAGTATATTATCACATGATCAGCCTCAGCCTGCTTTAACAGCGTCTGGTCAGACTTAGGCCAGGAACAAACTGTGGTCAGAGATTCCAAGTCAAGGCAAGGGAGGATCATACGAATAAACAGACAAGAGAAAACAACTCTCAAGTGGTATCTCAGTACATGAAGGAAGTGCCATCATGCGGAAAGTACAGTTACGTAAGAACTTACCGTAACTGTAGTTCTTTGAGAGAGGCTCTTGCAGTAGGTATTCACATATAGGACTAAGCCGCCAGGCATCAGGATCCCACAGAAAAACTTCTAGCTAGCAGTCTCTGGTGGGGGACTGCCCCCACATCAGGTGATCAATGTCAGCCGACGTCAGTATAAAGGGGTGGTCCCCCCACACCTGTCTTCCAGTTCTTTCCCGCCAAAGGCCAGAAGAGGCATGATGAGAGAGAAGAGGATATGCCCCCATGTAAGATAGAAAAGGAGAAAACTCAGGGGGATGGAGGGAGGGAAGGCAATACATACTGCATAAGCCTCTCTCGAAGATCTATTGTTGCGGTACGTTCTTACGTAACTATACTATCTTACTTCGAGAGGGCTCTTGCAGTAGGTTTAGTTTAGTTTAGTTTATTGTTCTAGGAATTACTACCTTTGAGCCAGAGGCTCTTTTACAAAGGTTCCACGTCAATTAGGTACAGTACAAAAGGTTACATAGATAACACAACAATTTGTGTTGTGTCAAGAGCAAGAAAACATATACAAATACATATCAAATCACTTGTGCAAAAGGACATGAGATATCAATAATCACATTATTATTACAAGAAAGAGGTCATGCCAGATTAGGATAAACAAATAGGGAAAAAGTCCAGAACAGAGAGGGTAAGTGAAAGGTGTGGGGAGCAGACAATAGCAGGAGAAAAGGTTTCCCAAACATGTCTTTGTCAAATAACAGAACAGGGTGGGTAGTGAGAAAATAGGAGGTTTAATCAGGGCAGTCACAGGAGCTGGAGGTGGCAAGGTGAGAGAAAAGCCTTGATTTGAAAATACCTAGAGAGGTGGAGGCAGTAATATGAGTGCTGAGGGTATTTAGCCAGCTGGGGGCACGATAGGCAAATGATCTTTGTCACTGAGAAGTCCGGCATCCGGGGACTTGGAGAGGCTGGTGTTCTGATCTTCTGGTAAAATGGGTGCTAGCGCTCGGGCATAACAGGTCTTGGATACAGGGTGGAGTGAGGCCCAGAGTGGATTTTATGCCATCAGGCAGGTAAGGTATTATATCCGGTTTGAGAGTTGCAACCAACCTGAGTCAGCATAGAGTTCACATGTGTGGGTACGTCGATGTGCACCAGTGAGCAGCCGACAGGCCTTATTTAGGGATGTTGTAATGCGACTAAGTGCTGTAGTAGTGGCAGATCCATATATAACTAAGCCATAGTCAACGACTGAGATGATAGAGGATTGGATGGCAATCCTCAGTGCAGAATGGGTAAGAAGCTGTCGGTTCTGATACAGAATCCCAATTCGCTGATTAATAGTTTTTGCTGTACTATCAATGTGAGTTGCAAAGGTTAGGCCTTGATCAAAGTTGATTCCAAGATATTTGAAAATTGGCACTTGTTCAAGGGTATTTCCAGGTATGTATTAATGGTGAGTGGGACTTGCCGTTCTTGTTTTGCGGGTTAGAGAAGAGCATGGATTTAGTTTTTTGTGGTTTAGAACCAGCTTATGTTCAAGGAACCACATCTCAACTTTGGAAAAAGCATGCTGAAGGTTGGGCGTAAGAGGTTCGGATCTTTATGAGTGGCAAGAATCACGGCATCGTCGGCATAGAGGATTATTTGTTCAGGGCAGGATTTGGGGAGGGAGTTTAGAAAAGGCTGAAAAGGAGGGGGCCAGAATGGATTCCTGGGAACTCCTGAGCGAACTGGTTTTGAGTCTGAGAGAACTCCAGCTACTTTTACAGACTGAGAGCTGAGCAAGGTAATTTTTACCCAGTCACCAGGACCCTGCGAGAGCCCTAGGGATAGTAGCTGTTTGATAAGTAGGCCATGGTGAACTGTATCAAATGCCTTGGTTAAGTCAATATAGACTGCTCCAGTTAGGTTTCCTTTGTCCATGGCACTGTGGATTGCTCCTAAGAATTCAAGTAGGGCAGTCGATGTGCTGTGCCCTTTCCTAAATCCATGCTGCTGAGTGCATAGGATGTTGTGCTTTTCCAGGTAGTCTGAAAGTTGGTCCGCCACCAAGCGTTCAAGGGCCTTAGAGAGAGGTGGTAGTATTGATATCGGGCGATAGTTACCAGGCAGTGACTTATCACCATTTTTGTGCACTGGAGTGACAACTGCAGCCTTCCATTTCCTAGGGAATTGGCTGTAGCAGAGGGAGAGATTGAAAATTTTTGTGAGGGGGAGCAGTACTTCTTCCAGAGTGAGGAACAGAAGTTTAAGGTCAATAGTGTCGCTGCTTGCTCGGGACTTAGAAATGGCCTTCTTTACATATTTATAGACTTCATGTGCCTTTACTAGTTTGAAATGGAAGGGTGGTTTGGTTGGAGAGGCAGTAGTAGAAGTAGAAATTGGAGGGTCAGCATCAGTGAAGAAATCAGATGAGAGTACACCACTAAGGTCCGTGAAAGGTATCATTTAGGGTGTTTGCAATGATCTCTGGGTCTAATGTAGTGGTTCCATCCACATTCATTATTGTAGGAGGAAGGATTTGGACTGCTGACCCATGATATTCTTTATGTTGTCCCAGAAGGATTTCCTTCACCCCAGGAGTTGGAGAGGGCATTCTTGAAGTAGGAGCTCTTCATCAAGCGGATCTGTTTAGTACAGTGGTTGCGAGCCTGTTTATACTTTTGAATGTCCGACAGAGTGCCAGTAGCTCTTACAGTGGCCCAGAGGTGATCCCTACTTTTGAGTTGTGCCAATAGCTTTGCCGTGAGCCAGGGATTTGTGAGTGCTTTGATTTTGCGCTTTTTTACTGGTGCATAGGTGTCACAGGCAGTGTTGAAAGTAGTAATAAAGTAATCAAGGCCTAGGTTAACATCTTGAGTTTTGTAAATCAAGGACCAGTCTATCTGCCTAAGACAGGTCTTGAGATGAGTAAGGTTCCCATAAGGTAGGACTCTGCTATAGATGGTTTTTGGAGGCGGCTTACGAAACTTATTTGTCCAGGTACATATTATTGGAGAGTGATCACTGAGCGAGTCAGGGAGAACACTTACATTGGTTATACGGGTAGGGTGGCTGGTAAGGATCCAGTCACTGAGGGTGCTGGTCCCTGATTTGTAGTTTTTCCTGGTAGGCGAGTTTACCACTTGTGTTAAATTTGCTGCTAGGATAGCATCTTTGTTTGACCCTGCATCAGGAGCAAGCCAATTTATATTAAAGTCCCCAAGGAGAAGTAGTTCGATGTCAGAAGGTTGTGTACTTACGAACTCGAGGACAGCCTGTAGGCCGGAATCAGGATCTTTTGGTGGGATATAGACAGCAGCAATCATGAGGACTTTGTTTTGGGCACCAAGTAGTATCTTGATAGGGAGGAATTGCACTGAGGTTTCTGTGGTGGGGTAAGAACCAGGGAGACAGGTGCGGTAGTCCTTTATGTAGATTGCACACCCACCACCCCTTTCTGAGGTCCTATCCAGCCTGAATATCTTGTAACCTTGTATAGAGATGGCATGATCCGGAGTATTAGGTGTCAGCCAAGTTTCGACGATGGCAAGGATATCCGGGTTGTGTTGGCTGGCAAAGATTTGAAGGGAGGCCAGTTTTGGGAGGAGACTGCAGATGTTTAAGGTAGCAATTTTGAGCCCCCCTCCATTTTGGCAGGCTTTATTGTACTGTAGGAGACAGGGCCAGGATTTGAGTGGACACTTCCTGATATCAAGGGGAGGAGGAGTAGTAGTTTAAGAGACAGTTGCTGTACTTTGTAGTCAATAGAATTACACTTCTGAGGCTTATGCGGCTTGGACCAGTGCAGGCGTCTAGGGACCCAGAGCAAGGAGGTTGTTAGTAATAGAGGATGATATGCCCATTTATCCTTGTTGTAGCTTGTCAGTTGCACCCAGTCGCTTGTAGATAGGTACCTGGTGGTTAAGTCAAAAGCCAAAAGAATGATCAGCAGCTGAGGTCCAGAGTCACTGAAATGTTAAAATTCCTGAAGGTGATTAACTTTGCTCTGCACATATGCAGGATGTGAAATCCCTTTGTCTGTATGCTCTTTGTCATTCAAACAGGTTGCTGAAAAGCCCACATACAGATCATGGAGCAGGTCAGACGAAAATGTGGATTCCAGCAGGACCCAGAGTCACCAAGTTTGTCAGATGTAGTTGCTTCACTTATGTTTTGCTAGGGATAGCTTCCAAAAAGTCGATTTTAAAATGAAAATAAAGATACCTGATGATGATTTTTTTGCAGAAATCCAGTCCAGGAACTTTCACAGATGTAGTGAGCAAGAATGGTATAGTTACCACAAGCAGAAAAAACATGTAAATCCACAAAAACTAAGCTACAGACACAGACAAACACAAGCAGCCACCACACAGACCCAGGGGGTGTGGCTCAGCGGTATTCAGCGGTAGGTATTCACATAAAGAACTGAGTCCTAAGCAGTCTGAAACAAAACAAAATACAGGAGGAGGATAGTCATCCACAACTGATATAAATCAGGGTTCAACAGGTCTCATGATAGGAGGCCCTGCAGAACAGCCAATCCGAAGCCTGCTCTACGGCAACAGGCAATGTCCAAACTGTAGTGTTTCATGAAGGTATGGACAGAAGTCCAAGTTGCAGCCACACAGATGTCTGCCACTGACACATTCCTGAAACAAGCAGCAGAGGCAGCTACCCCTCTAGTGGAGTGACCTCTGACCTGACCCAGAAAAGTTTTGTTATACTTGTCATAACAGAAAGTGATGCAATTCACTAACCACTTGGATAGGCATTGCTTGGAAACTGCATTGCCTTCTCTTTTGTGTGTGAAAGAAACAAATAGCTGATCCGTTTTAGTGAGATCCTTATTCTGATTGGTGTAGTACCTCAGGATTCTATATGCATCCAGAGTATGCAAAAGATACTCTCGATGATTGGAGTGTTCCATGAAAAAGGCCTGTAACTCAATGGATTGGTTCAGTGTAGACTCAACTACCACCTTAGGAAGGAACTTAGGGTTGGTGCGCATAGCCACTCATTCTTTGTGGAAAATCAGGTACGGTATTTTACACATCAAGGCTTGGAGCTCGGAAATTCACAGAGCCGCAGTAATGGCCAACAGAAAAAGTGTCTTCCAAGAAAGGTACTTTAAGTCTGCCTCCACTGCAGGTTCAAAGGGGGGTCAGTGTGAGCTTCTCCAGGATCAAATTCAGGTCCCATGGAGGGGCAGGCAGACAGGGGGTCTCAGATGGAGAACCCCTTTAAGGAAGGTCTTAGAGACTTCCAGTTGGACAAAAGACCTGTCTCCAAAAGAAATATGGTAGGCTGAAATTGCTGCCATATGGACCTTTAAAGAGGAATGACTGAGGCCCACATCAAAGAGGTGTCACTTGTAATCCAGGACTTTGTTAGCTGGGCACAAAAAGGGCTCTAAGTCCACAGAGCTCACCCAGATGGAAAACTGTTTCCACTTCATAGCGTAGGTGGATCTGGTGGAAGGCTTTCTAGCCACCACCAAAATGTCCACCACCAGAGAGGAGACTCCGAAGCGCACCTTGGCTATGTCTGCAGGAGCCACGCATGGAGATGAAGTGATTTGTGACCTGGATGAACCAGGTTCCCCTGATCCTGGGTCAACAATTGTTTCGGCAGAGGAAGAGGAAGTGGAGGTTCCTTGGAAAACTGTTACAGAAGACAGAACCAAACTTGCCTCGGCCAGAAGGAAGCGATGAGAATCATTCATGCCCCCTCTGCCCGAATCTTGTTTAGCATCCTCAGAATTAAAGGAAAGGGTGGGAAGGGATAAATGAATCTGTCCCTCCAACAGAGAGACAGAGCGTCCCACCAGAAAACGTCTCGCTCTGCAGCAAAAGGTGGGAAATTTGGCGTTGTTGGGGGAGGCAAAGAGGTCCACCTGAGGAGTCCACCACTGCCAAAAAATGTTGTATAACACCTTTTAATCTAGTTCCCATTTGTGGGGCTTGGCTGATGAGTGGCTGAGAGTGTCGGTCAGAGTATTTTCCACTCCCAGAACATGAACTGTGGTCAGGTGAAGGCTGTGCTGGGCTGCCCAGTACCAGACTCTCATCACCTCCCAGCAAAGAGGACAGAAAAGAGTGCCTCCCTCTTTGTTGAGGTATGAGACTATGCACAAGTTGTCTGATTGAACCAGAAGATGACTGGGAAGAATGACAGGAAGAAGAGCCTGTTGGGCATAGAGGACTGCCCTCAGCTCGAGCACACTGATGTGAAGCTTCTGCTCGCGATGAAACCAGCTGCCCTATGTCTTGTGCGACCCAAGGTGGGCACCCCAGCCCTCCCCTGATGCATCCGTTGTCAGAGTCTGGGTTGGAGGGTTGATGTAAAATGGGACCCCCAGACTGAGTTTGTGCTGAACCATCCACCACTGCAAGTCCCTAATCATGGGATCCAACACTAGAACCTCGAAAGGTAGGTCATCTAGAGTTTGGTGCCACTGTGACTGAAGTGTCCACTGGGAGAATCTCATGTGGAGCCAAGCTAGAGGAGTGAAAATAGGCTGAAAAGCGATAACTTTTAGCTGAAAGAGGCAAGACGAACGAGCGCTGTTCTACCACAAGGAACTCACACAAGCTGATGGTGGGAAAGAACTGGAAGGCAGGCATGAAGGACCGCCCCTTTATATGGACGTCGGCTGATGTCGATCACCTGACTTGGGGAACAGTCCCCCACAAGAGACTGCTAGCTAGAAGTCTTTTCCGTGGGGTCCTGATGCCTGGTGGCTTACCTACTGCAAGAGCCCTCTCGAAGTAAGATCTTCAAGTACATGTGTGGACTGGACAATCTTGAAGAGCAGATTCATCATGATCTTCAATGACAGTCAATTAGGAAAGACAACGAAGACATCATGAGGATTATTAGCATAATCTTGGACCGCTATAGAAATCCATTTGCTGTGGATGTACTTGAAGACTCAAGAAATGAACATGAACCTCTTATGAATATAGCTACAGGAGTTGTTGTTCCATCGCATATCACTACTGCCCTGTTGACTACAAAAGAATGTGGCAAGACTGCCATAATGAGCCAGCCCGGTGGCGCCGAGGGTTGAGGCACTGGACACCACACCTTGCGCCACGCCGGCAACCCGGGTTCGGGAACGAGCCTGAGCCGCCGGGGGTCAGCAGAGGAGAGAGAGGATCAAGCATCTGGAGGACTACTCTCCTCTTTTGGGGGAAAGCCAGGGGTTTGCCTGGCACTGCAGTGGCCCCCACTGTAGACCGGAGGTACTGCAATACTTAGGGCACAATTAGAGGGCTACAGAGCCACTGCAGATGTCTCTTGGCATCATTGCATGTCTGGAATCTGCATGGAAGGGAGGGGGAAAGGACGTAACTTCAAGGAAAAAAAACTTCTCTCCATTGGTAGGCGATGGTGCGGTGAGGGGTTGGGACCCCACATCACCGCCGGGCATCCAACGTCCTGATCCGGCCCCCTCCGAAAGGGTTATTGCTCACAATACTTAGATAGAACACCCAAGGAGTAGGGTGGTCTCTTCCCGGGGGACGAGCTTGCAGCCTGAAGAGGGTGTCCCCCCCACCACAGGAGAAGGGATGTATGGAGCTTCAGGCAGATGGGAGATAGTACCAGACTGAGTGCCCACACCGGAGAGAGTCCGATAGGGAGTAGTGAGAAAAAGAATTGTTAAAAAAAAAAAGACTGCCATAATGGAATTTGTTGAAGAAAGACTCAATACTGCTGCAGTCCCACTCAATTACCTTATTAAAAAGATGAACCTACCCACGTTTACAAATATACAGCACTCTAAGAAACCCAAAAGCAGGGACAAGGTAAAATCCATAGATTCAGATAGACAGCTCTTTGCAGGCTTCTGGTGATATTATGAGACAGAAAGATAGATCTGCAGAAGTTCTTTGAATATGAACTGTCAAGCCAACCTCTGGCTATTGCTAATGCAGATGGCTCACTAGCAAAAAGTAATAAGACAGAAACACTCAGGGACCTAGAGGCCTAAGGGGTGCTAGCTGCACATTCAAGAAGACTTGACAGACCTCTAGGCCTTTATCTGCTGGCAAATTTCATATGTTCGTAGGCCATAGGTGGTTCCTCACTAGATCCAGCTGTCTTCATGAGAAACATTAACTCAGAAAGACACACTATAACCACTTTCATAGACCATATGGCATGTCTTCAGAAGCTGACATCAAGAACCAGTATTCTAACTTTTGATGACAGGTTGGATGGACTGCAAATGTTTGTGGAGAGTGCATTTAGGGAAAGTGACACAGTTCAGGTCATGTCAGACAGCTACAACAAAGATGTGTTTATCAAAGTCAGTGAAAGGAAAAGACGAGGAGAGACAGCGGGATCTCCAGAAATCAGAATTAGTGCAAGAAACCAGGTACTACCCAGAAACATGAAGGCATACAGTACCTTTCCAATTCCCAAAACAAGGATAACTTCAACAACTTCACTTCTGAGGAGTGGTGTAAAACCATGCCTCATGTTCTCACGCAATCTCAAACATTGATGCTATCAGGATGTTTTGAAAATCATGAACAGGTGGTGGAAATAACTCATGGACAAGTAAAGGATGTTCCTGAACTCTTTTCTACTCAAGAGGAAGCCAATAGTAGGATATATCTGCATGTTGGTGACTTAGTTACTCGCCACAAGACAGAAAACGCGATCACATGTTCACCAGACGTGGATGTTCTTGTGCTTAGAATATATTTTGCAGAGGAGCTTGGCATCAAGCTATGGTTCAAAATGGGAACCAAACTGAAGACCCAGTACATACCACTGCATATCATAGCTGAGAAACCTGGCAGCTCAATATGCAAGTTACTTCTGCCATTCCATACCCTTGCAGGCTGTGACAGTGTGACAGGGAGTTCCTGCCACTCTTGAGGACTGACCTTTTCTTAAATCTGTTGCAGCAGTTCTTCTAGTTCTTAGCCTAATCTATCCTTTACTATTTCTAGTCCATAAGGTTGGTCTCCTATGGACACCCCCTTCCCTTTCTTGGCTATGCTTATAGTATCCTCTTTAATTTTCCTTTTCCCTCTCAGGTCCTCGTACAGGGAAGTTACTGTGGTGACCTCCAAGCATATGTAAAACAACAGGCTGTGTTTATCATTGCTGGATTTAGTATGTAATAGCACTATGCCATAAAATACTTTAATGTATATACTTTATGTGTATGAAACCTGTAAAGGTTGAAAATACCATGGCACTAGGTGTTTCTGATAAAGGTAAAAAGTACTAGTTGACTGTATTATAATGATTGTTAGTTGTGCTATTTAAAATGTGTGTGTAAAATTGCTGTAAACTGAACAAGTCTGAAATGTCATGGTGATTTGCATATATCCCAAGATGCTTTGCATTATGGAAGTATGTGTGATGTGTTTCTTTGAAACTTGGCTTATTGTCAGTGCCCTTTGGGATAACCCATGTTTCAGTGCTTCTGCACTGAGGTTCTTTGTCTTTAGCTTGTTTTTTGGTTTTTTATTTGAGCCCCCACCACCCAAGCAAACAAGGTCTGCATAGGGGTGGAGGCTGAATCTCAACTGCTAAGTTAGTTCAGAGATCAGTGAGTCAGTAGGTGCTGGCTAAGTGTAGAGGAAAGACTTGTACAGTCTGTTGCTACAAACTGATGTACTGAAGAGGGGATATGCCACTGCTGAAGGTTATCTCTTGCATTTTGAATAAACAACACATAGAGATTGTGTGTTGAACTTGAAGTTCGGTGTCTGGTTCATCTGTTATTCCACAACCCCTCCATAGACTTGGTATCAAAAGTGGGATAACTTGCTGTAGCAGGGAGGAGGCACTGAACTACAGACCAGTCAGTCTTACCTTAGTAGTGGGCAAGATTATGGAGGCACTCCTTAAGGAAAGGGTAGTGCAACACCTGGAATCCATAGGAGCACAGGATCCAAAACAGCATGGATTTACAAAAGGAAGGTCCTGTCAAACTAATCTCATAGATTTCTTTGACTGGGTAATCAGAGTGGTGGACCAAGGGGAAGCAGTTGATGTCGCCTATCCTCGACTTCAGCAAAGCTTTCGATATTGTTCCACATAGAAGATTGATAAATAAGCTGGGTAGGCTTGGGGTGGGTCAGAAGTTGGTCAACTGGGTGGCAAACTGGTTGACGGGCAGAAAACAGAGAGTGGTGGTATACAGTCAGAAGAGATGCAAGTCACAAGTGGGGTACCTCAGTGATCAGTACTGGGGCCAGTCCTCTTCAATATCTTCATCAGTGACATTGCAGATGGACTGGAGGGTAAGGTTTGTCTGTTTGCAGATGACACCAAGATCTGCAACAAAGTAGATGATCCAGATGGGGCGGGCAAAATGAGAAGAGATCTGGATAAACTAGCAAAATAGTCGAAAGAGTGGCAACTGGGGTTTAATGCAAAGAAGTGCAAGATCATGCACATAGGGAAGAGAATCCCTGAAGCCACCTATAGCTGGGAGGGGAGTTGCTGGCAGTCACAAGGGAAGAAAGAGACTTGGGCATCATCATCACTGATGACCTGAAATCATCCAAGCAGACCACTAAAGTAGTAGGTAAGGCTAGGGGGATGTTAGGGTGTATTAGTAGGTGTATCACAAATTGGAAGAGGGGGGTAATAATCCCTCTTTACAAGACACTGGTTAGGCCCCATCTGGAGTACTGCGTGCAGTGCTGGAGGCCACACCTTCACAAGGACATCAACCAAATTGAGGCAGTCCGGAGAAGGGCAACCAAAATGGTGCAGGGACTGCATCAGAAAACATATGAGGACAGATTAATGGAGCTCAATATGTATACCCTAGAGCAAAGGAGGGAGAGCGGTGATATGATCGAAACATTCAAACACCTTAAGGGCATTAACAAGGTGAAAGAGTCTAACATGTTTCAATATAAGAAAAATAGCAGGACAAGAGGACACAGCATGAGATTAGAGGGAGGCTGATTAAGGGTAATGTGAGGAAGTTCTTTTTCACAGAAAGGGTGGTGGATGCATGGAACGGCCTACCTCAGGAAGTGGTGGATATGAATACAGTGCAGGGCTTCAAACAGGCATGGGATAGGCATAAGGGAGCAATACAGATGAGTATGAATAGATAGGCAATTGACAGAGCAAAGGCCGATGGCACATTTATAAAGTAGAAAAAAGAAATGGACAGACTAGATGGGCCTTGCGGTCCTTATCTGCCATCAACTTCTATGTTTCTATGTTGCTAGTAGCATCTGGACTGGCTGAAGAGGGACATTTTCTGGTGGATATTGTCCAGATATCCCAGGTGGACCGATGCATCAGGAGTTGCCAGAGAAGAATCCAGAGAAGAAAGTCTGTGGAGTTCTGACCAGAACCATGTCTGATAGACAGAGAGAAGCTGCTGCCTGGACTGGATCTGGGAGCTCAGAGGAATGCCAAGCCTGAAAACGATGAAGAGATGCAAGGGGATGAGGAACTACCATGGGGTTGAGGCAGACCGGAAGTGCAAAGACAACACCCAAGAGTTGGAGACCCTGATGAGGATGATCCACTGGATGAGTGGGTAATGGCTGGTGGCAGACCGACTATGCAGAGAGGTGGAACACCAATGCCAGGTGCTCGAGAAGTCCTTGCTGGAGAGTTTGAACAAAGAGTCGGAGGTGGATTTTTCGTGGGTTCAGTTTGAGGATGACCCCCTGACTGAGCAGGATATTCCTTTGTTTCCTGTGTTCCCAGGATGTTACCTGTTGGAGGTCAGTGATGCAAGCATGGAACTTGAGTGTGAGAACCTAGGTAAGACTGTCCCTAGTGATATTGTGCTGGGGTTGAAGACTCCAAGCAAGCAAAAAGATGCACATGAGGCTGAAGGGACTTTTTCTTATATTGATGCAGCTAAATCTATTAACAGTACTGACTGGGGTATACTGCATGCTAAAAATGCTAATGTTGCCAAACTGTTACAGTATGTTAAGGTTAAGGAGGATAGAGGTCATTAAAGAAAAAAATGGCACTCTTGGAAAAAGGGAAAACTCTCACACAGGTCACAAGGTACTAGATGGAAACAGATGGCTGAAAATAGCACAATGATTAAAATTATGTTTATTAAGACACCCCAGAGTTAAAAGGTTTAGAAGCCTGCTGTTTAACACTGCAGGGTATTCAGCATGGAAGGTTCCTTGGCATCCTGTAGGTTTCTGTAGAGACCTGCCTGGGGATAAGATGACTAAGGATTTGGGGTCATAGGTTACAGAAGGTTGAGGCAGTATAGTGCAGTGGTCTAAGGCTTTGAGCTGCAAATATGGTGACATCCAGCAGACCAGACCTGGGTTTGAATCCCACAGCTTCCACTTGCATACTGTGTGACCCTGAGCAAGTCACTTAACCTCCTTGTGCTCCCAGGTCACTCCTGTAAAAAAGCTTTCAGCTTAGTGTGCTATACCTGGTAAAACAACTAAATAAAAAAGAAATAGGAGAATAGAAGCTACTGTCGCTCCTTCCATATTCCCACAGACACTTTGTGTAAGACGGGTGTCACGTTAGTTGCAGGCAAAGTCAGATGTGGCTCTGCAATGGTCCCTTTCTGTAGGCAAAATGTAACATGTTTAGTCAGGGGGTGCACCTGATGTCAGAGAAAGAGGTATCCAAGGGCAGGCAAGGAGTCTGAGGTGAATGTGTGTTTTATTCTTTTCTGAGGGAAAACCTACCAAAGAGGAGGCGGGTGAAAATGGATTGGAACCTGTGTTGGGGTTACACCAAAAGAGTGTCTACCCTCAGGTGTCTGTATCAGTAGCAAGTGAAATTAATGAATCAAGAGACATAGTGGGTTTATATAGAGGGGTTAAACCTAGGACTGGGCCCCTGCTTAAAACTGACATGTCTGGTGGGGCTGGAGCAGGAAATTACCCCAAAGAAAGTCTTTCTATGGTACTGGACTTTACAGTTGTCCAGATGTTCGGTCAGTAAAATATGATGGGACTTTCCTTAAAAGGAGATGGGAAGGTACCGTTAGTCTCTGTTGAGAACTGTATTAATGCCTCAGGGTAATGATGATATCCACTATGTTTATGATGTAATGTTTATCATTAATAGGGATCCTGAGACAGAGCTTCTGAAGATGGATGGGTGGAAGTTCTATCCCTTCCTAGGACAGGAAGATGGTAAGCAGTATGCAATAACTGCTTCCCTCTTAAGGTGGGGGATATGTGACAGGGAGCTCCTGCCACTCTTCAGGACTGACCTTTTCTTAAATCTGTTGCAACAGTTCTTCTATTTCTTAGCCAAATATATTCTTTACTATTTCTAGCCCATAAGGTTGGCCACCTGTGGACACCCCCTTCCCTTTCTTGACTATGCTACAGTGTCCTCTTTAATTTTCCTTTTCCCTCTCAGGTCCTCGTACAGGGAGGTTATTGTGGTGACCTCCGAACATATGTAAAACAACAGGCTGTGTTTATTATTGTTGGATTTAGTATGTAATAGCACTATGCCATAAAATACTTTAATGTATATACCATATGTGTATGAAACCTGTAAAGGTTGAAAATACCATGGCACCAGGTGTTTTTGATAAAGGTAAAAGGTACAAGTTGACTGTATTATAAAGATTGTTAGTTGTACTATTTAAAATGCATGTAAATTGCTGTAAACTGAACAAGTCTGAAATTTCATAGTGATTTGCATATATTCCATGATGCTTTGCATTACAGAAGTATGGGTGATGCTGTGTTTCTTTGAAACTTGTCTTACTGTTAATGCCCTTTGGGATAACCCATGTTTCAGTGCTTCTGCACTGAGGTTCTTTGCCTTTAGCTCTTTTTTTTATTTGATCCTCCAACCACCCAAGCAAACAAGGCCCACATAGGGGTGGAAGCTGAATCTCATCTGCTAAGTTAGATCAGAGATCAGTGAGTCAGTAGGTGCTGGCTAAGTATACAGGAAAGACTTGCATAGTCTGTTGCTACAAACTGATGTACTGAAGAGGGGATATTCCATTGCTGAAGGTTATCTCTTGCATTTTGAATAAACATCACACAGAGATTGTGTGTTGAGCTTGGAAGTTCGGTGTCTGGTCCATCTGTTATCCCACAACCCCTCCACAGACAGCACCAGCTGTTTCAAGGGCAAAGGCAAAACAAAATCCTTGCAAATACTAAGAATGAACCATGAAAACTTGCAGAGGTTGATGAACTTGGATACTCTTTTTAAGTCATGAATGATGTAACTAATGTCTGTCACAACGCTGTATGCCGACTCTACCAACCAACAGAACGTATTAGTTCCGACATCAGCCTACTAAGGTACAAACAGTTTTGCAAGCAAGCAAAGCAGAATGACAGCTTGCCACCATGTATGAATAGCCTGGCATAGCACATAAAGAGAGCTAATTACCAGCATGCTGTTTGGAAAGCAACACTAGTGGCTAAGCTGTTTATAGTACCACCTGATGGGCATGGCTGGACACAGACAGAGAATGGTCTTGAGCCTCAACTAATGATGCAAGAATCAGGTCCAAAAGACTTGACAGAACTTATTACAAGCCAGTGCACAGAGTCTAAATGCTCCTCGAGGAAGTGCAGGTGTGTGATGATAGAACTAAAATGCACACCAAGTTGTTGTTGTGAAGGACACCCAAACATATGTGACAATATGCATGAAACAGGCGAAGACAACATCAGTTATGAAAATGGTGATTTTGAATCAGATTATGACATTTACAATAATGGCTGTGAGTAAACAAGTTAAATGTGCCTCCGAATTAGGAATACATGCTATAGTGAAAAGTTGCATGATGATAAATATGGTCATAAGTCTTCATTAAAATATCATCTCAAACAATAATATATTTGCTGCATTAGAATTAGTTTAATTTGTGCTCAGGATGAACCTTATTATAATAATAACATCTTGTAGTAAAAATGTTGTGGGTCTTTTTTGGCTGAAAAAGACATTTGCATTTCCATGGGTGTCATTGTCATTCAAAAGTAAATTTTCTCACTCTTTCTTGTCAGCCTGGAAATAAGCTTATTGTTTAAAAATGTGTTGTTTCTCTCTACATGTACAGTGTATGCCTTCAGGAATCACATTTGGTTATAGGAACGCATTGTTGGCCAGCAACCTTAGTGTATACGAATCAATTATTACAATGAAATTGTGGTACAATTTCTGAGCAAATGGAAGAAAAGTGAGAGCAATAAAGAACATAATTAGTTAAGATACTATTAGACACGATTACTGGACATAAGGCATGACAAATTGGTCTTAGATATTATGTTTTACTTATATTTAGGGTTCATTTATGGGCATTTAGGTTCACTTCGTTCACATTTACTTTATCAATTTACAAAAACTGGAAACTAATACCCAAACCATGCAAACACGATGTTAAAAGTAACAGTTTTACAATTTCTTTGAAATTCAGGATTTACTCTGTTTCATCTTTTTTTCAGCTATATTGTCCAGATTTTCTCTTCGAAATTCAATATTAATGACCATGTGATGAACACCACAACATACCTTTTCTGAAAGCTGATGAGTAGAGCAATCTTATGCAACCATCAAGCCTCCTCTAATAAGGGATGCAACAGGGCGAATATTTTGAAAACTGACTGCTAGACTAGTAGGGTTGGAGAGCAAGAAATGACTGGGGTGAGGGCCATGAGACTAGCCAAATAAGAACTAAATACTTAGTACACAGAGCACAGAACTGAATACTCCATTATTTAGTGGATTCAGGAATTCATATTTGTTTCTTGCACATCCATAAAGGTTATGTAACTTTTTAACTGGCACTGACCAAAGTGCACTCTCAACAGTATTTGAAAACATTTCACAACAATGTAATACAGGGTTCACAATATCTTTTCAAAAATATAAAACTAGAAATGTAGCACCCATGACACTTTAAGCTCCAAATGGAAGACAATGAGTGACATATACACTAAATTCAGTTCATGTTATCTAGACAGCCTTTAGGTGAACTCAATTATCTACGTGGTTATACCCCAGGAAAGCTGCCTATCAGCTGATCTACAGTTCAGTGTGTTCAAAATCTTATGTTCACAGGAAAAACTTTTCATTATGTTTTTTCCTAGGATTGTGTTCAGGAACACGATTTCCATGATCTCTGATTGTGGCTGCACCTGTACACAGGAAATGTAACAGCCTTGGTGGCTCTACAGTACGAGGGGACAATAATCACAAGACAATTCACATACCACATGCGGTGCACATCATGCTTTGGGCCATGCAGACTACACTGCTTCATTTGCATAACTGATTAGTTGCCTTTATGTTAAATGAGTTCAATTTGCATAAGAACTACACCATATTGGTCTTGGTGGATGTCAACTAATTTATAAAAAGAAAAGAAAAAGCTGATACCCGGTACTCATCTATGAGCTGGATCCTGGCAGGCAATTCATGACATGTACTACATAATACTGGAAAAGTTATTATCTATGCTGTTTATTATGGCTTGGCACCACTAATCAGACGTTGATCCTGGCTCTAGTTGCTGCAGAGACCAGTCCAGTGAAAACCATTTAAAGAGCTAGCAGCACCAAAAATGGAAGGCAGAGAATGTTTATTGCTAAAAGTAGTCAGTTGTTTTCTTTTGGTTTTTGAAGTATTTTTCTTATTTCATTTACTACTTGAAAGGTTTTCTACTGATGCTTTTGCATGTGTTAAGAGCAGAACTGTATGGGAAGGCCGACATATCAAGTTCTAGTCCTCTTTATACCTTATCAGCATTGTATCCTCACTTATTGTAACATCACAAGTTGCTGATCCAGCAGCAGGTGATTGGTTCTTCTTGGTCAGTTGTGATGTCACTGATAATGAGGTCATAGGGCTGATGATGTAAGACAGAACTAGCTCTGTCAGTCTCCAGGTAGAGCACAGTACTGTTCCACACATCAGATCATGCCAAGTATTGTAGGTAGAAATATTTCTGATAAGTACCAGAGAAAAGAATTACATAGTTCACTACTTTTGAAAGTTACTACAGTATTAAGCTCAGGTAATACACTCGCTCTTTAGAGGAATTTTCAGCATTTTATTAAAAGGACATGTATTATGATTCCAAACTTACAAATCTGGACAAAGTTATACAGAGAGTATACTTTCCAAGCAAGAAGGCTGTATGTTAATACTTCTCCAATGTTCTTGTTTGACTCTACTTACAGGAGGCAGTGTAGTTAGTGGTTAAAATAGAGAGCATGAACCTGAAGTTGTAGTTATGAATTCTCTCTTTGACAAACTTAACATCAATGTGCTTTACCTTTCTCTCACTCCTGGTATTTAACCTCCCCCAAGCTTTCCATAGCCTCTTTTCGCTGACATAAATGACCTGTGTCTGTGTGCCTAATGTTTTTTTTCCAACACCTCATGCCCTGTAATGCACTCTGGGATACAGTCTTTCACTTTGGTATATATTCTTTATCGAAGGCACTATATATAACCACATCCCTTCCCCCCTTTAGTAACCCTGTATATGGAGGACAGCAGGGACTTAGGGTCCATCTTGTTGGTCCCTCCTGCTGTGCAACAGTGATTATAGCAGACCCATTTTGAGTTTACCTCTTTACATGGGCAGTCAGTCATTCTGCACTAAAACAGATAGGCAGTTTAAAACCAATCACCCACTGTACTGATTAACTTTTATTATAACTTGGCAGTTCATATTTAAGAAAAGACTGCACTGTGAAACTCGGATTCTTGTCATATCTGACACAGAAAACAATATTTAATGCTGCTATGCAGCGAAAAAAGGCCAATTCTGATTTTCCAGGCCGAGCAAACAGCTGGAGCTGCAGGAACCTCTGAAAGCCCACCGTTGTGAACAGTTCAACTCAAGCTCAGAAAAGACATCAGTGGTCACTTGCTCCGATGGTGGCATTAACAGCTTAGAATGCTATCGTTTTTGCATCTTTAAAGCAGCAGTATTTGCTAGTAAGCAAAAAAATTTCATCATATTCTTTTTTGTAAGCAAAAATGTATTTCTGACATTCAAAGATTCATGCTCTGTGTATTTTTAGTTTTCTCAGATTGCAACTAATGACTCGCATCTTTAAAGATGGCAGCCACTCTCAATTTTTAAAAATGTATTCTGTTGAAACTACCTGTTGAAGGTACATGCTAAATGCATGCTGTGGATGCAATAGGATGATGCCACCACATGCTTTTGATGGTAAACAGCACAATATTATGCCAAGATATTTATTTTTTTTATGGCGGGCATCTCTCGGGAGTAGGAACTTTTAGAAACTTCAAAATCCCATATCTTGGTTCAGGAATGAAAGAAAAGAAAAGAAAACTTTGCATCTTGATATTTTTGCCAGACAAGCATTATTGCTGAAAAAAATGATATGTTTACTAACAAATACTGCTGTTTTAAATGGCATGGTGAGGAACTGATGAAAAAAAATTGCACTTGGCATTTAAAAGAAATATAAGTTTCTGCTAACTTTTGACAAATGCTGTGCCCTATTCACCCATGCTGCTGGATTTAAATATACAATACCAGAAGCATCTGGTTTATGGAGCACCACTGATTGCTGTGGTGTGTGCCTATCAGAACACCCACTGACAGGGACAGATTAGACCAGAATTAGATTCTACCTAATGCCTTTTATACTACATCCCACAGTGCTTTACAAATCAGTGAGTTAGATACTGGTAGTATAGGGACTATGTGTAGCAGTTTTGAAGTACAGATGTACTTGCATTAGAACCTTTGTTACTAAGAGAGGAATGTTGGCCAGGACACTGGGGACAACTTCCCTACTCTTACAGTAAGTCCCCTAGGATCTTTAACTTCCACCTGGGCAGTCACGAAACATGGGCAGACAGTGAACAACATGCAAAATGTTGAGGGAACTCAGGCATGCATACCGATGAGTTAGATATGTTTTACCATCTACTGTAAATCTGTAAAATAAAATTCAGCTTTCCCAGTACTAGTTGTATGTTGTTTCTGAATGTGCTGTCTTTTGTGCTTTGTTGTACAAGGAATGGGCAGAAGGGACCTTGCATTAACATCTCAGACAAATGCCAGCCCCTCCAACAGTGCAGCACTGCAGTGTCAATGTTGCGCAACAGTCCGAGTACCAGGTGTGGAACACGAACCCACAACCAGCTGACCATTCTGACCCATAGATGACTACTAACAACAGAGCCACTAGTAACGCTACTGCAGTTTACCTTTCTGTTTTTTTCTTACAATGAACACCTTAAGTCCCTTTTGTCCTTCATCACTGGAGTGGCCTCCTTCAACCAGACCTCAGTCCCTGTCCTGTCCAACCCACTGTCCACTGCTTACAGTGAAGCTGCCATGATGAAGATGAGACCCTCCCTCTCTCACCCCCTCCCCCCCGAGTGCAACACACCAGCAAAATAGGCAGTACACTCTAGAGGTTAGAGTAACAAGCTGTGAATGAGCTTGGTACATACAGCAGACGGGGGTTTGATTTCCACCACCTCCAATTGCATACTGTGTGACTCTGAGCAAGTCACTTAATTGCCCCACTGCTCCCATGTCACCCCCTGAAAACAGGCACTTGTTGTTAGTGGGCCTTACCTGGTAACCAAAGACTAAAATAAATCAGAAACAAGGCAATTTCTATGGGAGTTAATCCCTTTTGTCATGCAGGAAACTGGGACACATGCACTTCATCCTTGCAGACTCCTTTGTACTTCTTGTACACAACTCCTTGCCCTCTGCAGTAGAGCTTTAGAATGGGGGTGACCCCCGGGACTTATTCCATGGCAGAACAGGTGGTTGGCATGGGAGAGCCAGATGGGTCAGGGGTGATCCTGCTTCCTCTAGGGTTTTTCTTTCCATCTTTGCCCACCCCCATTCCAAGGATATCAGCTCAGGATGTGGGCTCTGCACAAGCCCATCAACATCCTTGTCAGGAGCATGCCTGGCTGTATCACCAGCTACAGTCATCCAGTGATGGTGTTACAGTGGGCCTTGGACCCCACCCCAGAGGAGCAGAGCATCAAGTGGGATGCTTGAATTCTCCTTCCACCCCCTCACCAGTCTGACTAACTGAACTCAGGCCATGAACACAAGTCAGCAGCCCTATAAATGGCAGTACTGGCAAGGTACCAGCAGACCAGCTCCTGCAGTTTTATTCTTGGCAGTGCCATGTCAAAGTCAGGTATAACCTCAGCACTGGGAGCTAAGTGAGGAGCACACAGATGCTTCTCCTTATCTTTGCACCCAACCTGAACCCCCACCACTGACGGCAAGCACTCCATGGGAACCATCCTTTACCTCTACAATATTGAGATTGAGGAACTCAGTGCAGTGCTGAGAGCTCTGGCCTTCACATGTATCAGGAGCCAGAATCAGGGTTTCTGTAATAGAAGATGAGACTCTCCCTCTTTCACCCCTGAGTGTAACACACCAGCAAGCAGAACTATCCTACTATATATGACTATAAATCTCTCTCTCTCTCTCTCTCTCATGTGTGTATATGTGTGTGTGTGTATATATATATATATATATATATATATATATACACACACACACACACATCAATCAAGTGCATATGCCTGGAAGTCAATAGCTGCAAAAATGAATACTGAAAATCAAAGGCAAAATTATCATAAAAAGTAGAACAAAACAAGCACCTAACATGGTTCAGTTTTAAAGGGCCTTGGGCTTTGTTGTGTGAGAAATCGTAAAACACAATGCTTACTTAAATGGCTATACAGTAGCTAATGGATTGTTTTTCTGCAGAGATTTGTACCTGCTCTGTTTGCACGGATGTTGCTACAGTTTACGAAGGGTAGGTACCAAATGTGTTGATTCTGAAACATGTCAGGCGGGACAAGGTTCTTGGGCATACAATAATGGAAGAAGCAAAGACTTTGCCTGATTTTGGTTCTTATGCATCCCACTTATGAGGTTTTTGTGTGTTGGAAACTTGTTGCAGCTAGTTTACAAAGGGTGCACATTCTGGTAGTGATCTTGCTGATTTCAGGGAGGTATTTCTCTGCAGATAAACAAGTACAGGAAAATGCAGATGGCTACATTAACGACATGGTGTATCCATATCTTTCTTTTCTTTTTCGGATCAGACACTTAGGATTCCAGCACATTTGTGTGTTATCTTCACATTTTCTAGGAAAATCAAGCCTCCCTCCCACAAAGAACATCCATACTTTGACTAAAGATCAGGTGTTTGAGCAATGCAGTAAGAAACAACAGTGCTGAAAGAGTTACTATGAATATTATAAGACCACTGAAAAAACAAAATCAGAAAAATCACTGAAAGTAGAAACCCTAAGATGATATAAAAGTCCGTACCTGAAAAGAAGTGTGCCTTGAAGCCTTTCTTTGATACTGTGTTGTCCGATTTGAACTCAATTCTCATGTTGTTGTATTGAGAGGTTACAACCTCAGGCACTTCAGTACCACAGAACTTGCCATTTAGTTTAGAATCTGATGAAAGACCACTGCGAATCTCAACATAATCGTATTTGCACACCTAAGACAAAGCAAATTCATTGGTTCAGAAAGCGAGTCACATACAACTGTCAATCTGAACATCATACTTCCATTTTGCATCATTCTGGCTGTTCACATGCCATTCAGCAGTACAGCAGCCAGTCAAACCTTACATCTTCAGTCTGAGGTCCAGGGTTTCAACAGAAAAATCTGATTAAAGGGAAAGGTAGGTGTGCACTTGCAGGATCCCTTAACGTGTGAAAGACCATGAATGCATGATGTGGAAATATTACCCTGATAGTGCCCCAGGAGGAGTACCACAGACTTCCTCTCATCATTCCTCTTCTTCTGCACAAGTCCCCTGTCCATATCTAATCATTTTCTTTCAGATTTACAATCATTAACTCTATGTGGTCATGGATCACCAGTCAGGTGAACTGAAAACTTCAAGGGGCACCATCACAGAAACAGTCCCTCAGGGGCACCACTGGTAGAAAATTTTCAAATAATGCAACTATGAACAGAACTGTTTAACTAGGTATGGGGATTATTTGTAGGATGCAGCAGTCCAGAGATGTTCCTATGTAACAGGGCGTGGGTTTAGGATAACACAATTTCAGGCAGATCACAAGTCAGGTGCATAAAAAACGCACAAGAGCATTTGTCATTTTTTTAATCAAGCAAAATAAACAGAAAGCAAAATGGTAAGTCAGTAAGACTTTCCTTCAGCCTAGCAATAATCAAACAGTGTGAAAGCAAACGCTACCAGGAGGTCTTCCACCTTCCTCAGTCAGTATTCGACTGACCTATCTATCCTCTCTCAGCACTAAGGCAGGGCTTTTTATAAGCTCACTAGAAGCTGGAAAATTTTTCCACTGCCTTTTGAGTAACAGCAGACATAACATAAAACTAGCCACTAGTGGCCACTGTTGCTCCATAGAGTACAGTTAATTCGCAGCCACCTGGAGTACAGAAGAACTTGTTTACAACATTGGAAAGTTCAGAGCCGAGGTCAGAACATTCTGTGCTCTCCTAAACTCTCCTGCGGGGTCATATTACCTCATGCTGTCTGCTGCAAAATACATCTTAGAAGGGGGCTGCTAACATCTAGAAAAAAGCAGACACAAACTTTTGTTTGTCTTCTTTTAAAACTACCCTCTTAGTTTTGTAACTTTACTCTTACTTTTGTTATAGCCAGCCAAGCAGCATGTTGGACATTATACAAAACATATAAACTGTTTGGGAAAGGGGTTTCAATTTATCCCTTGGGTGTCCACTATGACAGGGGTCACCCTGTCACATATCCCCCCGCATAAGAGGGCAACCATCCTATGGTTGTCCAAATGTCAACTAACACCCTGGAAGGGTGTGGAGCTTTAGCCCACTCTCACTGGATGCTCCGTCTCAGGGTCCCTTACAGCTGGACAATCCAGCACCCAGTAGAACTGCCATCGGTGGGGGAAGGGGAGCATTACCTTGCTCCATCTCCACTTAGACATTTAAAGGTAGGTTAGTTACATACCACACTGTATGCCTAACAGCCTGCTCCTAACCTCTGGGTTTATATATCTTATATACTACTAGTGGTGTACCGCCTAGTCTCTTCTGTGCTATGTGGGAGTCTCCCCCTCCTCCAAGGGTGCCACCTCTTTCCCTTCACCCTCTAGGTTACTCCTCCCACGTCACTATCAGGGGGTCGCTATCTGTCTGCCCCTATAACAGGTCTTATAGTATGCTGCCCCTGCCTGTACATGCCTGGCCAATAGAAATACGGGGTTAGTCTAGCCAAGACCTTCCCATGGCTGAGATGCCCAGAGTGACTGGAGTGCGCATCCTTCATCACCTTTTTCCTATATGCCATGGGTACCACTACCTGGGCATCCACCTGCTTGGATTGGGCCTCATGTGATACAGTACTCCCTTCCTGAGTTCACACTACCATAACTGTTGTTCCCCCACACCATCATTTACCTGTCTCCCATCCATGATTTTTAAATACTCCCTTAACTGGGTTACTTCAAGATTCCCCGCCTGCAACTTTCCCCCAATCAACATCAGGAGAACAATAATTTTTCATAGGAAGAGGTTTAAAACATGCAAAAGTACCTTCAGCCAAAATGGCTTCTTCCATCTTGCTTGAAGTCTTCTTCTCCCAGTATCATATCACCAGTCAAAGCCTTACCTGGGGTCTCGTCTTCTCATTTGCCATTCTCCACCAAGTTACAGCCTGGAAAAATGGGCAACAATGGCATGTCCACAAACATTGATCACAAACGCTCCATCAGGGGGTTCTCCTCCTCCAGATCCCATGGATTCTGCTCCACCGATTCTTCCTCAACATCCTCCGAGTGGGACCTCTTGAGTAGCTCCTGGCATCTGAGCTCCACTTCTCTCCGGCATCGATCAGCCTCCAGTCATCTCCCACTCATCCAGTGAAGAAGCCATATCAGTCTCCATTTGGCCATTGGGTCTGCCTCATCTCATCCATGGTGCCTTGCCCAGGTCACCATCTCCATCAGGCACTGTCCTCATCTCTGCTGGCACCATGCACCTCTGCCGTGTATCCTAGGTCTGGTACCAACTGACTGGACTCCCCATTTCCTTGGATGTCCAGACAGATCCCATTTCTTACACCATATGTTACCGGGTGTGGGTTTAGGATAACACAATTTCAGGCAGACCCCAAGTCAGATACATACAAAATTCACAAGTGTGTTTGTCATTTTATTTTATCAAGTAAAACATACACAAAGCAAAATGGTAAGTCAGACAACTGCTTAGTTTCAACAGTTTCTAAGGCTTTTCTTCAGCCTAGGAAGAATCAAACAGTGTGAAAGCACACACTATCAGGAGGTCTTCCACCTTCCTCAGTCAGTATTCAACTGACTTATCTATCCTCTCTCAGCACTGAGGTAGGGCTATTTATAAGCTCACTAGAAGCTGGAAAAATTTCCCACTGCCTTTTGATTAACAGCAGACATAACATAAAACTAGCCACTAGGGGCCACTGCTCCATCGAGAACAGTTATTTGGCAGCCACCTGGAGCACAGAAGAACTTGTTTACAACATTGGAAAGGTCAGAGCCTATCCTCTTAGCCAGCGAAGCAGCATGTTGGACATTATACAAAACATATAAACTGCTTGGGGAAGGGGTTTCAATTTATCCAAGGGGTTTCCACTATGACAGGGGTCACCGTTTCACAACCTATCTACATTTGCCTCAACTTAAATAACAGCAGCAGCACTGAGACAGAAAGTGATGTCATGGTGGGATAGGCTGTGCATACTAGCATACAGCTTGCCCAACAGTGACATCATTTTCTGTCTCAAGGTTCCAAGAAATGGCATGCATCTTCATGAGACCAGCACAGTACTGCCACTACAGTTAGGGCTGAGAAGGCATTTCCATTCTATGTGTTACTTAGCTGTCTTTAGACACGGGGACCTGAAAATTGGCATAGACAACCTTTTGGGGCAGTATCTGGAGATCTGCCACATTTGATGATGAAATCTGGTTAAGCAGTTTTTTGCAACACAGGGTGGTAAAAATCTTACAATTCATGGGAATAAAGGCTATTCTTGCAGCTGGATTTAAAGCAAGAAACATTCAGATTCATTTGAGACTGTCCCAAGGAGGGGCATTTAGGGGTTTAGTGTTTTCTCTGGATAGAAAAGATCCAGGTTCCAATTAAAGGTTGCTCCATCCTCCCAAGAGACAGCCTTTGTACTAGGGTTGAGTGGATATTTTTTCTAAGCGGATATCCCAGATTCCATCCCAAATTCAGAATTTAGGACTTTTGGAAATAGCTGCCAAAAGTCCTAAATATTAGGATTCTAAATTGGATTCTGACAAAATCTGATCTGATGTTGAATCTGCCATTTTACCTGTTAAACCTTCCCCCACATCCTGTACAAGATCACCTGACCCCAATGATGTTGTTACTTAGCAACCCTCCAACCTAAGTTGTGTTTGCTGTTCCCACTGTCCTCTTGGGCTAAGTACAGAGGACTGTACTTAGCCCTAGAAGAAAAGGTGAACTGGCAAAGATCTGATCTGAGCTTAAAAAAGCTCTAACATGTACTACTGGCTGTTCAGTCTCCCACTGCTGCAGCCCAGCTCTGACATCAGCTACAGGGGATTCTGGGATTTGTGGTTACAGCAAATTTTAGCTTAGGATTCAACAGAATACAACTGATACAATGTAGTGTACTACACTGCACTTAACAGTACCTAAAATAAAATCTGTGCTCAAAGTCCTGATTGGGACCAGTATCACATCTGGGTGTGTGGCTTAGTACTGACTGTTCTCCTTTTTACGTTGGTTGCGCTTGCTCAAAACAACGTACTGTGGCAATACGGGGTTTCGGGGTTGTGTCACTGCAGAGTCCACTGCAGTTCACAGAACCAGGGGCATGGCAGTCTACCCCAATGACCACTTGGTGTGTTCCTGATGCAACTTTCTGCTTGGTGGGTTGAACAGTCATGCACTTCAAAGGACCGAAGCCACTCTAATCCGAGAGGGCTTCAGCCCTTTGAGTTGCATGACCATTCAGCACACCAAGACATGCAATGATTTGTGTGCTGCCTTGCTCCCTAGTCCTGGGTGGCCACCGAGTGCTCCTGCCAGCCCCATTATCTGCTGGTCTTGACTGCGGGTCCAGCGGAGTGTAACAGTAAAGCTGCATGCTGCAGTGGGGTTGCCGATTGCCATGCAGCTCAATGTGCGAGCTGCTGCGGTCAGCTCCTCACATCCTCTCTCTTCTTCTCGCACTGCTGAAAAGTGCCCCTCATTTTTTGTGTTATTCCCCCACACAATCCTCCCTCTAAGCACCCACCACCCTACACCTCCCCCCAAACATAAGATACTGACACTGGGGGTGCCCAATCCCCCATTGTCCTCAATTGTACAGCAAATTCTCCCTGAAAGAAAGAAAACTGTCTCTTATTGCTTCTATCCTGAAAAAAAAAAAAAAAAAAGAATACCATCCATCGTTGTCTGTTGTGCCGTTACCCCCCACCCTGTGACCCTTGCAAGGGTGGCCACTGAATGCTCCTGCCAGCCCTGTTACCTGTTGGCCTTGATTGGGGGTCCGGTGGAGCGTAACAGTAAAGCCGAAACATTCCTATGCCTAAAAAAAAAAAAGAAAACCATCACCCATCTTTATTATTTTTTTTAACCCTGTAAAAAAGAAAATGGTCCCTCGTCGTCTCCCATGTCCCCCCCTTCCCCATTCCAATCCTCCCTCTGCGCACCCACCTCCCTGCACCCCCCCTTGCCCCATACTTACCACCAGAGGTCAAGCGCTGTCATCTTCTCTGGACTGGGCCACATCTGCACTCTTCAAAGCGAACCTCGAACTGCAAAATCAAGGTAAGTGCTGTATAATGGCTTTCAATGGCGGTTTCAACTTATGTTGCTATCTCAGCCATTTTTTGAGATTTTTGCACCAAATTTTCAACATGGGGTTCTTGGAACCCCACCTCATTAACACTATCACTGTCATTTCATTACTCTGTCCCAAAGGTGATTTCACAGTCGCTGCGTGGAACCACCTTTCTGGACAGAGTAATGAAGTGACAGTGCCACTGTTCAAGAGGAGGGGTCCCAAAACGCCGATGTTGAAAACTTGGTGTAAAAAGACCAAAAAATGGCCGATTTATGTGCGCTTGTTGAAATATTTATACACACGCAAATAACTTGGGTTATTTTTAATATTTTGACTCCACATTTTCAACATAGCTATTGTTTCATACCACCTCATGAACAGAAAAGCTAGCATTTTTCACATCCTGCCTGAAATGTATTTTTGCACCTGTGGTGCAGAATGGCACAGTCACTCTGCAAAATCACCTTTCAGGATAGAGTATGGAAATGACAGTGCCACTGTTCATGAGGTGGGGTCCCAAAAAATCCATGTTGAATATCTGGAGTAAAAATACCAACAAATGCCCAAGTTGCGTGCGCTCATTTAAATTTTCCTATGTATGAGCGTAACTTGGTCAATTTTTAATATTATCATTCCAGATCTTCAACATAGCCATTTTTCCACACTGCCTCATGAACAGTTCATCTATCATTTCTTACATCTTGCCCAAAGCATGTTCTCGCACCTGTGGCATGGAATGGAGCAGTCGCTGCACAAAACCACCTTTCAGGATTGAGTAACAAAATGATAGCACCACTGTTCATGAGGCAGGTTCCCAAAAAGCCCAGGTTGAAAATCTAGAGCAAAAATACCAACAAAGACAGAGTTATGTGTACTCGTTGAAATTGTCCTACACCCGTGCGTAACTTTGCCAATTTTTTATATTTTGACTCCAAATTTTCAACCTAGCCATTTCTTCACACAACCTCATGAACAGTACAGCTGTCATTTCACATATTCTGCCCAAAACGAGTTTCTGCACCTGTGGTGCAGAATGGCGTTTTGCCAGGGATTAAGAAATTTTCACCTATGGGGTTTATGAGGTACAGTGATAAGAGGACTATGTTGAAAATTTGGGCTCAAAATGTGAAAAAATTACAAGGGGTGCATAGGCAGGGGTGTCACCAGCAGATAGAGGGAGGTAGTGATGCTGTTATATAAAACCCTGGTCAGGCCTAACAGCGGGTAGGTCATGTCAGATGAATCTGACAGATTTCTTTGACTGGGTGACGAAGGAAGTTAATTTGGGGGGAGGGTGTCGCCTACCTCAAGTTCAGCAAGGTCTTCGACACCATCTCACATAAGAGGCTTATTAAGAAGATTGGTAGTCTAGGCATAGTAGACAAGGTGGTGAACTGGGTTAGGAACTGGCTAACAAACAGGAGACAGAGTGTGGTGGTAAACAGGGTACAATCTGGGGAGGAGGGTAACCAGCGGGGTACCGCAGGAATCAGTCCTTGGGACAGTCCTGTTTGATGTCATCATCAGTGACATTGCAGAGGGGCTGGAAGGAAAGGTCTGCCTGTTTGCAGATGACACCAAGATCTGTAACAGGGTGGATACTCCAGAAGGGGTGGAGAAAATAAGAAAGGACCTATGCAGGCTTGAGAAATGGTCTGAGGAGTGTTAACTGAGGTTTAAATCAAAGATTTGCAAAATTATGCACCTGGGGCATAGAAACCCTGGGGAGAGCTACAGCATTTGGGGGGGGGTGCAGTTGCTGACAGTCACCAAGGAGCAAAGAGACCTGGGGGTTACAATTTCATATGACTTGAAAATGTCAAAGCAGACTACAAAGGCAGTGGGGAGGGCCAGTGGCATGCTGGGGTCCATAAGCAGGGGTATCACCAGCAGAAGGAGTGAGGTAGTGATGACATTATATAAAACTCTGGTCATGCCTCACATGGAGTACTGTGTGCAATTCTGGTGGTCACACCTTCGAAAGGGCATAAACAGGCTGGAGATGGTCCAGAGAAGGGCAACTAAGATGGTACAGGGCTTGCACCACAAAACAAATGAGCAGAGATTAAGGGATCGCAATATGTACTCACTGGTGGAGAGGAGGTAGACAGGAGACATGATAGAGACATTCAAGTACCTCAAAGGTATAAACACTGTGCAAGGGGAAGATATCTTCCAATACAGGATGAGTACAAGAGTGAGGGGGCAGGATATGAAATTGGAAGGTGGCAGGCTAAAAGGGAATATGAGGATGCTTTTCTTCTCAGAGAGGGTGGTGGACACATTGAACGGTCTGCCACAGGAGGTTGTGGAAACAAGTACTGTGGTGGAAGTTAACCACGCAGGGAACAGGCATGGAAGAACCATAGAGGTACAGCTGAGGGAGGGTCAGAAGCCATAGTCAAGTACATGGTTTACAGTCAGACTGGATGGGCCTAGTGGTCCTTATCTGCTGACAATTTCTCTGTTTCATCCTCTGGCAGCCATGTTCACAGAGTCACTCAACACAGGAATGGTGCCAGAGGATTAGAGGAGGGCACATGTGGTCCCGCTACAAATCCAGCAGTAGGGAAGAGGCAAGGAACTATGGCCAGTCGGCCTCACATCAGTAGTGGTGAAGATCATGCACCCACTGCTTAAAGAAAGGATAGGGGAACATTTACAAGCCATTGGTGCCCAGGACTCTAGGTAGCATGAATTCACAGAGGGTAGGTTGTGTCACACAAATCTGATAGATTTCTTTGACTGGGTGATGAAGGAAGTAAATGGAGTATGGGGGGGCGGTGGATGTCACCTACCTCGATTTCAGCAAGGCCTTTGACATTGTCCCACATAAGAGGCTTATTAACATGATGGGTAGTCTGCGCATAGGACACAAGGTGGTGAACTGGGTTAGGAACTGGCTAACAGGAGACTGAGGGTGGTGGTAAATGGGGTACAATCTGGGGACAGGAGAGTGACCAGCAGGGTACCACAGGGATCAGTCTTTGGGCCAGTCCTGTTAAATGTCTTCATCAGTGACATTGCGGAGAGGCTGCAACAAAAGGTCTGACTGTTTGCGGATGACACCGAGATCTAGAACAGGTTGGATACTCCAGAAGGGGGTAGAGAACATGAGAATGGAACTAGGCAGGCTTCAGAAATGGTCTGAGGAGTGGCAACTGAGGTTTAATTCAAAGAACTGCAAAATTATGCATCTGGGCCATAGAAACCCTGGGGAGAGCTACAGGATGGGAGGGAAGTTGCTGGTAGTCACCAAGGACCTCACCACCTCCTGTCCCACTCAGTCCTCAGGTATTCACCAAAGTCCTTGGATTGCAGCTGGGAGAATTCCTGCAATGGCTCCAGGGTTCAAAAGCAGTACAGGGCTTGCACCACAAAACTTGTGAGGACAGATTAAGGGACTTCAATACGTACTCGCTGGAGGAGAGGATGGAGAGAAGGGACATGATAGAAACATTCAGGTACCTCAAGGGATAAACAAGATGCGGAGGGATACATCTTCCAATACAAGAGGAGTATAAGAACGAGGGAGCATGACATGAAATTGGAAGGAGGCAGCATAAGGAATGCAACACACAGCAGAACTGCACATTAGAAGCAAAGAAACAGTTTAAAGAATTTTATTTTTTTTGTACTCTACATGCCCGATGCAGTCATGCAAATTCAACGCCATCTGCGCCTCTGCAGCATTCAGCAAGGAGCCCCCCCACACACACACATTGAAATACATGTAAAATACAATGCTCCCACTTAAAATACAGACTTGTAAAAATGTGAGCACCAATTTTTGGGAGTACATTTAAAACTGCAAAATCTCACTCTGAAAGTGAAAGCCGCTACTGGTTCGCACTCAAACAAATGAAATGCCACAGACAGGACAATGGCCATTTCCTTACCACAAAGTACTAAACCAACTATCAATTATATAAAATAAGGTATGGGGTGTTAGATTATTGATTTGTAATAGCATCATATCTGTAAATAGGGATTGATGATTATGTTACTGTCTGCCATAGTATACTCTATGTATCTATATCAGTGGTTCTTAACTGTACTAATCATGTTCCCTATAAATTGTTTTATGCTACTTACGAATGTTTGTATGACATAATTGTGTTGTATTATGACATGTTCCTGTAACTATATTAGCAGGTCTTGTTATTGCAAATTTCATACCTGTATGGTTTCCTGTGTTAACTATTGCACTATCAATGTACGGCACTTACCTGGTTGCCACTGAAAAAGGGACCGTCTTGTCTCAGCGGGCCTACCCGGTTACCAAAATTCAATAAATAAATAAAATAAACCACTCATGCACTGCACTTGTGGTTTATGTGGTATTACGCACCTCAGGTGTGTAAAACTCATAATATACAACACCCCATGCATTTTTCTCTGTATATTTCTAAATTCTTCCTTCAGTTTAGACACATATGCAACAGAGATCTGTGCACTGTAATCAAAAGGAGCACTGTTGAAGCACCAGCATTATAGCACTGTACTTACTGTCAATATCATTCACAAGGAGTTAGAAATATCTCTCTTGTGAATTTATAGTGATTCTTAGGATACGGGGTATACTATAACATCTGACAAACAGGACTTGAAATTATAAGCTGAACCATTTACATCCTATAGCAGTGACTTAGGTAACTCTTCTACCAAATTTATAACAACTGATGTGAGTTGCAATGCAAATGGGATGGTCATGAGACCACACAGAAAAGCTGTATGTGCTTTGAAACATTCTGAAGATTAACACACATCCACCAAGAGACACAATTCATAAATAGATATGCTATGTCAGGACATGGTATGTTTTATTGAGATTTTCTGAAAAATAAAAATAAAGCATTGAATAACTGACTTGCCTTCTCATGATTACAGTTATTAAAAAATACTGACTGGAGGCTCTTTGGCACCAATAATTTGAAGTGTTGATTTAGAAACTGCAGGAGTTGTAACTCCTGAATTTTGTATAAGATCCATGTAAAAAAAGAACAGGTCACTAGGGGAGGCCCTACAAGTATGACACCAGCTGAAATGAATATAACTCACGCCAAAATGGGTATAACACATGATGAAATGATCGTGAGATATACTGGAATGAGTACAGTACATGATAGTGTAACACATGCTGAAAAGCGTATAACACATATGCACAGAACATATACCAAAATGAATCCCAAATATACTAAAATATGTATAACATATACTAAAATAAATGTAAAAAATATTAAACTTTGTATAACATATCTAAGGGAGAATAAGACATAATAAAAAATGTACAGCATGCTGACATATCAAAAAAGATATAGTGAGTACTAAATAAGAATAACACATACTGAAATGTGTGTAAGACACACTGGAATGAGTATAACACATACCAAGAAGCACATGATATCATGGACTACTCACAATGGAGTTAGAAAAACTGTGTAGGAAACTGTCCTCAAGCTCAGTGTACCTTTCGGTTCAGAGATCTCCCTTCCTTCCCAGCTGGTACCAGGTTTTGAATGGACCCAAATGGAAGCTCCCTTAACTCTGTCACTGGGTACTGCAGGTGCAGAATCGCACCAGGCCCACAGCTGTAGCTGCGGGTTGGCCAGTATTGGTGCAATTCAAACAGAGTGAGGTGTTCTAGCCCTCAAACCCCACAGGCCATGCAATTGCTTAAATGGCAGAAAACCCCAGAAAATGGGGTACTTGTAATCCAGGTTGTGAAACACTGTGAAACAACAGGAGCTGTCCCTTGAAACAATGCCGCACTGCAGCGTACCCATGGTTCCTGGACCCGGATGGCTGCTCCTGATGTAGCAGGCCGGCCACTGGATCTCTTCTCCTTCAGGTCATATATGATGCAGGCAAGCTTCCATTCTCTGCTCTGTGCTAAACCAGTTACTTTGGGCACTGGTTGCAGGCTCTTGCAACCTCCTTTCACTCATTTCAGACTGTTGAGGCCCTGATCAGTCCCTCATATTTATTTTTTTATTTAGTTTTTGTTGACCAGGTAAGTACACTAGACAAATCCTGCCTATTTTCTGGCACGACCCGGGGGAGGGGGATACAGATGAATGCCAACTGATCTTGAATCAGATTAAGCTGTTGGTGGTATTTTTAGTGAATGAGGGAAATTTGGCCAGGACACCGGGGAAATTCGCCTCTTCTTGCCAGTAGGAGGATCTCTGGTCTACGACATGGAGACCTCAGTATGTGCTCAGTCATGCTTGGAAGAGGTCATGGATTGCACTGCTGCGCTGCCGCCTGCGGCAGCTTCTGATGTGGTTTCAGTGACAGAGGAGTCCCCTTCTATGCCTGTTATGACAGATAGACCACTTTCTCAGACTGTGTTATGGGATCCCTCCTTGCCTGCACGACAACGTCTTACTATGGCTTCAACAGTGATCCCTTGTTCAGAAGTGGAACCAAGTGTGGAGAAAGCAGCCTGTGTTCCCAGTGTTCTTCCACCTTCTGCATCTGGCGTGGGGTTCGGGATAGCTTGCGTTGCTTCAGAGTCGCCTTCTTGAGTTCACGGATTACCTTCAACAGCGGTTTCTCTACCAACAGTTTCTTCGGCTGCCACTACTACCTCCAAGCTCGTAAGTACACGCTTTGGTTTGCATAATGCCCCGGAGACAACTACACCATCCTGGACTGCATCAGATGCACTGTTTTGCGCTGGCTGGACACAGACTGCTTCAGGCACCTGGACACCGGATTTGTCCTGGGATGAGGACAAACATGGAGTACTGTTTTCCCCGCACAGGCCTGCACCGCCCTGCACGAGCTCCAACGAGGTACCTATTTCTGGGGACCCTATTTCCCACTGCAGACTTTGTTGTAGCCAAAACTACTGCTGTATCTGGGAAACACTGGGGGGATATTGTTGAAACTGCAGAATTGGTAGATAGTATCCATGTCTCTACTATGGGGGGGGGACGTGACTTCTCATGTGGGGATGGGACATTGCACCCTACCTAAGGGAAACTGCTGTTTTGCAGACTTCTCCCCCTTCTGACCAGCCCCCCCCAGTCAACTGTACCTGTCATGGCGTTGCCTGTTTCTTGCACTGTTTCACCCCCTTCCCCTTTAGCTCCTTCTAAACTGGTTACTGTTCCACCTGATGCACCCATGCAGGCTTCTGCTTTGAGCCCGTCTAACTACGCCTCTCCCTACTACTGTTTCGGTGCCCTCCCCTCCACAGGATGATCCCAGAGGAAGGCCCCTCAGCCCTGCCTCCACCCTCTGGTAGGGGTCCTGTTCTTTCAGACCTCTTTAAGAATAAATTGGAACAGGCCCCCAGACGTAATGCTGTCCGCCTTCACTATGGGGGGGGGGTCTTAATGAATTTTCCGGACCGATATTATGTTGCTAGGACTTTGTTGAAAGGTTCTATGCATTTTCAGGCCTCAGAAATCTATGCATTAATTCACATTTCTGGTGAAGAAACCTTTGATATCAGCTTCAAAACTAATATGGGGTTGGACAGGTTTTGGCACAAATATGCGACTTTGAAACACACTCCTCTATGGACACCCTTTTATGTGATCCCCTTGACAAAACCTGCAGTGCGTACTGTCACTGTTATGTTTCGCAATGAAGGTGTGAGTATTAGCAATATTTATCACTGGTTACAAAATAGGTGTACGGTTTTGTCCCCCCCGAAGCAATTATTGATACGGAAGGTCTGCGGACTGGTGGGTGGAAATTTCGAGTTAAACTTCTCCAAGTTAACTCAGAGGTGGTACATCTCCCCAATAGTTTCTTCGTAGGCAAGGATAGAGGCGTTTGTTTTTATGGGAGCCAGCCTAGGGCCTTCTACAAATGCGGTGCACATACACATCTCAGTAGCACTTGTGATATGTTGAAATGTAGCTTATGTGGGGGATATGGACACCCTAGCATGTCCTGTGAAAATGTTTTCCAATGTAAACTATGTGACGAGAAGGGACATGCCTACCATCAATGCCCCTGGGCTAGTAAGAACCGTAATGAGGGTTGGAATCCTGATACTTTGTCCAGAATGCACAAGACAAGGCACAGGAAAAGATCCCTACCCCTGTCACTGTCTCGTACCCCGCGGAAGCCCCTTCACTCCCTCCCTCCCAACCTCCTCCCATAGTGACTGTGACTCCCCAGGTAGAGTTTGAACCCCTTACTGCCACGGATGTCTCCCCACCTACACAGGATGTGGTGGATACCATATCACACCCTACCACCACACAGACCTCTCTGACCTACCTCTTGGGGACTTGGATGGTTTTACTCAATGCAGGCAGATTACTAGGGCAACTACTTGCAAATCACAAAAAGTTAGCGAGGTGCCCCTTTCTAATGCTTTTGACTGTTTAAAAGGGGGAGGGGAGGACTCTGATGGAGATTCAGAGGCCTCCGTTTTACCCTCGAATATGGAAGTCTCTGGTTCCAGGCCTCCAGATGAGGTCCGTAAAAAAGTTACCAGAAAAAAGAACGGGAGTAAAAACATGGCTGTCACGGATGGGAGTGGTTGATTAGTTTTTGACTCTGGCTACCATTCGGCTTTCCTCACTTAATGTCTGTAGTCTGAAGAACTACAAAAGACAGACTGCCTTTTTTCATTTTGCTGCTTCCCTCCATACTGATGTTCTTTCACTCCAAGAAACCCACTTGACGTCTATTTTTGACATTAAGCAAGTTAAAAGGGGTTGGGTATGGGGTCCCTCATATTGGACTTTTGGTGACAATTTGGCAGATGGTGTGGCAATCCTGTTTACATCTACAGCTTTTTCCATCTCACGCATTATAGACATTTTTCCAGGTAGAGCTTTGATTCTAGACTATACTTTTTAGGGCCATTCCCTTCATATTATCAACCTCAATGCTCCTCAGACCAAAGCTGCCAGAATCAGTTTACTTGACCTCATTAAACCTTATCTCAGTACCCGTAAACACGTTATCTGGGGTGGTGATTTCAACTGCTCAATAGATGTTTCCTGCAGAACAGCGGCGGGAAAAAAATATATTGTGACTCTCATGCTCTATGTACTTTAGTGAAGGATGCTAACTTAACTGATGCCTATCGTGCTCTGAGATCTGATGCGGGATATACTTATTATAGATCCATTTACCATACTAGGATTGACTATTTCTTTTCCTCCCGCTATTGTATCCCGCATCAGATTTCAATTCACCCCACGGAGCTTTCAGATCATCATTTGATAACTGGGGCATTTTCTCTGGGATCAGCCCCTCCGGTTTTTTTATCGGCCTCAGCCCTGTGGAAACTTAACAATTCCTTGTTTTCCCATCTTACTGTTCAGACACAAGTACGATCACTCTTTTGGGCCCAGATTTCTGTCCTTTGTTGTTACGATTCCGTATGGACATAGTGGCAGGATACAAAACTGGATTTACGGATTTTTTTCAGACTATGGGCAGACGTATGGCCAGGGACAAATATCTTACATATTTGGATTATAGGAATCAATTATATAAACTCTTGTCATATTCCGTGTCCTCCCCTATTGATTATTCATTACAAATCAAAAAATTATGTCACTGCATGTTTACACATCAATATGATAGTGACATGCCTACCATCAATGCCCCTGGAACCGTAATGAGGGTTGGAATCCTAACACTTTAGTCCACCTTAGAGTTTTTGATGAGAGTGGGTGCTTCGGTTTCCCCCTCCGCAAACCTGTTTTTCGCCTATAAAGAACGGATGCATGCTATGGTTATGCAGGGTCTCTATGACCCGGTGGGTAACATTGATTACTCTATTTCGGGCATGCTCTCCATTGCTACCTCCCATTTACAGTCACAATTTTGTGATATGCCCCGTAGTCCGACTGTCTTGTCTGAGGTTTTTATGGCGCCTGTCCCACAGGTCTCTGCACATCATGCAAGGGACTTAGTGGTCTTAATTACACAAGAGGAAGAGGCTTGTGCCATTTCTCAGCTTAAATTAGGAGTAGCCCCTGGTCCAGATGGCCTTACTCATGAATTTTATAAAACATTTTGGGATGATTTGGTGGAAGCATTGACACAGGTGTATAATTATGTATTACAGGGAAGGGACGGGACTTCTGACTTTGAATTGTCTATTTTGAAATTTATCTATAAAAAAGGAGATAAATGTTCACTATAGAATTGGAGACCACTTCATCTCCTTAATACTGATTATAAAATTTTGGCTAAACTACTTGGTACTCGTTTGCAACAACTGGCACCTGATGTTATTGACCTTTCACAATCTTGTGCTATTCCTGGTCGCTCTATTCAAACAAATCTGTTCCTGCTCAGGGAAATTTTTGAGGCAAAACAGACAAGTCACCTTGCGGGTTTTGTTCTCTCCTTGGATCAAGCGAAGGCATTTGATTCAGTGCATCACTCATACTTATTCCAGATCATGAAGTTGTATGGTATCCCAGACGTCTTTCTCACATGGCTTACTCGTTTATTTTCCAAAGCTAGTTTTACTCCTTTAATTAATGGATTTTTGGGGGATAATTTACCCCAGAAAGTTGGGATATGACAGGGCTGTCCATTAAGCCCTTTATTATATACTTTTGCTTTAGACCTCCTTATTAGACAAATTAAATGGGATTCACAAATTGTGGGGTTAGCACCCAGTTATACTTTATTCCCGGTATAAATTTCTGCATATGCAGATGATGTGGTTTTATTTGTCCACAATAAAGATTCTGGAGATAGGGCAGTGCGGATCTTTCAGAATTTTACTTCGGTTTCGGGTGGGACCCTTAACCTCCAGAAGAGTGTATCCATTCCTTTAGATACGGATTCCACCTTTATCCCAGAGGTAAGTGGAATTTGGACAAGCACTAACCCGCAACGAATATTGGGTGTATGGTTCAATGTTGCAGATGCGGCGACATATAATTGGAACAAGCGACTTCTCATTGGAGAGAATAAGGTACACCTATGGAGAAATTGGGGAAGAAGAAATGAGTTTTGGTAGTTAAGACATTTTTACTTCCCATTTTTTAATTTCTCAGTTATGTTTATGTCCCCCCCAAACACTTGGAGAGGAGACTTTTAAATATTTTTTTTTTCAGATGATATGGGGTAGCCAACTTAATCCTATAAAAAGAGACATCACATATTTACCCGTACAACAAGGGGGTCTTGGGATGGTTCATCCCGTAGCTTTTTTTCTTCCTTTCTTTTTCATCTTTTTCAAAGCGTACGTTACATATTCCACACTTGCGATACATGGGTCAGCAGTGCCATGCTATCAGTTATGGATAAATGGGACGCTTTCCCACCCAGACATTCCCGTACCTTATATATTCCATCATATGCCATAGACAGTTTCCGTAAATTACGATTCTGGAAACTGTGAAAATCATCTATCCTGACGCTTACCAGACGACAACTCTATAGCACCTTTGTAAATGTTACGAAACCAGTGTTACTGTTTCCAGAATGTACCCCTTCCCGTATGGAATACGCTTTGTTGTTTCTTCATGATAAAAGAATCCCACAGCATATGTGGGATGTCACCTGGCTATGTTGCCATGGCAGGTTAGATGTCCGAGGCAATTTGAAACATAAGATCTCTCAAGAACGGTATTGTCCTAAACCTTCTTGTTTTCAGAAAGAAGAAACAATGACTCATTTCTTTTTTGAATGTACGGATGCTCTTTTGTTTTGGAAAACTTTAGCTAACAAGTAGCAATGGCCGTTTTTAAGTAGAATCACCTATCAAACATTGATGCTAGGTGAGTTTTCAGGACCACGGAACAAATTTCATCACAGTACTTTGAGGGTTATTTTTGCCATGTGTAAATATTATCTGTGGCAAGCACGTTGTCAGTATGTTTTACAGCAACTTCCGACCTTACCACATTCTATTATACTGCAGATGGAAACAGCTTTGTTGAATATAATGGAATTGGAACATCGTCAACTTTCTCTACAACGCTTTCAGTTATTGTGGAAACATACTGATTTCTTGCACTAATATTGTATACATACTGTTATTCCATGCTGACTGCATTTGTTTTTTTTCTTTTTTCTATTCTGATTTGTTTTCAGCTGATGTATCATTACTGTATGCTTTTTGCTGATTTCTTTCTGTTTGACTTTCGCTTTTATGCCTGATGTTATGTTTTCTTTGCTCAATAAAATTCCCCTACTCTTTTCAATAAGTGCCATGGGATCTTTAACATCCACCTGAACTACCACCAATCCAGGCAGATGGGACCTCAGTTTAACATCTCATCCGAAAGACGGCACCTCAGTAGTGCAGCACCCCTCTCATGCTGCACTACAGTGTCGGTACTGGGATATTAACCCAAGTGCCAGATGTGGGAACTGAACCCACAGCCCTCTGATCTCCCGGCCTCAGAGGCGAGTGTGCTACCTACTGAGCTACTGACATCTAAATGTCCTGGCTTTCAAATCTCTTGGTAAAAGGCAGCCAAGCACCATGCTTTAGTGCCTGCTACAGGACCTGGATCAGTAGCCCTTTGACTGTTTCTCTGCATTGGATCTTCAGCATGCCCTATGTGCTGGCTTCCACGTGGTTGCCACTCTCTCAGCAGCGATGCTCATGGTTTTTCCACTTTTTAGGCTCACGATGGCACAGCGTGCACCCACTCACAGCACTGGAGGCCTTTCCACCATGAGATCTCCACCAGACCACTCTACCTCCAGCACTGTCATGTCTTTATAGGACTTGCTCATAGTCTGTTTCATATGTGCCTGGGGCTGTCAATCCAGAAACTTGAAAGCCCACAAGGCAGAGAAAGGATGCCAGAATCTGGGGCCTCTCTTTTCCCCAGAAGCCTCCTGTAGTCCCCTCCTTTTCGAGGTTTTAGGGTGCGGGGATGGGCCTCCCCGAGCGGGTCCATTACACTACCCCCTCCCATATGAGGATGCGTCCCCACATCCAATTGGCACAACTCGGGGTCTGAGTCACTGTCCATAATATAGTCCTTGTACCTACTAGGAGCCCTGAGAACTCTCTGTAGTCTGCCACTGCTTCTATCCATTGATGGCACAGAACTATCTGTCGCCACCTTGCCACTGGGCACTTCCCCAGGGTCAGCTTCTTTCCCAGTAATTTCCGGGGGGGGTGCCTCTTCCTGGTAAGGTTCTGGGGGCCCAATTGCTTCACCAGGGCCTGTTAGGGGAGCCATCCTTCTAGGCTGATCAGCTTCTCTGTCCTCATCTCCAGAGTCATCGCTGTCCAGAAAAGAGACAGGCTATGGATCCTGTACCAGTTTCTGTCTCCTGACTGTGCTGCTGTGGCCTCTGTTGTTTTGGCAGCCATCTGGCCATTTTAGGTGGCAGTCAAGTTGGGGGGGGCCTGCATCCATCCAGGAGTGGAACCGCAGTCCTCAGTGGACAATTTAAATGTTACTTTGATGAACATTTGAACTAGCAGCGGGGGGGTGGATGAAATTGGGGAGGCAGAAACTGCTCCCCCCCCCACAGGCAGAAGTAGAAAGCAGGAAGAACCGGAACAGAGAGGAATCCCCCAGGCTGAAGATTAACAAGAAAGCAGGGTGGTAGAAATGAAGGGGGATGGGGACGGGAGCAGTAAAAAGGGGGGGAGGAGGGAGGGCAAAAAGGAAAATGGGGGTTAACGAGCAGAGTGGAAACAAAATCTGGAAGGCCATGTGTGCGAATGATAGAAGTCTAGGAAATAAGATTCCGGACCTAGAGGCCATCATGGCAGAGGCCGACCTGGATACTGTGGCTATTACTGAGTCATGGTGCACTGAAAACCATGAAAGGGACATGTCCATATCAGGCTATACTCTGGTCATGAAGGACAGAATGGGAAGAAGAGGAGAAGGTGTGGTGCTTTATGTGAGGGAAAGCATAAACGCTATGGAGATAGAGGGAATTTTGGGGGGCAGAGGTACTGTGGGTCACCCTGGAGATGGGGAATGGAGCTACCATTCGCACTGGCATGATCTACAGACCTCCAGCACAGGGGGATGAGCTAGACACAGTACTAGTGGAAGCCATTAGCAGGATGGCAGAAAAAGGGGGAGGTGCTACTGGCTTCAATCTGCTGGATGTAGACTGAAGCCTCCAGCTGTGGATTCAGCTAGAAGCAGGGTCATCCTAAACTCCCTGCAGGGGGCATTCCTCAAGCAACTAGCCTGCGATCCCACTTGTGATGGGGCAATACTGGACCTGGTACTCACCAACAAGGACAATGTTGTAGATGTCAAGGTGGGAGGCCACCTGGGGACCAGTGATCACCATACAGTGTGGTTCAATATAAGGACAGCCGTGGATTCAAACCACACAAGGGCGAGGGTCCTGGACTTCAGGAGGGCAGACTTTATAAAGATGGGGGAATGCCTCAGGGATGACCTGGATGGGGTGGAGGAACAGTGGGAGAAGCTAAAAGGGGCCACTGTTAAGGCAACAAACTTCTGCATCAAGCAAGTGAGCAAAAGCCAGAATCCAGATGTAACTGTTATAACTGACATACTGGTGTATTGTAACTGATTTTATAATATGTTATTTACTGTCTTCTCCTAGTAAGTTAATGTCATGTGCTCTGCACTAGCTTTTATTTGATCCTTCCTGCCCTTGACAACATGATGTGCTGTAATTTGGATTTGCAACTACCGGCTTGTACTGATACTTGACAATCTTCCTCTGGAACCACATACTTTGTGTTTTATCAGTAATTTCTATGTGTACATTGTCTTTTGTTACTCGGGTGTGGAACCTCTGTAAAAGAGCACCTGTGCTTAAAGGTTTATTTCCAAATAGATAACTAAATAAATAAATAAGCAAGCAAGGGGGAAAAAGAGACCACTACGGTGCTTGAAAGAGGTGGCTTAAAAGGTAATGGCTGAAAGGATAGCATTCCGAAGGAATAAGGAGTCATAGAGGGAAGAGGATAAGGAGGTGTATCACGGGAAAGAGAGAGAAGCAGAGAAAGCAGTAAGGAGCATAAAGGTACAAACTGAAGAAAGAATAGTCGAGGTGGTAATGGGAGGGGACAAGACATTATTTTAGTATGAAAGTGAAAAGAGGAAGACCAGAGGAGGGACTGTGAGGCTAAAAAGGGAATGGGGGGGGGGCGACTCTGCAGAGGGGTAGCAGGAAAAGGCAGACATCCTGAACAAATACTTTTGTTCAGTGTTCACAGAGAAAGGAGAAGGAGAGGAGTCACAAAGAAGAAACAGGAGGTTTGGAGAGAGGGAGGGAGGAAGGTGGACCACTAGTCCTTTTTTCAGAAGAGAAAGTCCTGAAGGGACTCGCTAATCTGAAAATGGACAAAGCAATTGGGCCAGATGGGGTTCATCCAAGGGTACTGAGGAAGCTCAGGAAGGTACTCGCTGCACCTCTGTCAGTCCTATTTAACAGCTCACTGGAAACAGGAGTGGTTCCAGAGGACTGGAGGAGGGCAGATGTAGTCCCACTTCACTAAAGTGGTAGCAGCAAGGAGGCTGGCAATAAAGCCAGTCAGCCTGAAACTGGTGGTGGGAAAGCTAATGGAATCCCTGCTGAAGGAAAGGATTGTGGAATATCTGGAATCCAATGGGTTACAAGACCTGAGGCAGCAGGGATACATGTGTAGGGAAGGGGGAGGTCATGCCAAACAAACCTTAAAGGATTTTTTGATTGAGTGACCAAGGAATTAGATTAGGGTGGAGCGTTGGATGTGGCCTACCTAGATTTCAGTAAGATTTTTAACACCATTCCACAAAGGAGACTAGTAAACAAACTAAGCAGTTTAAGAGTGGGTCCACAAGTGGTAAACTGGGTAAGAAACTGGTTAGGGGATAGGTGACAGATGGTGGTGGTAACAGAGTTCATTCTGAGGAATGGAGGATGACCAGCAGAGTGACTCAAGGATTAGTGCTGGGACAGGTCCTCTTTAATATCTGTAGAAGTGACACTGCAGAGATGCTGGAAGGGAAGGTCTGTCTTTTCTGCATGTGACACCAAAATATGCAATAAGGTAGAAACTTGGGGGCTGGAAAGGATTAGCAGAGACTTGAGAAAACTTGACTATATAGCCATATGTATACATACATATGGAATACAGTCAAAATAATAATAAAGCAGGGCACAGCAGATACAGAGTTATTAAACTGTATACATAGAGGCATATAATAGGCTGAGGCAATGGCGTCATCATCTAGCATTGTTAACAGCGAGATCTCGGGGGGCTTAACGAGCACCACAGCGAGATACTATATGCTGACTGGTGCAGGGCTTGCTTTGGAATTTATGCGTAAAAAGGTACGAAAAGTATTTATTTCATATTGTGCTTGCAGGGAGTATCAGGGTACTGAAACCCTGATCTATGCATCAGTTGGGGCTTCAAGTTACCCCCTAGTTCTCTTTTAACAAATTTTCTCCACCCTGGCCAGTAGTACTTGACTTGCACATTCTGTGTGAGCTTCTCTACCCCCAAGGGTCCCTCAGTGACAGTGACATATAATGCTCTAAGGACCCCTGGAACCACTCCTTTGGGGACTGCTATGCATTTGGGATTGGGCCTGCCCTCCTTATCTTCAGTCTTCAGCACCAAAAGCCCCTGTTGTACCCAGGGGTTAAGGGCACACTGCTTGGTACTTGGAAAGTTCAGAGTTATGTAGGGCCTCTTTAAGGAATGCCGCAAGTGCTTTCTCTGAAAGAGAACATCAGTCTGGTGACCACTGACTCTTCTTGTTGATGGTCCAGCAAACTTGACCATGATGTATCCTCTTCCATATTGGCAGGGACCCGGGCTGAGAACATCACAAGGCCAGGACATCTTCTGGCATTGCGGTACTTGATGTTGGCCTCCTGGATGCATCTTCATTACTGTGCTGTTTTCCTGGGCAATGTACGATTTGATAATCGACCTGTGTTAACTATTTCAGCCAGTGAGCAAGCTGTCCTTCAGGCACATGGAAGCTGTGTAGCCAGTAGAGCCAGTCATGGTCCATCCTTAGCATAAACATCTTTCCAAGCAGGAAGTAGTAAAAATGGTGAGTACAGGCTACAACAGCTAACAGCGCTTTCCTTGTCATAGCATACTTGTGCTCCCCCTTGGTTGGAGTCTGACTTGTGTAGGTGACCACTCTCTCCTTGCTATCTACCACCTGGACCAACATTGCTTTATTGTCCACCTCACTGGCACCGGTGTCAAGTGATAAACGGCAGTTATGGGTCAAGATATGCTAGGATGGGTGACAAAATTAGCATTTAAGACACTCCAGGTTACTGGCTGTGTGGGGGTTAACGCTCTTAAGAGATGATTAGATAATACCCCTACTACCTGTTCGATTAAAATCACATGACTTTTTGCACAATATTATGCTGATCTTTATAATTCTCACCAACCAGAAAATCATCTGGCCAAAGTGAAGCAATACCTACAAAAACGTCCTCTACCTTCTTTGTATCCAGTAGCACAAGAAGCCCTTAATACACCGATCTTCCTAGCAGAAGTTACTTCCAAAATAAAAAAAAATGGAAAAATGGAAAAGCACCAGGTACTGATGGGTTCCTGTCCATGTTTTATAAACAGTTTCACCCCCAAGTGACAGAACTATTGGTAACCAACTAATGAAATTCTGGAGGGCACCTGTGCAATTCCTCCATCCTGGAACTCAGCGCAAATCTCAGTAATTTTGAAACCTGACAAAAATTCAGAACTCTGTAGCTCATATTGACCAATCACAGAGATCCTGTCTTTCACAACAACTGGCAGCATGACTACTACAGCCAGTCCTGCAGCTGATACTGTTACTCCAGCCACTACTGACACTAAGAACCCTGCCACTACTGTAACACTATCACCACAGTCTGTTATCCCTGCCATTGTGAATATTACCAGTATGACCACTACAGTTGATTCACTTATATCTCCTGCTTCTCTGTATTCCTAAAATAGTTGTAGAGGAGGATCAGTCATCTGGTTCTGAGTATTTCCCTACACATGAATTAAGCAGTGACTCATCGTCTTCATCAGAGACAAATGTGAGTGAGTATGCTATGTACCTTGAGGGCAGAAAAAAAGGTGGCTGGCAAAAGCTCAAGGAGTAGCATTAGAAACACTAGTACCTAGAGCAGTAGAAGTAGCAGTAAGCATAAGGGTTCCCCTCCCCCTAAGAAAACTAAACAAGCAACACTGACATTTCATCGGTAGGCTCAGTCACAGCCTGAAGGACAGCCAAGTGATGGCAGCATTGGCATGGCACCATCAGGGCCAGTGGTCACAGGACAAGAACAAGGGCAACCAAAATGGTGCAGGGACCGCATCAGAAATCATATGAGGGCAGATTAACGGAGCTGAATATGTATACCCTAGAGCAAAAGAGGGAGAGAGGTGATATGATTCAAACATCTTAAGGGCATTACCAAGGTGAAAGAGTCTAACATGTTTTAGTATAAAAAAATAGCAGGACAAGAGGGCACAGCATGAGATTAGAGGGAGGCCGATTAAGGGGGAATGTGTGGAAATTCTCTTTCACAGAAAGGGTGGTGGATGCATGGAATGGCCTACCTCAGGAAGTGATGGCTATGAATACAGTGGAGGGCTTCAAACAGGTGTGGGATAGGCATAAGCATAGGGGAGCAATACAGATGAGTATGAATAGATAGGCGATTGACAGAGCAAAGGCCTATGGCACGTTCATAAGGTAGAAAAAATGGGCAGACTAGGTGGGCCTTGTGATCCTTATCTACCATCATCTTCTGTTTCTATGCCGCACATCCAACAGCACAGAAAATCACAGCTGATTTCTGAGATGATGATGTTGGATCTCCAGCCTATCTCAGTTGTGGAAGATACTGGCTTCTGACGGCTTCTTAACTATTTGCACCCACATTATCGGATACCGTCTCCTTCTACATTTTCACAGAATGTATTGCCACGACTGTATGATGACGTGTGATCTGCTGTTCCTGCTCTGCTTGCAGAGGCTGTTGGTGGTGTTTTTCACTGCACTTCAGATATCTGGATTAGCGATAACTTCCTGCATACCTAGCTCTCCTTAACTGCACACTGGTGTGTTCAACAGCCTGCTGCCACTGCTGTTTCTGATGCATCGTCTTGTGGCTCACCCTTGGCCCCCCCACAATCTGGTAATCACATTAGGTCAGCTTTGCTGAACGTCAGACTGATGGAGGAAGATCACAGAGCACGAAATAGTCTCATGTTCCTGCAAGGCATGGTGGGGTCTTGGACTGGTGTTAACACCAATTTAACAGTTCTTTTTGTTACCAACAATGGCACAAACATAGTGAAAGCTATCAATGATGGCCATTTTGTATTTGTTGCTTTGCACACACACATACACACTGAATTTAGTGGTGACTCATGCACTGCGTAACAGTACTAGGACAAACAACATATTATCCACAGCTTGTTCCATCTGCAGCCATTTCCATCACTCTGTAAAAGTCACTAACGAATTACGAGAAGTTCAGGAATACCTTGGTCTGCCCCAGCATCATGTAATATAAGGTGTTTGCACTCAGTGGAATTCTTCATACCCGATGCTTTCAAGACTGCTGGAGCAAAAGCGGGCACTACATGAAATGTCTATGGAGGCAGACATTGGAGGGGTCCTAGGACATCATGATCAGTTAGTTTCTGAGGGCATGGTGAAAGTTCTTGTGCAATTTGAGAGGAGTACGCATGACCTAAGTGCTACCACAGCCTTACTTAGTCAGGTTATCCCAGCTGTATATATTCTCAGAAGATCGTTACAATGTTTTCTGGCTGACAATACATTGAGTACACACGAGCTCACTGAGCTTGTTATTCATCTTGATGCAGAACTCGATGCAGGTTTTGCCACAGTCATGGATAACTGTCACCATGTGTTTGCTACCATGTTGGACCCTAGGTTCAAATGCGAGATCCTTCATATAGTCATGGACAGCCACATGGTGACTCATTTTAGGCAACAGCTGAGTGAAGAGTTATAGTGCTATGCAAGCAGGGAGACACTCAGAAGGGGAAGAAGATTCTCCAGTTCAGGTTCCTGAGGGAGAGAAACAGGCATGTAGTGGTTTAGAATCGGATGGTACTTTCAGAGAAGAGGAAAGACACCATAGTGGCAGCGCAGAAGAGACTAACTGGGTATTACTTAGCACATCATTACGTCAACAGCAATACAAACTCTCATAGTCTCAGCCTCTCTCTGCAGAAAATGTACTTAATGGCTGCTTTGCAGAATCAACTGAGCTATTTGAAGTTGATGCACTAGGCTACTGGATTCAGAAAATGAACTACTCTCCTTACCTGGCACAACTTCTTTAAAATACCTAAGCTGCCCTCCTACGAGTGTGCCGTCTGAGAGGATGTTTAGCATTACTGGTGATGTTGACCCACACTGTTCCAAGCTGGACCCTCAACACGTTAAACAGCTAGTGATCATTAAGCTAAACTTACCAGTAGTCGGCTACAAATATGATCTGACCCCATAAAACTGGTGGTACAGTATGGTTCTCGATCTGCTTAATGTTACGAGAGTGTAATGTTACATTTTCTTTTGGCTCACCCTTTCTTTTTTCTGTCATGTTAAATATTTTATTTAAAGGATAACTCTCCACTCCCTGGCATATAACTGCAAAACCACCATAAGGCCCCTCTTAAACTAGAAACATTTAAATATTGTATCATGTTTTAGTACACTTACTATTGTGTACTTTAGATTACTAATTATCTGTTGGTAGAAAAGGACCGCTTGGCCCGCACAGTCTGCCCAGATTGTTCATCTTTGCCTTACCGGTCTCTTCTGCAGGCCCTAAAGCAACCCTGATGCCTCCCTAACTGTTTTCAAATACACGCCTATGCCTATCTCACACATGCTTGAAGCCCCACACTGTTTTTGTCACCATCACTTATGCTGGCAGTCTGTATCAGGCATCTACCATCTTCCATGAATAAATATTCCTTCACATCCATCTTGAACTCCCCCTTCAGCTTCATCACATGCCCCCATTGCCCTGGGACTTGTGCTCTTTCTCACTTGTATAGGTCTCTATCATTGCACATCTCGCTCTCCTCTCTTCCAGTGTGCACATACAATGTACTTACTCCAGTGCCATTTTAATTGCCCTAGACAAGACACAAAACATCACCTCATCCGATGCCTTTGGTCAATCTATGATGACTGTCTGTCACCTGACCACTGACCAGTGCAGTAGTTTGTTGCCTTTTTGGGCTGCTGAAAGTCTGTTAGGGGGTGTTCATGGCAGAAGTAACTGTTGTACTTCAAAAGCGAAGGAAGTGGTGGACTTTAACAGTGTTACAATGTCTTATTTAAAAAAACACTTACTTGGGGCTGAATAACGAATATCTGGAGACCCAAATAAGAATATTTGTTCAAATATTTGAATTAAGGTATTTGCACACCACTGTTCTAGACCAGGCCGCAGTGCTGGACACAGTGCTAGAAGACGGCAGTGCACACCATATTCCTATTGAAGATGTAGTACTACCCTGAAAGTCCAGCAGAGCATGTAAACCACCTATATGACTAACTTACGACATCCCTGGCACCTCCTCTGAAATCCCTATCCAAGTGATACATAATTACTTAGTAGCCATGGCTTATTCCCTGCTCCTAGGTGCCCGTAACCTTACTGAAATACATATGGGGTCTACCAGGTGTGTTAGTAATGTGGCTACCTGGGTTAAAACTGATGCCAAATGTACTACTAATATGTCTGCTTGTGTCAGAGCTGACCTTGGGTGGTACCCGAGGACTGGAGGAGGGCAGATGTGATTCCTCTTCACAAAAGTGGGAGCAGGACAGAGGCAGGAAACTACAGACCAGTTAGTTTGACCTCAGTGGTAGGGAAAATGATGGAATCACTTCTGAAGGAAAGAATTGTTGAGTACCTAGAGGCCAGTGGGGCACAGGACCCAAGGCAGCATGGATTCACGATGGGAAGGTCGTGTCAGACAAATCTAATAGAGTTCTTTGACTGGGTGACCAAAGTAGTAGACCAGGGAGGGCTGTGGACATGGCCTACCTAGATTTTAGCAAGGCATTTGATACAGTCCCACACAAAAGATTAATACACAAGATAGCCAGCCTTGGAGTGGGTCCCAAGGTGGTAGCCTGAGATAAAATTAGCTAGACAACAGGACGCAAAGGGTAGTAGTAAATGGAGTACACAGTGAAGAAAGGAGGTTACTAGCCCGAGGTACCGCGAGGTTCAGTACTGGGACCGGTCCTTTTAATATCTTTGTAAGTGACATTGCAGAGGAACTAGAAGGAAAAGTATGTCTCTTGCAGATGACACAAAGATCTGCAACAGGGTTGATACACAAGATGGAGTGGAAAGGATGAGAAGGGACTTGGCAAGGTTGGAGGAATGGTCAAATGTATGGCAGCTCAGATTCAATGCAAAGAAGTGCAAGGTAATGCACATGGGAAACAAAACCCAGGGAAAGCGATACAATGGGGGTGAGATACTGACCACAGTAAAATAGAAAGGGACCTGGGGTAATTATATCAGATGACCTAAAGGTGGGCAAGCAATGTGAGAAGGCAGTAAGGAAGGCTGGGGGTTACTGGGATGCATAGGAAGAGGCATCAATAGTAGAAAACAGGAAGTTGTTATCCCTCTGTACAGACAGTTGGTGAGACCCCATCTGGAGTACTGTGTGCAGTTCTGGAGACCCCATCTCCGAAAGACATAGACAGAGTGGAGGCTGTCCAGAGGAGGGCAGCAAAATGGTGCAGGGTCTGCACCAGAAGACATCGAAGAAAGACTAAAGGAGCTTAATATGTATACTCTTGAGGAAAGAAGGAAAGAGGGGACATGATAGAAACTTTCAAGTACCTCAAGGGAATTAACAAAGTCCAAGAGGTAGCATCTTCCAGAAAAGAGATGTGCAAGAACAAGGGGCACAATTTGAAGATAGAGGGGGGCGGGACGGCTCAGGGGTAATGTGAGGAAGTATTTTTTCACTGAGAGGGTTGTGGATGCATGGAACAGCCTCCCTGAGGAGGTCGTGGAGTCAAGAACAGTGGGGGACTTCAAGAATGCATGGGACAGGCATAAGGCAGTCCTAGTGGCGGGTAAGAGGAAGTAAGCTGTTGGTTAACTAGGATCTGCAGCTTATCTGTTAGGTAGGAAAATGGGCAGACTAGGTGGGCCAAGCGGTCCTTATCTGCCGTCAAATTCTATGTTTCTATGTTTCCTTTTGCCCATTGATTTAAAAATCTTTACTGGTATTTTAGCAGATCGCCTCCAGTTATGTATCCACACCCTCATGCACCATAATCAGATGGGTTTTATCTCTGGTAGGTTCCTCCAAGATAATATATGAAGATTGCTAAACATGATTTCTGCTTAACATCACACACAGTCATTCCAGCTGGTGATTAGTATGGGTGCAGAGAAAGCATTCAACAGGGTAGACTGGACCTTTAGGGCCACCACCTTGGAGAGGTTCGGACTGGGGGCTAAATTCATCTCAGCGGTCACATCACTATATCATTGGCTGAAGGCTACAGTCTGAGTTAACGGGTTTTTGTTTGACCGCTTTCAGCTGCAATGAGGCACCAGACAGGGTTGCCCCTCTCCCCTTTGCTATTCACCCTGTCACTAGGACCCCTGGCAGCAACCTTCCAAAACAATTTGAACATCAAAGGGGTTATGGCTGGAGGAGTTGAACAAATGCCGGTCCTTTATGCCGATGACTCCTTGTTCTTCCTGGGTGACCCCTAATCTTGAATTCCACATCTCCTAAAAGCACTTCAGGAATTTGGGACCCTGGCAGGATATAAAATCATCCTGAGCAAATCTGAAGCAATGATCCTTAGTGGAACCCCTCCTCAGGACTTTCACCAAAGATTTTCTTTCTCTATGGCAAAAAAGAATACGTTTAGATATTTAAGGATACAAATGTCTGTGGATACTTGTTTAAAAGTAATTAACTTAAATTATACCACACCCTGCAAGCTGATTTCACCCATGGACCCTTTTACCTCTTACTTTACGTGAGCATAGTCAAACTGTAAAGATGAATGTCCTCGTTTACTTTTCTTCTTTCAGATCCTCCTGATCCCTATACCTACATAATTTTTGGAACAAGTTGAATAAAGATATTTGGTGCTTTATGTGGGCAGTCAGGAGACCATGTCTCTCCATTAAAATACTAAGAGGCCCTCAGGGTGGTGGGGGCCTGGGGCCGCCAGATCTATATCCCTCTGCACTCCCCTATGCACTCTCCCCTTCCTTGACAAGACTCTTTTGCTGCTATCCACCTTCCTGTCTTACCTACTGGTTACTTCACTTATTAGTAACGGAATATTGAGTTTACCCTACCAATATGCTGCCTTCTGGTTAACAATTAAAACAGTCACCTTGTGCAATACAAGATCAGACTGAAGTGATTTGCTAATAGTGTAAATACTGTGTATAGCTCTGTTCTGATCCTTGTATGGTGTTGACAAAGCACTGTCGTGTGGCAATGATTTTAAACTGATGTAAACTCTGTACATATTTCCTTGATTCTCCTGTTTTGATAGTTTGTAATGTTTCCCGTTTCCCCTCTATGCTTTGATGCCTGTAAAATTTGTGTGCGGAACCTTTGCAAAAGAGCTTATAGCTCAAAGGTGTACTCTGAGATAATAAATAAATAAATAGTCATCTGGTGGCAGAAGAAGCCCAACCATGTGCCTGGGCTAAGCAATGTCTTGACTCTGGTTGGTACCTACTGGAGGAAAATACTCTCCCCAGTAGAGCATTATGGACACTGCCCACCAGTGTTATCCCCCCCTCAAATATGGTCTCAAACTTAAAACCCTTGGATATAACACTCACTGCGTATTTTGCTATGCCTCAGAAAGCTTACTAATACTCCTAATAAAGTTGGCCCTCTTTCTATTATCCATCATGAGGACTCCTTTCTCCCTACCAAACTAGACTCTGGTTATGCATATTGGTAGCGCCAGGGTCTCACCACATTCACCCAATGTACGGACAGCTCAGGCTGTTTTACTTTTGCTAGACTCAAAGAAATTTACTTCCTCCGTCATGAGGACAAATTCAGATACTTACAGGTCAGAAACTTCATACAGTTGGCTGATATTTTCAACAGCTACATAAGGACCAACACAACTATAATCTTTTTTTCTATAATGCTGTGAAGCTCAAAGATAAATTTACAGGTAAGTATATATGGGCCCTTTATACAATCTTTGCCTCCATGCTGCCTCCACCCTTGAAAGAGATCAGAAGTAGATGGGAGCAGGAGAGTGGAGCTCAGATCTTGCCAGCCCAATGGTCCCGTTGGCTTTGAGTTGGCTGGAAGGTAACTTCATCTCCAACTTGGACAGAATTTAATTGGAAGATTCTAACACGTTTTTTAGGACACCTACAATAACTAAGCATTTTATTCACAGCCATACAGACCAATGTTGGAGGCAGAGCAGGGGAGCGAATGGAACCCGCTATCATATCCTTTGAGAGTGCCCTAAGATATGCCAATTCTGGCAAGCGGTTCATACAACAATCCAAGAACTAAATGGAGTTCAGGTTCCCTTTACTTTCACTGACCTAGTGTTGGGTTTTCCTCAACAAAAGTGTTGTAAGAGTTTGGCAAAACAGCTAGGCCAAATTCTTAGGGTGGTAGCTTTCAAATGTATAACTGCACAATGGCTCTCCCCATGTTCCCCTTCCATAGAACAGTGGGTTTCAAGAATAGCAGCAGTCGAGAGCATAGAAAGGATTACCTACACCCTTCGCCCAGAAACGGAAAACTTTTTTGAACTCTGGCTCCCCTGGCATCAACATGAGACAGGCCACCAGGTGCAGGGCGGCATATAGCCCATTCATTGAGGGAGAGATGCCGCGTGGGTATGATGGGATTATCTTGGGGACTTTTCGTGTTAGAGTGGCACCCGACCACTGACAGGACATTCTTAATATGATGGGGTCAGCTTGGGGGGGGGGGTATGTGCTATAGTTTATGTTGTTAAAGTTCAATTGGTGATGTTCTGTTAGTGTTATTCAATATTTAAATACTGTTTATATAGTATTCTGCTATTTTATTAGAGCTTTTTTCTGTCTTGATTTTGAACTCGAATGAGGTATCAATATTAGATTATTACTGTCACTGATGGGATGGCAACAAGGTCTTGAAGAAGTGATACTAAATGACAAGAGATCATCATCATAGAAACTTTTATTTTTCTTGTTGCTATAATAATAGGAAGATATATTTCCTTTGCTCACCTACCCGGTCTAAGATGACTTTGGACTTGCCCAGTTTATGGAGTTACTGTTCCATTAATATCCTGGCTAGATGTAGCAGTCTAATACATGGACTTATTATTTTGTATTGGTCAACACTTGTTAAAATATAGTAAACATATTCATGAGTTAAAAAAGCATTTCAAAGAGGAGCTGAGCTCTAAATTTCTGAGACACACAAATCTGCTTTTAAAGGAAAACTGCACCCTCATATCGTCTGAATGTTATTTGTTTCCATGTCAACAGACAACTCTTTTCATGTAGCTGTTAAAGATGTATGCAACTGCTTCAGTTAGTTTTCCTACTTCATACTAGGCCCTGTCACTGTCCTGGGAGGGTCCATTTTGTGGTTGTTGAGATCTTATTGTCCCAGAGAGCTGCATTTGCATATGCGGAACATGATGTCAGATCAATCATTTATATCATGTATCTCTATGCTGAAATAATAAATAAGCTGCAAAAAATTCTCTGGGAAACTCATAAACAGAATGGAGTTTAAAGGGGAAAAATCCTGCGTTACAACTCAGATAGCTTGTAAAACTCACTGAAGGTAAATGTGGTATTTCACACCTTCTTGCAGCTTGTTTCTTTTAAAACTACTTAAGCAGACAGGCATACTGGGGAGTTTAAAGGTTGATTATGTGTCACATTCTCATATACTAATGCAGCTCTCAGGGACAAGGAGATTTCAACAACCATGAAATGGATCCTCCCAGGACAGTGACAGGGCCTAGTATGAAGTATGAAAACTAACTGAAGCAGTTGCATACATCTTTAACAGCTACATGAAAAGAGGTGTCTGTTGACATGGAAACAAATGACATTTAGAAGATATGAGGGTGCAATTTTCCTTTAATAAAGCTGAACAGCTCCTATTTCTACAGTGTCCGGGCCTTTTTTCAAAATGGTGACAGCACATAGTGCTTTACTTGATTATTTGATACTTGCCCCTGAGTGCCTGTTTGGTCTCATTATTACTGATTATTAATCAAATTTGTTACAGGATAGCCATCCCACCGCAAAGCACCATCCCTGCAGCACAAGTGCATTTTGGCAAATGAAGCATTTTCTGGTACAATAAGGTAAACTCCAAAGAGTTGTTCAGGTTTAGAAACAGTTCCTCCATCTGGGGGCACAACCTCAATCAGTCTTATTTCTGCTGCCTTTTAATTTTGTGTGTTTTAACTGTTTATTGGTTGTTTTAATACTGTATATGCACTTTGATTTCAGAAAAGCGCTTTAGAAATAAAATATGATTTGATTTAGAATGCAGGAAATTTAAAAAGTATATTTGGAAATATTTTTTCACAGAGCAGGTGGATGGGTGGGTGGAAAATTCCACCAAGCAATGTGGCCAATAAGGTATGAGGCTGAAGGATGAGTGTCCTTATGCTCCTGGGAACTAGGTGCATTAAAATCCTATGAGTCATACTCTGGAGAAGCTGACTACACTTTTAAAATGTATCTAGGCAGTTTTTTTTGGGAGGAACATAAGACTCAGCACCTGACTGCACGTATATAGAGATTTATTGCACAGTCTAGTGACGTCTCTCAGTCAATTACATTTCTAGATTTTTTCTTGCTATTTTATAATAAAGGAATGATGCACAACAGGCTGTGTGTCGTGCTGGGATATTGTCATGCCTCAGGTGGTTGAGCACAAGGACTGCAGGCCGAGTGCGTTCAACACCCGAGAAGTGACATTGTCGCAGCATGACACACACACACTGGAGTGTATTATTCCTATTATATAATGGCTGGTGTGTAAAAAAAATTAAAAAGTTGAAAAAGCACATTTAACAGTATATCTTTTGGTGTTTTTTCAATGGGTAGGTATTCTTTTTTTTTAAAATAGTGCTGATTGACTGTTTTGGCCAGTAAGTGGAGCTACTGTGGTGTTACTATGGCTTTGTGGCTTGGCTTCCCTATCCTTGTTTCTGTGGACACCTGTTTTGTGCTTTAGTCTCTGTTTTTGTCCCCCCCCTTTGGCTCCACATTAAGATCATGGTTTCAGTTTGTGTCTTTCTTTGTCAGTTTCATTAATTATTTTTCACTGTTAACATTGGGTTTTCCCAGTAGATTTGGCATGAGTTTTGTACTGGGAGAAGAAATACAATAACAACAGAAACTGTAAGTATTTAAAGGGTAGTGCGCTTTTGAACACACGCGCTGACAACAGAGTCTGTTCAAGGTGGCCGGGGAGAACTGATGACAATGGTAGCGGGTAGTAGTGAAGCTGATCTCGGTGAGGTTTCCTTGCGATGTTCCATGTTTATGAGTGCAGTTTTGCGCTCCTACCCTGACATTCCTGGTGTGCTTGCTTCTCCAGGTACAATTCTACTGTGTTTGTAGTGGTACTGGGAGAAGAAGCTCAAAAAATGTAACTGAATACTGTAAATTTAACAGAAGCGCTTTGGCACACACTCACTGTCTTCGATCTGGGAGATGACCGGGGGCTGGTGAAGGAGATCACAGGAAAGACTACTTAAATGTACCATTCTGCTTTTAGGATGAGCACAATAAATTCATCCAGGGTGTGTGGGCTATTTTTTGTGGCACTGGGAGGGAAGAATTTACTTTAAACATAAAAGGAACAAAAATGGAGAAAGTACCAGGAAATGTCACAGTAGGCAGGCAAGTGTGGGCAAGTTCGACCTGGGCTGTGAAATGATTTTGCTAACATTTTATATGGTCAGATATGTGCTGGGACTAGATCCGCGATGTTATGCTGGGATAACATCACAGGTCTAGCCCCAGACTGACTAATCAGAGCCCAGCATTCTTTCTTGCCATTGTATAATAAGAAGTAAAAAACAGTAAGGCTTCAGGACAGATTTTATGAACTTACTTGTCTATTTTCCTTCTAGTATGATATTGTTCACTATCATTTATGTTGAGGTTATCTTTGCATTTTGCTGTTAACTGCGCTCTCATGAATGTATGTGTGATTTGCCACAGGGTAGCATTTCTCATTCTCAGTACACTGGCACAAGCCCCTTTCCACATTAGAAACAAAGAATTTGACGGCAGATAAGGACCGCTTGGCCCACCCAGTCTGCCCATTTCCCAACCTACTGGATAAGCTGCAGATCCTAGTTAACCAGCAGCCTACTTCTTCTTACCCCCACCCCCCAGAATTGCCTTATGAATGTCCCATGCATGCTTGAATTCCACCACTGATTTTGACTCCATAACCTCCTCGAGAGGCTCGCTCCATGCATCCACAACCTCTCTGTGAAAAAATACTTCTCAAATTACCTCTGAGCCGCCCCCATCTTCAAATTGTGCTCTCTTGTTCTTGCACACCTCTTTTTTTGAAAGATGCTACCCTCTTGGACTTTGTTGATTCCCTTGAGGTACTTGAAAGTTTCTATCATGTCCCCTCTCCTCCTTTCCTCGAGGCTATACATATTAAGCTCCTTAAGTCTCTCTTCATATGTCTTCCGGTGCAGACCCTGCACCATTTTAGTTGCCCTCCTCCGGACAGCTTCCATCCTGTCTATGTCTTTGCGGAGATTGGGTATCCAGAACTGCACACAGTACTCCAGATGGGGTCTCACCAGCTGTCTGTACAGAGGGATAATAACTTCCTGTTTTCTACTGGTGATGCCTCTCCCTATGCATTCCAGTATCCCCCCAGCCCTCCTTGCTGCCCTCTCACATTGCTTGCCCACCTTTAGGTCATCTGATGTGACTACCCCCAGGTCCCTTTCCATTTTGTTGTTGTTAGTATCTCACCCCCATTGTGTACTCTTCCCTGGGTTTTGTTTCCCAGGTGCATTACCTTGCACTTCTTAGCATTGAATCTAAGCTGCCATACATTTGACCATTCCTCTAACCTTGCCAAGTCCCTTCTCATCCTTTCCACCCCACCTGTGCATCAACTCTGTTGCAGATCTTAGTGTCATCTGCAAAGAGACATATTTTTCCTTCCAGTCCTTCCGCAATGTCGCTTATAAAGACATTGAAGAGGACTAGTCCTATCTGAACCCTAACTGTCCCCACTAGTAACCCTCCTTTCTTCTGAGTGGACTCTATTTACTATTACTCTCTGTGTCCTATTCTCCAGCCAATTCTTTACCCAGGCTGTCATCTTGGGACCCACTCCCAGGCTGGCTAACTTGTATATTAATCTTTTGTGTGGGACTGTGTCAAATGCCTTGCTAAAGTCTAGGTAGGCCATGTCCACAGCCCCTCCCTGATCTACTACTTTGGTCACCCAGTCAAAGATTTACATTGTAAATATTATTACTGTATCGGAACACATATACAGGTAGAGCTAAATAGGCCTGCCTAGGTCAACTGAGGGTTAATGGAAGATAATGCCCTTCTTGCATAATCCTCGAGCAAGGCAGAATAATACCTTCCTACTCCAAAACTTCTAAGCTTCTTAGAATGGGCTGTCAATAGATTAATTAAGTTTTGAACATTCAGGCTTCATATAGTCATTACAGCTTAAGAGAAAAATCAGATCAATGTTACTCAAATAGAGGCTTAGACAGCATCAGTGATCATTTTAAATCCAAACTGGAATATGATGATCTGCACTCAAATCATGCAAAGAGAAACAAAAATTTAATTCCACAGTAGAAATATTTTAATCTGTGTTGTTCATACAGTATATCATCAGGATTGATTTCTAATCCACCTAAACTTTGTTGTTCGGAATGGACTCCCCATGATCACTGCAGTTTCAGCTAGTGTGAACCAAAGCAACAAATTCCTTTGCTTGAAGATTGAGATTTTTATCTATAGATACAAATTTGGTTTTGCTCAGCAGGCTCCAATTTGGCTCTAGGTGCAGTATTGGTGTGCATAATAGCAGGGACAGTCATTTTATAGTGCACATAAACACATCCGTGGTATGAGAAAGAGACAGTCTATTTGCACACATTTGGAGACTAAAACACAGAAAAACGTTGGTATACCGTTAAGAAGGTGAATATATTAGGGCACCGGAATTTGGTCACTGCCAATAGTGTGTGTGTGTGTGTGTGTGTGTGTGTGTGTGTGTGTGTGCGATTAGAGCATAGGAGGGTTTGGGTCATGGTGCAGTGTGTGCACGTAGCAGTGTTGCTGTGGCTGTGGGACTGTCTGACTGGGGAATGCTTCTGCAGGTGTGTCAGGTTGTGGTGTGTATTTCCAGGTGTCTGGTTGTCATGGAGTGTGTCTCTGTGTAGTGGAGTGTGAAAATTTCGGTGACTTGAGTATCTCGCCCTCCTTGCATTCAGTTCCACGGTACTGCAAGTGATCATACCACGGCTGCTCTTCCTCCTTTGGGCTCCCTGTCCAGATTTCTTCCTCCTTCAAAATTTGCCTTCTCCTCCCCAATACAGGGCAGGTGGAGGTAGGGGTGCATGGGGTGGAGCCCCCGCATACAGGATGCATGCAACATGCAAGGTGGTACTTGGCACTCTGTGTGGTGCTGCATAATTTAAGCTACTGGTTATAGAGATTGGTTGGTTTCAATGGTGTCTGCGTTCCATGTGTGTTTCTCCCGTATTGACTGCTGTTCTGTTTACCTGCGGCCCTTTGTCTGCGACCTCATTTTTGGTGCTCTATTTGTTTTCACCCTAAAGTGGGTGAATCAAAAACTTTCATGTGTTCTTATCCAACCTTGTATACTTAACTTCCCACATCCAAAATCCAGATTCAGTGAACAAGCACATAGATGTATTTAAAAACTCATCAAAGCAGCAATATATTTTCATTCTTTCTGGCCCAACTGTCTACACCCATTTTTCACTTGCTTGCCTTACATTAGTTTTTAGCTTAATGACCATTTACAGGCTGCCTCAGCCCCTGGGTGCTGTCAACAAGGACAACAATGTGTGTGCAAGTGTGCACACGCTCATGTGACAGCTGACATTTCGGCGTAACTCAGCCTTCCTCAGTGGGGCTTGGGTGGCCGGTATATTGCTGCTTTGATGACATTTAAAATGCATCTAGGTGCTTGTTAGGTATGGACTACCCGTCGGGGAGCAGGATCGGGTAGGTCGGGTATCGGTGATTTTTTTGCTGCGTAGGGTAATTTGCATAGTTTACTACTCTACCCGACATAACAGTGTACTTCACAGGTTGGGTAGTTTCGACATGGGTAACGGGTCAGGTAATGGGTAATGTTTTGTATACCAGCCATTACAGGCAGCCTGTGGGGTCCTGGGACTCTTCCCAGGCTGGGAACAGGCATGAAAGGGCAGCCTATGCAGTTCTTCATGAGTGCTCAGAGTAGAAAGGAGCACATGACACCATGCTAACAATCTGATTGGTCAGTGTTGGTGTCTGTGTTCCGTTTGCTGTGAGCCCACTGCACAGATAGCAGTAAAGTCTGGAGGGAGAGGAAGGAATCGGGTGCTCGCTCTTCACGTGTTCGCCTAAATCCTGGTGAAAAATTAACCTATTAAAAAATAAAAAGTCCACAAAGGAGCAAGGGGTTAGGGACTGAAGCGGGAAATGGGGAATCATCCAGTGCGGTTCTGGGGAGAGAAAGAGCAGTGGGGTAGGACAAAGGGCACTGGCTGGTAGCTGCTTGTGTCTCTGCAGTACAGTGAAAGCCATTTAGGCTGTATTACACTGTCTGTTAGGTGCCCCGAGCCCTGTCACTTATTACTGTGGTGACATAGCTACACTGTGTGTGACTTCTCTCTGTAGCATAGCGAAAGCCATTTAGGCTATATTACACTGTCTGTGAGGTGCCCTGAGTCCTGTCATTTATTACTGTGGTGACATAGCTACACTGTGTGTGATGTCTCTCTGCAACATAGCAAAAGCCATTTAGGCTGTATTACACTATCTGTTAAGTGCCCCGAGCCCTGTCATTTATTACTGTCTGTGACACAGTCAGCTACACTGTCTGCCTCTGCAAGTTAGTTAAGCAATATCCATTCCTTTCACGGCTGTGTCTGCTATGTCTCATATTTCCCAGTCTAAGACTACTAAAGGAAGCACAGTGCTGCTGCATGTGCAACTGAAAATCCTAGCACTAATGAAGAAAATAGCGACAATAATAACATCACCAGGACTGGCACTAAATAGCCTCCTGAACCAAAAAAAGCATGTTAACAAGAAATGATAGTAGCATTTCATAAACAACTGACTGGAGTTACTCACAGAGATACTAAACGTTTTGACACACGTGCAGATACTTCCAGTTGCTGAAGCAGCATGCAAGGACAAGGATGCAGCCTCCTCAAATATAAGCTCAGATTCTGAGGCAGCAAATGCTGATAAAGATGGTGGTGATAGTGGGGACTGTGAATGGGATTGCCCAGGCTATGTACCACCTAATGATGATAACACTTCCAGTTCTTCTGAATCTTGTGGTGATGAGGTCTATAGTTTTGATGAGGGTGCAAAAGAGGATGCCGCTGTAAGGCATGAGAGGCAAGTGCAGAAAAAAAATAATTTGTCAAACAAATCTGAATTTTTTGACTGGGTGATGAAGGAGGTAGATCAGGGAGGAATGGCGGATATTACCTACCTCGATTTCAGCAAGGCCTTTGACATCTTACCCCACAGTAGACTGGTGAACAAGCTAGGTAGCCTGGAGGTGGGCCACAAAGTGGAAAACTGAGTTAACAACTGGTTGAGGGATGACAAGAAGCAGAGGGTGGTAGTAAATTGGATCAAATCTGAGGAAAGGAGGGTGACCAGTGGGGTACCTCAGGGATCAGTACTGGGGCCAGTCCTTTTTAATGTCTTCATCAGTGACACTGCTGAATGGCTGGAGGGGAAGGTTTGACTATTAGTGGATGATACCAAGCTCTGCAACAGAGTAGACACACTGGAGGGGGTTGCAAGAATGAGGAGGGATCTGAGATGGCTGGAAGAGTGGTCAGAAATGTGGCAATTAAAGTTTAATACAAAGAAGTGCAGGATCACGCACCTGGGGCAAAGAAACCCTGTGGAGAGCTACAGGGTGGGGGTTGGGGGGAGGATTTGCTGACAGTCTCCAGGGAAGAGAGGAATTTATGAGACCGTGGAGACCGGTGGCACTGTTACATGCAGGGGCTTACAGGCTTGGTGCAGACATTGGGTGGCTGTCTTCCAGACATGAGTGGGAGCACTCATGTCGCGGGCTGGGCGGCATTGCATGTCCCACATTGGGGGCATAAACATTACTAAGTACCCCTCCGGCCGGATAGGCGATGGCCCTCCCAGTGCCTTGCCGCCACATGCCCAACACTGGAGCCCCGCCACCGCCCCCTTCAATCTCCTTGGGACCCTATGTCCCCCCAGGGGTGCCCAGGAAGAAAGTAACGACCTTAAGGATGGTGGGGTTCACAGTGGGCGGTAGAGCGGCACCGGCCAGCCGAGAGGTCTGAGAGAGTTCTGGAGTGGGGGGAGAGGCATAATTTTTGAAAACAGCAGCAGGCTCACTCAAAGTAGTTGCGCCTCTTGTACCTGCCTCAACAATGCCCACCATGGGTATAATTTTTGGAAACAGCAGCAGGCTCACTCACAGCAGCTGCACCTCTCATACCTACTTTAGCAATGCCTGCTGTATCATTTTTGGAAAAGCAACAGGCTCACTCATAGCAGCTGCACCTCTCGTACCTGCCTCAGCAATGCCTGCCAAGGGTATATTTTTTTGGAAATAGCAGCAAGATCGCTAAGAGCTGCTGTACCTCTCATACCTGCCTCAGCAATGCCCACCATGGGTATAATTTTTGGAAACAGCAGCAGGCTCACTAAACGCAGCTGTGCCTCTCGTACCTGCCTCAGCAATGCTCCCAATGGGTATAACAACTTGGGGCACCTAACAAACACTGTAATAGTAAAAAAAAAAGAAACAGTCTTTCACATGATTTTTATTATGGTCAGGGTCAGGTAATCGGGTAGTAGAACGGTTCGGTTAGTAGCTACCTGACCCAACTACTTGGTTTTCATCCGGGTATTTTTAGGGAACTTTCAAGGTACCTGTAGGTAGTCTTGAGGGTCGGGTATTTTAGTACCTGCCCATTGCTAGAGCTTGTACACTGTGAATCTGGATTTTGGATGTTGGAAATTATGAAGCTTACAACACATTAAAGTTTTTCTGTGTTGTATTCTCTGAATGTGTGTAAATAGACTCATTCTCATACCATAGGCATGTTTCAGTGCATTATAAAATTAGATTTTTATTTAGTTTGCTGACTAAAGTTTTGCATACGTTTTAAGCCAGAAAATGGGTGTAAGACACTCATTCTTCACTTCACAGTCCTGGCAAAATATGTGAAAACAACTGTGAGGTCAACATATACATATTACTGGAATTACAGTGGAGTTCTAGAAGGATGGACTGTAAAGAATTCAAAAACACACAGGCTGGGCTCTGGTTTTGTAAGTGGCTGCCCAGCACAGCACCCCATAACAGCTGCTCAAAGGAATGGATAGTGAACTACATAATACAACATTCACAGGCACAGCTTTTATAGCAGGGTTAATTTGGCTATTTTATCTTTTAAGAATAGGAGTGTTTTGTTGGCCTCACTTGATGTAGCACATGTAATTTTGGAATCTACATCTGAAGGAGGACAGGGTTCGAGGCAGTGCAGAGGAGGATAACCAAGATGATCCAGGGACAGTGGGAAAGAACATACAAGAAGAGTCGGGAAAGAGGGAATATGATTGAAACCTACTAATACTGTACCTCCATGGGTTAAATACAGTGACTGGTGGGAAAATGTTCACACCGAGAGGGAACACAAACACCGGGATAACTCCACGAAGCTGGGGGTGAGCAAGGAGAGATATCAAGAAGTAACTAATACCAAGAGGGTAGTGTAGGGTGAAACAGGCTGCTGGAGGAGGTGATCTGTACGAAATCAGTGAGGCAGAATTCAAACATGTGTGGGGCACATATGAGGGTTCAGTAAAGACCACACCAGACAAGGAGGGATGAGGAGCCTCTAAGGCTCTCTCATTTAACGTACGTTAGGTAGAAATAGACAGAGAAGATAAGGCAACAGATTCTATGTTTCTGTGATTAATCATTCAAGAACAGGATTTTATTTAGCACTGAGAGTTTTAGCTAGATTTTAAAACACAGCAAATGACTGCTATCATTTTAAAAGTAACAAACATGCTGTAGTTAAAACAGCTGCTATAACTTACTTCATTGCCTTCCAGTTCGAAAAACTCAAACTTCATAGAGATCCTGTACTGGGTAGGGGCCACCACTTGCCAGACACAGTTCTTGTTTGGAGGGTATTCTTTAGGCCATCCTGGCGTGGTGATGGTTCCATTCAACTTCGAGATAAGCCCTCCACATGCAGCTAAATGCAGCCAACATAAAGTAAATAGTTCTAAGTCAGTATATAATTGTTAGTCAATGGAGTGCTCTCAACCAATTACAGCAGTCTCTTTCCCTGCATGTGAGATACTGTTATTCTGTAAAGAATGTCTTAGGTGTAGGTGCCCTGGCAATGGGCACATTAATAGGAAAAAATGTAAATATATTATTGATTGATCTGAATCAATAATATATTAACGAATCTTCTAAGAAGTGTTAGTTGTAAGAGTGGCTTTGCTTATATTTGTAAGGTGTCAGAATCATTCACCAATGGATCTTAGCTCTCATATCCTACAAATGCACCTGAGATCACTTTTACAACCAGAAGAGTGGTCTCAGAGGATGAATTAACTTCCTATATAGTATTATTCACAAGCTGAGAAGGACTTGCATCTTACATTGTGTCTGGCTTATAAATCTCTCTTTTACAGCACAGTCACTAACTATGAGGCTACCGACTATATATTAATCCTAAACTGCAGTCTGTCTGAATCATTCACCTTCCCAAAACCAGCTTCTTCATTACTAATAAAATGTTTGGCTCCCACACTGCACACTATATTGAGAGTGTTAACAAGATTGCCTAGTGGAAGTGGGGCTTTGCATTCAAGTGTACAATGTATGGACATTAAGTGCTGCTCTCAGAGATCACACCTCCAAAGCTCATAACCCTGACCTTAGTACAGACAGAATCCACATTATCACAGCAGGCTTCCATTTTAGAATGTATATACCTCAGGGATGTGAAATGATGGCATTGAGAGAATAATACAAGATGAAATAGGTGGAGTCTGGTGAATCAAAAGTATAACAAAGCTACTTGTAACCATTGTTTCACTGCTAGTATTCTTTCTACAGTCACACTTGTGTAGTTGTCTAGTATGAGTGTAGCCTTTGGAAAACCTATTGACAACAGCATCAGCTCTACCCCTTCTTTTTGTACCCTAGCTCCTCCATGCTGCAGATCATTCATGACTGAATTGCAGGCAAACTGGGGACTGCCCAAAATGTACTCCATCTGAGAGCTGTAGCTAGGGGAGACTGGAAGAGTTCTGTGACTAGTAGGAATATCAAAATAGTGAAACAGTAATTACAGGTGAATAACTTTATCTTAAAGCTACAGTGCCTGGATTCTGTCTACATAGTCACACTTGGTAGAATACTAGATGTCCTCAGCTGGCAGAGGGCTAAAATCTTCAGCTACGTTGAAAAAGGACTTCAGGATGGAGGACCCAGAAGCAGCATCCCTGCTAGCCTGCAGGTCAAGACTGTAATGGGCCATAAAAGTGTATGATGCCCACATGACAGCCTTTCAAATCTCACTGACAGGGATGGCTCTGACAATGGGGTGGGCTTGTTGCCAGACTGAATGGACTCTAATTCCCACGGGTGCCATACATGAAGCCAACTTTAGCAGCTCTCTCCTACCATGTCTGATTGTATATAGCACTTACTAATTTGTTACCTCAACTGCTTGTAACATTCTCCAGTGGCTACAGTGCTGACAGGGATCAGTGGTGGAGAAGGCAAGGTTCAACCAGGTAAGGGTTGTTTCCTAAATTTTATTTGGAGTGAGGGCTGCTCATGATGAGTGGCTGCTGAATTTGTGTTGTGGTTGCGATGGGGGGGAGGAGGGAGGTACTGTGTAGAAGGAGGGCGGAGTGTGCTGGGGGAAGGTGCCATTGGAGGGATGCTAGCATATGTGGCTGTAGGACTCCAGAAGGGTGCCTGTAGTTCCTATCTATAATCTGCTGTAGTTCAGGATCTGGCTTCATTCTCCAGTGGCTCTGGAGGTAAGAGCGATCAGCAGCGGCAAAGGCAAGGATTGACCTGAGAAGGGCTGTTTTCTACCTTTTATTTGGAGTGTGGGCTGCTTTAGGATGAGGGGCTGCTGAACTTGTGTTGTGGCTGGGATGGAGGAAGACGGAGGCACCATGCTGATCGAGGAGATTGATCGCACTGGGGGGAAGGCACCATTGTAGGGACACTAGCACATATGGCTACAGGATGCCAACAGAGTGCCTGTAGTTGCTAGCTTTAATTTTCTGTAGTCCAGGATCTGGCCTCATTCTCTGGTGGCTGCGGTGGTGAGAGGGATTTGTGGCAGAGAAGGTAAGGATTAACCAGATAAGGGCTGTTTGCTACCTATTTGGAGTGTAGGCTGAATAATTATGAGGGGCTGCTGAATTTGTGTTGTGGCTGGGATGGGGATCAGGGAGGCACTGTACGGAGGGAGAGCTGAGGAAGGAGATTAAGTGTGCTGGGGGAAGCACCATTGAAGGGGTGCTAGCACACATGGCTTCAAGATGCCAATGGTGCACCTACAGGTCCTACTTATTACCCAGAGGGCCAAGTGACCCCAAAGCATGAGCAACCCTGAAGTGTTAATGCCATGAAGCAGGAGTGTTACGTCTACCTAAATGGTGTCTTAGGGTGTCGTAGGGTGCCTGCAAGGAGGACCACAGGCTGCAGGCTGCGCTGCTCAAAGGGAGGCAGGAAAGGCAAGGGGTAGTAGGGGAGAAATAGGTAGGGGTAGATAAGAGTTGCAGCTATTACCTGTTTAGGGTCAGTCTCTGGAGGAGGCAGCTGGTAGGGACTACAGCAAGTCCCTATCTAGGGTAGGTCTAAAACTAACATCATTCAGGGTACTCTGTAGAAGGGCAGCTATCTCTAGTGACAAGGGGCTGTAAATAGTCCTTATCCAGGGCTGGCCCACATCTAGCCTTACAGTAGGGGTACTCTGTAGGAGGGCAGCTATCTTTCAACTAGGAGCGGATAGCTGTGTTATTAGTGGGTCTCAGCTACTCCCTATCTATGGTCAGCCTATTGGGGGGTTAGCACACAGGGAATTCAGTCAGAGGGCATTTAGTGCATAACCAGGGTCGACTCAGTATTTAGGCAGCTAAGCAGTTAACAGAGTAGCTACCCAGGACTGACAGGGCATACCCAGGGATGACTAGGCATTTAGGCAGCAAAGCAGTTAGCACAGTAGCTAACGGGGAAGGAAGGGGTTGCAGCTTTTCAGCCAACCTTATTCAGGTCCTAGTTAAATGCTTCATAAAAGAAAGAGGATAGCCAAGTATAATATTAAGGAGGGACTAAAACTTGAATATACTGAGAGGGGGCATGCAGTGAGGGCAGGATGATGTGAGTAGAACAGTGAGGCAGCAGTATTTCTGGGAACTCTCTGGGAGGTGGGGGGATGGTGTTTTTTAGGAATATTAGACAGCTGAGCACAAAGGTGTGGCAACTGACGAAGGAGATAGGTGCACTGGAGGGGACTGGTAGGGTACTGAAGAGAGGGCAAAGGGACCGCAGAGCTTGGAGGCAGTTAAGAGGGAGAGTGCAGGAGTGGAGCCAATGTGGGTGGGGGGCAGGAAGGAACAGGAGATTAGGTAGGTCCCCTGGGTCCTCCTCCCCCAGCAGGAGAGAAGGCCTAGGGAGTGGGGGTGAATAACAATAAGGGGAAAAGATAAGACAGGAATGGGGCGGAAAGGGAGGTGAGAAAGGGAAAGATAGGAGGCATGCCAGAGGGGAGAAAAGATCAGGAGGAGGGAAGGGGATGGGGAATGTTGGTATAAAGGGTTGGTGGAGATTACAAAAGGGACAGAAGAGAAAGGAGGAGGCAGCTAGAAGAGGACAGCAGAAAGGACAGAGGGGTGAGAGGGCCCTGGATAAAGAGGGGAGGGTGGTGTCTTGGGAGATTTAATAGTGAAGAGGGTGAGAGGGGAAGAAGCATCAATGACAAACCATAGAAGGGTAGAGTGCATGTGGGGTACGATGACAGGGAAGGTGGTACCACTAGTAGCATGGTGTGTGGGTCACAGGGGAGGAAAACCTCACATTATAGTGCACCTGGGTATGAATGACCTTGCAGGATGTGAGGTGGGGGATGGTGCAAGACAGATTTAGGGAGGTTGGGAGAATTTGCAGGAGGTAGGGAACTCATTAGGCTTCACAGTGGTGCTTCCGGTCCCAAGAATTAGAATGGCAAGGAAGGTAAGGAGTGAGGAATCTAACAGATGGCTTAAGAGGGCGGTGCAAGGCAGAAGGATACGGATTCATTGGTGGCTGGGAAGGGGCATCGGATAACAAAGACCTGTATGCACCTGACAGGCTATACCGGAGTAAGAAGGACACAAGGATCCTGAAGGGTAAGCTAGAGTACGTCATGGTTAAAAATCTTAATTTAAATGGACATTGTTGTGGGGGGCAGCAGCCTTAGTCACCTGGTGGAGGAGGCCAATAGGCCTCCCTCCCAATCAAGACACCAGGAGGAGGAGCGAGATGGGGGGGGGGTAGAAGCAAGGAGGGACTAAGGACAAAACAACTGCAAAAAGACTGATCTTGTGAAAACCTTTTCCTTAAAACAGATTTAAAGGAGCCTAAAGTAGAACAATTTCTGAGGTGTGGGGTTAAGCTACTGCCAAAGGTAAAACACTCTTTCCCATAACAAGTGGCAAATTTGGGAAGCAAGAAACTGTGATGTGGCACATCCTTGAAGCTGTACAGGGACAATTAACTTAGCAGTAAGATATGAGTGAGTTTGGTTATTAGCTGTCTTAAAAATGAAAGATAACCAGCTGAAATTTCTCCTAGAACAGGGAGATCACCAATTTAACTGATGTAGTAGGGAGCAGTGATGCTCACCCCTACTTGATTATGAAATGAAATGCAGTAGCTGAAAATAAACAGTGTTTGGGGGGGGGGTGGTTCTGATAAGACACCTTGCTGGAATCAGAACTGGGATGGATGTGGATCAGAAATGGGCCATAATAAAGATGGAACTGATGGAGGCCACTAGTGAGTTTACTAAAATCAAAAGCAAGAAAGCCAAAAAACGAGCTGGTTCAGCAAGGAGGTGGCAAAAACGGTAGGGGACAAGAGGGCAACTGTCTGAAGGAACAAACGTACTCAGATGGAGGAGAATAGGGAGGATTAATCTGCTAACTCAAGGGAGGTATGCAGAATGGTTAGAGTAGCAAAGGATACAAGAAAAATACAGCTAGCACAGGAGTTAAAAGCAAGTGAGAAGGCCTTTTTTTATGATATATAAGGGAAAAAGGAACATAAAGGATGAGTCAGTTAAAGGAGTGGGGGTTGGGCAGAGGGTAGTGAAGAAAAGCGGAGCTATTTAACAAGTACTTCTGTTCAGTCCTCACTGGGGAAAAGGATGGACCAGTGCCACTAGCAAGCAGAGGGGTGGGGACTGGGAGGGGGGTGAGGGGAGTGAAGGATGCTGTACTACAAGCTGAAAGGGTACTTCAGGGCCTAAGGGCCCGTAAGGTGCACAAGTCACCAGGATGAGATGATGTGCACTCAAGGGTCTAAGAGAACTGGTGGAGGCCCTGGAGGATCCCCTGGCAGACCTGTTTAGCACCTCTTGGAGTCCAGGAAAGTGCCCCAGGACTGGAAAACTGTGCATGTGGTGCCTCCCCATAAAAGTGGACCAAGGGATAAACCAAGGAACTATAGGCCAGCCAACCTAACCTCAGTGGGCAAGCTGATGGACACCACCCTGAAAGAGGCTGGTGGGCTCTCTGGAGGAGAATGGGCTCCAGGACATGAAGCAGCATGAGTTTGGACTGGGGAGCTCCTGCCAAATTAACTTAATAGATCTTCAACTGGGTCACTAGGACAGTAGACAAGGGCCAAGCGGTTGATGTCCTGTATCTGAACATCAGCAAGGCATTTGAATCTGTGCCTCACAGGAGACTGGTCAAGAAGCTGGAAGATCTGGGGGTGGGGTCTAAGCTCAAGGGATAGGTCACGAGCTAGTTGCAGGACAGAAGCCATAATGTGATAGTAGGAGGGGAAGTCTAAGAAGTTAAGACAGTTACCAGTAAGGTCCCACAGGGCTCTGTGCTTGGTCCAGTGTTGTTTAACATCTTCATAAGTGACATCATGGATGGGATCAAGGGTAAAATAGAACAGTTACATAAGAACTTACTGTAACAGTAGATCTTTGAGGGGCTCTCAGTCATCAGGTCTCACTGTAGGAATGCCACCATCAGTGAAGCAGGATCCACACGGAAGATTTTCAGCAGTACAACTGGGGCCACCCACACCATCATGTGACGACATTACCAACCCTATAAAGGCATGAATAGCCCTGTGCCCTCCTCAGTTCTTTCCCCCAGAGACAAAGGGAGCTTAGCTCTGGTCAAGGGGGACCGAGGAGAGAGAGAGAGAGGTCTCAGGCCCAAAAAGAAAGGCTGGATACACCAGATAGCCAGTTCCAAAACAGAGACCCCCAAAAGGGGAATGGTAGGAGGGAAACAGACCTGATGACTGAGATCCCCTTGAAGATCTACTGTTAGGTAAGTTCTTATGTAACTTCTTCAGGGGTATCTCAGTCATCAGGTCTCACCGTAGGAATGGGTCCCAAGCAATTACAGGTGCAAACAGTCTGGGAGGAAAGCCAACCTTAAGCTTAAGACAGGAGGCCCTGCAACACAGACCTTCCAAATCCTGCATGGGCTCTAGAGGCAATGTCCAGACTAGTGCTTGGTGAAAGTATGGATGGTACTCCAGGTGGCAACCGCACCACTGTCCATGGCTGAGACCCCTCAGAAAAAAGCTACAGAGGTAGCCATGCCTCATATGGAATGAACTTTGACAGCTCCAGGCAATTGTTTGCCATACTTGTTGCAGCATAACACAATGCAGTTAGCCAACCATTGTTTGGAAACCTGAACGCCCTCTCTACCTGGGACTTTCTACATTCCCTGGTTTGGACCAGGTAGTATTTCAAAGTTCTGTGCACATCTACTGTATGGAGCAGTGCTTCCCCTGGATTGGCACGCTCAGGAAAATAAATGGGAAGGTGGATAGATTGGTTCAGTGTAAACTCAGACACCACCTCAGGAAGAAACTTAGGATTTGTGTGCAAAGACACCCTTTTCTTTGTGGAAAATCAAATAAGGCTCCTTGCACCAGAGGGCCTAAAGCTCTGAAATTCTTTGAGCAGAGGTAATGGCAACTAAAAATAATGTGTTCCAGGAAAGAAAGCGTAGGTTGCAAGTTGCGGCTGGCTCAAAAGGAGACAGGGTCAACTTTTCCAAAATGAAATTCAACCCAAAGTCGGGACAGGGGAATGGATTGGAGGTTTCAGATGCGGGATGCCCCTCAGAAAGGTACAGGAGTCATCCAGCTGGGCTATGGCATGTCACCCATTGGCTCATGAAAGGCTGAGACAGCCAGAAGGTGCACATTAAGGGAGGAGTACTGGTGACCTGAATCAGACAGACAGGGGTGGGGGTAGAAAGAAGTAGGCTGCAGGTTAACTAGGATCTGCAGCTTATCCATTAGGTAGGGAAATGGGCAGACTGGGTGTGCCAAGTGGTCCTTATCTGCCATCAAATTCTACGTTTCTATGTTTCTATCAGGTAGTCCAGGATCTGGTTTACTGGACAGGTGAAAGGGTCCAGATTATGCTTGGCAGCCCATATGTCAAACCGCTTCCACTTCATGGCTTAAGTGGCTCGGGTGGAAGACTTTTGGGAGGCCACTAGGATGTCCACCACTTTGCTAGAAACCCCAAATCTGGTGATGGCTACATCCTCAGGAGCCAAGCGTGCAGACAGAGGTACCTGAGGTTGGGATGGACCAGGGTCCCCCGATTCTGGGTCAGCAGATTCCTGCAGAGGGGGAGAGGGACTGGAGGTTCCTCTGCCAGCTGCTGTAGAAGAGGAAAACATATCTGGCGAGGACAGAATGGGGCTACCAGGATCATAGTGGCCCCCTCCATATACAGCTTGGTTAGCACCCTCTGAATTAGAGGAAATGAAGAGAAGGCTTAAGAGACCTCCCGCTCCAGGAGAGGGACAACGCATCTTGCCAGAAAACTCCAGGCCCAGGATCTAGTGAGCAGAAATTGGGCAGTTTTGCGTTGAGTGGGGATGCAGAAAGGTCAAACTCTGGACAACCCCATCTGTCAAATAGCTCATCTACGATGGATGAGAGGAGGCCCCATTCACGCATGCTGGACTGAGTCCGGCTGAGGCTGTCCGCCAGAATGTTTAGCACTACTGGGACGTGGACTGCCAAAAGAGTCATACTTTGGTCCAATGCCCAGTACCACACTCTCATGGCCTCCCTGCACACAGGGTAGGAATGCATTCCCCCTGCTTGTTGATGTGGTACATTACACTGAGACTGTCTGAATGAATCAGCAACTGGCCTGGGAGAAGGTGGTTCTGAAAGGCCTGCAAGGCATACAGAACTGCCCGCATCTCCAGGACACTGATATGCAGGGAGGCTTCGATCTGGGACCAAGAACCCTGAGTTTGAAAGGGACCCAGGTGAGCCCCCCCAGCCCAAACTGAAGGCATCCGTGATGGGGATCTGATGTGGTGATGGAATCTGGAATGGAACTCCCTGCAGAAGCTTCATGGGATCTGTCCACCACTGGAGCACTTTGGGGACTGGGGAAGAGACCACTACTAACTGATTTAGATCGTCCATATGCTGGTTCCACTGTACTCAGAGAGTCCACTGGAGAATGGAGCCTGGCCAGTGGAACGGTGGGTATGGCCACTGCCATCAGACCCAACAGTCTTAGGTACACCCTAGCTGGGATGTAATGACTCTGGGCCACTTCCTGAGCCTGAGCAATAAGGCATTCTGCCCTGGCCTGAGGCAGAAAAGCCTTCCCCTGCACCTAGAACTGCCCCTATGTATTGCAGTCTTTGGAACGGCACCATGACCGACTTGGGCAAGTTGATGGCAATGCTCAGGGAGAGAAACAATTGGAGACATCTCTCTAAGGTCCCCACAAGCAGTTCTCTGGAGAGGGCCTTTAGGAGCCAATCGTCCAGGTACAGGAAAACGTACATTCCCTCCCTTCTGAGGGCTGCAGCTACTGCTGCTAAGCACTTGGTAAAGACCTGTAGCGCAGAGGAGATGCAGAGGACAAACCAAAGGACAGCACCTTGAACTGGTAATCTTCACCCTGAAAGAGAAATTGGAGGAATCTCCTACGAGGAGTAAACACTGAGATGTGCAGGTATGCATCCTGCATGTCCAGAGAACACAGCCAGTTGTCCTGTTTGAGACAGGGCATTAGACCTGGCAGAGTTACCATTCAAAACATTTTGTACTGAACTTACAGATTGAGGTCCTTTAAGCCTAAGATGGGCCTCAGATCTTCAGTCTTTTTGGGGACCAGAAAAAACCTGGAATAAAACCCCTTGTTCCTCCTGCATAAGGAGGCAGCATAGCACTGTGGTTTAAGGCTCTCAGCTGCAAACCTGGAGACCTGGGTTTGAATCCCACAGCCCCTACTTGCATACTGTGTGACCCTGAGTAAGTCACTTAACTTCCTTGTGCTTCCAGGTCACACCTGGAAACAAGCTTTGGTTTAGTGTGCCCTTCCCACTTCGGCACTTGGGCACTGGTTCTATGGCCTTCTTGTGCAGAAGGGACTGCACCTCCACCCAGAGAACAGCTAGGTGGGTCAGGGTGTACATGGAGGGCAGAGGGAGAGTTTCTGGGGGCTGCTCTGTAAGCTCCAGTGTGACCCCTTTCTAGGATTTGCAGAATCCAGGCATCCACTGCAATAGTTCTCCACTGAATGAAATGAAGGGAGAACCGACCTCCAACCACCACCTCTTGGTTGGGGACCAGAAGAGGGGGGTCTGGTAAGGAGTCAAGCGGAGACAGACCCAGTCGCTGGGACTGGTCCATCACTTCGCGGACACTTGGCTGCAGCTCCAGCAGAGGAGGGCATGAGCAAGGCAGTGGAGGCTCTGTGTCTGGCTTGAGGCCGAAAGGCTGCTCCTGGCCTACTGGTTGCCTTCTGAAAAGGAGGGTGCTGCCTGCTCTTAGATTGCGTATGGTAGAGCGAGTGAAAGGATTTCAGAGCCCTGCCAAATGCCTGTAGGTCACTGATGATGTCCTGGACATCCAGATCAAAAAGCTTAGAGCCGTTAAAGGGGGTATTAAGCACATTCTGCTGCACATCTGCAGCAAATCCAGAGACCCTCAGCCAGGAGTGCCTATGTAGGCAAATGCTGGTGGCAGCAGCCCTGGCAATAGTGTCCTAAATATCATAGCGGGCATGCAGGAGGTGCTTGCTTACATCCACAATGGCCTGCAAGCATTTGAGAATCTCCTGCTTTTGCGTACCTTCTGGGAGAGCTTGGGAAGCGGCTTTGCACTTCTCCCAGTTAGTATTTTGGTACTTTACCATATGGGACAGGTAATTGGCAATCCTCAGCCCTAGGGTGGAGGAGGCATAAATCCTCTTACCCCAAAGGTCAATCCTGCATGACTCCTTGTCAGGGGAATGGAGTTATGGTGCTTAGGTGCCTTAGACCTGTCATGAGTTGCCTTAATAACCACTGAATCGGTTTCAGGCTGGGCAGCATAATGAGAGAAACCCTGAAGGGGCATGATAATGTTTATCAGGACGCTTCTGGAAATGAGCTCTTTGTAGCTCATGATGTCTGTTCTGGTGAAACTTTTCAAATAAATAAATAAATAATCTGCCCTACGAGGCATGGCTGACACCGTCTCAGGCCTGTGCCAGGCTGCTGTAGTGGTATTCCTCAGAGTAGGCAAAATAGGAGGAACGATCTTGGGAGGAGACTCTGGGCTCTCCAGAAAGTCCACTAAATCCTTCCTGGTGGCATCCTTTTCCTCAGTGTGTAACCCCATAGCTAAGGACAGCTGCTTCATATTATTGAAGAAAGTGGGGTCCTCTGGAGGAGACCTAGGGGTGTGCTTGACGGAGTCCTCGTTGATGGAAGAAGCAGTAGACTTGTCAGAAGAAAGGTGGTCTTCCTCCTCCTTTTCATCAGGATGAATGAGATCAGGATGGTACTCCTCTTCGAGGTCCAGGTCTGATGTGTGAGGGACAGATGACAGCCCGCGGAGGACCACCCATGGCCGTCTAGGAGAAGTCATCGATGAAGCTGCCGTCAACGGCACCAGCGACGAAGGCCTAAAGGCACGAAGCTGGAGAACAATCACTGAAGTGTACTTAGTCAAGATCTTGTTAAAGGAGACAACCATAGAAGACTGCGTTGATGGAGCAGGCAGCAATGACCCATTGGAGGGGCCCCGAGGAGCCGAAGAAGCTGCAACCTGAGGGCCTAGACTGGGATCAGGCCTCATTGGGAGAGCTGTAGATGACAAGCCCATTGTCAATGGAGGGGCCGATGACCTGGAGGTCGATGGCCGACCATCCTGGGTATCGGGCTGAGGCACTGTTGGTAGGGGTCTGATGGGCACAGAGACTTGAACAGTGGACCTATGCATCAGTACAGCTGCAGCTGATGAAGAACCCCCAGAAGAAGAAGAGGAGGCCATCAGGGACCGAGACCACCGCTGGGGGTGTGTGGTCCCGATCTCGGCCCTTTTTGTGACCCCCCCCCCCGAGGACTTGTCTCAGGCCTTGGAGGCTTGGGGGCTTGATGACCCTGCCAGCGACTGGGAGGCTGGGACCCCAAAGGACCCCTGCCCAAAACTGGCTACCTGTTGCTCCATTAGAACATTTCTGAGACTTTTTGCATCACCTGAGGGTTGTTTGATTAAACTTCATGCAGAGCTCACAGTCAGAGACTTCATGGTCAGACCCAATACAGCAGACACAGAAAGAGTGTTCATCTGTGGAGGCAATCTTCTTTCCACAGTGGCATCAACAGAAGAGTGAATTATGAGGATTAACTCTCGACATGAACAAAAGAAAGGAATCTCTTTTAAAAAAAGATTCTAAGGTAAATGAAAAAAAAACAGTTGTCGGCTGAAAAAAGGGGTGAAACTGCGACGGAGCTTCCACGGAGACCTGTGCAAGCAAGTAGATGGCAGGAAAGAACTGAGGAGGGAGTGGGGCTGCTCTCGCCTTTATAGGGTTGGTGATGTCGTCACATGACGTCATCGTGGGAGGCCCCAGTTGTACTGTTGAAAATTTTCGGTGTGGATCCTGCTTCACTGACGGTGAAGTTCCTATGGTGAGACCTGATGACTGAGGTACCCCCGAAGATCTGTCTGTTCACAAATGACACCAAGCTCTCTGGGAAGATGGACACAGAGGAAGGGAGACAGGAACTCAGGGAAGACCTGCCACAGCTTGAAAAGTGGTTTGATTTTGGCCACTGGGGTTCAACATTAAACGTGTAAAGTTATGCACTTGGGGTGAAGAATCCAGGGACCAAATACTAGTTGAGTGGTGTGCAGTAACCAACTGAAAGGAAGAAAAGGACCTGGGAATAATTATCATGAGTGGTCTAAAACACTTGGCACACTGCGGCCAAAGCAAACAGGATGATGGGTTCCACAGCCAGGGGAATTACCCACAGGAAGGCAGAGGTCATTCTGCCACTGTACAGGTCACTGGTAAGACCACACCTAGAGTACAGTGTGAAATACTGCTGCCCATATCTTAAGAAGGATACCAACTATCTGAAAACAGTTCAGAGAAAAGCAACTAAGATGATCCAGAGACAGCATGGCAACACCTATGAGGAGAGGTTTAGCGGACTGAACATGTACTCTCTTGAGGAAAGAAGCGGGGGACATGACTGAGATCTTCAAGCACCTTAAAGGTATAAACAGGGTGAGCACTGTGGGCCTCTTTAGTGATAGCTGGAACAAGACCACTAAGGGCACAGCCTAAAGTTGGTGGTGGAAGGCACCTTTTCACCCAGAGGGTGCTAGCCACATGGAATGATCTGTCAGAGGAGGCAATATCCCTGAAAACAATGGACAGCTTAAAGAGGGGATGGGATAGGGTAAATGGGAGAGTTGCAGGTGGGGAGGCGAGTGGGGAAAGAGGGTAGTTGAGGAAGATCATGAGCAAAATGGAAAGGGTGGGCACTTCCCTCTGTAACCACAATGAGAACTGCACACTAGAGCAGACTAGATAGATCATAAGGCCTATATCTGCTGACATGTTCAGATGTTCATATGTATCTCCTGTTTCCCCTCCCCCAAGTCACATCTGGAAATGAGTTTTGGCTCGGCATGTCTTTTTAGGTTACCAATTTTCAAATAAATATATAGTAACAACATTCAATATGGGATAATATTCAATAAGATATAACCTGCTTTAAAACAGCATGGTCTCAGGACAATTTAGCATGGGTCACAGATAACTGTGAAGTTGACCCATGTAACTCTACTCTCTGAAAAGTAATGACATTAGAACAAGAGAGTATGCTTAACATCCAGCCTGTGCAACTTCTCTTCAGCTGAACTGGCATGAGGTCTAAAAAAGAACACGGCAACTCCAGTCTGGTATGGGTGAAACTCAGAAACTACACTGAGGAAGAATTTCTTGCTGGTACACAGCACAGCCATGTCCTTACAGAAAATTAAAAAGGCCAGACTGATCAAGAGAAGCTGCAGCTCTTTGACCTGAAAATACAATATGACGTTGTCAGAGGATTAAAGGGATTCTACATGAGCTTGGCAAGGGCTAGGTTCAGACCCCACAGTGGAGGAGACAAACAAAGAGAGGGAGGGTACATATGGTCTAGTCCTATTAAAAGCAGCTGACCACCTGTTCTGCAGAGAGCAACGGGTAACGTGCCTTAACTCAATAGGCCGAGACAGCAGCCAAATGCACTGAGAGAAGTTGCATGAAGCTTCATTAAGGACAACAATCACAATACAGCAAGTTAAGAACTAGTCTAAATGGGCACTACATGGGCAAAAGGCCATGCTCCTGATACCATATCACATAAAAGCAAAGGTCCCTTAGGCGGAGGACTTGTGAGATACCTCCAACACTAAGAGAACATCTTCTGAGAGGCTGAGGAATGCAAACTCTATCTGCTCAGGAAGCATGCGGTCAGATGCAAGGACTCCAGGCCAAGGTGCTACTCCTCTTAGGGACACTGAGATGGAATGGCCTGAGTGGGAGCCTGATGTTTCTCAAGCACGCAACTGTCAGTGGTAATATCTGCCACTGGGGCAGAAAATGAGTCAGGTGCCCTCTGACCAGGGAGATGACGCAAAGGACAGCAGATAGCTTTCTGACTTGCATCACTTTGAGAAGGTCTGGGTTTGTTAGCATTTTCATTGGCACTGGAGCTTCCACAATAACCAACCATGCCTCTGCTGAAGCCATTGTCATATGGATTGCTTCTCTGTCACTTTACACAATTTCTAATTGGAAAGGAAGATGAAGAAGTGGCCTGCTCCTGCTTCATCTGACAGTGGTGGAAGAGATCACATACAGAATGTACTTCATTATCTTCTTGAATGCCTCAGTATCTTTCAGGATTTCTTCCACGTGTGACCAAAACTATGCTGAACCTGCAAAAGGGAGGTCTAGTACACAGTTCTGAACTTCATGGTAAAGGAAAAGGAGTGCAACCAACTCTATGGCCACAAACTGAAGTCTAGTGTCCACCTGATTAATGGCTAACTGCTGTGCGTATCTGGTGAGGCCATGCCACAACTGATGAGACTGGACACCCTTTTCTGATGCTCCACAGGGAGGATGTCTCTAATATCCATGACTGCCTTTCAAAGGGCATAGGAATATCACTTAAAATGCCCTAAGTAGCTGGCTTGCTGCATATTGAGGGTACCCACCACATAAATACATCACCCCAAGAGTCTTGTTCTTGCAGTACAATGCACCAACCATTAGCCTCACAAGGAAACTAACTAAAGACCTTGAAACCCTCAGAATGGAACGGAATAGCAATCATCCCCTCACAGAGGAGAACAACTGGCCAAAGTGGGGAAAAAATACACCATTTTTGCAGAGTTCAATGCAACTTTGTCAAATGGGAAGACTGGAAAGAAAGATGCCTCCTTTTATATAACTCAAAATGCCCATGCTTCCCTGTGCTTCTCACGTCCTTGAGGGGGTTATCCAGAGGACTGGAGCAAGGAGGTGTAGTTTAAAAGATGCAAGTTTCTAGATCCTCTGCCAAGGTACCTGAACCCATGCAATGCACTGTTTTCTCATCACTGGAAGAGAACGACTCACACTCAGGTCACTGCAGAAACAACCAAAGTTAGTTAGTGAACAAAGAGTGGGACAAGACTTCCCTGATGGAACCAGTCAAAGGGACTTAACTAGTAGGCTTCCCCATGGCTCGGTCCTGGGCCCCTCTCTTCCAGATATATATATATTTCAGACATGACTTCAAACTTCCTGAACTATACAGTTCAGTACAAGAATGATGTTAAATTAGGGGTTCCATGTTGCTCTGATGCACAAGCTCTGGAACTCCAAAGAGACTTAGACCATATTAATATATGAGTGGAAAAGTGGGGGATGAATTTAAATCTAGAGGAATGTTGAGTTATGCATTTGGGTAAATATAACCCGCATAATAATTATACCCTAAACAATGTTAAATTAGAAACAACAGACAATAAAAAGGATCTGAGGGTACATTTCTCTGATGATCTTTCTTGTAAACACCAACTCAATGCTGCCATAAGTAAAGCAAATAAAGTTACCTGGTCTATTAAACCTAAATGTCCTTATTTAGCGCATACGTCAGACCACATCTAGAGTACACAGCACAGGTTTGGTGCCCTGTATAAAAAGGCTGATATACATTCACTACAAAGGGTTCAGCGTAAATTCACCAAAAATATTACCAGACTTAGAAACAATACTTGTGAGAAAAGAACTGAACCCTTGAAACTGATGCCACATGAGTTGAGGTTGCTATGGGGAGATCTATTATTGATGGTTGACATCATGAAAGACCCTTATCCCATGTGTGAGTTAGGTATAGAATATCTAGAAAAAATATGAGTGCAGAGGGCATCCCCTTCGGGTTCCTGGCAGATCCTTTAAGACTAACATGAGAAAATACAATTTTACCCTTAGAGGTATACATCCATGGAATAGTTTACCTCTTGAAGTTGTTATGAGTAAATTAAAGGAGGAATTCAAGAGAAAAGTAGATGGTTTTTCTTTTATCTGGGGGTAAACTGAAGTACTATTCTTATTAGTATAGGAGCCATATGGGCATTCTTGCCTCCTTGCTCCTCTGTGTCTTAGTATGAACCTCAGTAATATGACGCTTATTTGGGTCATAACATTACTAAACTTTTTGGGCTGATGACCATCTACCAACACTGGGGGCAGCGAGCAACCTGTTGACAGAGTGGTGGGAGGAGGCAAGACCAGCAGCATCGGAGCTTGTGGAGTTGCCATGGACAGAACTGGAGGTGGTTTCACAAAGGACTGGAAGCTGCATGGGCAGACCCCTGGAAGGTGCCAAAGCAGGTTAAGCAGGGATGCCCCAAAAGGGTCTTAGACTGATGAGATAAACTGCAACTTCCTAGCCAGTCTCTGGAGGAGTTAAGCCATTATCTCCAGCATTTTATTCTACTTTGCCCTGAGGCACAGTTGCCAACATTGCATGTCATAGTAGGATGACCTGGAATGTTGACCATGCTTACAGTATGTTTGTGACTCTTACACTTTGGCCTCTTAGGCCTCCTCCCCCACGGTTTTTGATGCCAGCAGCAATAGGAACATTTCATGTAGCTGGTGCTCAATAAGTTGGGCAATCAACTTGAGGAGATCCAGCATTAAATGATAAGCAGGGATGCGTTTTGTCTGGGTTAGTCAATGGATGCCACAGGAAAGTGCATCTGAGCAAGTTAGTGTTACAAGAAGAAGGCAACCAGCTATGAGAGCTCATTTAATCATAGCTGGACTCTTGACTGTGGCCCAAAGACCCACATGCAGATCGATGTCCCAACTCGGATTGGGAATCATCACCTAAATTTCATCCCTCAGAAAAGGTTGGTGTAAGCTGCCTGGGGGAATCTTCCATCAGTGGCTTTATGGGAAGGGGCACATTTATAGATGTAACAACACTGGCCAGGACAGTGACCATGTTGCTCAGATGACTTACTTTCAATCTGCCAGTCTATCTGGTCCACTCCTCAACCTGTTCAAGCATCATGGTGGTAACCTTTGAACTGCGTCCATCTTCATCATAAGGGTACAGAGACATGTTTCTACTTTGAACTCTTCTGAACTTTCTAGAACAGTGAGGAAATAGCTCAACCACAGCTTCTTGACTGGGAGCAATGGGCAGGGTTGAAAAGAGTCTTTGGGGATACTGACGTTTCATTCTTAAGGACATTTCAAGTTGTGCCCTGGCCTTTTCCAGAATTACCCTTTTTCTCTGAAGGCACTGAGGGACAGCTGTTGCAGTGGGTTGGGCTCTTGCACAACATGGTCAGACACTTCCCCTAGTTCTTGCCATCATGCTGGGATCCCAGGCACATCAAGCAGGTACTGTGTGGATCAGCCAATGACACATTGTTGTTTCAGTACATGCAGCACTTTAAACCAGACTTGAAAGCTGACATGCCTTCATAGTCAAAAGTGAAAAGTCTTTTCAAACTGCCTGGGACTTGGCCAGTGCTTCTAAACTATGTAACCTGAAGCTCTACTTCAAACAAGACAGCAAAAATAAAATGGCAATCTGTAGAGACAGACCTTTACAAAGGCTGCTAAAAAAACTAAACAGGCAGAAAAGTAGTTACATAAGAACTTACCATAACAGTAGATCTTCGAGAAGAGCTCCTGCAGCAGTTTACACCATAAGGACTAGGCCACCACGCACTAGGACTCCATGGCAAACTTCTAGCCAGCAGTACCCATCTGGGGACCGCCCCTTACGTCGGTCCGCCCACTGACGTCAGCCTCCGCATAAAGGGGGTGGCCCCCAGCCACACCTCAGTTCACCTGCCGGAGACTCGGAGGATGATCAGCAGGAGAAAACTTGAGGCAGGTTCCGAGATTTCCCATAAGAAGAAAGTGAATAGGGGGATGGAGGGAGGGAAAAAGCACCTACTGCAGGAGCTCTTCTTGAAGATCTACTGTTATGGTAAGTTCTTACGTAACTGTACTATCTTACTTCGAGTAAGAGCTCCTGCAGCAGGTTACAACAGAAGGACAGAGTCCCAAGCAGTGTCTGAACATAAAATAAAGGGTGGAAGGAAAACATTTTTCTAAAAGGATTAGGAAACAAGGCCCTGGAGCACAGCTAGGCTGCATCTTGTCCTTCTTCTGGAAGTAATATCCAGAGTGCAGAGCTTGACAAAGGTGTGCACAGAGTTCCAAGTGGCTGTGGCACATATATCTGCCACTGAAACATTCCTGAGAGCTACGAAAGATGCAGCCATACCCCAAGTTGAGTGAGCCCTGACCAGTCCCGGCAAGGATTTCTCATACCTATCATAGATGAAGGTAATACACTTCTTTGATTTGTCTGAAGCTGAGAACCTTGCTACACTGCAAATAACAAACTATAACACCATTTAGGAGCTGGAAACTTGGTAAGGCATAATATTGTAAAGCAGGGGAGCTACGCTTTCTACAAAGAGTTTCATTTTTTTTTCCTTATTGACATTAAGCAGAGAATTGCAGGATTCCATTAAAAGTGTAGTAATTTTATAACCAGAGGGAGTGAGATACAACTGAATTTGCTTGATTGTTGGGGTTGAGACCTAGGATTTGGAAGGATATTTTGCAACATTTTAAAGCGTCCTGCTGGCTGAGAAGTTAAGTTTTTTCCCTGGTTTCACTGAAAGATTTTGTGTATTGGAATCAGACATAGCAGACTGCCTACATTGAAAGGCCTGCTTACATCACAGGTGTCACTAGTCAATCAATTGGCTTAATTCTTAAGATTTTCAGTGCAGGAAGAGTGTAAAGCACAGCTGACTTATTTTGGGGCTGACTGCTTTCAGAGCACAAACCACCAGGCTGTTTTGGGGCTGGGGAGGTTTATCTGTGTCTGACTTGGATGTCTGGATTTTCTCTGATTAGCAGGGTATTTCCTCTGTCAAATTGTTGTGTAGGGCATCTTGCTGACAGGAAGGCACTCATCGCAGCGCTGGGTCAGAGCTTTTAGCTGATTGTTTTGTGAGGGCACAGTTTAGGCCAACCCTTCCCACCCTCACCCCACCCACCCTGGAAATAGTTCCTTTATACCTGGGGTTCTGACATCATTTCCTCAAGAGTGCAAGGTGCATATCACTGTCATATCCTCTTTAGCACACTGCATTGACAATATAAGCATACACATTGTATAATATATATATATTTCTACATAACAAACCAATCACACACACACAAAAAGAAAAAAGTAGATAAACATGTGGGGAGTAGTACAATGTAATGGCTGTGGGGCAGCAGTCTTCCGGGAATCTTTCTGGAGGCTGAGATGCTGCCCTACTTGCAGACAGCTCTCTGCCCTGAGGGAGGAAGTTGCCTGTCTTCAGGCCATGCTGGACAGTAGGGAACCTTCCCCCAGGCCACACTGGACAGTAGGAAGGGAACCTCCCCCATCCAGGGAGCACCAGAGCCACCACCACTACCTCAGAGGTTGCGAAGAAAGCACAGCAGTTGGACCACAGTGGGCTCAGGAAGGGTAAGGATGGTGGAACAGAGGCACACCCAGTCAGTTGTTCCACTCCACAATCCATACACCATTCTGGGGCAGCATAGCTCCCCTATGGATGCACCTGCAGAGGAGACTAAGGAGGCTGAGGACAGCTGTCACAAGGAGGCCCACAGGAAGGAGACAGAGGACACCACAAGGAAAGCAAGCAGCCCTGGTGGGGACCCAATTATTAGGGATAGAACTGGGGGCAGAAAACTGAAGTAAGGTGCCTGCCTGGTGCCATGGCTTGAGGGACAGGAAGCGCATCCTCAGGATCACGAGAACAAGTGCACGGGAGTCTGAGCTGGACGTCATTGTCCACCTAGGGACAAATGACTTGGCTCATCATGAGATTAGAGCAGTGCAGAAGGACTTTGTAGAATTGGGGGAGGGGCCTAAGACAAGTAGCACACACAGTATCCTTCTCAGAGGTGCTGCCTGTCAATGGCATGAGTGAGGCGAGGGTACTTTGAATGGAATGGTTGAAAAAATGGTGTGGAGCACAGGGGTTTGGCTTCATTGGGGACTGGGGTTCCACCTGGAAGGACACCAGCCTATACTGGCAGGATGGTCTGCATCTGTCCAGGAAGGGAACAAGTCTTTTGAGCAATAGGTTTAAATGCTTCATTGGCATGCTTTTAAACTAGTCAAGGGGGGAGGCACTGATAAGCAGCAGGAAAATCCCAGCCTCGCCCTACAAAACAGGGTACTAAATGAGAAAAAGACCAAGGTAGAAAGGTCAGTGGGGGATGCTGCAACAGAAGGTAAAGCCATCAAAAAAATGGAGAGCAATGAGTACCAATGCCCATAGTCTGAGTAACAAGCTTCCTGAATTAGTGGCCTTGATGGAGGAGGAACATCTGGATATCGTGGCAGTCACAGAAACATGGTACACACAAAACCATGACTGGGACGTAAACATACCAGGATACACTATCTACAGGAGGGACAGGAGGGTAAAAGAGAAGGAGGAGTAGCTCTTACATAAGGGAAGGAATCAAAGCAACAGAACAAAAGGGTAAACAGGAAGGAGAAGAAGTACTGTGGGTAAATTTGGAGACCGGCAATGGCACCACAATCCGCACAGGGGTTGTATACAGACCCCCTTCTCAGGGGGAGGAAATGGACAAGGAAACAATAGAAAGTATACTTAGAATGGCAGAAAAAGGGGAGATATTGCTGATGGGTGATCTGAATATGCCAGATGTTAACTAGAGTGCAGTTGCAGCAGCCACTTCTAAGAGTGGGGTTATTCTAGATGCCCTACAGGGGGCATGCCTTAGACAACTAGTATTGGAGCCCACTCGAGAGGGAGCAATCTTAGACCTGGTTCTCTCAAATGGAGATGAAGAGAGGATCACAGATGTAGAAGTGGGTAGCCATCTGGGAACTAGCGACCATCGAACAGTATGGTTCTAATAAACACAGCAATAGAGTCAAGCCATACAAAGACAAAGGTACTGGATTTTAGGAGGCTGACTTTGCTAAAATGGGTGACTGCCTAAGGAATGCACTAGCAAATGGGCAGGAAGGAGGGTGGAAGAACAATGGGAATAATAAAACTGCCATCACAGAGGTAACAAACCTTTGTGTAAAGCAAATAAACAAAACAAAACGAGGTAAGAAACCACTATGGTTCTCAAAGGAAGTGGCAGTGAAGGTTCAAGAGAAAAGAAAGCATTCATGGAAGTACAAGGAATCACAGAAGGAACAGGACAGAGAACTGTATCAGTTAAAGCAAAAGGAAGCTGGAAGGCAGTCAGAACAGCAAAGGCCCAAACCGAGGAAAAGATAGCCAACTCAGTTAAGAAGGGGGATAAAACCTTTATAGGTACATCAGGGAGCGAAGGAAGACCAAGGGAGGGATAGTGAGGCTTAATAAAGGGGAGGGAGGGTGGGCAGAGGGTGACTGTGAAAAGGCGGAGATACTAAACAAATATTTTTGCTCAGTATTTACAAAGGAAGAGGGGGAGGTACCTAAAACAAACAGTAGAAACACACTGGATACAGAAGTTGATACCAGCCCATTTACAGAAGAAAGGGTTCTGAAAGAGCTCTTAAAACTGAAGATGGACAAAGCAATGGGGCCTGATGGGATTCATCCCAGAATTCTAAAAGAACTAAGGGTAGAACTAGTGACACCACTGACTACCCTCTTTAACAAATCATGGGAGGATGGGTGGTACCTGAGGACTGGAGGAGGGCAGATGTGATTCCCTTCACAAAAGTGGGAGCAAGGCAGAAGCAGGAAACTACAGACCTGTTAGTTTAACCTCAGTGGTAGGGAAATGATGGAATCACTTCTGAAGGAAAGAATTGTCGAGTATCTAGAGGCCAGAGGGGCACAGGACCCAAGGCAGCATGGATTCACAGCGGGAAGGTCATGCCAGACAAATCTGATAGATTTCTTCGACTGGGTGACCAAAGTAGTTGATCAGGGAGGGGCTGTGGACATGGCCTACCTAGACTTTAGCAAGGCATTTGACACAGTCCCACACAAAAGATTAATATACAAGTTAGCCAGCCTGGGAGTGGGTCCCAAGATGACAGCCTGGGTAAAGAATTGGCTGGAGAATAAGACACAGAGAGTAATAGTAAATGGAGTCCACTCTGAAAAAAGGGGGGTTACTAGTGGGGTACTGCAGGGTTCAGTATTAGGACCAGTCCTCTTCAATGTCTTTATAGGGACATTGCAGAGGGACTGGAAGGAAAAGTATGTCTCTTTGCAGATGACACAAAGATCTGCAACAGAGTTGATGCACAAGGTGGGTGGAAAGAATGAGAAGGGACTTGGCAAGGTTAGAGGAATGGTGAAATATATGGCAGCTTAGTATCAATGCTAAGAAGTGCAAGATAATGCACCTGGGAAACAAAAACCCAGGGGAAGAGTACACAATGGGGGTGAGATACTAACAACAAAAATGGAAAGGGACCTGGGGGTAGTCATATCAGATGACCTAAAGGTGGGCAAGCAGTGTGAGAGGGCAGCAAGGAGGGCTGGGGGGATACTGGAATGCATAGGGAGAGGCATCACCAGTAGAAAACAAGAAGTTATTATCCTCTGTACAGACAGCTGGTGAGACCCCATCTGGAGTACTGCGTGCAGTTCTGAGACCCAATCTCCGAAGACATAGACAGGATGGAAGCTGTCCAGAGGAGGGCAACTAAATGATGCAGGGTCTGCATCCAGAAGACATATGAAGAGAGACTTAAGGAGCTTAATATGTATAGCCTCGAGGAAAGGAGGGAGAGGGGGGACATGATAGAAACTTTCAAGTACCTCAAGGGAATCAACAAAGTCCAATAGGGTAGCATCTTTCAAAAAGAGGTGTGCAAGACAAGGGGCACAATTTGGAAGATAGAAGGGGCAGCTCAGAGGTAATTTAAGGAAGTATTTTTCACAGAGAGGGTTGTGGATGTATGGAACAGCCTTCCAGAGGAGGTTATGGAGTCAAAAACAGTGGTGGAATTCAAGCATGCATGGGACAGTCATAAGGCAATTCTAGGGGGTGGGGGTAGGAAGAAGTAGGCTGCTAGTTAACTAGGATCTGCAGCTTATCCATCAGGTAGAGAAATGGGAAGACTGGGTGGGCCAAGCGGTCCTTATCTGCCATCAAATTCTATGTTTCTATGTTTCTATGTTTACTATTTAGACGTGGTTTGTTTCGCCACAGATTTCCCCAAGGATCTGTGAGCAAATGACACAAATAGCTTGTCAGATTTCCTGACCGATTTCGTTCACTGCAGGTAGTAATGAAGGATCCTGTGAACATCCAGAGTATGAAGGAGGGCCTCCCCTCGATTGGAATGTTCAGGATAATAAACTAGAAGGCAGGCATCTTGATTCAGTGTCAACTCAGACACCACCTTCGGGAGAAACTTAGGATTGGTACAAAGAGACACCCAGTCTCTATGGAAAGCTAAATAAGGTTCTTTACACATCAGTGCTTGTAGCTCTGAAATCCTTTGAGCTTAAGTAATGGCAACTAAAACTAACGCTTTCCATGAAAGAAAGCGTAGGTCGCAATCCGCAGCTGGTTCAAAGGGAAGCTACATAAGCTTCTCTAGGACGAACAAAAGATCCCATGGTGGGACTGGATCCCTAATGGGGGATTTCAAATGAAGAATGCCCCGAAGGAAAGTTCGGGTCAGGTCCTTCTTTTGGTGCATGGTAAGCTGAAACAGTGCATAGATGCACCCTGATAAAAGAGTATCCCAGCCCCGCGTCTCAGAAGGATAAGAGGTAATCCAATACCGACTTTGCTGAGCATGTGAAGGGATCCAGGGAACATGTTGCTGCCCATATGTAAAAGTGATTCCATTTCATGGTATAAGTCACTCTTGCAGAAGGCTTTCTTGCTTCTACTAAGACCTCGGCCACCCTCTGCGAGACTCCATGCCTTAAAATGGCTAAGTCTGCAGGAGCCATGCATGAAGGTGCAGAGACTGAAGGTCTGGGTGAATCAACGTGCCCCGTTCTTGGGAAAGCCAGCTGGGTGTGACTGGAAGTGGAAAGGGGGATTGTCTCGTCAACTGCTGTAACAGCAGGAACCAAATTTGGTGCAGCCACAGAGGAGCTACCAGGATCATGGTTGCTCCCTCTACCTGAAGCTTGAGTAGAACTCTCTGTATTAGTAGAAAGGGAGGGAATGTGTAAAGGACAATGCGTCTCACCAGAAAACACCAGGCCCTGGATATAGCGAACAAGAATTGGGCAGGTTTGCATTGCACGGGGATGTGAAGAGGTCCAGCTCTGGAAGACCCCATCTTCTGAACACTACCACTTCTTGGAGCAACTCCAAGAATGACTGAGCTCATCGGCCAGGACATTTTGGATGCCTGGAACATGAACTGCTGTCAGAATGAGACTGTGTTCCAGGGCCCAATGCCATACTCTCATGGCCTCTCTGCATAGAGGATAGGGGTGCGTCCCCGCCTCCCCCCCCCGGCTTGCTGATGTAAAACACCACTGACATACTGTCGGTCCAAAGAAGCAGGGGTCTCTGGATAAGGTGATTCTGAAAGGCCTTCATGGCATAAAGAATCGCCCTCATCTCAAAAATGTTGATATGCAGAGACACTTCTATCTCCAACCATGTGCCCTGTGTTCGGTGATTTTGAAAATGAGCTCCCCAAGCAAGACTTGAGGTATCCTTGGTGAGAGTCTGGCTTGGTGACGATGATCTGAATGGAACTCCTAATTCCAGATTGGGGGATGTCAGCCACCATGACAGCATCTGTTGAACAGCCCTGGAGATAGTGATTTGATGGTCCAGATTTTGGGAACTCTGGTCCCATTGGACTTGTAGGTTCCATTGTGGTACTCTCATATGCAAGCGCACTAACTGCACTGTGGAAATGGCCACTGCCATGTGACCCAACAACTGCAACATAGTCCTTGCTGCAACTCGACTGGACGCAGCTATTTTGGAGGTCTGATCCCTCAGCCAACTGGTTCTGTCAGGAGGGAGGGAGAAAGGCCATACCCTGTTGTGTGTCCAGGATGGCTCTGATGTACTGTAGTCTTTGGCAAGGCCAAGGACACGACTTCAGAATGTTGACAGTTATCCCCAACTGCTGAAACATCAGAATAGTGTCTTAGAGAGTGTGAACTAACTGCTGCCTTGAGGGGGCAGTCAGGAACCAGTCGTCTAGGTAGGGGTAGACGAAATGACCCAGTCTCCTTAATGCAGCTGCCACCACTGCAAGACACTTGGTAAACACTCTGGGCACTGCAGATAGACCAAAAGGAAGGGCCCAAAACTGGTAATGGTTCCCTCGAAAGGTGACCCAAAGGAACCTCTGGTGTGCTAGAAACACCGGGATATATGAAGGTATGTGTCTTGCACATGCAGGGAACAAAGCCAACCTCCTTGACTTAGCATGGGGCTCAGACCAGGCAGGGAGGGTCACCATCCTGAATCTCTTGTACTCTATATGCTGATTCAGATGGCTTAGACCCAGAATGGGTCTTAAATCTCCCATCTTCTTGGGGACTAGGAAGAAGTGGGAGTAAAACCTGAATCCCTGTTGAGATGGAAGAACAGGCTCGATGGCTCACTTAATAGCAAGGCCTGAATCTCCTCCTGGATGAGGGCTGCGTGGGTTGGGGAGTACTGGGAGGAGGCTGAAGGATTGTCTGAAGGGATCTGGGTAAACTGCAGTGTACAACCCCTTCCTATAACATCCCGAACCCAAGCATCTGCTGTCACGTTGGACCACCCTTCTAGGTAGAGGAAGACCAGACATCCTATTGTCTCCCCCAGTTCCTCCACCTGAGAAGGGGGGGAGACGGCAAGGAGTCATGCATGAGTGGCTGAGGCGGGCAGCGAGGACTTGGAGGATTTGGCACTCCTAGGCCCGCTGTTCCTGGAGAGCTGAGAGGGAGCCTTATGCTTGAAGGAACCATGGGGTCATTGTCCTCTCTGTCCATTGACACCTGGTCGCCGAAATGGCTTGTGTCTGGGTTGTTGAGGTTTGGCTCTGTACATCTGATGAACGGACTGCACACCCCCCCACCCGAGTCCTGCAGTTCTGTGATAATCTTTTGCACCTCCTCTCCAAAGAGGACAGAGCCACGAAAGGGGGCATCCAAGATAGAATCCTGGAGGTCATGTCTGAACCCAGATATCCTTAGCCAGGAGTGACGGTGAAGGCAGATTCCGGTAGCTGAAGCTTGAGTGGCCGTATCCGCTGAATCGCAGGAAGCCTGTAACACGTTTTCCTATGTGGGATGGGTTATCTGGTTGCTTCTGGGTGAGTTCAAGGGCCTTCATCCAGAGGGACTTTTGGTAAAGGACCACGTGGGCCAAGAAATTCAAGGACCGCATGGAACATGTGGACAAAGCATAAACCCTCCTCCCAAGCTGATCCAACTTCTTAGACTCCATGTCAGGAGGCTGTGAGCTCACATGCTTGGGTTGTTTGGTCCTACCGTGGGCAGTGGTGAGGACCATGGAATCTGCTTTTGGTGTTTCAGCCAGAAAAGGCTCGGCCTTGGGGGCTCTATAGAATCTGTCCATCATCTTGGGAAGTGCAGCGAAGGAGGCAGGGTGCTCTCAGGCCAATCTGGCCAGATCCCAGAAGGGAGGGACCAGAGGGGGGAATGACCAGCAGTTTTGGGTCACTCATACCCAGGAAAGTGTGAAGCCTCTTCCTCTCAGGATCCAGTTCCTCTATGTCCCATTGGTTAAGGAACTGAATGTGATGCATCACATCCATGAAGGCCAGGTCATCTGGTGGAGAGCCGGGAGAGTTGCGTGGACCTTCTGAATCCAGAGAATGTGGCTCCAGGGAGGAATACAGGGAATATGGGCACTAACCTGAGGAGGAGAAAGATCTGGAGTGCTTGCGTCCACGTTGATGTTTGGTTCTGTCATCGGGGGACGATGACCTGGAGGAAGAGTGACGATGTCTCCACTTACGCCTGTGCCCTTGATCAGAGTCCTGTGGGGCAGGGCTTTTAGGCTGTCATGTCCTCCCCTGCTGGGACCGGGGCCTGAGGCTGGGGCTGTGGAGGAGGAGGAGGGGGATTATCCCTATGCAGTAAAATCCCCCTTAACAGTATTCCACCAAGAGGTGAAAAGTTGCCCATCTGCCAATGAGACCATGGGGACACTGGGGAGAGCCGTAGGCTTGGGATCCCCTATGCCCTCGGGTGGTGCACTAGGCCCTGACGTATCCACTGGGCGTTTATTGGGGCTCTGGCTTCTGTGACCTGTCATCTGGTTACCTGTCAACTGGTCACCTGTCTCCTGTTCATCTGATGCAGGAGGTGACAGTGTGTGGGCCAAAGTAGTGTCAACAGGGGGGTGTTGACAGGGGCCCTGTCTGCAGGCTTGCGGTCGACAGCCACTGACTGCTCTGACAACGGGCGTGGAGGTGGGTGACTGGTGGGGTCTGGGCTGTAGTAGCTGCCCCTGTCATCTGCTTGTTTGACGCCTGATGCTGTGGCATCTGCCTTCAGTCCTTCCATTTGTCAGAAGGCCTGTCATCTAAGACTGCCATCGCAGTAATGACCTTCACCACTGACTGGTCTCGGGATGGGTGTTCCCTGGAACACAAGTGCTCCCGGAGTCAGCGCTTGTCCTCCGAAGTGGAAGGAGAGTTGGAGGAATGCAAAGACGTTGCCACCTTAGTGTCAGAAGACCCTGCTTTAGGCCCAGGCTGCTGGAAGGGCCAAAGGCTAAGGAAGGGACCTGTCGATCTATGCCCCGAAGAGCTGCCACCTCCAGAAACTGTAACGGTGGGAGCCTTCATCAACGGCAGGCCAGAGGAAGAGAGGCCTGATGGAGGGGCTGAATCTTCTCTCTTGCTGGAGTGGGAAGATGACTCCCTAGGATGGGACTCTGACCTTCTGTACTCCTGTTGATGGTGCTTCCCTCCTGAATGTTTCTCCTTAAGGAAAGAAGGCGACCCAGAGGATGAAAAGCTGTCCTTCGCAGGATGCTGAAGGGCAGCCAGTTGCTGCTCCATGAGGTAGGTCTGGAGTGTTTTGCGGCGACAGATGCCAGTACGCTGACTGAAGCTGGTGCATTCTGGGAAGGCGTCCACGTTGTGGTTAGGCCCCAGGCAGAAGAGGCACTGTGAATGATGATCTTTTGCCGGAATTTGCCACCGGCACTGGCACTTAAGACTTCCGTCGCTTTGATGGGAAAGATGGAGAAGACATATAACGGATGGAGTTTAAGAAACTTGAAGAAAGTTTAATGATACTGCTAGGCCAAAAGCTAAAGATGGTGGTCAGAAATGCAACGAGGCATCCAAGGAGCTGAAGCGCACAGGTCAACAGTGGGCAAAGAACTGAGGTGGGGCTGGGGACTGCCCCCTTTATACGGAGGCTGACGTTGGTGGGCGGACCAACGTAAGGGGCGGTCCCCAGATGGGTACTGCTGGCTAGAAGTTTGCCGTGGAGTCCTAGTGCCTGGCGACCTAGTTCTTATGGTGTAACCTGCTGCAGGAGCTCTTACTTGAAGTAAGATCTACCAATTCAGCAACTTCACTTTTCCAGCACAAAGTAAGATCTGAGGCATGGAAGGGTGAGAGCATGAAAAGAAGGGGAGGAGCTGAAGCTCTAGATGGTGGTTTTCCTGAGGAGTTTGGAGATGCTCAGAAGACTACATAAATGTGACTACATAAAAGGAATCCAGGTACTTGTAACTGGCAAACATTTCTCTAGGTAAAAGTTATAGAGTTCATTTAACCCTTGGCCTTAAAACAAATGCAGCCGTCTTAGCCATCAACACTACTTGCTTTTATAATCCTCTATTCTGTTTTTCATTTGCTTTTCATTTACAGTTGAAGAACAGATCTAAGAACTATTAATTGGTTGAAACATGTCCGTTTGCTTCCTGTTGCCAGCTAGGATGAGCTTAACATGTTTAGTATCCCGCTACAACATTTATTGAACATTATTAGATTATAAAACAATATTTATTTCAAACTATTTCACCAGAAGAAGCATGGCAAGCAGAAATAGCTTGTTTCCAGTTGCGTCCTAGGGGGAAGCAGTACAGAGGAGAACAATGTACGTTTTACGATAGTCATCTGGGAACAATACAATCATATGATACAAAAAATAGTAAGTGCAATAGACAAGAATAACTAGCAAGTACTAAGTGAGCAGGAAGGAGGAGAATAAATCTGTACTACAATACAAATTTGAAGCTGTCAAGCATGACTAATTTCAGTGGCAAAAGTGATTAAATGACAAACAGTTGTACAATTAAGCAAGAATACATGACAGGGTGTGGTATATCATGGGATATCATCATGGCTCAGGTGCATTGTTGCATCCAAGAATTTACTATACTCCATCAAGTGCTAGAAGCAATGGAGAAAAAGGAAGTACTAGATGGGATGCTAGGAAAGGAGAGCAGAAGGGGGGAGGGGGAAGGAAAAAAGATCGAGGGTGGTCACCTTGAATGCTAGGAGCCTAGGGAACAAAACAGCAGAGCTACAGGCTCTCATGGCAGAAGGGGAGGTGGACATGGCAGCCATCACCAAAACATGGGCCACCCATTACCAAGACTGGGACCTGGTGGTACTAGGGTATAAGATATTCTGCAGAGATAGGGTAAATGGGAAGGGTGGGGGGAGTGGCACTGTATGTGAGAGAAGGACTGAAGTGTGTTTGTGAGGAGGGGGAGGAGGGTAGTACAGAGTCGTTTATGGAATCAGATCCAGGATTCCAAGAATAGGACTCTCAGGATGGGAGTAATGTATAGACCACCATCTCAGACAGAGGAGTAAGACAGAGAACTAGTGGGACAGATCAGAAGGGCATGCAATAAGGGTAGCACCGTGACTGTGGGGAGACTTCAACCTGCCGGGTGTGGATTGGAGTACCCCAGCCACCACGAACAGAAGGGAGCAGATACTTCTGGACACGATCCAGGATAGCTTCCTAATGCAAATGGTCAGCGAGTCAACCAGGTTAGGGAACACGGAGCTAGGAGGTGGAAGAACCACTGGCAGGGAGTGACCACCACTCAGTGTGATTCACGTTGAAAATGGGCAAGGATGGAGTAGAAACAGGTCCAAGAGTGCTGGACTTCAGGAGGGCTAACTTCAGGAGGATGGAGGAGGTAGTTAAAGGGTATCTAGCCAGAATCCAAACTAATATGGACACTAACTAGAGGTGGGAGGTCATAAAACTGGGGACTGAGGAGGCAACCAAAACCTGCATCAGGGTCCAGAGTAAAAGGGCTAGGGCCAAGAAACCTAGCAGTTTGAGCAAGGGGATTGTGGAGAAAATAAGAAATAAACAGCTGCCTATAGGAAGTTCAAAAAAACAGGGAGAGGGGAAGACAGAGAGGATTACCTGAAGGAATCAAAGGAGGTGACAAGGGCAGTAAGGGCAGCCAAGGCATCTAAGGAGCTCAGGCTGGCACAAGACATCAAGAAGGGTGAGAAGGAATTCTTCAGGTACATTAGGGAGAAAAGGAGTTGTAGGGACAAAATAGTAAGGATTAAGAGGGATGGGGGGTGGGTGGAAACAGGAGCAGAGCAGGCAGAAGCACTTAATGAATACTTCTGCTCGGTGTTTACTAAAGAGAAAGGAGGGGCGCTACCAAGGGGGAGTGGAAGGTCAGGTTCACGGGGGGAAGAGGTGACAGATGGGGGAATCACAGAGGGCAGGGTGCTGGAGGGCCTGAGGGCGGACAAGGCACCAGGGACAGATGGCATTCACCTCAGGGTATGGAGAGAGCTGGCAGAAATCCTGGTGGGGCCCTTGGCAGACCTGTTCAATGCCTCCCTGGTCTCAGGAAGTGTACCTCAGGACTGGAGAATGGCTCACGTTGTACCCCTCCATAAGAGCGGTCCCAAAGATGAACCAGAAGCCTCACATCCATCATGGGAAAACTGAGGAGACAATCCTGAAGGAGAGGCTGGTGTCCCTTCTGGAGACCAATGGGCTGCAGGACGTTAGGCAGCATGGGTGTGTCAAGGGCAGATTCTGTCAGACCAACCTGGTGGATTACTATGACTGAGTAACTAGACAGTTGGACAAGAGCCATGCAGTGGATGTCCTGTATCTGGACTTCAGTTAGGTATTTGACTCAATGCCACATGGGAGGCTGGGTAGTAAGCTGGCAGGTACAGGTGCAGGGGAGAAAATGGTGGGATGGGTAGTAAACTGGTTACAGGGAAGGCAGCAGAGGGTGGTGGTGGGAGGGGAGCTCTCATCTCCGAGGGCTGTGACAAGCGGAGTACTGCAGGGCTCAGTGCTGGGACCAGTGTTGTTTGGGTTGTTCACATCACACATCTCAATGGGCATCAAGAGCAAGATCAATTTGTTTGCAGATGACACCAAGATTGGAACAGCAGTGGATAACCCAGGAGAATGGCATGGGTTGCAGGATGATCTGTCAAAACTGCAGACCTAGTCGGACACCTGGCAGTTGGCATTCAATGCCAAAAAGTGCACGGTGCTACATTTCAGGGCAAAAATCCCAAGAAGGAGCTACCAGCTTGGAGGGGGGGGTTCAGCTACCCATGACTGAGGAGGAGAAGGATCTGTGGGTGATTATAACGGTCTCAGTGAATAACTCAGCACAATGCACGAAGGCAGCTGGAAAGGCCAACAAAATGCTGGGTTGTATTGCCAGGGCTATATCTTCAAGGAGAGGGGTGATCCTGCTATTGTATCTTATGTCTTCTGTTAGCACCCTTTGCAAACTGTGTGAGAAGCCTTTCGGCACCATGCAATTCTGCTTAAAGTTGGACCAGCATAACATTCTGTGGTGATTTGCATATGCAGCCCATGATGCTTTGCATTGTGGGGGCATGTGTGATTTTGGATTTTCTTGAAACTTGGCTTCCCAGCCAAATGCCCCTTGGGGTAACCCTTGCCTCAGTGTTTACGCGCAAAGGTTCTTTGTCTGCGATTGTATAGGTCACTGGTTAGGCCACACCTAGAGTACTGCATGCACTGGACATTAAGTTACTGGAGCGGAAGCAGCTCAGGGCAACAAAGATGATCCAGGGACTAGGGGACATACCTTACGTGAGCAGGCTGAGGGAGTTGAACATGTGCTCACTGGAGGAGAGGAGAAATAGGGGTGATATGATTGAAACCTTCAAGCACATGACGGGAATAAACAAGACAGGCACGGAGGGACTATTCAAGTTAAGGGGGTGGTAGGGACATTCAAGGTCATGATCTCAGATTGGAGGGGGGAAGGTTCAGGAGGGAAATGAGAAGACACTTTTTATGGAGATAGTGGTGTCTGGGTGGAATGCGTTGCCTGCGGAAGTGGTATCCTGTAGAACAGTGGACAGCCAGGGTGGGGGAGAGAGGGGCAGCTGCAATATAAGGATTGCTAGCTGCACACTCAAGCAGACTCGCTACACCATAAGGCCTTTATCTGCTGGCAAATTCGTATGTTAGTAAATTATATGATATGACACACACTGAAGTGTTATTACTGCTATTACTGAATGAAACTTGAAAAGGATTCGAAACAATCATAATTTTCAATTTAATATAATTTGAGAAAAAAAATTCACAAGTTTAAGTACAGGTCCGAAATTTAAGCTAGCAATTAAACAGTTAAATTTAAATTAGGAATGGCTTTTATGCTGCTATTTTCAGCCATCTAAAGTAAGCTCCTCTGCAGAAAATGGCACTGTAGTGATTTATTATATTATAAGGTCTGTAACTGGAACTTTCTTTTACCATTATTGTGTTTAGGCTTTTATAACAGCTGTCAACCAATCGAGTTTCTTTATTCCTTAAGACCACTGTAGTATAGTAATCTGGGAACAAGTTAATCATATGGCGCTTTTATATGCAACTTACCTGGAGCGTTGCTGTTTGAATTGGCTTCCTCTGCTCCAATCGTACTGCTGCCCTCATGTGTTTACACGATGCGACTGTGCAGCATTGCCGATGGCTTTCCTATGTTCTGGATGCATTTCCAGCAGAGGGGTTAATGAGTGAGAGTTGTGTGGTGTGTCGTGGGGTTGCACAGGTGCAGGTAAGACAGCGTGTTTACACACTTGCAAAAAAAAAAACAATTGCACCAGTACACATTCCCACTAAAATTGGAAATTCTCTGCACCACAATGGAGCAGCTTGCAATGCTCCAGCAGCCGCTCACACTACTAGATTTCTACTGGTGCAATTCATCTGCACCGCTGGCAACAGTGCAGATCTGGTAGCGTAAAAGTGCCTATTACGTAGAGTAAAAATGAAGTGCAACAGGCAAGAATATGTGGCAAGTCAGGCAAGTGAGATGAAAAGCAGGAGAATACACAGCTGTGTCACATGTCAGTTCACAACAGGCAGGCCTAACATGGAAACAGGATTACTGATCCCCTGGACTTCATCTGCTGTGGCTGCTTATCTACACTTGACATCATCTACTCAAGACCGCACAATCTTTTGCTGTGGAAATGATTCTGAAGTCAATACACATAGAATTATGATTTCAAGTGCACACAAGCAGTCAGAGCAGATGGAGTCTATGGACCAGAGATCAGGTTTTCATGTTAATGTCTGTAACTATAAAGAAAAGGAGATGCTGAATGTAGGCATGTATACTGACATAAACCTAAATATATTTTTTCAAAGTGTCCTTGAGATGTCAGTGTCCTATCTGTGAAACAACCGATTGTACCGATGTTTCACAAACCTGTGTGAGCTGTACCTTACCTTCACAGCTCTTCTTATCAGGGGCCAGTTCGTAGCCGGGTTCACAAGCACACTTATAACTGCCCAGAGTATTCACGCATCGCTGTTCGCACCCGCCATTGTCAGGTTTGGCACATTCGTCTTCCTCTGTAATGACAGGAAGAAATTACAAGAGGTTAATTAAGAACCTTCGCTTTCCTCGTCTCTGATTGTGAAACACTATGTGAATGTTACCCTGGGGACAAGAAGCGACGTGCATGCCATTACTACTGTGGGCAATGATTTGTTTCTGCTGACTGGTGCATTTTAAAAATATCGGCGAGGCTGCAACTCAGAAAATAAAGTTCTCATTCCAGTATTCTCAACAAAGGCTGGAGACAGTGGCAGTCGAGAATATAAGCATGTTACAACTGGCATATAATAATTTAGAACATCAGAAACTAAAGGCTGTGTAAAGTTAGTGTCATCTGCAGGGCACTTTATTGACATGAATGTGTACATTATCCTGAGTTTATGTATAAAAAAGATTAACGGAATCCCCAAATCCTTTGCTTTTGACAAGAGTGATGTTAAACTGACATACATTTGACTTTAAGAGCAGTACAGGAGGTTCTTAAAACATTTGGTTAACCTATCAACTGGAAAAGTTACATCCACAAAGGAAGGGCAAACCAGAGTTCCTCTCTCAATGAAGTGGCCTGCTGGCCCATGATTACTGATGCACTTCAAGATCTATATTTCATTCATTCATCTGAAATTTAAACAGATTTTCAGGGTGACACAGAATTTGCCCTCATCAGATGCAATACCTTGTTTTCATGGAGGGCCCCCTTGGTATAGCAGAGTATAAAAACTGCTTCAAACCTATAATTATGAACTGGTGGTTAAAATTATAAGTACTGAATACTCTATGCTTTTCAGTGGCTTGTGTACAAGGAAACGTCTTACTGCTACATAGATAATTCATCTTAATTGTAGCAAAACGTTGACAAGAGTGACTTGTTATTGAGTAAATGAATAAAGCATACTTTTGGTTCAGACTAACAGGAGGTGTAGCCTCCCTTGCGCACAGTAATTTATGTACAAAAAGTGATTAGTCTATAATGCAGTAATTATTTATACAGCACCCAACAAGACTACTCATACAGTAGTGAGAAGATGGTGGCCAAAGAAGATGAGAGTTTCATATATAGGTGTGTGTGTGTATATATATATATATATATATATATATTATTATTCCATACAAATCAGTAAATATGAGGGGTGAATAAGAAGGGGGTTCAGGTGGGAGGGTAGCTTTATTTATATTTTTAGCGGTTGAAGAAGCAGCAATTGGAAAGTGAGAAAGTGTCAAACACTAAAATGCTTTCCATAACCAGGACCTAGAATGTCTACTACAAGTCTTTTTGTGTGTTATTTGATGCTTTTAAATTTGAACAGGAACTGTGCAATACATATCATCCCAATGTTTGGACTGCCTTTGTGTGGAGAATACTCATGACGTGCTGCAACTCCAGCCAATATGCACAGTGCAATAAAACCTGGAAATGTGCATGGCCACCACATAAAAGAGCTGCCAAAAAAAAGATTTGTAATTTTGCAGCAGAGTTTTAATGATCAATAATTGTCTTTGTTGTGACCCAAACAGTATTTGAGAAAACCTGAAACGATGGGTAGATGACCCAGTCATTCGTCTTTAGCATCCAGGGCCTCCTCGCAACAAACTTCCTCACAGTAGAGCAGCAGTCAGAAAGTCACAGGTCTAAAAATAATTTTGTTTTGAACGTGGGCTTATTTTATTTTCAGTTATTCACTGTTTCGTATCCAGAAGGTCAAGGGTCTGTTTAGAATTTTTAATATATGGATAAGTCTTGTAAATGACAGAATAGCTATACAAAAAAAAATCCCATAATGCCATACTTGTGACATCACTTTTTTTCATAATACCATTGCTGCAACCTCAGAATACCATAACTGTGAGGTTGTAATGACTCTTACTGTAATGGCCATGTACAGTACAAGCCAACTAGCGCTGAAGCAAAAATGGTTGTCAAAATACTCAAAAAAAGACGATGTTTGATTTTAGACTCTTCTTAAACTGTCTACAAGAGTCACAGAAACATAGAATTTGATGACAGATAAGGACCACTTGGCCCACCCTGCCAGCTCATTTTTAGGACTCCAGTGGGCAGAGCCCTGCAGACTATTACTTTCAAAAAAGGACTCTGCATTCTTTGTGAATGAATACCATGTGAAGTATCAACACAGTTGCCTCCACAATGGTGGTGAAGCACTCTGCTCCCTGTCGGCAAGAAAGTTGCACTCTGATATCCCCCACCCGACCCTCCTCTCAGCACCCATCCACCCCGAAACATAACAGTGACACTGGGGTGCCCAATCTCCCAGTGTCCTGATGAAGAATCCTCAATGTTTTCTGTTTTCTCCACCTACACCTTCCCCGCACATGCACGGTTATTTCTTCTTCTTTTTTTATTTATATATATTGATATCCCATCCATCTGACCCTCCCTATCATCAGCACCCACCACCCCACATACCCCCAGAACACAGCAATGACACTGGGTGTGCTCAATTCCCCAGTGTTCCGATGAAGAATCCTCAATATTTTTTTTTTTGTGTGTGTGTCCCTGCACTACCACCCATGCGCGGTTATTCCTTCTAGTTATATATATATATATTCCCTCACCTGACCCACCCTCTCAGCAGCCCCCCCCTCAGAAACATAGCAGTGACACTGGGGATGCCTAATCCCCCAGTGCCGCTATCTGGACTCTCGTGTTTTTTTTTAAACCTGCAAAAAGAAAACCATCAATGTCTTTTGTGGCCGTTTTTCCCTCCCCATCCGACCCTCCCACTCAGCGCCCATACCCCACACACCCCCAAGCCCTTACTTACCCATCAGTGGTCCAACGCCCTAATTCTCTCTGGACTGCAGACACGTCTTCACTCTTTAACGCCAAACTGCGAACTGAACAAACCAGGTATGCTGTTTAATGTATTTCAATGGGGTTTTGAACTTATTAGCATAATTTGTTCTGTTATAGGTCTCTCCCCCTTTAGTGACAAGCCTAACCTGCAGTCAGACATAGTGGTATGTTATAAAAGCACAGAACTAAGTAAGCAAAGTGACACAAGTTTAATGATAAGCAGACTCCTGAAGAAACCTGTAAATATTATGCAAAACTAAGTTGGACTATGCTGTCTTAAGATGTAATAAAACAAACTCTGAAATAGAATATTGTGAGAACAGGGTGTCTTTTTGCCCCTCCCCCACCTCTTGAACTATGCTGCTGTATCTGGAGGCTAGCTACATATGAAATATTGTTTGAGAAATAATACCATTGCCCGTGGGTTTCCCTGATTATGACTTGGAGGACCAGGTGACTACACTCGGCAACAGATGCCTATTTTCAGGCATGAACCAGATTATACAGAATGCAGAATTCATGAAGTACAACAGAATGAAATAAATATTACAACATATGTATCATAAGATTATGAATGAACAACCAAGGCAAAGCAAGTACAGTGCACATTCAGGAGCAGCATAAATCAGAAACCGGAACAAGCGGCTGAGCTAACGCAACACTTAAGGGAGGCTGATCTAAAAGGTAGGTGGTAACCCCCAAGCTCCCAATCTGAGCTAGTAACCCTTAAAAATTGTGGTCACAATGGCAGTCATAGAGACAGAGCGAGAGAAGACGCTACCGAAACAAGCAAAAAGGTAAAATTTACCTAATCCCAATGTCATTACTAACTCATCCACAAAGTTAGCAGAGGGAGGCTAATAATATTCAGTACCTGTCTCTTTGGAGTCAGAGCAGCAGTCAGTGAAGTGTAATGTGCAATGTCGGGAACAAGGGACTAGAAGAGAGCAGTCGGGGCAGTGCACACCAAAACGAGTGATCCTTCGCTGTGATGGCGAATGTGAGTGCGAGTGGCTATAAAAGACATAGTGAAGACAAGATGATAACTTTAGTACAGTATACAGTCTCCTACTTGTCTCTTGCCCCATGCTGTAGTAGCAGGTAGCGAGTCCGTGGCAAGCAGTCACGCAGTGGGTGGGTGGAGGCGCAGTTTAATTTTTGGTTTTTGGATAGTGTATTAGGTCTAAAATAACATAAATATGCTTACATAAATCTTAACATTTATTTATTTATTTGAATTTTGATAACCAGGTGGGCCCACTGAGAAAGACATGTCCCTTTTTCAGGGGCGATCCAGGGAATAGAGACAATTCCATGAGATAGTGCATTGTACAACTGGATGACAGAGGCAACACATACGGGGTAGGAGTACAAACTGAGGCAAGAGACAATATGAATAAACATATGAGCAGTAAGCCTGTTTCCTCTTTTGCAGGACGATGAACCCATTCTGGTCCAGAGAGGTCCTGTATTGGTAATCTTTTGATCAGGCATAGAACCATGGTACTAAGCAGGTGTGCTTGCCCAGTAGTAGTTACAACATAATACAGTTACATAATACATTATATTACAAATGTACAAAAATATATGAGCGGGGAAAGGCGAGAGCAGGAGAAGGAGGGGTTAAGGAGAAGATTGGAAAGTCAGGAGGGTGGGTGAGGGGAGGAGGGTGCACAGGGGTAAGAGGAGGGAATTAGGTGCAATTGCCACTGCAAATTGGAGGGGGAAAGAAAATTTCCTTGAAGCGGCTTTTAAACAGGGGAAGAGATGTGCATGAAAGTAAACTATGCAGGACAGCATTCCATTTTTGTGGTGCTGAGCAAGTGAAGGACCGCTTGCCTATGGCTAGGCGAACTTTGGGAAAGCTCAGCAATGGGAGGTGGGAGTGTCTGAGGGTCCTGGGTAAGGATCTCAGAGTTAGCAGATCAGAGAAGATGGGCAGGGAAGGAAGGTGGATGAGTTTAAAGAAGGTACGTAGTACAGGGGAGTCCATTTTGGGCTCAAAGGACAGGCAGCCTAGGGACTTGAGAATGTCAGAGTGATGGGCCCGAGCTGATGCCGCATCAGCTAAGCAAGCTATCCTGTGATAGGCCTGTTTAAGTTTGGCCAGGGTAGCGGTCTTGACTGAGTGAATTATGGGCATGCCATAAAATAAACCAGGGAGGAGGGTAGCTGAGGCAACAGTCTTCCTTGCACAAGGAGTAAGGTAGGGGGCAGTGAGACAGAGGAGGCCGAGTTTCTGATTGGTAGTTTAATAATGCTGTTTACATGTGTGTCGAAGGATAGGTGTTTGTCGAGTGTCATACCCAAGTATTTGAAGGATCCCACCCCTTCTAGAGGCAGACCAGAGGATGTGTTGATAACCAGAGGAGGCTGGGAGACTAAGTCAAAGGAGGTATGACGGAACAGCATAGATTTCGTTTTCTTTGTGTTCAGCACTAGCAGGTTCTCTTTGAACCAGGCTTCCAGCTAATGGAAGTCTTTTTCCAGGTCTGACTGAAAAGAGGTATCATCTTTGCCAGACTGATATAGTATGGCATCATCTGCATAGAGTTGGATCAATGCCCCACCCCCAGTTTTGAGGCAAGGAGGCAAGTCATTGATAAAGACAGAGAAAAGTAAAGGCCCAAGAACAGATCCTTGGGGGACCCCATCTGTAACAGGGGATGGGGAGGTGAGGGCACCAGCCCATTTGACGCATTGGAAACAGTTAGATAAATAGTTAGAAATCCAAGAGAGGGAGTTGGAGTCGAGACATAGAGATTGGAGCTTGGAGATGAGAAGAGAGTGGGTGACAAGGTCGAAGGTCTTCATGAGGTCAATGAAGACTGCCCCCATGGCATTGCCTTGATCCATGGTGTGGAAGATGCCAGAAGTGACCCTCAAGAGAGCAGTTTCAGTCCTATGAGATTTTCTGAAGCCATGTTGGTGTATGGTAAAATAATAATAATAATAAAACTTAATTTTTATGGTGCCTTTCCAAAACCAAGGCACGTCACAGTTTTAAAGCATGACAAATCAACATTACTTAATTTAAATACAACAATAAACATGTAGAATAAAACAAATAAATCAGTCACCAAAAGCAAGGTACCATAGATGAGTTTTTAAACCTTGTTTAAATCCCTCCACAGTCGCACACTCTCGTAACCGGCGGGATAGAGAATTCCAAAAAGAAGGGGCCGCATGCATAAAAGCCCGAGCCCCAGAAGATTTTAAACATGCTCTAGGAATCTCTAGCAACCCCTCGCCGGCTGAGTGAAGCGATCGCCCAGGGTGGTAGGGAATCAGAAGCTCTTTCAGGTAGTCAGGGCCCTGTCCATGTAGGGCTTTATAAGTTAGAAGACCAACTTTAAAGGTGATCTGCCATTGTACTGGCAGTCAGTGCAGTGTGCGCAGCACTGGAGAAATATGGCAGGTTTGAGAGTTTCCCATCAAAAGCCATGCTGCCGCGTTCTGCACCTGCTGCAAATGGCGAATTTCTACCCCAGAAAGCCCTAAGTAAAGGGAATTGCAATAATCCAAGCTCGAGGATACAAAGGCGTGGACCAATGTAGGAAGGTCACCAGACGGAACAAGGAGCTTAACCCTGGAGATATTCCTAAGATGGTAAAAGGAAGTTTTGACGACGGCCGACAACTATGCCTGCAGCGTCAGCCCTTCGTCGAACATTACCCCCAGGTTCCGCACCTGTTCAGAGGCCAGAAGTGATAAACCCCCAAGAAAAAGCCCCGAGGGTGCACCTACCCCCGACCCCCCATCCGGTGACCTGGGTCCAAAACCAGCACTTCATTCTTTCCTGACTTCAACTTCAACCAGCTTGAATCCATCCACTCCTGGATTTCTACGAGGCAGTTGTTAAAGACCGAGAGAGCTCCATCCTGGTCAGGTGCAAAAGAAAGGTAGAGCTGGGTGTCATTAGCATAGCAATGAAACCTCAGCCCATACCTCCTTACAATGTCTCTGAGGGGCAGCAAGTACCCTGCGAACAACATGGGGGACAACACCAATCCTTGAGGAACCCCACATAACAGAGGGACTGGGTCTGAGGAATAAAGCCTGGACACCACCCTCTGAGTTCTTCCAGTGAGGTAAGATGTAAACCACCTAAGGACTGTACCCGACAGGCCACAGATGAATCTCAGACGATCGTGAAGAACCCCATGGTCCACAGAGTTAAACGCTGAAGAGAGATCCAGGAGAACCAAGATAGAACGGTTCTTCTGATCTCTCGCCATCAGGAGATCATTGAGCACCCGAACCAGCGCTGTCTCAGTACTATGTCTCTTTCGAAAACTGGACTGGAGAGGTTCATAGATGTCATGGATGGTTAAATGGTTCTCCAGCTGTGCTGCTACCACCTTCTCAACCACCTTCCCTAAAAAGGGAAGGTTAGAGATTGATCTGTAGTTCGCATGGCAGATCACTAGTCTGTTCAAGAAAAGAGTACAGCTGATTATATAGGAGTCTTTCCTGGATGTTTGTGATAGGTTACAGGATGGAAAATGGGTCTATAATTCTCGATGATGTTAGTCGGGCCATTTTTGTGTACGGGGACAACAGCAGTGGTTTTCCATTTGTCTGGGATGGAGTGTGTGAGGAAGGATCGATTAATCAGATAACAGCAATGAGCCTCACGTACAGGTACCCCCTAACCTAGACTGCCCATTGTTTCACTTGAGGCTGGTTAGGGTAAAGGAGGTCCTGTACATCCCTAAATCCCTGAACTCAAGAGGATCGGGGGCCCTGATGGCATCCAGACTAGAATCCTCAAGGATGGAGCCCCAGCACTAGCTAAGCCCCTTACCTGGCTGATAAACAGGTCCCTACTTGACGGGTCTGTCCCTGAGCCATGGAAGCAGGCTCATGTGGTCCCCATTCACAAGGGTGGGCCAACCGAACCTATAGGGAACTACAGGCCTATCTCCTTGCTGTGTGCCATTGCAAAAATACAGGAGAAGCTAGTATACTCCCAACTCAGAGAATATCTAGAAGCCCACCTGCTAATCTCCCTGACCCAACATGGCTTTAGAGCCAAACATGGGACAGATACCGCCTTAACCAAATTCTCGGCTGAGGTACTTAGCAAAATCGACACAGGGTCCTACAGAGGTGCGGTCTTCATAGACCTTTCCAAGGCGTTTGACCTGATAAACCACAGGCTCCAACTCAAGTCCAGGGTGGGCAAAAAACTTGAAGTGGTTGCTTCCACAAAATACCGTGGACTTACCCTGGACCAAGGCTTCACCTTAAAAACAACATGTGGACCAAGTCACTAAGGTCATCCATGGTAAACTCGGAACCCTCTACAGACTTAAGGACCAGCTGATCCCAGAAGCTAGGGCAGCCATTGCATCGAGTGTACTACTCCCTACACTCACCTATGCAGCCCCAGTACTCCAGAGTGTGGCCAAGCTGGAGCTCAGCAAACTACAGACCTTGTACAATAAGACAGTCCGCTTTGCCTCACTGTCCCACCCTAGGAGTCATCACTGCGAGTCACTAACTAGACCCAGGTGGCTGTCTTCCGAAGCTCGCCTCAAGTACCCAACTCTCTGCCAGACTTTTAAGCTAATTGAGCCTACACCACCCCCTAGCCTTAGCAGACTTATAACGGCGAAACGATGCCCACGGAATCTACAGACCACAGGCCAAACTCTCCTCGTGGTCCCGAAGGCGAGGACAAAAGCTGGGTCCATGTCCTTCACTCATGCTGCCCCCTCCCACTGGAACAACCTTCCACTGGAGGCTCAGGAAGCCGAGTTGATCACCTGCTTCCAAACCAGACTCAAGTCTCACTAGCTAGAAAGGAGCAAATGCCTATGCTACAGCACCTGATCTACATAGCACTACTCCAGTAGCTTAAGCACCCACCTAAGGACATAGCAATTCACCAGATGTGGAAGCACTTATGCATCAGCTTGTCCCTTCCCCCTTTGTCCATAGGCGAGGAACCACAGGACCTAGCCAAACTCCTCGCCCCCAACACTGTGCACACTGCTAATACAACATGAACTCACTAAGCAAGATGTTTCTCCATTTTTAACTAATGTGATTTCCTGTTGTTTGTCTGTCTTCCTACCACAATTTCCTGTCATATGCCCATGTGGACTGTTTTGCCTACAAGAACTGCATCTGTATGTACTGCCTCTTTTACCTGTAATAATTGTCACTCCCGGGTTGCCCCTGAAAAAGGGACCTCCGGAGCCCAGTGGGCCTACCCGGTCATCAAAATTCAATAATAAATAAATAAAAAATAATCAGCTGGGTGATTGGGTGAGCCAACGTGGGTGCACCGATCCTAAGGAATCTAGGCAACAGGGTGTCAAAGCCAGGAGAGCTATCGGGGTTGAGACCCAATAAAAGTTTAAGGACTTCTTTACACGTGGTAGGTTTTATGTGACAGAGAGGTCGGTGAACTTCGGGGTAAGGAGTTTACAGTGCAGGGTGGGTATCCGGAAGACCTACAATGTAAACATCAAGGACAGTGAAGAATAAATTTATACCTGTGGCAATCTCAGGTGGCAAGGATAGTTCTGCACCTTCTGAGACCATGATCTGGGGGATGTTCTGTTCATTGCTCTTAAGAAGGGCACTGATTTGCATCTAGAAGCATTTAGGGTCGGTGAAGTTACTTAATGAAGGGATTGCAGGTATTTCCACTTAAATTTGATTACTGCAGTTTTACAGGTATTCCGCAACTGCTGGTAGGATTGCCAATCTGTTTGGAGCCCAGACTTTTTTAAGGATCACCATGCCTTGCCTTTGGAGCACATTAGGAGCCATAGCTCCTGGGAGAGCCGTGGGGAGTGGATTCCTTTGGCCTTTCTCAACTTGAAGGGGGCATGGAGATCAAGGAAGGAGAAAAAGGTGTTGATTAAGTATTCTAGAGCCTAATTTATGTCAGGAAGGGTGGTGATAGGGGTCCAGTCAGCGGAAGCAAGGCTATGCAGGAATTCAGAGGGGTTAAAGTATGTCAAGTCTCTGGATTTGACAGTTTTTGGGGGAGGGTGGGGAAAGTTGTTTTTCCAGATACAAAACGTAGGGGAGTGATCGCTAAGCACATCGAGGAGGACTCCCACAGCCCTGATGTAGGTCTTATTGTTCACTAACATCCAGTCAAGTAGGGTGTGATTTCCTGACTTCATGTTGAGTCTAGTTGGTTGGTCAATTAATTGTTCTAACCTGGCGTCAGATATTGCTGACAGATATAGGGCATTTTTGGGGCCAAGTCAGTCAAGACTGAAGTCACCACAGAGTATGGTATCTCTTTTAGGGAGGGTGTCAAGACTTTTGAAGAGTTCAGCAAAGGAGGAGGATGCAAGTTTAGGGGGCAAGTAGATACACCCTATGGTCAGCTGCTTGACTTGGCCAAGGGTAATGGAGATGGATGGGTGATCAATGTCAGGGTTAATGTTTTGGTCAGCTAGTTCATTGACTGCCAGCCCTACTCTGGTATATATCAGTACCCCCCCCCTTTCTTGCGGGGTCAGTCCCGACGGCAGGAGGAGTAACCTGGGAGAGCGACTTCATGAGATTGTATAGATGGTTTTAGCCAGGACTCCGTTAAACAAAGAACATCTGGCTTGTAAAGCTGAGTCCAGCTTTTGAGTTCAGCTATTTTGCACCTGACACTTTGGATGCTCATGTGGACTATCTTGAACCCTTTTATATCAGACCAGGTTGGACAGGGATTGGAGGTTTGGCTGAGCCTTCTTGAAGGGTCCAGGGTTTCATTCAATGTCGCCAGATAGCAGGAGTAAGCATAGCTGGGATTGGATAGTGGGAGGGCATATAAAACGGAGTCTTAAATAAGTTCCAAGGCCGATGCACAAACATGATTGTTTTGGCACACTGGGCGAGGACAAGAAGTCTAAGGTATTGTGTGGGCTCGTTAGAGGTTTGACGTAGTTCACGATGGGGAGGTGAGAGAGAGGTTGTAGAGGTGAGCAGTAGTGCAGATGCCCTTGCCTTGTGAGATACATTATGTTGGAAACATGCCAGGAAGGAGCAGAGCAAGAGTAAGCTTTTGGTCAGAGGAAGGTGCATATTCCTTGCTATAGTGGTCAAAGTTGGGAAGGGCAGAGGAAAGGCTGGCAGGGATAATCAGTCCTGTCAGTGAAAGAGAGCTGAGTTCATGCATTAGCTAGGAATGGGAACCCAGAAATAAGAGATTTCTGGAGGAGAGAGAAATCCTTCTTTTAAAACTCAGTGTCCAGGAACTGGTCCACTTATCATCAGGGGACACGAGCTTATGAGACGAGTATAGTTTTAAACGAGTATAGTTTTAAACAAATCCTGCATCATTGATGTAGGCTCTCTATATTAGGCTCTACATAGAGGATATTTTACTAGCTATCCAGCAAAACCCTCTAGTGGACGTGGTGTATAATGTGTAGATGAGGGAGTGGAAAAAATTTGCATTGGAGTTCTGCGCATGCACTACTACTCCAGCCCTTATATAAGTAAAGCTGGATGTGGGTGGGAGTGGTTGGGGGAGAGCAGGGAGCCAGCGCTCTGCGGCGGCAGGGAAGCAGGTTGAAATTGCGGTAGAAAGCGGAGGACGACTGAACTAGCAGCAGCAGAGAGGTTTGCGATTGAGCCAATCAGCTAAGCCCCTCATGTGGTATCGTCCAATCAGGCCAGGGTTGAGCGAGGGCGCCCAAATTTCAGAAGTAGTGCCTCAGAGTGTCTGTACCTGCAGGAGAGAGAGGATTCCTTTTGGCTGAGCTTGCTGGCAGGGGAGGTGGGCAGCAGCAGGAAGGAAAAGCCAAACCTCCAAGTATAAGCACTCAGTGAAGACAAATAAAATCACTGTACTTGTACTGACTATCTATACAGTAAATACTAAACAGCGTCCGTATCTACTGTATCTGTATTACTAACCTGGATTATGGCTCAAAATTGCGTCACTCCATGTAATGATCAGGGAGCTATAACAAACTCATATTATGTCTCCCATTTTGTTCATTACAGCGAGGGAGCATTGTACTAAAAAAGACAACACAATCCTTGTATTAGGAGGTCAACAAATCCTTACTATCAAGGCTGATAGTGTATTTCAATGGGAAACTGAAGATCTGTTTTTAGATTTTTAAAGAGAGACAAAGTTTTCTTCCACTAAATACTAAAATATCACTGATTTAATAGAAACATAGGATTTTTGATAATCTTCTACCTTGTGGCATCATTTGCAGGTGATAGTTACTTCCTAACCAGATTTTACTTGAGAAGAAAAAAATAAAATATTTTTTTTAAATTGTAACTTCATATAGATAAACCACAACACTATAAAGGCACATGATGTTCTTGGACCGAGCAGTCGTTTCCTCTACAGGTGCCATGTCCTCGGCATTTAATTTAACTATTTGGTACTAGATAACAGCAGTTTTTTCTTTTTTTCTGAGTGCTCCTTACCATGACAACACCTGTGGATCCCATCCATTTTGCCATGGAGATCGAAACGGAGTCCAATCTTGAAACCCAGCCTGTTGCTGAAATTATGCCATCCCAAGTTCCTAGGCCGCTGCCTCCCCATAAGAGACCGATGCCAGACTCACCTGAAATGGATCCCAAGCTGGACAAACTGGACTTAATTTTGGCGGACATGGCTAGGAGACACTGGCAAAGGTGGTGAACTGCATTCCCAGAAACCAGCTCTCAAAAGAATTCACCACCGATTGGGCGATGCCGAAGTCCACATCAATTCAGTTGAGGATACGCAGGCTTGGGAGAGTATTGAACATGCAGATGTAAAGAAGCGATTGTTAAAACTTAAGCTGAAAGTGGATGAGCTGGAGGCTCCTAGTTGCCTCAACAATCTAGTTATTGTGGGCATAGAAGAAAATCTTGAAGGTACGGACATCCTTGCCTTCGTTCAGCGACTGCTATTAGAAGTCTCTGGTCTTCCAGCCCAGGGTGGTGCATACTCCTTGCACCCTCAATCACCTCCACAAGGTAAGCCTGGGTGATAATTTTGAAGTGCCTCAACTACCAGGATAAGCTACACATCTTGCAGCAAACCCAGGCTAAACGTCCACTGTCTTGGAGTGGCCGCCCTTTCTACATTTTTAGTTATACTACGCCTATGGTGCAGGACCATCAGTATGCATTCAAGGACATTAAGAAACTCTGTAGAGCAGGAGTGACATTTTATATGTGGTATCCTGCTTGACTGTTTATCACCACTGCTTCCGGAAAGATCGAATTTGTCTCCTCAGAGCAAGCAAAGGCAGAGCTGACCAAATTGTTCTCACAGCTTTCTTTTACAGTGGCTAAGAAACCCACAACTTAAGCAAATGGATGAGGTACAAGGACATGTGGTTAATCTGTAAGCTATTTGGAGATACTGAGTTCTCTACACCTTACTAGAACAGTGTTTCAGCTCAATTTTGCATTTCTTAGTCGGGCTGCTACTTTCCTTTCGGACTCGCTGACATACTGCATGATGCTTAAGGATTCTGTTTTTCTCTATGTTTTGATTCCGGAGCTCAAATGAACTATTAGATACTTGGATTGTTACAGTTGGGACTATGTGTCTCATGCTACTTCCCTGAACGGCATATATGATGCAGGAGCCCCAGTTCTGAACTGCTTTTTGCAGCCTTTTTTGTGGACGATTATAAGCTTCCTTTCTCTACTTTTCTCTTTAACAACTTGCTTAATCATTTACAGAAGGGACATTCTTTTAGACTGAACTCCACCCTTTGAAGTCCTTTAACCTGAGTCTACAATCTGTCAGAGTACGGAAGATCTCTCTTCAAGGGACCACAACAATGACCCTTTAGTAAGGGGTGCAGTGTGATGCACTTTTCTCCTTTTTTTTTTCTTCTTCTTTTGCTGTTGCCATTTACTGCTGGCTCATTCTTCTTTAGCTGCAACACGGTGGCTGAGAGTTGATGCAGGTTCCCCGAGCCATCATGGTCCGTCATCAGACAGGGGTCCTGTCCCCTTTTTCTGGGTGTTTCCCCTCCCCTCCTGGTATTGGTTGGGGTATACAGGGGACAGTATTATATTTGACTATTTTGCTGTAGTTGTCGTTTGCTGATTTGTTATCTGTTATATTTCAAAATGTTTGTTGACTGTGTTTTAAGGGGCTTAACCCCTTTTATAGACTGCTGGAGCATGTAGGTACTAGACAGATTTGTGATTATTTGAAATATAGTGCAGCATTTATCACTCCTAGGATGTTTCTTAGAAGAGTGGTTGTCTCCCTTGGTTCTCCCCTCCATTGTTTACTGGACACCTATTCTATGCCATTTGGGCTCTTTTGATGGCTATATCTCACCTAACTTGTGCTATCTGGAATATTAAGGGGGGGGGTAACTCTCCTCTGAAGTGTACCAGGGTATTACCGCATCTTGCTACCCTTAAGGTCGATCTGGCAGTGCTTCAGGAAACTCACATCTTAGCTAAAGACGCCCATTTCTTCCATTGTTTCTGGGCTGGTCATGCATATGGAGTGGGTTCTAGCTCCTGTGGAATAGGAGTTTTGATTTTGATACGCAAACATCTTCCTTTTCAGGTAGTATAAGAAACTGCATATCCGGATGGCCAATATCTTTTTTACATACCTGGTTTCATTTGCATGAAATCTTATTGGGTAATATTTATGGCCCTAATACTGATTTGCCTCCTTTTTTTTTTTAATCTTTTGAAAATCGTCCCTTCCTTTCCTACTTTTTCGAAGATTTTAATGGAGGACTGAACCTCACAGTTGACAATATCTTGGATAGATCAGGACACCTTCAAAAGGGGTTATCTCAAGCACAGAGGTCCCTCTGGAATCTTATGGATCATGTTGGCCTAGTAGATCTTTGGAGAACCCTCCTCCCCACAGAGAGGGAATATACACTTTCCTCTCCAGTCCATGGTACCCACTCTTGGCTTGATTATGCCTTAGTTAGTCCTGCCTTTGTAAAAGATATCCGATCTTGAGAGATACAAAGCCAACTTATATCAGATCATGTCCCAGTGTCCCTCTCGGTGTTCCTCTCCCCCTCTTCTGACAAAGATAGGGAGTTGGAGGTTAAATAGCCACCTGCTAAAGGATGAATAGTGCTGTAATAAAATAAAACAGGTCACTAAAGATTATTTTTAATTTAATATGTCTTCAGCACATTCTCCTGCCACCTGCTGGAGTGCCTATAAGTGCATGATTAGAGGTGAACTCATCTGCCTTACTTCATCCTGGAAGACGCACAGAGACTCATGTGTGAAAGAGTTATTGCAGTTTATTCGCCAATTAGAAAAAAACATTACCCCTGCTTCATCAGATGCTGACTGACTATGACTCAGTCAGGAAAAGAGGCTGCATATGCTGAATTGCATCGGGAACATGCTCTTTATCATACTCGACAACTATGAGATGTTTGGGGAAAAAGCTGGCAAATTTTTTAGCTATGCATATAAAACAGCTGGAAACATCCCAACTGATTGGGTCCGTTCAGTCAGCGTCAGATAACTCTATTCTCACTGCACCTAGAGACATTGCTAAGGAATTTCAAAAATACTATGAACTGCTATATATAGAGAGGAAACTGACCTATCATTCCAAATTGAAGATTACCTTAGATAAGCTTACCTCCTCCAATTGGACCCTCTACTATCTCAGACCATAGTCGCCTCAATTTCCAGTTTGGAGGTAGAGAGCTATTTTGGCTCTTAAAGAGCTAGTGTACTGCTTGGAATTAATAGTCATTTTCAGATGCAGTCAGCTATCATTTCCAATATCTGAAGCATTTTTTTTATTTTCTGTTTGTTAATTAGAAGATTTTCTACCTGGCAGTACTGGGGTGATGTGTGGAGCAGCACTCTGGAGGGGAAAAAAGTCAGTTCTGTTCCTCCCACTACATCATCAGAAATGAGACCAAACACCTTGAGACACCACAATCCTTGCAGCCTGGGCAGTGACTTTCATAAGCTACCAATCAAAAATGCAGGAAATTGTGGCATCACTAGTAACCAGGGAGAGCCAGTCCCTGCTGCTTCATGTGACAGTGAAACCTGGCAGTGAGAAATTGTTCTCATTGGTTACTAGTGATGTCGTAGTCAGTGTAGTCTCAGTGTTGATGCAGTGGGAGGAACAGAATTGACTTTTTTTCCCCTCCAGACAGAGTACTGCTCCACACAACATCCCAGTAATTGCAAGGTGGAAAATCTAATTAGCAAACAAAAAGGAAAAAAATACTTGAGATATGAGAAGTGATAGTTGACTACGTCTGAAAGTTACAATTAATTGCAGGCATTTCCCAGGCACTACACTAGCTCTTTAAAGCAGATAAATCCCCAGGGCCAAATGGTTTCTCCCCTAATTTTTATCACTCCCTTAAAGCAGAACTGGCATCTCAGCTTGAGGATTTTTATAATTATTATCACTCATATTCTTTTTCCCCTGATTTTTAGAAGCTTTTATTACCCTCATCCCTAAACCTGGCAAGGACCATTCAGAAGTCAGTAATTTCTGACCTATCTCTTTGTTGAATGTTGATGTGAAAATCTTCTTGCATATTTTAGCAAAGAGACTGGCGGCTATCTGGCAGCCTAGAGCAAACTGGATTTATGCAGGGCTGGTCGATTAATGACCACATGCGTAAAATCCTTCATTTAATTTTGGTGTCCAGGGACTCAGACATTCCTGTAGTGCAGGTCTCCCTGAATGCCAAAAAAGCTTTTGATAGGGTTTCTTGGCATTTTCTTTTTCAAACACTGGCAGCTTTTGGTTTCCCAGCTGAATTTCTTCAGTGGACCAAATTGCTTTACTCTAGCCCCATGGCCAAAGTTTTTTGTAACAGTGTATTCTCTGATTCTTCTCCCTTGCAGTGAGGGACACGACAAGGTTGCCTCTTGTCCCCATATTTGTTTAACTTGTATCTTGAACCCCTTTCCAGGCACAGAATTCGGAACCCCCACATTTCTGGTATCTCGATTGGCCTGCATAGTTTTAAATTATCCACCTATGCTGATGACATTTTATTGCATGTAACTAATCCTGATGCCTCCCTTCCTGCAGCATTTAATACTCTTAAAGACTTTGGATGGCTGTCAGGATACAAGCTCAATCTATCGAAGATGCTTATTATGCCGCTAAATTCGTGAACACATAAAAGTGCATTATCTTCCTATTTGCAAAAGTGTTGGTCTACATCCAACCTTAACTATTTAGGCATCTGATTAGCCATTGGGAATTAAGACTTGATGGAGTGCAATATGAACTTGGTGAGGCATACTGTTACAATGGACCTTGCACGGTGGCAACATCTTCCCTTGTCCCACTGAGGCAGAATATCCTTGGTTCGTATGAATGTTTTACCCAAGATACTTTATCCCTTAAGTATGTTAGGTGTCCTCATCTCCCAATCTTGGTTTCAAAAATTACATCAAACCATCACCAATTTTATACGGAAAGGTAAGAAACCTCGGATAGCATTGGCTAAATCATTTTTGGCAAAAAAGCATGCGGGGCTGCAACTGCCGAATTTTTATTGGTTCTAACATCTCAGACCAGTAAATTTTTGACCTGGACTTTCCCAGATATGGAGGTTGACTCAGAACATCCTAATCCCTTTTGGAAATAAACTGAATTATATCTATGCGACTCCCATGGCATTTCCACTGAGGCTTTGCCACATATTCCTTGGTCCAAATTACCAACTGCTTTATGTCATAATCCTATAGGATGGTCACTATGGATCAATACTCAGCTCTGTCGGCTTCTTAAGTATTCTGCTCAGAAAGATCCTATGTAGCCTATCCGTCTCAACCCTAATATACAAATAGCTAATAAACCCATTCCCTCATCTTTTCTTCCACAAGTGGAGTTACAGTGCATTTCAAGCATCCTATGAGATAATGGTCTTGTTATCTTCAAAGAGTTCCAGACTGCCATTACCATTCCCCAGCATTTAATTTTTCATTTGTCCAGCTCACCCATGCTGCACAAAGTTTTTTGGGTCCGTGCCCTTGGAGGTTGGCAGAGGGCATGGAATACTGTAATTTAGCTGTAATAATCTCTAAACCTCATGCAGTTTTGATTTTATACAAGACGCTTCAAGATATTTTAGGGCTACAAATGCAGGTGCAATGTGAGTATTGGGAAAAAGAATTTCCGAACTGTTCTTTTGACTCTCATTGGCAATTTATACATAAATATATTAAAGTAGATAAGCTGCGCCTTATGCAATATATTACATAACGCTTATTATACTCCACAATGTTGTTTAAGCTGGGGAAATCACCTAATTCACTATGCCAAAGGTGTAAGGCACAGGACGGCACTCTTTGTCACCTTCTATGGGACTGCCGGTTTGTACAGTCTTTCTGGGCTCAAATTCGATCCTGTTTAGATGCATTCACACCTGAACTCTGTCTTGTGGGATGTCATCGAGGCATGGATCAGGAAGCATAGGAAGACCAGGTACAGGTAATAACATTTGCAAGTAGCATTTAATTTTTTTCCCAATAACAGTAAAATAAAAATTATTCAATATAACTATTTACAAAAGCAGTACAACAGAGAAAACAAAGTCCTTCATCTGAGGGTATCTCTAATTCCAAGTTTCAGTTTCACAGTCTCTCTCTCTCTCTCTCTCTCTCTCTCTTGCTCTCTCTCTCTCTCTCTAGCAAAAGCACTGCTGCTCTTATGTCTTCCTCCTGAGCCTGGGAAGAGACCAGAACTTCGTAAGTTTCTTTCCTTGCAGGTGCAACAAAATAGAGCATGATGTCCCAGAACTGGCCTCTTGTTGACAACTCTGTAAAGGAGTTTGTGGTGCATGTCAAGGTTAACCCCTTAAATTAAAAACAGCTTTTTGCAGTCATTTCAACAATATAATTATATACAGTTTCAAACTAAGGGATCCCAGTAACACTTACAGTTTCACACAAAAATTCACATATATTTTTATAAACACAAATACGCAAGGGGAAGGAAAAGACAGAAACAGCAAGTGAAGTCAGAGACACAGTGAGATGCGGAGAATCGCAAGACCATCAGAGTGATCAGGTCCTAGGTCTCACGAGAACATTTAGTTGGCCAACCAGACAGCCAAGAGACAGAAAAGGAGAGGACAGAACAGATCATTGCATTTAACTCTTTCTGCCTAACAAATGAGACAGGGTCTTATTCAACTCTGTTACATGGGATTGGGTAATTCTCAATTATTAGGCTCCTAGAGATACCACATGGCCCTTATTTCGGCTGTAGTCAAGTTAGTAATCCTGTGACATTGGGTGGATAATCAGCCTCTTTCATATAAAGAATGGCATGCAGAAATGCTTGCCTTTTTCAGGATGGAAAAATCAGTTGCCAGTCTTCGACACTGTCTCCCTGGATATAAGCAGAGATGGGAATGACGATACACTCTTTTACAATTAGTTTAAAAAGTCTAATTTCATCAGTGTTTCTTTTTTTCCTAGGAGTTGATGCCCTACACCTTTGTGTCTTCTCTTTTCTTGTCTTCATAGTTTTTATCTTACTGTCTCGGAGTACTCTGATTTTAGCAAGATTATAATGTAATTGCTTTATCTCTGTATTACTTGTTTCACATTTGTAATTTTATTTGTTTCTTTTTGATGGATAGATTTTCATGTGTTGTATTTGGTGAATATGTTTATTTGGTGTTAGTAGTATTAGCTCCGAGACAGAATGCTGCCATGCTTCCCTGCTGAGTATCCGTTTTCTTTTTCATTCTGTTTGTACCTACAGTTTGTTTTCTTTTATGATATCATGCCCCATTTTCTGAATTTTTTCAATAAAGTTTACTAAGTTTAAAAAAACAGATAAACCACGATATTGCAAGCATATACATATTATTGCAGAAAGAAGTATCAATTTCTTTTGAAAAAGAAATTAATCTATAGTTTCTCAATGAATATCATTGGGCTCCAAAGTAGTTGAGATTTTCTGATACTACAGTATCAGAATTCTTTTACAGTTCTTTTTTGACTTGCAGTTTGAAAAGTAAAGCAGAAAACCTACTATATTAATTGTGCATAAATACAGGTTACTCACCTGTGACAGGAGTTCTAGGAATGGTATATGTTGTTCATCCACACTTATTGGCAGGTATCCTTGCCGCTTTAAATCTTGCCGGAAGGTCTTCAAGCTGGCTCCTCCCACCCACCCGGGTGGTATAACTCTCGGCTCCGCCCCATGACGCCAGATCTGGCCCGCTGGAAGCTCAGGTTGTGCGCCGGGCCGGGAGGTCGGTATCGTAGTGATGAACAACATATACCATTCCTAGAACTCCTGTTACAGGTGAGTAACCTGTATTTCTAGGACATGGATATGTTGTTCATCCACACTATTGGCAGACTCCTAGCAGTTCTCCGGGAGGAGGGAGGCAAGATGCACACCCCAATACTTACTTGGGAAAGAGACTGGAGAACGAGGCCCCAAAACCAGCATCCCGGCGTGACTCCAAGGTCGATGTGGTAATGGGTAATGAAGGTGTGTGCTGACTTCAGAGTAGCAGCCCTGCAGATTTCCTGGATAGGGCGTCCCTGGAAGCAGCCACCGTTGCAGAGTATGGCGGGTAGAATGAGCTCTTATCCTCTGGGAGGCTCCATGCCTGCCAACTATATGAGATCTATGCAGGAGGTGACCCACCTGCTTATCATCCGGCTTGGCTGCAGGTCTGCCAGATGAGGCTTCAGCGTGGGTGACAAACAGCTGGCGAACCTCTCCCCGAATTTCAGCCGTGCGCTCTTTGTAATAGGCGAGCGCCCTTCTAGGGTCCAGAGTATGGAGCCTATATTCGGCCTTCGAGGTGTGATTGGGGTAGAACACCGGCAGAGTCAACACCTGGTTAAGGTGAAAACTCCAACACCACCTTCGGAAGGAATTTCGGGTGGGGGCGTAGGACAACCTTGTCCTGTGGAAGACCAGGTAAGGAGACTCGATGGAAAGCGCCTGGAGCTCTCCCATCCTTCTGGCTGGCGTGATAGCCACCAGAAGGCGGTCTTCCACGACAGGTGAGAGAGAGCACACCTGTGCATAGGTTCGAATGGCTTGCCCATGAGCTTTGCCAGTACCAGCAGTAGATCACGGAGGTGGAGGTTCTCGCACGGAGGAAATGTGATCAAGGCCTTTGAAAAGCACCAGACCACCTTCTCCTGTGTCACGACTGCTTCCCGGCCCGCCTGTAAGCAGAGATGGCTGCTAGGTGCACCCTTAGGGTCACGACCTAAGCCCTTGATTAGAAAGGGACCATAAATAGTCCAAGATGCTTGCCAAGGAACAGGAGGAAGGGTTCAAGCCCTTGCCCTGACACCAAATGGAAAACCTTTTCCATTTGAAGGCATAGCATTTTCTGGTCGACTCCTTACGGGACGCCTCAACTACATTGAGGACCTCGTCGGAAAGACCCAAGGCCTGGAACTCTAGCAGCTCAGGAACCAGGCCGTCAGGTGCAGGGATTGAAGGTCCGGATGGAGCGCCTTCCCTGATTGACTGAGAGCAGGTCGGGTGAGCTGGAAGCTGCCGTGGAGTCCTGGAGCTGAGACTGAGGAGATCTGGGTACCAGAACTGGCGAGGCCAGTCTGGGGCTATCAGAATTACCTGCGCCTTGTCCCTCCTCATCTTGAGAAGCACCTTGTGGATCAAGGAAAATGGGAAAAGGCGTAGAAGAGGCCGGGGTCCACTGCCTCGAGAGGCATCCCCTGCAGCGAGCCCTGCTGAGGGGGGCGGGCATGGAACAGCCTCAGCTTCGCGTTCTCCCTGGAGGCAAACAGGTCCACCTGAGGTGTGCCCCAATGGGAGAACAGATGCTGTACTACCTCCGGCAGAAGAGACCACTCGTGGGATGCAGCCCCTATCCGGCTTAGGGCATCGGCCAGGGTGTTGGAGGCTCCTGCCACATGAATGGCTAGGAGATCCGCCTCCAGGCTGCGCTACAGTGACCAAATGTGAGCTTCCTTGCATAGAAGCATGGGCGCCCCGCCCTGGCGGTTTAGATAGTACATGGTCGTGGTGTTGTCCGTCTGGACTCGGACCACTTGACCCCGGAGGAGCGGAGCAAAGGCGGTGAGAGCTAGGCGGACCGCTCGGAGCTCCAGCAGTTGATCTGGCATCGGACTCCGCGAGGACCAGAGGCCATGAGCCCGTGTTCCCAGATGGGCACCCCAACCCATCAGAGAGGCATCGGGTCGATAGAGACCGTCGGCTCGGGCGGACGAATGGGATGCCCTCCTGCAAATGACCTGGAACGATCCACCACTGGAGAGCGTTCCACATCCCCTGTGTCACCGACACAAGCTGGTCCAAAGGATCGCAGCGTTGTGACCACTGACTGGCCAGTCCCCATTGAAGGGGACGCATGTTCCAGTGGGCCCCAGCGGACCACGCTGGTGCAGGCGCGCCATGAGACCCAGGAGGCACAGGAAGTCCGGGCAGGCGCAGTGCCCAACCAGAAATGATTGGGCAAAGGAGGAAAGAACCTCGGCCCTGTCCGCCAGGAGCAGCGCTCTGGCTCGAAGAGAGTCGAGCTGCGCCCCGATGAACAGAATCACCTGCTTTGGCTCGAGTTCCGACTTGGCCTCATTGATAAGGAGGCCCAGTTGAGAGCAGACCTGGAGGGCCAGATCTCTGGACCACTCCACCTCCTGCCTGGAGGGAGCTGCTATCAGCCAGTCGTCCAGGTAAGGGTACACTCGGACCCCTCAGCGCCGCAGGAATGCTGTCACCACTGCCATGCATTTGGTGAAGACCCTGGGAGCTGGAGACAAGCCGAAGGGCATGGCTCGGAACTCGAAAAGGGATCCCTCCACTCGGAAGCGAAGGAATCTCTGGTGAGACGGACGGATAGGGACGTGAAAAAACGCGTCCTGCAAGTCCAGAGAGCAGAACCACACGCCGCGTTCCAAGGATGGTATTATCTGAGCCAGAGTGACCATCCTGAAGGTTCGAGACCTTAGGAACTTGTTTAGGTCGTGTAGGTCGAGAATGGGGTGCCAGCCCCACGTCCGTTTCGGAACCAGGAAGTACCTGGACACAAACCCTGGGTCTGAGGGGGGGTCCGCTACCACCCTGATCACCTCCTTTCGGAGGAGGAGAGCGATGTTGGCTCGACGAGGCCGACAGTGAACTACGGACCCCAAAGGCCCCGAGTGCGGCGGCTCTGAAGGGTGGGGCCTGCTCGGAATTCAGAGGCAGGCCTTTCCCACCTCCAGTACCCACCTGTCCATGGTAGCAGCGGACCAGGCGGAAAGGAAGTGTTGGGCCGTCCCCACGGGGAACAGGGGTAGGTGGCAGCGGGGATGGGGCGACACCCCTCAGCCCGTCACTGGGCAGGCTTGGAGGAGGGACGGCCGAGGGACCTCCTGAGCCTTCCTCCTGCCTCCTGTCAGAGGAAGCCGGGCTTGGGTTTGGGATGCCAAGGCCGAGCCTGCTGGCCCTGTACTGGGCAGGCGCGCCGGGGCGCAGGAAGGACGAAGGGCTTAGGCTGTGGTTTGCGGCCTTTGTCCTTCTGGCGGAAGAGACCGAGTCAAGGTAGCATTGGACTTCTCGATCCTCTGCAGGTGACCTTCCACCCCAGGGCGAAGAGGTCAGTCCCCAAAAGGGAACATCCGCCAACTTGTGCTGGGTATCCAGTAAGGTGGATATCCTCAGCCAAACCCGTCGTGCGCATAGCCACTGCGGCCGCCACCGACCTGGCACATGAGTCCCCAATATCTAAAGCAGTCTGGAGCTGCTGTTTGGCCACTGCCCTGCCCTGGTCCCGCACCTGCTTGACCGTAGTCTGCAGATCCGCGGGAAGATGAGGGATGACCTCATCCAGGGAGCCCAACAGGGCATGAGAAAAATGTGCCATGAGGACGGCCGAACTGGCCTGACGAAGGCCGAGAGAGGACGCAGCATAGACTTTTCACCCGACATAATCCAATTTCTTGGATTCCTTGTCGGGAGGTTTGTCCACATCCCTGGCGTTGCCGGCGCGCCGGAAAACGCTGTCGGTAACCAACCCCTCAGCAGAGGGGTGCTCTGAAAAACCGGACAGGGAACCGGTAGGGACCGCATACTTCCTGGCCATCCTGGCCGAAGGCGCAGGACAGGAAGCAGGGCGCTGCCAAAGCTCCAAGGCCGGACCCACTATGGCCTCGGCCACCGGAAAGGCCTCCGTTGGAGAATCCCCTCGGTCCAGAATCTCCGTGAGGGGATACCTGGCCCATTTGGAAACGGGTTCGAGCTTCATCCCGGTAGACTCCGAGATGAGCCGAAGCAGTCCTAGGAAGGACGACGGGCTATCATCCATTGACTGTCCTCCTGAGGACTCCAAGTCTAGTCGCTTGGAGAAAAAGGAGGAATTATCCTCGGACTCGGACGAGTCCTCGAAGAGCTGCCTCTGGCCTGAGCCACCCTCTACCTGCCGAGGTCGGTCGGGAGTGGGGTAACAGACAGCCTATGGGGTAGACCCTTAGCTGACCGAGAATCCTGGTCAGACCCCAAATAGTGGCTGTGGGCGGAGGTTCCACCGGAATCGGTGGAGCAGCTGGTTTGGCCGAACAACCGGCCTGGGTACAGGCTCCTCGGGTAAGTCGAGGGGTTGTGTCGGCCGCTCGGTGACAACCACTTAATGGCGGGGCGACTCGTCGGCTTATTCCTGGTCAGGAGGAACTGTTGCCACATGAGGTCCTCGTGCCGTCGGCGTAACTTCGCGGAAACCTCCCTCGTCCGAGGAGGAGGGCGAGGGCAAGGACGACGCCAGCTACCATGATGCCCGAGACCGAGACCGCCTGGCCAGCCGGATCGGCTGGACCGCGAAGAGGTCCGAGACCGAGAGCCTCGGCTTTTCCGAGGTCGGTGCGGGGAAGTGTCGGCAGGAACCGGCACTCCCCTCGGCTCGGAGGGTTCATCCGAGGGCTCCGGAACCGGAGGCACAGGCAAGCCCACGGGATCCTCAACTCCCCCCGGGAGCACGGGAGAGGGGAGTCTCGGCTTCTATAGGCGACAACCCGTCCAACGGATCGAGAAAAATCTCGACTTCGTCGACGGGAGTCTCAGTCAACTGACCTGACGGGGACACCGTGAGACCAGTGGCCGAAGCCGAGCGGTCGACCGAAGTCGACGGTCGACGACTCGGGGAGAGGGACCTTTCCCGCTCCCAAGAGCGTCGACGGAGGGATTTACCTTTGTCCCTCTTTTTGGACTGAGAAAAAGGTCCAGCAGACGTTGGCCCTTCTCCCTTAGTGGAGAGGGACAGACAATGCTCCTTAAAGGAAGCTGTGTAGGAAGAACCCAGAGAGAGCGGGATAAATGCCGCGGCCGAGGAAGATAACGCCCGCGCCTCCTCTTTGAGGCGATCATCTGCTCGAGCTGATCCGCCGAGCCCGCCGCCGCGGACACCGCCGACCGGGCCTCCTTAGACTTCACCGGAGGGAAACGCTTCTCGGGACGGCCCAGATGCAATTGGGCAGCACGGTCTTCGAGGACGTAGGCCGAAAAGGAAGAGCACAAGTCGCAGTCCTGCGGGTCGTGCTCAAGGCCTAAACAGTAGACACACGTGGAGTGTGGATCCGTCCGAGACATCTTCTGCCCGCAGGGGCATCTCCGAAAACCGGGAGTCGATTTGTCCATCGCAGCCGCGAGGGATCGAAGACTGAAGTCTTTTTAGCAAAAACTTTCAAATTCGCAAAACGGAAGAAATAGGAACCAGTCTCAAACGCAGAGCGTTAAGGAGGGAACCTGAGCTTCCAAGCGGTAAGGAAGATCTGACGTCATGGGGCAGAGCCGAGAGTTATACCACCCGGGTGGGTGGGAGGAGCCAGCTTGAAGACCTTCCAGCAAGATTTAAAGCGGCAAGGACACCTGCCAATAAGTGTGGATGAACAACATATCCATGTCCCTAGAAAAATATTTATTATAAAAGTTGTAAGTAAGTACAAAGACATTACGAAGAAACAGAATTTGTTGAAAGAAAAGGACTGCTTGGCCCACCTTGTCTGCCCAGATGTTCCCTGCCTAATCTGTCTCCGCAGACTATAGCTGGTCTCCAGTGACCCACCCCTTTCCCTGACAAATACTCCTTTATGTCCATCCCAGGTATGCTTGAAGTCCACTGTTTTTGCCTCCGCCACTTCTGCTGTCTGTCTTTTCCAGGTGTCTACCACCCTTTTAGTATAGTATTACTTACTCACATCCCTCAAACTCCCCTTCCCCCCATGAGCTTCTTTGCATGCCCCCTGGTCTGGTTGCTCTTTCCCATTTGGAAGAGACTCCCTCCTGTACCTTGACCCCCCATGAGCTGCTGGTAGGTCTCTATCATGTCTCCTCTCACCCTCCTCTCTCACAGGGTGTATATGTTGAGTTCCCTAAGTCTCTCCTCATAGGTCTTCTCATGCAACCCCTGCAACATTTTAGTTGCCCTCCTCTGAAATGACACCATCTTATGTCCTTTCTGAGGTGTGTCCTTTAAAACTGGACACAGTACTCCAGCTGGGGTCTCAACAGTGAGCAATACAGTGGCAACTCCCTCTCTCCTTTCAGTCAGCTGTTTGTACCAGATTAAATCAAAATATTTACTGAGGCAGACCCCCAAATTCTTCCGCTCCATTTGAAACAGCTACAGACACTATCAAAAAATCGAGGCTCTGCCTAAATACATTAGAGGACAGCAAAAATGGAACATTGGAAGCAACCCTCGAATGACATTCTCAGCCTTCCATGCCATTGCCACTAAGGGGAAAAAGTGCTCAGGGACTGCTAATACAACAGGAAGGGCTCCAGGTCTGGATCGAACACACAGAAGGAATCCTCCCCACCTCCAAAACGAAACAATGACATGGACTGAAATAGCTGCTAAGTACTATGCATCCAAATTGATGGTTTATGCTCATTTCTTTCAGGTTTATGACATGAGAAGGGGGAGCCTTCTCGATATTTCACTCATGGCAGGAAGTTCAATCAGCCAGCCTATTTAAAATGGTCAGAAACATAGCTGCGGGCATTTATATATCTATCAGTGACAGAAACAGAATTACTATTGTTCTCCTCGTTGTGATTGCCTGTAATATAGACTTAAAAGGGGTCACTTATGTTAGATTGCCATTATATTACATTCTCTGAGGAGACACTGGAGGGTGAGAAACGTAAGAAATGTCCTGGAACTCTGGAAGCAGCATACAGCATGGGCTGGTACTGCAAATGAATGATTTTTCGTTAAGAAGCAGCCTGCGTGTTTTCTGTGAGGAGGGGTGAGTGCGCTTACAATTTATAGTCAGAACAAATTCATTTTAAAGCAGCACCACCTTCTTAGTGCCAGTCTCTCTATTTAGTTATTGCCATTATAATTTCTGTAAAATTGTCAAATAAGTTCAACAAAACAGTTTGGTGTCTGGTGGGAGGGGGAAGCAGCGTGCAGTGAGATGCCCATGTAGTAGTAGTAGTAGTTATAGGTGGAGGAGGAGATTTTATTTATATATGGTGCCCTTCCCCAGAGGCCCAGGGTGCCATTACAATAAAATATTAACTTAAAACACAGAATACACATAACAAAACAAGTAGTGATCATCATACAAACTAAACAATACAGTACATAACAGACAAGATATTATAGCAATTCCCCCATGTAGGGGAAGTTCAATTAACTGATTATATCTCTGGGCAGGTGGCCTCCTCTCAACAGCCTTGACAGTGCCTATTTGCAAAAAGAAAAAAAAAAATTCATTACTTAGTTTGATAGCTAGGGGCAGTGCCGCAGACCAACTGATGTCATACCTCACATTCCTAACCTGAGCTCTGTCTGCTGAGGTGAAAGGGAAGGAATTACAACCTACACTTACACCTATTTTTGAATATACACAAGAGACAGCCCATAACCACCTGCATTTATGGATGAAGTTGAAGTGATTCTGCTCCCTCTGGAGATGAATGTCATCGGGGGCCCTTCCACCCCCTCTGTTCATTCCTGTGGATGTAGTTAAGGAAGGGGTGGGATTCACTAACCACACAGCAAAAAAAAAACACAAAGGTATGTCTTTATACAGTATACTATGGAGCCCCTTTTTGAAACATTTAGATCCCTGTGCAGGCGAACACCCGGGACGCAGTAATACACTAAGACTCCCAATGCAATTAATCCACTCATTTCAGTTAAGCCCTGCCAGCCCCGAGTGGACAGAGACATAATTTTACAAGGGGGAGGCAGTGTTCTGGGATGTGCTTTATTATACAGATAGATATGAAGATTTATAAATACCACACCAAGAGTATTACTGACTAGCCGGGGGGGGATTCAGAGCTAATGCCTTTTATGGAGCAATATGGGTATTTTGAACTGCAAATCCACTCTACTTGTCAGAATGCTAAAAGGTGCCGGAGAGAAAGCACTTTTGCAGCAAACATATTTTCTCTGTTACATATTGTTTAGAAAGAGGACCAGTCCTAGTACCAAGACCTGTAGCACCCCTCTGGTCATCCTCCCTTCCCTGGACTGAACTCCATTTACCACCACCCTCTGTCACCTATCCCTTAACCAATTTGTTAAGTCACTTTACCACCTTTGGATCCGCCTCTAAGCTGCTCAGTCTCCTCATAAGCCTCCTATGTGTAAAGATGTCGAAAGCCTTACTGAAATCTAAGTAGGCCATATCCACTGCCCCACCTCGATCCATTTCCTTGGCCACCCAGTCAAAGAAAGCTACCAGATTTGTCTGACATGACCCCCCCATGAATCTGTGTTACCTTGGTTCATGTAACCCACTGGATTCAAGATACTCCACAGTCCAGTGAGTCCTGGAACACTGAATCTATGCCCTTACTTCAGCTATAAAAGGGAGAGGGCAGGGGCGTGTGTGGCAGTGTGAGACTGTTTTACTGTGTTAGCAGAGGCAGGGTAAAGAAACATGCAGGTTTGTGTTCTTAGGTCATGGTACAAGTGGCAGTTTCTTTATACAGAAAAACAACTCAGATCCATATATTACAAAAAATAACAGTAACAGTTAGGGAACAGTGTATTCCTCAGCTGTGATCTACCCTCGATGTTCTGGTGACATGTTGGGACCTCTTATGCTTTACTCTCAAGGTTCACATGTCCCCAGAACCGCTTGATGGTACTGTAGCCTCATAATGCTTGGTCCCCTATCTATTATCCTTTTTATTCATCGTATCCCAGTTGAGATAAAGTATCTTGTTTACAGTTGGTTCCTGCTTTTTCTTTTCATTCAGTATTTATTTTTCAACAGTCACCACTCACCTGCCCAGGTTCTTCAGGTGACTTGTCCCACCCACTGGTACGGCCTTCAGGGACGGTCATCCCCCAACCACTCCTATCTGTTTGTTCTCCTGAGTCCAGCAGGAAGTCGCAGACTTTGTTGCCGAACTGGTGTTGGAGTCTCCCAGACAGATTAGTCTGGGGAACTTCAATGCCTGGGTCAATTACAAACTCTTGCAGTTTGGACAAGACTTCCTCCAACTCATGTGTTTGTTGGACCTGACACAGGTTGTTACCTCTGCGACCCATATTCACGGCCATTCACTGGACCTCGTCTTCCTGCTGGGAATGGAGGTCTATGACCTTATTGTGGAGTCTGTCACATGCTTGAACCACCATACTGTGAGGTTCTCGTTTGAGGCCCCCCTAATAGACCTCCCCCTACGGAGATGGTCCAGTACTGCATTTTAAAGGGTGTGACCCCAGATGGTCTGATTGTAGTGCTGGACCTATCAGGTTTGATGAGTGTGTGCTTGCGAGGAGCTGGGGGAATTGGTGCTGACCTATAATAGGGTCATTGCCGAGGCCTTCGACTTGATCACACCTGTTCATGTTCAACCCCCTCACCTCGCACCAGAGGTCCCCCTGGTTTGATGGGACTATCAGGGAGATGAGAAGGAGGGATCAAAGGTTGGAGCAGTGTTGGCGGAGGACCAGACTGGAGGAGGACAAGCCTATATTGGTGGTCCATTAGAGAGAGACTATCAATCAGTGATCTCCTGTGCTCCGCTATCTGCACTGGCTGCCAGTCTGGTGGCAGATCTCCTTCAAGGTTGGTTTGCTAACCTATAAGGTCCCACAGGGGACGGATGCCTGGCAACCTGTAAGACCTCCCGTTTTCTTACTGCCCTTCCCACCCCCCTCTGCTCCATGGAAGAGGGATTGCTGGAGGTTCCTGGGGTCCGGTTACAGTCATCTGGTGCTCACACTTTTACATATGCAGCCCCGATCCTATGGAACTCTCTACCTTGTTTTATATGAGAAAGTCAGACCGTGGATCAATTTAAGCAGGAGCTGAAAACCTACCTATTCAGACTAGCTTTCACAGAACTAGGCTAATATTTTTTTACTGTTTATTAATAAGGATTATTTATTTGTTGTGATGTATATGTATTGTTTTTAAATGTTTTACCTGATGTAAAGCACACTAAATCACAGTAAGAATTGTGCTGTATAAATAGTTGATTGATAATGGTCCTGTTCCTCATTGACCTGGCATTGCACAGCACAGCACAGCCCGAAGGGGACTATCGGAGACTACAGGCCCTCTAGCTACCTGCCCACGTGGTCTGGTGGGAGCCCTGGGGACAGGAACCAACCACGCCAGGCCTCTCTCAAGGCTCCGTTGAACCCTAGGGCACCTCCTATTCCTGACTACCCTAATACTGTTCACCTCCACTGTACACGCATTGTCCTGCCGCACACCCACACATCCCCTATTTTTGCCCACCTCCCAGCAATGCCTCACCACTACAGCTGGAAGGGGGAGATCTACAAAGGGGCAGAGGTCATGCAGCAGGGTCGCCATGTAAGTTGTGCAGAGGGCCTGAAACCTAAACACATTTTACCAACCCTACTCAAAAACACTCTATGAATTACGACTATTTACAAACACAATTTTTATAAAAGAAAAAAACCTAAACACACATTCACCATCCACACATTAAATACAAAACAGACAACCTAAATATAAACATACCACGCTCATTCACTAACTAAACCACAAAATAATCAAATTCAGGTCTATTTAAACTTTGGAGAATCCAAGGCCTCAAGTACAAAGGGCTTCAGATAGTTTTTTGAAGCAATGAACAGCTTAATTCAAAGGAAAGAAAATCACCAGTTCCAAGTCAATAGCACGCTCACTGTTAGAAGAACGATGCAGCCACAATGAGACAGTGCTCTCACCACTGACTTCAATTGTAGACCGTAAGAAGTTTGTGATATTCAAAGATTGTTGTTCACACCGACTATTTTCCTCTTAAAATGGACCGGACCAGATGACTATATCAGCGCTATTACCACTAATTATGTTAAGGTGCTCAAATTTGTGGCAGTAGGTGAGCATTGCTCTCACCAACACTCATTAAGATGTTATAGCGCCCAGAGCAGATACAGTCCAAAGTGGAAAAGAGTAAGGACTTCACTCACTGAACTGACTCCATTTCTTTTTGGTTGACCACAACCCAGTCCAGTTAGCACCTAGCAGAAAAAAGACAGAACAACTGGCTTTTGAGATTCTCACTCCTCTGTCCTCTGGACTCCCATCTGTCACTTTGATTTTCCAACTTGCACCCGGCTAAGGTCTTGCAAGCTATCCAGCCCCAGATCCTGTAATCCATCTTGCCAGCCAGATAACGCTGTTGTTACATGCAGTTAACCTCGCTCTCGACTTCCAGCTGAGCGTGGTTTTCTAGCCAAAATTCCTTCCCCTCACAATGGACCCCTTTACCACAGGTTCCCCGTAAAGGTATAATAGCACTATTCTTCAGACTTTGTCCCTGGTCGGATCTTTCAGCTAATGCTGGACCAGCGCTGAAACTGAATTAGCAAGTCTCTGGACTTGAAGACAGGTACTCCAAACCTATAAAATAATAAAACCGACTTCTATGCTGCCTCACTCTTTACACCTCATTCCCTAATGCTACATTTACTTACTTATTAACTAAAAATCTTTCTAAAACCACACACTCACCAGACTACAAGATCTGAGAGGGGTTAGTAGCTGACTCGAATTCTCCTTAAAATTATACAAAACGAGATTTGGAGCATAAATTAAGCTCTACTGTTAGGAGAACATCTGGGGTTAGAATCTGCTGAGGGAAAGGAAAGAGGATGGGAAACCCATTCAACGTGTTGTGGGGTTCTCCAACCACAGCAGCACCTTTTTGACCGAGAGGGGGAAGGTGACTAGAATGTGTTGTTCTAGGTCGTCAGTGTGTTGGTCCAACAGGGCTCTCAACGTCCACTAGGATGTCCGCATGGGCAGCCAGGCTAAAGGTACCCTGGTAATGACTGCATCCACCAGGTCCAAAAGCCTCATGAAGGTTCTGGCCGTGACATATCTGTTGTTGTATAGCAGCTGGGCCTAAGCTATCAGATGGGCCGCCCAGTCCTCCAGCTAAAATGCAAAGCCCTGAACCATGTTTGGTACTGCTTCAATGTACTGTAGGCATTGACAACATAGAAACATAGAATTTGATGGCAGATAACGGCTGCTTGGCCCACCTAGTCTGCCCATTTCCCTACCTAACGGATAAGCTGCAGATCCTAGTTATTTATTTATTTAGCTTTTGTTAACCGGGTAAGTGCACTAGCCATAAAATGACTATTTTCAGGAATGACCCAGGAGAGTACAGACATGCAGAAACTTAACAGGATAACAATTTATAAGTGCTTTACATACAATGAGTTAAAGAGGATACAATATATCAGAGACATACAGAGTAGACCATTCATAAGTTCATAGGTGCCTACCAATGCAATGAACAAAGAGGACCTTGGACAATAAATTATCAGGTGACATATCATATCATATGAACAGAACAAAGTATACAAAAACAAAAACAGGTAATACAAAAGGAAGAAATAACCACTGAGAGCAGGGGTGTCATTAAGGAAAAGGTCGGTAAGTGAGGAAGAGGGGAGCAAGCCATGAAATTAGATTATATGAGTGTATGTAAGTGTAAGGGAGATACCTGCAGTGTAAGATTGTATATGGGCAGGGAAAGGGAGCCGGGACAGGCTGAGGCAGTAAGAGGGTTATATAGAGGTGAGGAAATACTATTGTATGACCAGAGACATTAGTCATTAGGTAGGGTGAATCAGGAACAGGTATCAGCAATCAGCAGATTCGAGCGCAGTTTTCTCTTAAAGCATGTGTGGGAGCTAGAAAGTCTAATGTCGAGGGGAAGGGAATTCCACAGCTGTGGAGCCGCATGCTCAAATGCAACAGTTACTTTCCTAGTGCGACACCTCGGCAAATTCAGAAAGGATTTATCAGCTGATCGTAGACCATGGAGTGTGTCCTGAGGAACAAGCATAGCTGCAAGACACCTAGGGGTTTGATTTCGAATTATCAAATCAATAAAAGAGCCAAGGTAGTATTTCCTACTAGCTAACGGAGAGAGCCAACCAAGATCATTATAAAGTTGACAGTGGTGTTTAAGCCGAGGAGCAGAAGAGGTGTAGCGACATATGTTGTTATACGTAATATCCCATCTGAGTAGGTCAGTTTTATGAGCAGCCCCATATAAGGGAGCTCCATAGGCTAGGCTGGGAAGCAGAATCCCCCTCGCAATGGCCACTTTAGCCGATGGCATGAGCATATAACTAGTCTTATATGCAACACCCAATTTGAAGTTGACAGCTCTGCAAACAGACTGTACATGAAGATTAAGATCAAGAGATTGATCTAGCAGGATGCCCAGGTACTTGAAAGAGATCACACATTCCAGTAATTGACCTTCTAAGTCCTGCACCGTCAGTGCTGTTGTGCAAGCCGGAGCTTTGGGGCCGATCCAAGCAGCATGGCTTTAGTTTTGCTAGTGTTGACAGCCAGTTTGTGGTCGTATAGCCAGTTTTGGATAGTGTTAAAGTCAGAGGAAAGGGTTGTATTGATAGTGTCTATATTAGTAGAACTTTTATAGATGACAAGATCATCAGCACATAGAATAGCAGAACAGGACTTTAGAGCAGCTCCAATGTTATTTATTTAAAGAGAGAACAGGAGGGGCCCTAGGATGGAGCCCTGAGGTACACCAATATTAATGGTGGTACTGTTCGATAGAGAGGAATTAAATTTTGCCACTTGAGTTCTATTTGTCAGGTAGCTTTCATATTAGTCAACAACAGAGGAGGAGAAATGCAGGTGCCGAAGTGAGGAGAGAAGCAAAGTGTGATCAACAAGGTCAAAAGCCTTTGTGAGGTCAATAAAGACAGCCCCAATCAGATTGCCAGTATCCATTTTTGAAAGAGTGTCTGTGGCAAATTTAAGGAGTGCAGTCGTTGTGCTATGTCCTTTCCTGAAGCCATGTTGGGTGTCCGGGAGCAGAGTGTGCTTAAGTAGATAGTCAGTTGTCTGAGTTGCGACAATTTTCTCCAGGATTTTGCTCAGTACTGAGAGTATGGCAATTGGTCTGTAGTTCATGACAACCTTAGGATCCCCTTTTTTAAGTACAGGCATGATCTGAGCAGCTTTCCAGAGGTCAGGGACCATTCCACTTGAAAGTGATAACGTATAAATTTTGGCCAGCGTTAATGCAATAAGGGGAGCTGCAAGTTTCAAGAGGCGGGGTTCCAGGGAGTCTGAGCCAGAGCTGGTATGATCAGAGATGGACCTCAGGAGCTTCAGCACTTCCTTTCTAGACATAGCCTTAAAATAGAATGGAGGAGTATAAGGAGGCACATGGGACAACACTTCCAGCTTATCCAGACAGGTTCCTGATGAGGAGTGGGAGGACACTGCAGTGGGATCGAAGGAAGAGGTATATTGGGAGAGATCAGAGAAATGCAGGTTGAAAGAATTAGCTATGGTTTGTGAGTCATTGCAATGTACATCATTTATCAGCATATCACCAGGGGTAGTTGACTGTGAGGATCCTAGGAAGGATTTGATGTGTGACCAGAATTTTCTGGGATCATTGGCCGAGTTAATCAGTAAATCTTTACAGTACTTGCTCTTAGCAGCTCTGACTTGTCTTTTACATGAATTCTGTAGTGTATGGTAAGCGTTGAAATCTGTTTGCTGGCCTGATGTTTTGTAGTGCTTCCAGAGTTTATCTCTAAGGCGCAAACTTTTTAGCCATCATGTTTGTTTGCCCCTCACTCTCCAGGTGATCTTTGGGGCATGTTTACATTGAACCGTAAGGAATTTAGTGATGAAGAGGTTAAGAGCGTCCGGAGAACAGTGTGCTAGACAGATCTCCGACCAATCAATTCTGGAGACGTCATACAGAAACACCTCTTGGTCTAGGTGAGCAAAGTTTGTGAGAGTGATGAGACGTAGTGGAGGAGATGGAGATGCCCCCAAGGACAGGATGCAGAAAGTAGGAGAGTGGTCAGTTAAGGCATCAGCAAGAGTACCAGCGACTGAGATGTGTTCGATCTGGTTTACCAGCACCCAATCCAATAGTGTGTCTAGTGGTGATGAAGACAGACTTCTAGTCGGCACTGTCACCATCTGATGCAGATTGTAGCTATAAGTCAGAGATTGAAGAGAACTGAGAGCTGCCCCAAGCCAGTTTAAGTTTAGGTCTCCTAGGATGACAACCTCATAATGATTAAAATTCTGAGAGGTAACCAACAGCCTACTTCCTCCTACACCCCACTAGAACTGCCTTGTGTCTGTCCCATACATTCTTGAATTCTCCCACTGTTTTTGACTCCACTACCTCCTCAGGAAGGCTGTTCCATGCATCCACAACCCTCTCCATGAAAAAATACTTCCTCACATTACCTCTGAGCCATCCCCCCTCTATCTTCAAATTGTGCCCTCTTGTTCTTGCACATCTCTTTTTCTGAAAAATGCCACCCTCTTGGACTTTGTTGATTCCCTTGAGGTACTTGAAAGTTTCTATCATGTCCCCCCTCTCCCTCCTTTCTTCTAGGGTACACATATTAAGCTCCTTTAGTCTCTCTTCATATGGCTTCTGGTGCAGACCCTGCACCATTTTGGTTGCTCTTCTCTGGACAGCCTCTACCTGTCTATGTCTTTGAAGAGATGGGGTCTCCAGAACTGCATGCAGTACTCCAGATGGGGTCTCATCAACTGTCTGTACAGAGGGATGACAACTTCCTGTTTTCTACTGGTGATGCCTCTCCCTATGCATCCCAGTATCCCCCCCAGGCCTTCCTTACTGCCTTCTCACATTGTTTGCCCACCTTTAGGTCATCTGATATAACTACCCCCAGGTCCCTTTCCATTTTTGTTGTTGTCAGTATCTCACCCCCCCACCGTGTACTCTTCCCCTCGGTTTTTGTTTCCCAGGTGCATTACTTTGCACTTCTTTGCATTAAATCTACACCACCATATATCTGACCATTCCTCCAACCTTGCCAATTCCCGTCTCATCCTTTCCACCCCACCTTGTGCATCAAAGGCTGACTTGCACAAACTGACCATGAGTCCCAGGGCATGGAACAAGGCGTGGTACACTTAGAGTCTGGAGCAGCTGCTCCCCTGGGCTGTGCTTTGATCAACCAGAAGTTCAGGAAAAGGAAGATGTACAGTTCCTCCTTTCAGAGGGCTACTGCTATCACCGCCAAGCATTTGGCAAAGACCTATGGTGCAGAGGACAAGCCAGAGGGCAATGCTCAGAACTGAAAATGGTCTCCCTGGAGTTGGACTCTGAGGTACTGCCGATGGGAGGCATGCACCTTAACAGCAGGTAAGCATCCTGCATGGCAAGGGAGCACATCCAGGCTCCCTGGTGCTGAAGTGGCAGCGGACCATATGGTGTCGTCATCCTGGATCTCTGGGACTGGATGTAAAAATTCAGGTCTCTCGGATTTCAAATGGGCAGTAAATCCCCTGTGGATTTGGGGACCAGGAGAAGAGTGAGAACAGAACCACCTGTTTCTCTGATCCTCAGGTACAGGTTCTATGGCCCTTTTCTGCAGCAACATTGTGTAATTCCCCCAGCAGCACTAGAAAAAAGGTCCGGAAAGAGCACTGGAGGCAGATCTAGAGGCCACTCCCGAAGTTCCAAGAGATGCAGGACCAAAGCATCTGTTGTAATCTGGGCCAAGCAGGTGGGGCACAGTAAACCCATTATGTGCTGGCAACCGAGTTAACAGATATCTCCAGATGGCCTGTGGCAAGAAAGCTGACCGGGAGAAAGGTAGAACAACTTGCCTGTCTTGCTGTGTAAGGCAGGGAGCAAGAAGAATCCACTAGGGATCCAGGTGGCCACCTCTATGTCAAATGGTAGGGGTGATGGGTAGAACGGGAGGGGGAATATGGTGCTCCAGAATCCTCCACCGAGGGTCTCCAAGGATAAACCCCAGGCATCAGACCCCCTACTACATCAGAAAGAGACTGCAGCATAGGGAAGATAAATGGGGGGGGCCAAACAGGAGGGGGCCCTGTAAACAAACAGGGTAAAGCCCATACCCCATTGAAAAAAGGGGGTGGAATCAAATACAGCAGATGAGTTGCCCTCCACAGCTGCCCCCTTATCCTCAGCCAACTTGAAAAGGAGGGCAGGGTGGTATCTCTAAGCCCTGCCTATGGGCTGTGAAGGCTGTAAAGAAGGAAGTAGAATGTCAATGCCTTAGAATGCTTCAGGCATGGCCATGGGGGGGAGGGGTGATGAAGGGCTGGGCAGAAAGACCCCGGCTTCATAGTGCCTGATACAGGTGGCATGAACCTCACAAATGGGAGAGGCCAGCGGGACAGCGATGGTGGGTAACTGTAGAGGGTCCCTGGTGACACACTGCCAGCCAACTGAGGAGATACAAAGGGCGGAGTGGCAGGAGCAGCAATGTCAATGGGGGTATGGCCCACAACACCGATAGGCCTGCGTGGGTGGTAGTGAGTGAGACAGTGGAGTGCACTACCCGGTCTGACCCAAAGGCAGCCAAGGCCAGAGCTATGGGAGGCATAACTGCCTGAGCAGTCAATGGTGTGACAAAGGCACCTAGCAAAGTCAACAGGGGGTGAAAATAGCCCTAACAGTGACAGCCAATGCCGAACCTAGGAGGGGCGGCAGAAGGCACTTCAAGCCGACCGTCAGAATATAGAGGACACATTAGCAGAATCCACAGCAGCAACTGGGAAGAGCAGTCCCTGCATTGACAGTCCATGCCACCCCTAGGAGGAATGGCAGAAATCACTGCCAGCTTCCCATCAGACAGCAGAGGGCTGGGTGCCAGGAGTAGCAGCAGTGATGGAGGGGGCTGAAGTCTTGGCATTGGCAAGCCTGTGCCATCCCACAGAGGGAAAGTAGGACTGGCTGTCCAAGTTCTAGGCAGCAGGAGCCATAGTGTCAACGAGGAAACAGCAGACCTGATGTCGACATGCCAGTGCCGTCCCTCGGAGGGATGACATGACTGGCTGGCTGACAGCCAACCTTGACAGTACAGGGGCTGGGCAGCAGGATCCGCAGCGTTGATGGGGAGAACCACTGCCTCTGACATTGGCATGACTTCACCGTTCCTCGGGGGGGATGTGGGGCTCACTGCCAGCCAACCATGGAATACAGGGGTCTGTGCAGCAGGGTCTGAAATCTCAACGGGAGAAAGATAACAGCCCCGGCATTGATGGGCCATAACCAGCTAAAAGGGAAGGCTGACAGAACCCACTGCTAGTCACAGGGAGGCAGTGAAGGTCTGACACCAGCCGAGGAAGGCTGTCAAGAAGCACCTGTAGGCAAGAAGCACTGACGGGGTGTCTGCAGCCCCAGCGTTAACAGGCCCTCATTTGCCAAGCTGGCAGAGAACACTGCCAAAGTCATACTTTATGGGAAGGAAGGTATTGGATGGCAGGAGGAGCTGCTGATGAAGCAGACGATGACGCAGCCTAGTCAGTGCCAGAAACAGCGGCAACCACCTGCGCCAGCCATAGAAGGCCAGCAGGAAACTCTGCCTGAGCCATACCTTGTGAGGAAAAAGGTGTTGTATGGCAGAAGGCAATGCTGCTGAAGCAGATGACACCACAGCCATGGTCGGCACCAGGAGCGGCAACAGATTAGAAGTTCAGGCAGAGGATGTCCCCCACCCAGAGAGAGATGGCTTAAAGCCATCCATCAGGCCTTAAAGATCCTTGGGAGAGCCCAAGGAAAGGACCAGCAGCATGGCAGAGCTCTTCCCTAGTCTGGCTCAGCCGATGGGATGACCTGCAGCAAAAGTAAAGACAGGACATGCCACAGAAGATGATGGGAGGCTTGAGTGAAGATCAAGGCTGAAAATGGAGGGCTTAATGGTTGTGGGCCTGGACGGATCTACTGCTCATGAAAGAAGCAGAAGAGACGGCGGACTGTGGTTGACAAAAACAATTACCAAAGAAGGAACGAAAATCACGAGAAACAAAAAAGTGATTTTGAAGAAAAAAATGACATTAAGAAAGGTAAACGAAAATTTTGTGGAATCCAATAGCGATAGTCAATGTCAGGAAAAGAACCAAAGAGGGTGGGGGCCACCCACGTTTATATAGGATGGATGTCGCCTACGTCTGACATCATCATCATGGGCAGCCACCTGTAGACTGATAGCTAGAAAAGTTTCCATGTGGTCCTATTGCTTGACGGATTTAGTTCCATAGGTGTGACCTGATGAAGACATATCCTTGAAGAAGATATTATTTTACACCAGAGGAGCTCCTATTCAGATAAGGGAGTTCCCTGTCCTTTGTTAAATGCACCAAAACAGGTGCTCTTTAAATCACAGTATGTATTGTGGCAGTGTTTTAATACAACAGAAACTATTTTTATTAGTATCTTAAATTTTCCAAAAACATTCTGGACGATCTGCTTGGGGCATTCCACAAAGAAGGGGTAGTGGCAATAAAGATTTCTTGCCCACACAAGATCTTGTTCTTGGTGTCCTGAGTAATGTACAACAGGAGGACCAGAGCACTCTCCTCAGGGGTTTTGTTCCCAAAACATCACTGAGGTCGGTGGGGGAGACCCTCTGACTTGTTTGAATGCTAGACAGAAGAGAGGATAGTAGAATTGACCTTCAAATGAGGGCCAATTAAGGGAGTGGAAGACATTACAATGGTGCTCCACAGGTGGAGCACTGGTGGCAATTTTACCAATTTTATTATAGCCTATTAGCCTCTGTATACCTTAAACACACCACAAGTGGAACACCATACAGCAGAACTGGGACTCGAGTACTGTTTGCAATAGCAAGCCTAGAGTCAGTGGACAGATAATTACTTAGTCTGCAAAGTAGACCAATTTTCTGGTGGAGGGACTTTGAGACATATTTCATATGGTGTTTATAGGAGACATCCCGGTCCATGTACACTCCCAGATAGAGTCAACCACCTCAATTTAAGCCTCAGTGAATGTGACAAATAATAGATGCTGCAAAGAAGAACCCAGGTGCTTGGGAACAAATATTTTTTAGTGTTCAGGACTAGCTTATTGCTAGGAAACCATTTCTCCAATTCCCTGAAGTTGCTAGTAACCAATTACTAATTTGGGTGATATCGCCAGAGCAACTGTACAACATGGCATCATCTGTGTACAATAGTAAATTTGCCACACCACAGTTACCAGGAATATCTTTAATAAAGATGGAGAACAGCAAAGGACCTAAGATGGAATCTTGGAGAACACCATTGGATATGAGTCTCTGCATAGACTGGGCACCTGACCACTCAACCTGTTGAGACCTATTTGCCAAGTAATGAAAGAACCATAGACAGGAGAGATTATGAAGACTAAGCAGTTTTAGTTCATGTAAGAGGAGGGAGTGGTTTACCAAACCAAAAGCTTTAATGAGGTCAATAAAGAGAGCACCAGTTGACTGTCCTTTATCAGTGGCCCCCAGTATGTTTATACACAGCCTGACCAGTGCAGTGTCTGTGCCATGATGTTTCCTGAAACCATGCTGCCAGTCTGTCAAAGGATGGTACTTTTCCAGATTCTCCTGCAGCTGGTTGTAAATTAACCTTTCAAGTATTTTGGCCAGGGGACTAAGTAGGGAAATGGGGCAACAGTTTTCAATAGCTTCCCTTTTGACCTCCCCTGTGAATAGGAACAACTAACACCACTTTCCAGCTTTCAGAAATTCTCCCTTCAAGTATGGATTTATTGCTTAGCATAGCAATACGGGAGGCAGTAACAGAGGCAGCTAGCTTCGGGAGCTTTGCCTCGAGTTTATCATATTCAGCAGAGCCACTGGCCTTAAAGGCCTTAAAGTGTTGTAAGAGAAGCAACATCTCCTTTCTCTTAACCTTCCAAAAATGGAGCTCTGGACGTGAGTTCTCTGAACTAGGCAGATTAACATGGTAAGCAGGGGACCCAGGACAGGAAGGTATTAACTGATCAAGGTCAATAAAGAAGTAGTGGAAGGCATTAGCGGTATACACAGGGTCTTGGTAGGACGTCCTTTCAGCAGCTATGTCACACTCCACTGAACTAGCACGACCTTTCAGGAGTGCATTTATCTGCACCCAGAACTGCTTGGGATCACATACATTTTTATTCTGCAGGTGCCTTAGGTATTTCATTTTTGGCAGCCTTTAGGCCATTTTAACTGGCATAAGTGTTGTATTGGAGGCCACTAATAAAGGACAGCCAACTACTGCTCTCTTAACCAACCTCACAAAAACTCTCCAAACTTTCCCCTATCCCATCCTTCTTCACCCTGAATGGCACCCACCTCAAGTCAGTCTCTGCCTATAAGTACCTGGGCATCTGGCTCAACAGCCAACTCAACTTCTCTACCTACATGGATCACATCCATTCCAAACTTCTGCTGAAGCTAGGCATTATGTACAGAAACGAGGATGCCCTCCCCCTTCCCATCCTCCACAAACTGGTCACTAAAATGATCCTCCCTATCTTTGACTATGCTGACATCATTTTCAGGTCCACCCCCTCCACTTCTCTCTCAAGGTTGGACTCTTCAACACCTTCTGCCACTCTGCAACTAACGCTCCCCTTCGCACCTACCACTGTACCCGTTACTCCTCCCTTTCTCTTCCTTCCCTCTCCTTTCCCTGCCAGCTCCGTGTTACTGCTCTCATCACTAAATACTGGTTCAGGACTCTCATCCACAATCCCTCCTCTCTCTTCTCTCCTTAATCCCCCTCCTTTTACCAGCTTTGCACCAGAGACACTCGCACCTTCACTATTCACCAACCTCACTTCAACTTGGGACAGGCTGCCTTCTGTTGCAGCCTCACTGATATTTGGAACTCTTTTCCCAGCTCCCGCCACCTATCCCCCTCACTAACCACCTTAAAAAAGGGCCTATCCTAATCCCTCCCTATCTCTTGCACTTGCTCACCTTCTTCCTGAATCTCTCCTCTTCTTTCACACTCACTCCCTGTCCCCAACTCTCCCCCTCCCTCGCATCTCAAAAGCATATCCAAAGCACTAACTCGTTACCCCTCCCCCATTTTCTTGTACTTCTACTCCAGGGTGAATTAATTATCTACTAAGACTTGTTCTTCCTGACCACTGTCAGTCCTTTTGTACTCTACCATACTGTACATATGGCTCCATTTTGTAATTCTGTTCACAAATAAGACTATTCTGCAAAGTTCTATGTCTGTATGTAATTTATGTATGCAATATTTTCTACCCATATGATGTATTACCTAGTTATATGATATCTAGTTGATGTAATTTTTGCCACATTTGTAATTTTTTACCCCCTAACTGTACCCTTTCCCCATCTCGAACCCAGAAATGAGCCTCAGCTCAGCTCGGTCTGCCTTTCCAGGTTACCACATTTTTAAATATAAAAAAAAAATAAATAAATCAAAATTCCTCAGCTCCTAGTACCTGATCCAATCAGATGTGAGTCAAGTGCTTTTGAAGATCCCTCAGGCCTTACCTTTTAACCTCACATATTTCCTGAGGTTATGATCTAGCCACCTTGACTGTTGTCCCTTTACCCTAATTTGCTTAAAGGGGGCATGTGCACTGGAAACAGGAAGTAAGTTATTCATAAAGAAATGCAGGGCAGAATCCACATCAGGAAGGGCTCTAATTATAGCCAAAAGCGTAGCAATGGAGGAGTTAAGCATTACATTTGGGATAGTCATGGGCCATGAATATCCTGAGGAGAGGACTGGGCAAGGCATTATTCCAAACACAGAAGAGTGGAACGTGGTCACTAAGGGAGTCAGTAAATAGTCCTGTGGCTCTAACATGATCAGGTTTGGAGACAAGGACCCAGTCAATAAGGGTACAGTTACCTATTTTGTTATTTTATCTGGTCATCTCTAAAATAATTTGAGTAAGCTTGGCCTCCAGGAGGACAGCTTTGGGCCCGTTTCTCGACTTGGAGATCCAGTTAAGACTGAAATCCCTGAGCAGTTTTAATTCACCTAGGGACATGTCTGAAAGACTTAATGAGGGAAATCCATGGTGGGGGGGGGGGGACTGTAGACACATCCCACGTGTAGCAGCTTCATGTCCCCAAGAAGTAACTTAATTATAAGAGCCTCGCATTCTGTATTTTCTAAACCAGAGATATTTACTCGTGAAGCATTAAGAGATGATCTGACATCTAAAAGAATACCTCCCCCTTCTTATGGATCCTGTCATACCTAAAATTGGAGTACCCAGTTAATTCAACCTCATAGGGAGAACAGTGGGCTTTAACCAGGTAAAATGCCTGAAAAAAAGATTGTTCAAAGTGTTGGGGAATAACAGAAAGTTTGGGGGTGGCATGGGATGAGAGGGGATAGTTGAAAAACTAGGAATACATAACACATGAGGGTAACAGAAAGAACAAAGGCAAAATAGAAAGAAAAAGATGGGTATTGGGAGGAGAAGGAAAAGAACAGAAAAACAGAGAAAAGAAATAAATAAATGACTAATGACAAAATCAAAAGAAAAAAACAGTAATGCAGCAGTCTGCTGCCATAACAAAAATAAACAGCAGAAGTTTTTGCATTTGAAAGAAAATACTGAGATTTAGCTTTTCACTGAGTTTAAAAATGCACAACTTTTTTTAGCACATTTTTGTTTGCAAAGCTGCATATTTAGCATATTTGTGCAGGTGGAGAAGAAACTGCAAGTTTTTTTTGTGATTTTTAAATACTTATTTGCTCTTTTCTGGTAAAATTCTACACATTAATTGCTGAGTTAGTGTTCTGTTTTATAAAAGAGTTTGAATGTTTTTAAACACAGGACAAACTGCCAGCACAGTGTGTGAAGATGCAATTTCCACTATGCTCAGTGTGACCCCTTCCCCTTAAAGAAGCACTGTCTCATGACCTAGCCCACTGCATGTGACTGTGCAATCCCGGAGAAATAAACTATTAGTTTACTAACCCACCTTCATCACACTAAGCCTAGTCTTATTTCACTAAATATATACATTTTTTTCTTCAGTCGCATTTCTTTAGATGATTTATAATAGTTCCTGACACCCTGTACGCTACTGAAATTGCAGGCATGACCTCTGGTTACCTTTTTTGCCCAGCTTGTAATGCAGAGTAACAAATACATCTTTGTTCACTTTGCAGTGTAAACTCACTACAGACAGGCATTAAGAGGAGATGTTTTTGGAAACCATACAGTGAAGGGAGAATACATAATTATTTATGAAACTACCTTTAAAGAAGTTAGCAGCAAACCCTGCTTTGTTAACTGTTCCATCCGAGACGAACTTCATCCACAGAGTGTTAGAGGTAGATTTAATGTCTTCTGGTTTATCGTAGCCACAGAAACGACCAATTAAAGGACTGTTTTCACTGATACCGTCTCGGACTTCCACATAATCGTAGGCACAGTTATCATGCCTCTCAACCTTTAATGAAAAAAAAACAACTTTTTAATGACATGCAACGCTAAAGCAGTGAGCACGGAGACTTAAAACCTCAGCTGGAAAGAATCCCCAAAATGGCCCTTCAGCAAATTGGCATGCAACATGAATAAATTAAAGAGCACCTCTCCGTTACAATAAAAAGCTTAAAAACACCAGAATTACACCGATTATGTTTTAACTTTTTAAAAAAGTACTATGTTTTCTTTATTGCTAGACAATGAAATTTGTTCTGTTCATTCACATTGTTAGGCAATGAAATCTGTTACATTATCAAACAACAAAATGTGAACAGTTCCTTCTGTTTGTGCAGTCCTATCTCAATTTACTCATTTTTACAGGTTGCACTTTTGTATTTGACATGTTACTGCTTTGTATTGTCTTGAGCCTCTCACGATCTCCTGGAAAATGAGCTTGCTCAATGCAGTTTTCCTGGAAATAAACTTGAACTAGTTGTTATTTGTATTACTTTCCTCTGCTGTTGGTCTACCAAACAGTGTAAATAATGCAGTAATTATTTTACTGAGTTTTTTTTTTAATGTACCTAACTCTCCCATGCTAAGCACACAACTGTTGTTTGTGCCATCACAGTCTGTTGTCATGGTGAGCACTATGATGTCAAATAAAGGTACTGTGTAATTAACAGAGCAATGGTTTCAAATGTTTTCTACAGAGACTTTTTAGATGGACTACCAAGATGTGCTGTAAATCTTAGAAGGGAACATTAAAAATGAAAAAAAAAATATGCATTCTTTAGTAAATTGTAACAGCTGACATATTTTATTTATGAAAGCACATGCTAAAGTGCAGAGTTGCTCTATAAGATGTAAAAATGTGTTGCACTTAAAGGGGAACAGTGAACACAGTAAGTGCCTGACGTGCAAATATGGGGCTGGTCCCACTTTGCACTTTGTGTGCAAAAACATTTTTATTTACTTACAATCTACTGTACTGCAGTAAAAAGTATCAGACTTTCTGCTGACTTGCAAGCTGACATTTTCTATAACTACAAATCCCAGAATCTCCTACAGCTGACATCAGAGGAGAGCTGCAGCAGTGGGCATGTCTATAGCCTGCACTGCCTAGTAGAGTTGTTATAAGCTCTAATCTTTTGTTTGCTGGTCCTGCTGTTCTCTCAGGGCTTGGAAGAATCCCAGAAGACTGTACTTAGCCCCAGGAGAACATCAGGGCCAGCAAACATCTGACTGGAGTTTATAAAGGCTCTAATATACATTACAGGCTATTGAATCTCTCACTGCTGCAGTACTCTTCTGGTGCCAGCTGCAGGGGAGTCTGGAATTTGTAGTTACAGAAAATGCTAGCTTGCAAGTCAGCAAAATTAGTCTAAAAATCTACTAGACTGCAGTAAACAGTAACTAATAAAAAAGGTTTTTGCACTTGAAGTGCAAAGTGGGACCAGCCCTGTACTGGCATGTGGGTCTCTTAGCGCTGACTGTTCCCTGTAAATGTTCATGTTTTGTTAATGCTGTTAACCAACCATACACTTTTGATACAGGTCCACTGTAGGTAAAAATTGTGGCAGAAATGTTGGGCTAACTGTAAGAGAACGTGTATGTAACTCTCTGCAGCTAAGCAGAATGTAAGGATTTTATTTCTAACATCAGGGAAAAATGGAAATTCAGCACTATGTTGTGATACTGACAACAATTATTGTATTATCATCAGTCTTCTGCATTTAAAGGGAAACAAAAGTTATTTAAAAAAAAAGTTGTGCAGAGTGTTTTGATTTGTAGGTATACTCTTACTAAGCCCTTCCCTTTGCTGAAATTAATTTTTTTCTACATTTGCTTGATGGTATTATGGTCCCTGGGGATCTCCATGTTAGCATTTTTGTAATGGCTCTTCTTATCCTACAATGCCTCGTGTCCCATGTGACAGTGATGCATCCAGGACCATTAATTTAACAACAGCTGTTTTTTTCCTTGAGGTTTACAGTAGTGGAGATGTGCTGTTAAGGAAGTCTCTTTGTCCAGGGTGCTCTAATGAAGGCTATGTTTACAGATAGCAAATGCCTGAGGGATAATTGAGTGAGCTACTCTATAAAGAAACAGCTGGAGTATTCACCAGTTAGAGCATTTGTGACCTTACGTGATTTGTGTGCTTTTTAAATGGTTTTGTGTTGTTTGATGAAATGAAAATCTTTAAAAACTAAACATCCACTTCTGCTGGCTAGATCTAGAGACATACCTGGAAAACAGACAGTCTGGATTAGACAGAGATATTTAGTTGAAGCCAGAATATCAGGCTCCTAACAGCAGATTGCTGCTACAGCAGTTATTACTCTCTGAATCAATGGTCCTAGATGCATCACTGTCACATGGGACAGGAGGCACTGCAGAAACAAGAAGAGCCATAAAAAGCAGCAACAGAGAGATCCCCATAAAACCAGCAAGCAAATTTAGAAAAAAAATCCTTTCAGCAAATAACAAGAATTACTTACTAGGAATATACTTACAAATCGAAACACTCAGCACGACATATTTTTTTGTAAATTCTGACTTTTGGTCCCTTTAATGGAACAGGCTTGAAACCACCGGGTTTTATCAAAACTGGCCAAATGGTATATTAACTGTACCAGTTAAGGCAGAAGGAAGCAGGGAGGGTAGTCAGAATAGCAAAGGCACAAACTGAGGAAAAGATAGCCAACTTGGTTAAGAAGGGGATAAAACCTTTTATAGGTATTTCAGGGAGCATAGAAAGACAAAGGGAGGGATAGTGAGGCTGAATAGAATGGATGGTGGGTGGGCAGAGAGTGACAGTGAAAAGCAGGGATACTGAATGAATGCTTCTGTTCAGTATTCACAAAAGAGAAGTGGGGAAGTGCCTAATCCAATTAACAGAAGCACTCTGGAGAGGGAGGTGGATCCCAGTCCTTTCACAGAAGAAAGGGTTCTGAAAGAACTCCTAAAACTGAAGGTGGACAAAGCAATGGGGCCTGATGGAATTCACCCCAGAATTCTAAAAGAATTAAGCAGAGAACTAGTGACACCACTGACTACCCTTTTTAACAAATCATGGGAGGATGGCATGGTACCTAAAGACTGGAAGAAGGCTGATGTGGTTCCTCTTCACAAAAGTGGAATCAAGACAGAGGCAGGAAACTACAGATCTGTGAGTTTGACCTCTGTGGTAGGGAAAGTGATGGAATCACTTCTGAAGGAAAGAATTGTTGAGTACCTAGAGACCAGTGGGGCACGGGACCCAAGGCAGCATGGGTTCACAGTGGGAAGGTCATGTCAGACAAATCTAATTGACTTCTTTGACTGGGAGACCAAAGTAGTAGACCAGGGAGGGGCTGTGGACATGGCCTACCTAGACTTTAGCAAGGCATTTGACACAATCCCACACAAAAGATTAGTAGTCAAATTAACCAGCCTTGGAGTGGGTCCCAGGGTGGTAGCCTGGGTAAAACATTGGCTGGACAACAGGACACAGAAGGTAATTGTAAATGGAGTCCACTCTGAAGAAAGAGGGGTTGAGTGGGCCGCAGGAGTTCAGTACTGGGTCCAGTCCTTTTAATGTCTTTATAAGTGACACTGCAGAGGACTGGAAGGAAAAGTATGCCTCTTTGCAGATGACACAAAGATCTGCAACAGGGTTGATACAAGGAGCGTGGAAAGGATGAGAAGGGACTTGGCAAGGTTGGAGGAATGGTCAGAAGTATGGCAGCTTGGATTCAATGCAAATAAGTGCAAAGTAATGCACCTGGGAAACAAAACCCTGGGAAGATTACACAATGGGGGGTTAAGCAACAACAAACAAAATGGAAAGGGACACCAGGGGTATTCATATCAGATGACCTTAAGGTTGGCAAGCAATGTGAGAAGGCGGTAGGGAGGGCTGGGGGGATACTTGGATGTATAGGGAGAGGCATCACCAGCAGAAAACAGGAAGTTGTTATCCTTCTGTACAGATAGTTGGTGAGATCCCATCTGGAGTACTGCATCCAGTTCTGGAGACCCCATCTCTGCAAGGACATAGTCAGGATGGAGGCAGTTCAGAGGAGGGCAACTAAAATGGTGCAGGGTCTGCAAGAGAAGCCATACCAGGAGATGCTAAAGGAGCTTAATATGTATACCCTTGAGGAAAGAAGGAAGAGGGGGGACATGATAGAAATGTTTAACTACCTCAGTGGAATCAACAAAGTCCAAGAGGGTAGCATCTTTCAGAAAAAGAGATGTGCAAGAACAAGGGGGACACAATTTGAAGATAGAGGGGGGGATGCCTAAGGGGCAATGTGAGGAAGTATTTTTTCACAGAGAGGGTGGTGGACGCATGGAACAGCCTTCCGGAGGAGGTTGTAGGGTCTAAAACTGTGGGAGAATTCAAGAATGCATGGGACAGACATAAGGCAATTTTTGTGGGGGGTAGGAAGAAATAGGCTGTTGGTTAAATAGGATCTGCAGCTTATCCTCTAGGTAGGGAAATGGGCAGACTAGGTGGGCCTAGCGGTCTTTATCTGCCTTCAAAGTCTATGTTCTACGTTTTTAACAAAATGGCCATGCTGGAGGTATGTTTGTAGTAGCTGCTTGTCTGTGTCTGTAGCTTAGTTTTTGTGGATTTACATGGTTTTCTGCTTGGAGTAACTACACCATTCTTGCTCATTACATCCGTGAAAGTCTCCTGAACTGGATTTCTGCAAAACATCACAACCAGGTATCTGCATTTTTCATTTAAAAATCAACTTTTTTGGAAGCTATCCCAAGCAAAACATAAGTCAAACAATTAAGTCTGACAAACTCAGTGACTCTAGGTCTGCTTGAATCCACATTTTCGTCTGACCTGCTCCATGATCTGTATGTGGGCTTTTCAACAACCTCTTTGAATGACAAAGAAGCATGCAAACAAAAGGATTTCACATCCTGCATATGCGCAGGCACAGTTCATCACCTGCAGGAATTCTAACACATTCTGTGACTCTGGATCGCAGCTGTTGATAATTTCTTTTGGCTTATGACTTAACCACCAGGTATCTACAAGATGCTGAAATCCTTTCTCCTACAAATTCTCCTTATGCTGCTCCTGCTCTCAGGAAATGTTCACCCCAACCCAGGACCACCTGGGCAGCCAGCAGTGGCAACAAGCAGAAGGACAGGGACACTCACCATGGCATCCATCAATGCCTGCAGCATCCTCAACAAACTTGACTCCCTCCAAACATGGATCCTACAGCACAACCCTGATGTCCTCTCAGTTGTGGAAACATGGCTAAACCCTAAAATCCCTGATACCTCAGTCTCTATCCCTGGCTACTGCATTTTCAGGCAAGACAGGATTGCTAAACGGGGCGGGGGCTGTGCCATCTATCTTAAGAATACACTTATGGGTCACATCATCCCATCCCCCAGCCTGAGCAACTCCTCTCAGGTCCTCACAATCAAAATCCTCCTTTGTGCACATAACAAGGAACTCACTGTCATCTTGGTTTACCTACCCCTAAGAGACCAGGCTGCTGGCTTCCATAGCATCATGGAATATCTAAGGGTCCAGCAACATAATTCTGAAACCATAATCATGGGCGATTTTAACATTAACTGGCTCTCCGCTGAGGCTGCTACCTATAAGGATGCAGCCGCGGCGCATCACCTCACTCAACTGGTCAATGCCCCCACTAGGTATAACTATAGGACAGGCTCCCTTACGCTTCTAGACTGGATTCTATCTAACCACCCTGAATGCATCTCCAATGTTTCTGTACTCCCGGATACAATAAGTGACCACTCACCTGTTATCTGTTCCTGGTCAAACAAATACCACAAGCCCCCTCCCAAGCTTATCTATGCCAGGGTTATCAAACAAGGGCACCTCCAGCTGTTAAAATCCCATCTAACCAGGCTGAACTGGGCAGTGCTTGACTCCATCAATGACACCAACAAAGCTCTGGACCTATTTATCAAATGTTTCAACGAAGCCTGTGACATCGATGCACCAGTGAAAAAGATGAAGGTCAAAGGACAGACCAGCCCCTGGGTTACTACTGACCTTTTAACTCTGCTCAAGCACAGAGACCACCTCTGGCATTGTGCTCGTGCAACTCCGACACAAGTAAACAAACAATTATACAAAGCAGCCAGAAATGATTGCACTCGAAGAATACGGAATGCTAAACTCAGCTATTACAAAGAGGCTCTGACCAACTCTTGGGGCCAAGGAAACAAATTCTGGAACAACATGAAAGAACTCACAGGCAAGGATCCTAAAGCACCACCCACTATGCTCAACCTTCATGGCACTCCTACACTCGACCTAGGTATCATCACCAGCACTTTTAATAATGCACTTACAAACCTGGACAGTGTCCTTCCACCAAATTTTTTCGACGACCTCCCCTCCAGCTCCTCCCAAGTTACCCCCAACTAGAACGTACAACCCCAAAGTTTTTTTTTAAGGAGGTCCCACCACAAGTAGCTAGAAAATACATTCAAAAGGCCATCGGCAAACAAGGGTACAGTGGTGACTCCCTTAACCTGAAACTGCTGGCACAAGTCCTCGATGAAATCTTAGAACCACTTACAAAGATCTTTAATCTCTCACTTAGACTGGGCCATTTCCCCTCTCTCTGGAAGAATGCCACTGTCACACCGGTTCACAAAAGCGGAGATAGGACACTGCACACCAATTACAGACCTATCTCACTCCTCCCCCCACTATCCAAAGCGCTGGAGCGAATAGTGTCGGACCAACTAGTTGAATTCCTGGATAAGTACAATGTACAGTGCCCAGAGCAGCATGGCTTCAGAAAAGGGCACAGCACCACCACTGCACTACTGGAATTTACAACCCTCATCCATGCCACCCTTGACAAAGGGAATTGTGGAGGGGCAGTATTTATAGACCTTACCAAGGCATTCGACACAGTTAACCACCCCCTACTGCTCAAGCAACTGTCCTCCATTGGGATCTCCAGTGATGCCCTTCCATGGTTCACCAGCTACCTTGATAATCATATCCAACGTGTAAGGATTGCAGGGATCTCTTTGGATGAGAAACCGGTCCACTCCGGAGTCCCCCAGGGGTCTATTCTGGGCCCTCTACTCTTCTCCCTCTTCATCAACAATCTCCCCAGTGCCTGCCACCAAAAAATATTACTATACGAAGACGATGCAGTCCTGTTTTCCAGGCACCATGACACTACAGTCCTTGAATCCCAGCTGCAGCTCGACTTCAATCGCATCGAAGACTGGTTCAGTTCTCATAAACTTGTCCTGAACCACAGCAAGACTAAAGCCATGTCCTTCTGTAACTGACAGAGCAGGCATCATCTCTGTCCCTCACCATCAAGAACCACGCTGGGAACCCACTCGAACATGTCAAGGAGTTCAAGTACCTTGGTATTACCCAGGATAGTACCCTCTCCTACACTCGGCATATTGACACTGTTGCCAAAACTGCCAATATACGGATTGGACTACTACACAAACACAAGCACTGTATGCCTGCAGATGCCCTTAAACTAGCCATCTACAGCTCTGTCACCTCTATCATTGACTACAGCCTTGCCATCTATGGCTCTGCCCCAACAAGTGCCCTCCACAGGATCTCAGTTGCTCTCAACAAAGCCTGTAGACTACTGACGGGTGCAGCCCAACAAACTCACACCTGTGACTTCTATGCACAGGCCAGCTGGCTACCCCTACACAGCAGAATACAATACCAGACCTGCTTACTTACCAAAAAGATTCTCCTTGGTCTCATGCCACCTGGTGTTAGCTCACTCCTTACTACCTACAGTGGCACTCAACAAACAGTGGTGCCCAATCTCTAACCTTTCAGGTTCCCAGATGTCGTACCTCCATGGGTCAGCGGTCCTTTATCTATAGAAGCCACTCAATGGTTCAATTCCCTCAATAAAGAAACACTTTCCTCTACTACACTTGGACCCTTCAAAAGGAATCTCAAACTTTACCTCACCTCTACCACTCAATGTGACTGCTTTGTTGAACAGAGATCTCTCTAAACACCTCCCAGCTCACTCATGTCTCACAGCCTGCCCTTTCCCAGTCTCATTCCCTCTGGCACTGGGCCTTCCTTGTGACTCCTTTCCTGCTTCACATCTCCACTGGTACAAGACATTTTCCACCACCATCAGACAGTGGCCCATTAGCCTGCCAGCTTCCTCTCCCGGTCACATGCCTGCAATACTAACTGCCTGTGGTGCCCTCTATCTCTTATTGTTACCGCAGCCAGCTGCCTACTCAAGCTGCTTGTTTTATGAATATTATCTCAAAGTACGTTATAACTGAGTATCTTTATTTTTTCTTTTAGTTGTTTATTGTGCATTCTTTTACTAGCTCTGTATGTATGTTGACCCTCATCCTTTGACGTGGAACCTTTGTAAATGAGCAGTTTCTGCTCAAAGGTATTTGTAATCTGAGAATTTAATAAATAAAAATTAAAAAATGTTTCTATGCATTGCGCGTGTATGTGTGCATATGTGTTTACATTTGCATTTGTGTGTACACAGCTGAGATGCAGAGTCCCTTAGGGAGCGCAACTTTGTCCTAACTTGTTTCTAATCATGATTACAATGTCACAACTAATACATAACTTGTAGTCTATGTAGATGACCCCACTTTATTGGATTCACATGAGAAGTCTAAGGTGGGGTTGCAACTGTATCTTGCCATAATGCTCAAGTGGACAAATGCTCACCATATGAAAGTGGAAAGTTCCAAGAACAAAATAATTTCAAATTAAAACTGAAATTTTTCAGTTGACTTGGGGAAACAAAAATGGAAGCACCAGTTGTAAACAGAATACCAGTAAATGTGCCTCCAATACTAAGTTACTACAAAATGCTCTCTCGGAGGAGCCAACGTGGGGCCCCCATAGATGATGATCCACATAGCAAGAGAGTATATTTTCTGAATAACCTTAAGCATGCAGGGATGTCACAGAAGGAGTTGGGATTAGTGCAGAAAACACTTGTACCAGTGACAGAATATTGCTTCCCAGTGTGGCATTTGCGATAGATTATCAGCCAGAGCAAAGCAATCGAGGCAATTCAAAAATAGAACAGTAAGAAATATATCAAATAAAAAAAAAAAACCAGTCATCCTATACCATTATAGCTGAATCTAGAACACCTGGACTGCAGACAACAAAAGATGTGTAACAATATAGGTTTCATAAGCAGTACAGTTATCTGTGCTCATTCTGTTTGCCAGTTTGTTTTGTGAAAAGTTTTTCAACAAAACAATGTATACAAAAATGTTGCCTGTCAACAAAACTTCCCACAAGTGAGCTCCATCACAAGATTTGGAAATATCTGAATAACAAACATAGGACTAGGAACAGTTTCAATAACATCTACCATTTAAAAATGTTGCCTGTCAATAAAATTTCCCACAAGTAAGCTCCAGCTCAAGATTTGGAAATATCTGAATGACAAATATAGGACCAGGAACAGTGAGTACTGGACCACACGTAAAGCAGCAGAACAAAGAGGTACAAACTTCCATAAGACATTGCACAATTTAAACACCTGACTGGTGTGACAGTAGAAGAGGGGTAAGAACAGTAAACTCATATTCTCATAAAAGGAGTCTGAAAGGTTTATAGGAGAATTGCTGCTTGCATTTCTAATATTATATACTATTTATGATGCTTCTAATGTAATATATATAGAATAATGCCAGTGCAGGTGTGTTATGAGGATATGTCTTACACATGAGGTGTGTGATAATCCATAAACTCTAAGAGCAATGTTTGAGGGGTTTATCACCCACAGACGGTGTGTGAAAAATCCTCCTAACATACACTCTGCACAGGTATTATTTTTTATAATTACTGGTGCAATGGAGGGAGTGAATGCTAAAGGCAGTGGAGTAGTTCTGTCACACACACACACAACACACACACACACACACACATACACACTACCTGTCTCTCCCTTTCAGTACAGGCATTCTTTTCTTTTCTAGTTTACATTACTTTTTTTTGTTGTTTTTTTTTAATTACTATTTGAACCGCAATAAGAGAAGTGAGCTTCGGTCCGTTCCTAATGCAGCCACTGTCTCGCATATTCCTGCTCGAAGGGTAAGAATGGTAGGATCAACAAGATAAGATTTTAAACCTGTAAAGGCAGGATCAACCAGATAGTGTAAAGTTTACAAATTTACCTAAAATGACAGCGAAAGGGAAGGATCACTGCGGTTCCTCATTAACTGAAGAATGGAGCCGCCAGGTTTCTTCAGCTGTTTGGCCCTGCCCACATACAGATTAGCAGCAAATGAGGTGTTATGCTAGGAATAAGTGACATGGTAGGGAACAATGCTACCGAAGAAAGTTTTGAAAACACCATAATAACTGTTTTTCAGGTTATTGCAGTGTTTCCAAGAAGTCTGTAAAGAGTGTGATAAATGGGGTCACCAGTAATTATAACTTGATAATACTCACAAATATAGCTAATGAGGTATCAGACCTATTAGTTATGAACCCTCTAGGTACAAGCAACCACTCTATGGTGGCCTGCAGCATTGAGGCATGCAATTACATACAAAAAAATCCAGTAACTTTTAAGGATTACAGCCATGAAAATATTGGTGAATTTAAAACATCCCTAGTGTCGCTGGCCCGGTGGCGCTGAGGATTGAGGAGCTGGATGCCACACCTTGCACCATGCCAGTGACCCGGGTTTGGGAATGAGCCCGGGCCATTGGGGGTCGGCAGGGGAGGGAAGAGATTGAGCATCTGGAGGACTGCTCTCTCTTCCTGGGAGGGTTCAGGGAGTGATCGCTCCTGGGCGGCCTCTGGCAGTGGTCGGGCGCCTGGCGTATAGCGCTACTTGCGTATACGGCAACAGAGCTGTGGAATAGCATTGCCTTGATGGCTGCACTCATTAGGAGCAAGCAACACACGTGGAAAAAAACGCTCCTGGGATAGGCAGCGGCACTCAGCCCCAGGACCACACTCCAATGCCAGGCTCCCACCTCTCCATGGCCGACCCGTGTAGTCCCGGTGCTCTACACTACAGATAGAGTGCCCTGGGTGAGTAGGGCAGCCCTTCCTCTGGGGGGTTCAGATCTGGAGGGTGTCTCGGGCTGTGCGAGGGAGAGGATAGGGCATCTCAGGCCAGAGGTAGAGACCTGGGCAACCAAGGTTTCCAAAGAGAGTTCCCCGGGTGTGGCGCAGAAAAAGAGTTCACAAAAATAAAACAAAAAAAACATCCCTGGGAATCACAAAATCTTGAAGGCAGAAAAGGAACCTCTGGCCCATCCAGTCTGCCCCCATCCACCCCCTTTATTTTTTCCTTCCCAGACTGGCCAGATTGGGACAATATGTTAGCAAGACTAGCCACAGAATGTTGCTGGGAAAAAATAAAAAGCATAATTAAACAACTGGAGGAGAAATATGTTCCCAGTATATCTAAATACAATAAAAAGGGGAAAATTCTTACATGGTTAAGTAATTCAATTATAAAGCAAATAAAAACGAATGAAAAAGCATGTAAAACGCAAATAAAGGAGCCATCAGATATGAATAAAAGTAAGTATAAACAGGAATTAAAATGACTGAAAAGCTTGATTAAAAGGGAAAAACATAAGTTTGAATTCAAATTAACACATATGAGGGATAACAATGAGCTGGCACTTGAAGCTCAGCTGTAGGCTGTTGTCTGGACTGGTTTTTACCATCTCCGGAGCATCGCCCGAATTAAATCCCTTCTTTCCCCAGATGACCTAGCCACACTGGTACGTGCATTTGTCACCTCAAGGATTGACTACTGCAATGCACTCTACCTTGGGGTAAGAGGAGGTGTGATGTGGTACCTGCAGTTTTTGCAGAACATGGCGGCCTGGCTGTTGGCTGGACATTTAAGGTTCAGTCATATTACGCAAGTGCTATGCAACCTGCATGGGCTGCCAGTGCACTGGTGCATCACCTTTAAAATAGGTTTTTTGACCTATAAGGCCCTACACGGGTTGGGTCCAGGCTACCTGAAGGAGCTTCTGCATCCCTACACCCAGAGTTGCTCACTCAGATCAGCAGGGGAGGCCCTCCTGGAGGGCCCTAGAGCTAGACTAAAATCTTCCGAGAACTAGGCATTCGAGGTGGCCACCTCGGTCTTCTGGAATTTGTTGCCAGGGTACCTCCAGGAGGCACCTTCCCTGGAGGTATTTAAAAAACATCTAAAACCCAATGGTGCAGCGGTTGGATTTCTGCTTGTGGTGGCGGCGACCCAGGTTGTCGGAGGGCTGGCCGGGTGGAAGGATCGACCATCCTCAGACTGCTCTTTTTCTCCGGGGGGGGCTGTGTGTTTGGTGCAGTAGTGGCACCTAGCGGAGGCTGAGTTCACCGCAAGCACCAATGCCAAATTGAACTCAGGGGTGGGGTGGATGCTGGTTGTCACTGCACATCCCCTCCCCTGCTTACAGGGGAAGAAAAAATTCAGTGCCTGGCCATCTACATGAAGCTCTGCCCCTGGGCCTTGATTAGCCTCCAGAGCTGGCTCCCCCACCAGTTACTCATATCGTGGCCCCGATACAGGGGTCGGTGCCATGACCCCGCCCTCTGAGAAGAAAGCCAGGGGTGACAGGGTGAGTGCAGGCACATCCAAAGGTGGAGGCAAGGGGGTCCGCGTGACCAGAGCGGATCCCAACAGCTGAGTACGGAGCAAAAAGTGTACTAAATTAAAAAAAAAACCATCTAAAACATTCCTCTTCCAACAGGCCTTTGGGGCCTGAGGAATATATTCATACTGCTAAACAGCTTAGGAATTGGTCAGTCGAAATTTTAAAGGTTGTATTTAATTGATTTTATATGTATTGTATTTTAGTCTTATGTCATATCCTAAAACTGTTTGTTTTTTGTATTCTGTAAGGGCACCCTGAGCCTACCGGGAAGGGCACCTGAAATAAACTCTACTATTGCTACTACTACTACTACTATGATAAAGCCTTCTATTCCTATATAAACAAAACAGCATCAAGAATAGTAGGACTGATCATAAAAACGGAGTTAACATAACAAATGAAAGGGAAATGGCAGACACATTCAATTCATACTTCTGCTCAATTTTATTGTCTCCCTCCCCCCAATTTTTAAATAAATCTATGCAACATATCACAGTACCTGAGGTCAGGAAAGCGCCAAGTAACATTAAGGGCAATACCGCACCTGGGCCAGATAATATATATCCCAGATTCCTGTGAGACATGGCTGATGAACTAGCATACCCATTCGCATTACTGTTCAATAAATCAATGGGATCTGGAGTTGTTTCAAGTGATTGGAGATGTGCAGTTGTGGTCTCAATCCCTAAAAAGGGAACTAAAAACAGTGTGTCTAACTTTAGACCAATAAGTCTCACCTCACTGTGTAGTAAAACATTCAAAAGACTGTTGAAGCAAAATCTGGACAGGGAGATCGAAATATTGAGACTTGAAGACATCAGTCAACACAGATTTAGGAGGGGCTCGTCCTGTACTACCAATCTCATCACATTTTATGAACAGGTAAGTAACAGCTTGGACATCGGTAAACCTGTAGATGTAATAATGCTTGATTTGGGAAAAGCATTTGACACAGTGCCATATGACCTCTTAGACGCTAAACTTTACAGAATGCAGATAAACCATGATACTGTGAGGTGGGTATACAACTGGCTAACAGATGGATCCTAATGTTTTAAGATCAATGGTACATCATCAAAATGGGGCAGAGTTGGGTCCACCAGGGGTCTGTACTGAGACCGACCCTCTTTAGTCTGTTCAAAAGAGATATGAATCAGAATGTCATCAATACATTAACAAAATCTGCAGATGACACAAAACTGGGGGAGAGGAAGATTCAACAGACAAATACCTGTTGTTAAGCAGAGATCTAAATACACTTCAAGAATGGGTACTTCTAAATAAAATGAAGTTTAATCCAGAAAAGTACACTGTCTTGCACCTTGAAAAAAATAAACAAAACTGCCTGTACTTTCTGAACAATGTACAACTCAAATCAGTAACCAAGGAAAGGGATTTAGATATCATTGTAAACAATACACTAACATCCCCAGACCACTGCATGTAGTTGTCTAAAACTAGGAACAGACTTTTAAGATCAATACAGTGCTCCTTTGTCTCAAGAAAGAAGCATTGTATTTTGCCAATATACAAAACATATGTAATACCACAATGATTTTGTATCGCCCTTCTAGAATCCACACCTCATGAGGGATATAAATGAAATTGAAAGAACCCAAAGGCATGCTACAAAAATCATCAAGGAGTTGGAACATATGGGTTATGAGGATAGACTCTCTGCATTAAATCTCTATAGCTTGGAGGACAGGAGAACGGGGGGGGGCAATCTCCTGCTCCTTTACGATATATTGAAAAAAAAGAATTTAATGGCGCAGTGTGGTTAGAAATTCAATAACAGATCAACTAATTTGAGATCACACAATAAACAATTAATTATTCCAAGGGTAAATACGAATAAAAGATCTAATTTATTTACCATTCACTCGGCCCGCATATAGAATAAACGTCCACTGGATTTGGTAAACTCAACATCATTTATTATCTTTAAGCAAGGGCCAGATGATCTTTTACTATCAAATAGAAAAAGTCACTAATACACCCACTCAAAGTGGGAAGGCAATCTAGATGGGTTTGTTAGGTCTTCTTTTGCCTTCGTACCAAGTAAAACATATGAAGTATTGTCCTTTTAAGATGTGAATCTAGTGCTTACACTGTGTGCTAATAAAAGTTTTGTAGTTATATGTTTCATGAATTATAAGTCTTTATTTTTAATGATAATGCTTAGGCTATACCTACTTCAACTGACTGGCCTTGATTGCAATAAAAATGGAAAATTAAATAATAGAAGTGCATATTTTATATGATAAGACATATTGTCTCTGCTTTCATGTGACTATTTGTATGTGTATATGACAGCATGACTAGATGTGTGTGCGTGTGTGTGACATGTCTGCATAAGTGACATGGTGTGTTTCAGTATAAATTCATGTGTTTGCACAAGTGTACGTAGACATGAATACGTGTGTGCATGATTGTGCCTTTTCGTGTGTGTGTGTTTTGGCTACATCTTTGTGTCAGTGTATAAGGAAAAGTGTAAGTATGGATAAATAAGTATGGGATTACGTGCACCCTACCACTAAATTGTTTGGCACTAAAATAGGGACACTGACACTCAAAATGTAGGAAAAGGTTGGCTGCCTCATTAAATCATGGCGATACAAACTCAGAGCCATGTGGAAGCTAGTACTATTATTTGCACAACATTTTATTTTGATTTAGTATAACATGGTACTGTATTGTGAATTTCTGCTGTGAAGTCTAAGTATTCATTGTGAGACCACACATTCTCTTTGTGGATAGCACCATTTCCACATGGGGTAGAGCAATCTGGAGTGGTAAAATGGGATACACACCCACTGTAATGTGGGCCTGTCCAGAGCTATGGTGTGCACTACGGATAGACAGACCTGAAAATGTCCTAACCTGTACTAGCAGGACCAGTATCCACATCAGTCTTGTTTAGTTCTGATTGGTTCTGATTCAAATCAGAACCTTAAGAAATATAATGGTAATACTAGTCAACGATCACAAACTGAGTGTGTCAGCCTGTGTTTTTGACTCCATTCTGTGCATCTGCGGGCTACAGATAATCCCATGTGTTCTTTTCCCTTACCGTCTGTGTGGTAGCATTATTGGCGTTACCAAGTCTCCAAGGGCAAGAACATTTCTTGCAGTCTGACTGGTCAGTCCCCACCTTCAATAGTGAGGTTTTGCCAGCATAACATCACTTTTTAAAGGTCCAGCACATACTGGACCGTGTCAAAAGGAAAAAAATCTCTCTCTCCCAAATGAACAGTCCCCAGCGCAGTTCCCTGCTCCTCAGCTGGCTGACCCTCCTGAGTGCCTGTGCTTTTCAAACTTATAGCACACTTCACTCACTTATATGGCATCGGTCTGGAACATTCTGACTGCATATAAAAAATATTTACAGCAAAGCCGATTGCCTTCACAGTCCGCTGATCCTAAGCTTGATGGTTCACTCTCAACAGCTACAGATAAACATAGTGATCAGACACAGTGAAGCAGGATCACAAAATCCTCAGATCCCCATTGTCCTCTACAACCAACCTCTCCTTTCAACTACATCTTTTCTAAACTCTAATTTACTGGCACTTATAACAACAACCACCTCTTTTTCTGAATTTGCTCACTCCTTTGGTCCCACTCACACTGAAAGAGGCATCCCATGATGCTCTTGCTCCCCAAATCACTAGCGGTCTCACGATATAGCATGTGTTTTTCAACAGCACAGTTATCAGTGGTTTCTTCTCCCACTACCAACAATACATGCCGCAGACTGTACTGGAAGAATGATAGAAAGAACCACAATGGGACACAGAACTGGGAAAGGAAGGCAAGAGACAACAGAAAGAGATGCATGGATAGAGAGAAACAGAGAGAAAGATAGGAGACCGATAGCATCATCTACTGGACAAACATAAAGAGAAACTTTTAACAAAAATATGCTTCTGCACTGGAAAATCAACTAAAAAACTATTTTAAAAATATATGTTTTTATTTATTTTTTTCTGTTAAAATGAGCTATTGTATAATGCACTCCAGGGTGTGTGTCTGTGCCAGAATAACGTCACCTATTGGGTGGTGGAAGCTGTCAGCATGCGGCCTCGTGCTTCAAGCAACCAAAGGCATGACATTATTCCAGTGTAGCACACATATTCCCCCATTCTGCAGAGTAATTATGCATATCTTCAGCCTGTTCCCCCTGATGACGACACCCTCCTTTCAGCGGACACCCAGACTGCCCCAGTATGCATATATCTGCCCTGTCCACCTGCTGATACCCATCCTGTCCCAGAATGACTACCCCTGCCCTCTCCTGTCACAGTACTAAATACATTCCCCCCTCCATCTGGTGATACCCACCTTGTTTTAATATATACCACTGCCCCCTCCTCCCATAACTGGTACTCACCCGGTTGAAGAATGGACATCCTAGTCACGCCACCCATTTGTTGATACTCACCCACCCTGACCCAGAATAAAGTACCCTTATCCACTCCTTCCATCTGCTGATACCCACCTACCCTGTTCTAGAATAAAATACCACAACCCCCTGCTTCCCACCTGCTGATACCTACCAACCCTGTTCCAGAATAACTTCAACTTCAACTTTATTGGATAACAAACTGAGATAAATTATCTCTTTTCCAATTGCATCCAACAATTAACATAACAGAATGAGTACAATACTGACATACAATACAAAACATCATAAATTGCCATATAAAATATACAATAATCATTCATAAAGTGTTACATACTGTATAATGACATGCTATCCATAGCATTACAATGCCTAGTATATAAGCTAGCCAGAGATGCTCTAAAACATTCTAAAGGCAGCAATGCAGACACTTTTAGCTGTTTAGATATTCTGTCCCAAGCTCTGGAAACTCATACTGATAGAGTTCTATCCCCAGAACTGGTTTTACATCTCGGGACATATTAAGATGCCCGAGACGTAGATCTTAAATGAGGACATTGCACTGGTTTGTTTTTTATTAAGTTCAATAAAAATTCTGGGAAGGTCTGTATGATAAATTTATAAACAAATGTATTCTAATGAATATCTTGTCTGTCAGATAATGAAGAAAGACCTGTTTCTCGATACAAAACACAACAGTGAGTTCTATAGGGCAAATTTGTTATGAACCTCAGAACACTGTTATGTAAGGTATCTAATTAGCTCAATAATGATTTCCTAGCATTCTTGTATACAATATCTCCACAATCTAATACTGATAGAAATACAGAAGTGACCTGTAATTTCCTGACATTTAAATTAAATAATGTTTTATTCATATAAAAGAAACCCAGTAACCTCTTTAACTTATTAAATACATTTGTAATGTGCAAATCAAAAGTCAGATGTTTGTCCAAGATTCTATACAACTCAGGGAGACTCCAGACAATGAACTGATATTCTTACTTATTATCGTTCTAGTGTTTTTCCTCAGAAATAACATCCACTGAGTGTTTTGTTCATTTAAGAGTAGCATTAGATCTATAAAGACCCTCTGTATAGTCAAAAAATCCTGCTGCTTCCATTACTTTGTTTCAGGGCCAGATTAAGGCATAGGCAACATAGGCACAGGCCTAGGGCCCCTGCCTGTCAGGGGGCCCCCAGCAATCCTCAACATACGTTTACTATACATCCTTGTCTTTCTGCCTGAGCTGCATTTTATTTTGTAAAGGACTCAGCCAGTAAGCAAACTGAGCAAGGCACAGCTGAACTGTGGCATGACTCTCACCTCCCTAATTAGGTGTTAAGTACAGCAGATAGCTTCAGGGGGCCCCATCCAGGCTAACCTTTAAGATGCAAACAGGCCCATTTCCTCTGCTTTGTCTCCCACCCACACTTAAGAGTCCCCACTTAGAATCAAGTCTCACTCTAAATATAAAAGAGTAACAGTGCAATTCAGTGTGTATGCTTTATATTTAATCTCACTCCTAAAATTAAGAAATCAACAATGCATTTCAATGATACAATTAAAAAGTGTGCTTTTTTTTGGTTCCCTCATCTCAGTCACACTGAAGTTCTGACCTTGATCTAGCTCCGTTTTCAGGGTGAACAAGTGAAGGTAAATCTCGCCTTTTATTGATCCGGGCTTACTTATCAATAACAGAAATGTTTGATCCCGGGAAAATTTTCTTCTAACAATCTTGTTTTGCAATATGATCTGTAAAGTTCATGACTCCTCTAGTAAACCATCTCCTTAACTCCTACACCACCGAGGACCTATCCTCTTTTGGAGATGGGTCCTCAGCACACCCAACAAAACTCCCACATCTTGGTTCAAACTACCTGACAGGGAAAAATGCTAACACCCAGACTATGAGTGCACATGTGTGTGTTTGGGGAGGGGACCTTTGGAGAAGTGCAAATCAAGACATTTCACACCCCCAAAAAATTACTGTTACCAAGTCAGTTAGTAATTATTTTCTCTAAATGATCAAAATTCTATTGTTATTTTTCCATATTGATATTATTAGTGTTATTAATTGTGAAGCATGTTAGTCAGATTATGTATGTTTTATGCCACTTTTTAGGGACAGTAAGAATGTTTTTTTCAAGTTTCAGTAACTGACATGCAATGGCCAAAATGTGTGGTCATGGTGAAGGGGCACAGTCATGGTGATGGGATATGGTTGCGGTGAGGGGGGCCCCCATATTTCTCTTGGGCCTAGGGACCCAGGTTGCCTTAATCCGATCCTGCTTTGTTTGTATCATCTTTGTTAGTGTATAATATTGTATCACCAGCATATTGATATATACAAGTGTCAGGTGAACAGTGGTTGGGCAGGTCATTCGTGTAAAGTAAAAATAAGAGGGGACCCAGTACTAACCACTGGGGTACCCCTGTATTCAAAACAACTGGATCTGAGCAAGCACCGTCCATTCTGACACACTGTAATCTTCCATTTAAATATGAATAGAACCACTTTAAAGCATCGACACACAAACCAACAGCCTTCAAATGGTTCTGCAAAATTACTTGATGAATAGTGCTGAATGCCTTCAACAGGTCCAGGAATATAGCTGGTACTCCCTGGTTCCTGTCGAAGGCATTCAGCATGTCATCAACCACCCTTGCTACTGCATATGTAGTATTGTGCCCCTTCCTAAATCCTGATTGTAAGTGAGTTATTACCTTGCATTTTGTAAAATATTTTGTCAGTTGTTGGGATACAAGTCTTTCAAAGACTTTTACACAAACTGAAAGGATCGAAACTGGTCTATAGAGACCCAGATCCAATAAGTCCCCACATTTAAATATTGGTATGACAAATGCTGTCTTCCACTCAAGTGGTAATTCAGAACTGTTCAAAGAAAAGTTAAAGATATACGCTAAACGAGGTGACAATATACCAATGGCCAATTTCAAAAAGAAGGGGGAGATATCATCGCATCCAGGTCCCTTATTAGTATCCAATCTCTGTAACTGTTTCATTACATCTTTAGATGTTATAGGATGAAAAGAAAAAACAGGTCTCTCTAACTTGTACATAAAATCAGTATCCAAAACTGGTGGAGCAAGTCCACGATGCATTCTATCAAATATGTCCCTACCTCTTCCTCCTCCTCCCATCTGCTGATATCCAGTTGCCCTGTTACAGAATAAAATGAATACCACCTGCCATCTGTGATACTCACCCTGCCAAATACACATGATGATGCCTGTCATCCTTGCCGCTACCCAGTGCAATAATTTAACAAAAAACACTTCAGCCAGGTCTGCCATTGCTGCTGTCTCCCAATATGCTGCCTCTTCCCACCCTCACTCTGTTGTGCCGCACCAGCAATACAAGCATGCCCCCATGAAGCAGTGCACGAATGAACAAACAAGCACCAGTTGGGTGAGGAAAAAAAAACTAAATTAAATTATTTTTTTCTTTGCTTCCTTGTGGAATCCAGGGGAATGGTGGGTTTTGGTAAATGAGAGAAGTGACTGGGTATCTGTCAGATAAAAAATAGCACTTTGAGGCAGACCTGTACACTGCTGGCAGAGTTCAAATCTATCCATGTCCACCGGACATTGTGAGATTGATTAAAGGAATGCTCTGATTCTCACTGGACCAGTCCGTCCATCCCTAATGTGCAGCCCCCCAAACACACACTTTTGCTGGCATTAGCTAACTCTTGTTCAAATTGTTTCTAAAAATATAGTTGGCCTTCGTCAGCCTATAAGAATGTCATTGAGGTTGTAGTTGGAGGTGCACCTGGCTCATCATAAAATCTATGAGCCCTTCCATTCAGGGTTTAGACCTTAACATAGCACCAAGAGTGCCCTGGTGAAGGTGATGAATGATTTCATCCTGGTGAGGGATCGGGGCAATACTCTATGATCATTCTCCTCAGTCACTGATATCTGATATGAAAGTAACATCTAGCTACTTTAAAAACCTAATGTTAATTTCAGACAGTATACTAGTTTTTTAAACCAGGGTCCCAACAATTCTGTGCTCTAACTGCTTAGCTACACTGCCTCTCATTAAAGCCCATTTTCAGTAACTTTTAGATTCAGCAGAAATTCTTAAAGTGTACAATTTGGAAACCCAACTACAAAATGAAATCAGAATCCAATACTTGCTAGTCAGTACACCCCTAGTAAAGACAATCCTTTTGACATCCCCCAGTAAATCCAATTCTATAAACTAATTAATATTTTAAAAGTAATATCAGTCTACAAAAAGACAGCAACATGAAAGGGCCATCATCACATTTTGGATATTTTTTAAACAATTTAATGTAACAATGAAAAAAAAAAAACAGATGTAACCAGCTGGTCCCTGGGGTTACTACAATCTTATCAGTTTTAGAGCAGGTAGATAGTCTGGGCAGTGATCAGAGGGATTAAATGCTCTCTATAAATCAGTACATCATCATTTGCCTGGCTCTCCTGGACAAAGGATGAGGTAATGCTATTCGGAACTCTCTCAGCAGCATAAGCCACACTTAGCTAGCAGCTGGCTGGAGCTGTCAGAGCTCTTGTTCTGCAGTTGGAGGTTGGAGGGAGAGGAGCTCAATGAGAGTTCTGAGGGTAAGAAGGCCTGCTGGCGCTCTTGTTTGAGAGGGGAGGGCCCTCTGGTCGTGTTTCTGCCATTGTACAGTAATCCAAAGACTGTTTTCTGGGAAGTGGTGGCTACCAGAACCTGTGGATCCCCAAGGGGGTGAGATTTTCACATAAAAAGTGGAACAGGACTCAGAGGTCAGTAAGTCTTTGGGGCAATCCCATGAAAGACTGTCAGAGCTGCCCAGAGTGAACAGACTGTGTGTTTTCTTCAAAAGCTATGGATTTGTGAAAGAGCTGTGGACTAAAGTGTTCTTTCAAATGTGTTAAAAGGAAATACCAAACCATGAGTGCAAGGTTCATTTGAAGATAGACTGTGGTTGTCTGGTACCTCTGTATGTGCCCTCGGTAGGTTAGATTACAAGTACTCAGAACCTTTTCTTTTCACCACAAAAATGTACTGATAATGTGCTGAATGTAAGGATGTCTTCAGCAACCCAGTGCAGCTGGAGAACCCAGTTTGTTTTCTGAGGTAATAGATGAGAGTCTGACTTTGGCCAGAGAGAGCAGCCCCTCATTCATGGTTTCAGAGTGGATCTAACTGGTTACAAGATAGGAACAGTTTTCCTATAGGTGTTAACATGTGTCATCTTGTCAGGTGTGTTTAAGTGCGTGGCAACCCCCACAATATATGCACTGGTTACAGATACAGAGATCCCTCAGCACAGGGTTGGATAAGTCATTGGGAAAAGTGTTCATGTGGAATTTATAGTACTGCCAGAATGTAAAGTGTTTCTGCCTGCAAAAAGTTGTTGTCATCTGTCCAGAACAGTACAAACTTGGGGGAGTACCTTTTTGGTTTACCATCTTGTCAGAAATAAAGCCATATAATACAATCCTAAAGTTTATGGTTGCGGAGAATCCATCTTTGAGTGACTTGTGAAATGTTTTGGGGCCCCTCAGATAAGAGACACAGCATTGCCCTGGCACCTTTCTCCCAGACTGGGGGGGATAAAAATGTTAGTTTTGTACACTACCCCCCCCCCCCAATCTCTAGATGCCCACACCGAGTATTTATCCTAATGCCAGGGGTGATACTTATTTTCTGCCAACTTGTGGTTTGTTGCCTTGTCTGTGTAACAAGTAAGGGGGGGGAGTCCCAATTACTAGATGTTGCTCTTGGCTGGCATAAGTGTTATAAACATATTACAGCTAATATACAGTACCAGCCCTTAGCCTGGTGGGCAGGTCTTAATTATAGGAATAAACTGCATGCTGATTTTAGTATTACTTTAACAACCTTACAAAAATCTCAGTGACCAGCTCACTATGTAGCGTGAAATGTGTTCCTTACCTTCAATTTGTTTTCTAGTAGTCTCTCAGGAGCTGGAGTACAGCGAACCTCTGGTGAGAGGCAGAGTGCACTATATACTGTGTTGAATGTTTGCATTTTAACTATTGCTAGCTCCCTTTGGGGCTTTTCTTTTACTTTAAAGCCACAACCAGGCTCGAGCTGAAACCGGAGATAACTGTTCAGGACTTTTCGTTTTGGCAGGGTTTAAGACACTCACACTAGTGAGCGGACCTGTTAATTGCTCTCAGGAGCTAGAGTACAGTGAACTTCTGGTGAGAAGTAGAGTGCACTATATACTGTGTTGAACTTTTGCATTTTAACTATTGCTAGCTCCTTTTGGGGCTTTTCTTTTACTTTAAAGCCACGACCAGGCTCGAGCTGAAACTGGACATCACTGTTCAGGACTTCTGGTTTCGGCAGGGTTTAAGACACTCGCACTAGCGAGCGGGGTGACAGTGCGTAGGGCTGCGTGCAGAGACATGCGCATCTGTGTGTGTTCAGCATGGTCCACGTGGTGCGACTTGTTCCCTACCCCTAACAAACGAAAGTCATATACTGCTGTGGTAAGAGTTCTGTGCTTGGTTTTTATTGCTACTGGGGCCTTTATCTGTATTATTATCCCATTTAGCTTTACACTACAAGTGAGTTTTGTGCCAGAGTACAAGTGGCTGTGTTTTGTTTTAATCCCAGTTCATACATTTGTCAAGTACCATAAACCTAATAAAGACAGCTGTGACTATTATGTCCATCAATGGGGTAGAGGGAATCCAATGCTATAAGTGCCTAATGTATGTTTTCACTTCTGATCTCATACCACATTATGATAACGTCTGCATGAAATGTACTGAAAATGCTGTTTTGAACCAGGAAGTTCAGGATTTCAATACCAGACTGCTGACATTAGAGGAAAGCAAATGTTTAATAGATATAAAACTATCAGTCCTATCAGCCCCAACAGTTGTCTACCAGATAAATCGGTTCTACAGTAGAATCCACTACAAGTACCAGATCACTCTAGTAATAGTGTTCCTAGAACATGTGAAATTTTGAACACTGCTTACAGAAAAAGACAAAGGGATAATGATAATGACAATAGTGACAACTCAGATGACCACTGGTACGAAACACAAAGTAAAAGAGCATTCAAAAAGGGGCACAATGCAGCTGTGTTCTCCTTGGATACCTCCAACAGATTCCATCCCCTGACATTTGATCAGAACTCATTTGATAATGTTTCCTCAGACATTGATATGTAGAGAGTCAGTGGTAACAGAGAATACACTTTGTTCAACTGTTGATCTAGCCACACCATATAATTAAGTGGGTCATTGCCATCTTCCCTATACTATACCTTTAATCCCTCAGCCCATGTTAACTAATACTGTTCAGACTGCTATAAATACCACAATAGTTTCTAATGCACTACCCATGAATACTTCCCACTGTGTCACTATACAAAAAAGACAAGTATACGTGCTAAGTGATTCACTCCTTAAGCATTTAGACAGAGATATATGTTCTCAAGACAAGGCGAATCACACTTGTTCTAGTTTTTGTAGTGCAAGAATAGTAGACATTATTAAAATGGTGAACAACATCCCAAAAGATTGTGGTACAAACCCTCTAGTGGTACTTCATGTAGGCACCAATAATATTATGCAAAATGATTTGTTAGATATAAAAAAAAGATACAGTAGCATTATTTAATAGCTTACAAGAATATGGATGTGATATAGAGGTCTCAGAAATCCTACCTGTCCCTAGAGCTCCTGACATGATTAACCAAAAAATTAAATCTTACGAGTGGCTACGTAAATGGTGCCCTAAACAAAATCAGACTTGCATCACCCACTGGGAGGAATTTTCAAACAGATCAGATCTCTTTTGTAGGGACGGTCTTCATATGAGCTGTCAGGGCAATTCACTCCTAAGTAAGCACATTCTTAACTTTTTGGACAAGAATTTAAACTCACAGACTTGGGGGGTGAAACCGTCGGTTCCCCCCCTTTATACACAGCTTATCATGCACATAATGCCTATCACTTAAAATAATTAAATTGTTTATACTTCAATGCCTGGAGTCTCCCTAATAAACTTGAACTAAAAGCAATCACAGCACTGGATAACACAGACATTATTTCTGTTACTGAAACATGAGGCGATGATAAGTATAACTGGGATTGTCATTTACCAGGGTATACCCCATATTTTCTTAATAGAAAACACAAAAAAGGTGGAGGTGTAGCCATACTTTTGAGAGATGCATTACAGACATTAGACATTTCGAAAAAGTTAAACCCCCCACTAGCCTTACCGAAACCATAATGATCAAAGTTCTTATAAATAAAATTCAACACGTTATCCTGGGAATTTGCTATCACCCACCTAATGCATCCTCTGAGTACTTAGACAACATTGTTCAAGAAACTGGTACTGCTTGTACTTTGGGCGACATCTTACTGATGGGTGATTTTAATCTTGGAGACATTGACTGGTTGAATCAAACAGCCACTTCAGGGTTAGGAAAACAATTATTAAACATTTGTCTATAATGTAATCTAACCCAGTGTATAAATCTACCAACCAGAGAGAATAATATTCTCGATCTGGCAATTCACAACAGGAACTTGATTGTTAAAGATGTTAAGATACTGCCTCCCATAGGCAATAGTGATCACAAAGCTATTAGGTTCACATTAGAACAATCACTGACTATTGCTTATAACACTAGCAAAGTATATTTATATGACAAGGCAGATATTTCAAGTATTAAAACACATTTAAACAATTTCAGCTGGCAGGATATACTCTCATCATCCGATATTAATGTTTACTTCAATAAATTACACAATACTATTTGTAATTTGAAGGACACTTATATTCCACCTAAAAACAAAACAACTAGTAGGTAACATTATCCCAAGTGGTTGAATAAATCTATAAAAAAGCTAATCAAACTCAAAAACAAAAAGCACTCTACTTATTTAACATTCCTTACACAAACTAACTGGAATTCTTACTTAAAAGTGCAAAAAAAGTGTAAAACAAATATTTAAAAGGCAAAGAAAAACAGGGAATACAAATTGGCGTGTGAAGCTAACAAAAACAATAGTAAGATATTTTTTTCCTATATTAATTCACTTAAAAAACCTATATGTCAAGTGGGTCCATTATAATCTAATGATAATATAATTCACACTCCTAATGATATGGCCAACTTTTTTAATACCAAAAATTTGTGAAATTTTTCAAGCTAATCAAAAAAGTGTCAATTTGCTTAACACATCTGATAAACCAATTGTTATACTAGAGAAGGACGTTCATACGAAACGATCTCTACTTAAGGGAAAAAACAGTGCCTCACCTGACTATATTTCTGGCCACCTTTTATATCTCCTTGCTGATAGCCTGTCATTTCCATTAAAGATTTTATTTGAGCAATGCATCAAATTGTCTTATGTCCCGGAACTTTGGAAAACTGCCTTTGTCATCCCAATCCATAAAAAAGGACAAGGTAATAACTGGGAGAATTACAGATCCATTAGCCTTTCATCTCCACTGTGTAAGCTACTGGAAGGGTTCATTAAGGAGATGATTTCCAAAGCACTGGATAACCTAGACAGTGACCAACATGGGTTTAAAAAGGTTGTAGCTGCCCGACCAGTTTGCTCTGCTTCTATGAAGACGTCAATCAAGTCGACAATAAATTCCCTTATGACATTGTGTTTATAGAGTTCAGCAAAGCTTTCGATTCCATGCCTCATTGGGCTGTAATACAAAAGTTAAGCACTTTACAGATTAATTACAACATTATTAAATGGATATCAAATTGGCTGACTGGAAGGACACAAAGAGTGTTAATTAATGGGCATCTCGCTAAAATTGGTTCCATCTCTAGTGGAGTTCCACAAGGTTCTGTGCTGGGCCCTTGTCTGTTTCAGGCTTTTATTGGAGACCTCACACTGAACTGCTATTCCACCACTATAAAATATGCTGATGACATTAAAACTGGAGAACCATGTTCTAATCCTGAAAATATAGCAACTATTCAGAAAGACCTGGACTACATTACACTATGAGTTAAGATGTGGGATACGAAACTGAATAATAACAAATGTAAAGTTATGCACTTGGGTCCTAATAACCAATGTCACACATACTACTTAGATGATAGAACACTCATTAGCACATCTTCGGAAAAAGATCTTGGTATCCATATAACGGATGATTTTTCATCTGGCTTGCAGATAAACAAAACAATTCAAAAAGTAAACAGAGCCATGTGGTCCATAAGTAGGACTATTAAATCACGAGATGAAAAAGTGTTAATGCCACTATATAGAGCCTATGTCCATCCACATCTGGATTACACATCTCAATTATGGTGTCCTTTCAGAAAACATGATATTTTGCAAATAGAGAAAGTCCAGAGAAAATTCACGAAATTTATTAAAGGATATTCTGATGTTTTGCATGAATCGAGACTAAAATCTCTAAACTTAATGGCATTACTAACCAGATGTCTGAGGGGGAATCTTCTTATTATGTTTGACATAATACAAGATCCTTTTCTAATGACAGCAATGAGCTTAGATTTTAAAAATAATGTCTTTAACACTAGGGGACACCCTTTACAACTACATGGCAGAAGCTTTAATTTAATGCCTCGAAAATATTTCTATACCATTAGAACTATTAATCCCTGAAATGCGTTACCATTGTAAATAATTATTAGTAAAACCAAAGCTACATGTAAGAACAGATTGGATAAATTCATTCTTTCCAAGGTTAATTTTAATTATTATTAAATATAGGAGCATTCATGGGCCTCAAAGCCTCCTAGCTCCTGACGCTTCCTAGTATAACTCCTAGTATTGAAGCAGTACATAATAGTGTGTTATTTCCTTCACTACCAGTATGTGTAGAAAAAGACTTGTGGAGACATTTAGGTCACAAAAACAGGAACTAGGATCAGGGAATGTACTTAGTTTATGTGCTTCAAAAGAATCATAATGCGCTCATGCACAAGTTTATATGTGGCTCAGCGCCATACTATAGCATGGATGCACAGGACCATCGGCCGGTGGTCCTTCAGGGTGGGTCATTTTCAATTAATTTTTAGCTAAATAAAGTGCCATTATTCCGTATCTCCTCTGTAATTTATGCAGTGTGTGTTCACAGGAATGGCAGATGAACAACTGATGATACATGCTTTAGAAAAGTGCAAACAAAGCTGACAGTGTTCCTTTAAGAAAGTTACAGTAAACACTGGACAGGACCAAATAAAAATCCCCAATGCATATTCCTTGGACCTGGTCAGAACACCCCTTCAGTGGTCACAAAAGGACAGAGCAGAGCCACAAAATAGGTTTTAGGGATATTGTACATAAACCCCTCTATAAAAGTGTTCCATTTTTGTTGCCTACACTAATTCCCCATGTTGCCCATGTACTTACTCATGCATGCAATTTTCCTAGACCAAGGTATCTGAACAGGCAATATTTTTCCCAATTACAGTAACTGCCACCAATGTCAGCCTGGTTAATGCTTGTTAATCTACTTTCTTGTGACCTGAAATACACCTGGATGAAGGAGGTAGCTAACCCTAGTTCCACACACAAAAAATAAAAAATAAAAAAAGCAGCATTCCTAATTTTAAAGAAAGGACTTTGGCTTGATATAGTACCTTCTGTACCCACTGAATCCCAAAGCACTTCATTAACAATGGTCAGTTTCTACAGGCTTTAGGTGCTCATAGAAAGGAAGTAGATTTGGAATAGCTTATGAAAGCTGCAGGGGTTTAAGCACATAAGGAGTCAGAGGGAGAGAGAAGCATAAACATATTTACAGAGGCTTTCTCATAGTCACACAGTAAGTGATGGTGTTGGGACTCAAGCCAGGGTCTCCAGGTTATAACAGCACTTATAGTTCATGTGTTATAGTACCAATCAATATATATTTATGCAATAGGTGTGGACAAAATAGCCATTACATAAATATCGATATTTGAGCTACTGCATACATAAAGTACAGTTACATAAGAACTTACTGTAACAGTAGATCTGCGAGAGAGAGGCTCTTGCAGTAGGTATTCACAGATAGGACTAAGCCGCCAGGCGTCAGGACCCCACAGAAAAACTTCTAGCTAGCAGTCTCTGGTGGGGGACCGCCCCCACGTCAGGTGACCGGCCTTCCAGTTCTTTTCTGCCTAAGGCCTAAAGAGGCAAGACGAGAGAGAAGAGGATATGCCCCCATGGAAGAAAAAGAGAAGAAACCTAGGGGTACAGTGGGCGGGAAGGTAATACCTACTGCAAGAGCCTCTCTCCAAGATCTACTGTTATGGTAAGTTCTTATGTAGCTGTACTATCTTACTTTGAGAGGGCTCTTGCAGTAGGTATTCACAGATAGGACTGAGCCCCAAGCAATCTGGAACAAATAAGAAAAACTTGGGAGGAGGATTGTCATCCACAACATAAACCTCAAGGCTGGACAGGTCTCATGAAACAAGACCCTGCAGAACAGCCAACCTGAAGCCTGCTCTACGGCGAGAGGCAATGTCCAAACTGTAGTATTTCATGAAGGTATGGACAGACATCCAAGTTGCAGCTCCGCAGATATCTGCCACTGACACATTCTTGAAACAAGCTGCAGAGGCAGCTACTCCTCTAGTGGAGTGACTTCTGACCTGACCCGGGAGGGTCTTGTTGTACTTGTCGTAACAGAAAGTGATACAATTCGCCAACCACTTAGACAGGCATTGCTTGGAAACAGTATTTCCTTCCTGTTTGTGAGCGAAAGAAAGGAAAAGCTGATCAGTTTTCCTGAGATCCTTAGTCCGATTGGTGTAGTAGCTCAAGATTCTGTGAACATCCTGAGTATATAAGAGGTACTCCCCATGACTGGAGTGTTGCATAAAGAAAGCTGATAACTCAGTGGACTGATTCAGGTAGACTCAGCCACCACCTTAGGAAGAAACGTAGGATTGGTATGCATGGCCACCCATTCCTTGTGGAAAATCAAATACAGGATTTTACACATCAAGGCTTGGAGCTCGGAAATACGTCAAGCAGAGGTAATGGCCACTAGGAAGAAAGTCTTCCAGGAAAGGAACTTTAAGTCTGCTTCCACTGCCGGTTCGAAGGGGGTAGTGTGAGCTTTTCCAGGATGAAATTCAAGTCCCATGGAGGAGTGGGATTGCGGATGGGGGGTCTCAGGTGGAGAACCCCTTTAAGGAAGGTCTTAGAGACTTCCAGTTGGGCAAAAGACTGGTCTCTAAAGGGAATGTGGTAGGCTGAGATAGCTGCCATATGGACTTTCAAAGAAGAATGCCTGAGACCCAGGTCGAAGAGGTGACACATGTAATCCAGGACTCTGTTAGCTGGGCACGAGAAAGGCTCCAAGTCTTCGGAGCTCGCCCAGATGAAAAACGATTTCCACTTCATGGTGTAGGTGGACCTGGTGGAAGGTTTTCTCGCCACCACCAAAATGTCCGCTACTAACAGAGAAACTCCAAAGCATGCCTTTGCTACGTCTGAAGGAGCCACGCATGGAGATGAAGGGATCTGAGGCCTGGATGAACTAGGGTCCCCTGATCCTGGGTCAACAATTACTGCGACCGAGGAAGAGGAGGTTCCTCGGAAAACTGTTGCAGAAGAGAGAACCAAACTTGCCTGGACCAGAAGGGGGCGATGAGAATCATTCTAGCCCCTTCTGTTCTGAGTTTGTTCAAGACTCTCGGAATCAAGGGAATGGGAGGGAAGGCATAAACAGATCTGTCCCTCTAGCAGAGAGACAAGAGCATCCTGCCAGAAAATGTCTCACCCTGGAGCGAGGGAGCAAAAGACGTGAAGTTTGGCATTTTGGGGGGCGGCAGAAAGATTCACCTGAGGCGTCCCCCACAGCCAAAAAATTTCATTTATGACTTGTTGGTCTAACTCCCATTCATGAGACCTGGCTGAGGAGTGACTGAGCTCGTCTGCCAGGGTATTTTCCACCCCCAGAACGTGAACTGTGGTCAGGTGAAGGTTGTGCTGAGCTGCCCAATACCAGACTCTCATCGCCTCCCGGCACAGGGGATAGGAACGTGTTCCTCCCTGTTTGTTGAGGTACCAGACTACACACATGTTGTCTGATTGGATCAGAAGATGACCGGGAAGAATAAAGGGAAGAAGAGCATGTAGGGCATATAAGACTCCTCTCAGTTCAAGCACATTTATGTGCAGTTTCTGCTCGAAAAGGGACCAGCTGCCTTGAGTCCTGTGAGACCCTAGGTGAGCACCCCAGCCCTCCCCTGACACATCTGTTGTCAGCGTTTGGGTTGGAGGGGTGATGCAAAATGGAACTCCCAGACACAGGTTCTCCTGAACCATCCACCAGTGCAAGTCCCTGATCATGGGATCTGCCACTAGCACCTCTTGGTCTAGTTTGTCCAGAGTTTGGTCCCACTGTGACTGAAGCGTCCATTAAGAGATCCTCATATGGGGCCGAGTGAACAGAACTGTCAGAATGGCAGTCACCATAAGCCCAAGAAGACAGAGGACTGACCTGGCTCCGACCCATCTGCGACTGGATGAGAGACGAGCCTGAATTTGAAGGGTCTCGACCCTGTCCAGAGGCAAAAAGGCTTTGCCCAGGGTCGTCTCCAGTGTCACCCCTATAGATTGGAGGCATTGGCAAGGGACCAGGTGGGACTTGGCCTAGTTGATGGTAATACCCAGGCTGGTAAATACCTGCAGGGTAAATGAAAGGGAGTGCAAGAATTCCTCCCTGGAAGGGGCCACCAGGAGCCAATCGTCCAGGTATGGGAAGACCTGCACACCCTGAGAATGTAGGTGGGCTGCTACCACTGACAGACTCTTGGTAAATACTCAGGAGGCCAAGGAAAGACCAAATGGGAGTGCCTTGAACCAGTAGTGATCACCCAGAAAGCAAAATTGGAGGTATTTGCGGTGGGAAGGGCATATGGGGATATGCAGGTATGCATCCTGCATATCCAGAGTGCATAGTCACTGTCCCAGCCGAAGTAAGGGAAGAATACTCTGCAAGGAGAGCATTCTGAAGCATTTGTACTCCATAAACATGTTCAGGGAGCTGAGTTCTAGCATAGGCCTCAAGTCTCCCCTCTTTTTTGGAACTAGAGAGAATTGGGAATAGTAACCCATCCCCCAAAGATGAGCGGGGACAGGCTCTATTGCTGCCTTCGATAGAAGGGATAGGATTTCTTCTAGAACCAGAGGAAGATGTTGCGGGGAGTAAGACAACTAAGGGGGTTTAGAGGAGGTTTTTGTAGAAACTCTGTCGAGTGTCTGGCTGATATTAGCTGGAGCACCCAAGCGTCTGATGTTATCCTCTCCAATCTCAGTAGATGGGAGGAGAATCTCCCTCCACCAGTTCCTCTAGAATGGCCAGAGGCAGAGGGACAGGCAGGGAGTCAGGAGGTGGTGGGCAGCGCAGCAGCTGAGGCTCCCATGGGTTTTTTGCTGGGTGGAATCTTGGTTGCTGGAGGGGCCCGATGTTTGTTGGTGCACTTTCTTTGGGTAGGTTTTGATTTTTGTCAGTTTTGGCAATGAAAAGGACGTTGCTGCCCTTGAGGGGGCCTGTATAAAGTCTGGACTGACTTAAGTGCAGTGCCCTTCTCCTGCAGTTCGGTTATGATGCCCTTGACATCACCCTCGAACAGCACCGAACCCCTGAAGGGAGCATCCTGCATGGCAGTCTGCACTTCAGGGACCAATCCTGACACACAGAGCCAAGCATAACACCATAAGCCTACGGTGAATGCTAAGCTTCTGCCAGCTGTGTCTACCACATCATAAGTGGCAGGGAGCATGTGCCGATAGGCTGAACAAGCGGATCGGACCAGGTATCCCAGTTCCTGTTTGGTCTGTGAATCAGGACAGGAGTCCAGCTTGGATTCTACCTGGCTAAGAACGGACTTTTGGAAGTCCCCCATGTGGCAGATGTAGTTGAGGGCCCTGATGCCTAGGATCGAAGAGGAGTAAATCTTCTTCCCGTACTGATCCAGAAGTCAGGATTCTTTGTCAGGTGGGGATGAGCTCAGGTGTTTTGGATTGGCAGAGCGTCCGTGGGAGGCACTGATCACAACCGAGTCTGCCTTGGGGTGGAGACTGAGAAAGTCTTTACCCTCTGGAGCCTGATATAGCCTATCCTCCTTCCTCGGCAGGGGGGCTAGTGCGGATGGTTGCTTCCAAATTGTGGAGACAAGATCCACGTGAGGCTCTATCCAGGGTGGAATCAGTGTGGGAGCGGTCTCGGGCAGATCCAAATGTGCAGCAAGCTTCTTATGCTGTGGGTCTGGCTCCACTGATTGCCATTGACATGTCTCCTGGATCTTTTTCAAGCACTCCAGAAAAGAAGGATCCTCTGGAAGGGAATTCGGAGGGTCCCTCGGCTCATCTCCAGGTTCAGAGTGATCTGAGTCAGAATCTGAGTCTGATGGCTCTGAAATAGAAGAAGACACCTCCTTAGGAGGGGGAGGAACAACCCTTCTGGGGACTACCCAGGGGTGTGTGTCCTCTCTGCCCCGGGAGCCAGATGGATCTCCTCTGGTGTCAGGTAAAGGGGGAGGTGTCTCTGGTCTCTGTCATGGGGGTCCGGCGTAGGGGCTGGCGTTGGAAGATGACTCTTGACCTCCCTGGTGAGCTGAGCTTTGGCCTCGGCACACCAGGAAGCCAAGACCTCCTTCAGGTCCACTGGTGGCTGCAGAGATGGTGGCAGAGGAGGAGGAGGGGGGCCTCGGGTATGGGTAGTTGGGGTACCCGTAATAGGAGTATCCATAACCTGATGGCGGGAAACCTGGCGTTGGGTACTGAGGCGTCGGGTACTGTGGTACCGCATGAAGATGAGGCGTCGGGTATTGCGGCGTCGGATACTGTGGAGCCGGGTACTGTGGCATCGGATATTGTGGCGTCGGGTACCCTGGTGCCAGGGGCTCTGATGGAGCAGAATGTCCTGGTGTAGGCCCTGCTGGTGGACCAGATGGTGTGATCATTGGTGCGGAGGGCATCGGGTCCAAAGTGGGGAGACCTCTGGGAAGGTCCGACGGTCCTAGTGGAAGAGCAGGTCCTCTGTCAGGCAGAGGTATGCCGGAGGGCAGCGTTGGGTCCAGAGTCGGGGGGGGCACCCCTGATGACAGCTTCCCTAGGTCCTCAGTCCAGGCCAGGGAAAGAGGATCAGAATCCCGGGTGGGGGCCAAAGGGTACATGGGAACCTCGGAGGGCAATGGGTCTATCCATTATGGGGAGCCTGGGGCGTCAGGTGCAACGACTGGGTCTGACACAGGCAGATCTGCTGGGTGGTTGTCAGAGGAGCTGATGGCCGACTTATCAACAGCATCCGGGAGGATGTCGGGCGAGCCGGAGTACGACTTATTGGACTCCCTGTCCGTGGAAGGCCATGAAGGAGGGGTGGTCTTGGCAGAAGGGTGGCGGGCTGGGTGTCACCTGAGGTGGTGAGCGGCTTAATAGCCCTGTCCGTGTGGACATCGGTAGACCCAGCGTCTGGCTTACTGGACCTGCTGGGACCAAAAGGCTACAATGGAGGAGCAGCCTTGGCGGGATCGGAAGCCTCCTTTACCCTGGAGGTTCCCGAGGGGCCTGAGCGCAAGCCCAATGGGAGGGGTGATGCCTTCTTGGTAGCCTCCAAGACGGCCATTGAGGAGCGATCCCCCAGAGGGGCAGAAACCTGGAGACCCATGACTTCAGCCAAAGTCGTGGCTCCTGTGGATGAGGAATCCTGGTCCTGGTGCTTCTCCTTCTCAATTTTATTTCCATGGCCTTCTGGGGAGGCTGACGCCTGCTGAAGTTTCTTCAACTCCTTCTCCATGGATGCTATTTTCTTTTTTAGGAGATGACTTCCAGGGACTGCTGCCTTCTTTTGTGGGTAGCTGAGTTGAATTTTTGGCAGTGCTAACAGTCCTCCACGTGGTGGTCCGGGCCTAGGCAGAGAAGGCACAAGGAGTGCCCGCCCTTGTGTGGAAGCTGAGAACCACATGAGTTGCACTTGTTTTGTGTGATTCAGAGGGCATCGGGGACAACATACACAGCAGATTGTTTTGGAAAAAAATCTGAAAAAATCGAATTAATTAGCCAAAAAGTCAAAAACTTTAGGCCGACGAAAGGTGCTGACGAGCGCTGTTCTACTGTGACAAATTTTCACAAGCCGACGGTGGGAAAGAACTGGAAGGCAGGCGGGGACTGTCCTTTATAGGACGTCATCTGACACGGTCACCCTGACGTGGGGGCAGTTCCCTGCCAGAGACTGCTAGCTAGAAGTTTTTCCGTGGGGTCCTGATGCCTGGCGGCTTAGTCCTATCTGTGAATACCTACTGCAGGAGCCCTCTCGAAACAAGATATTTCATTTACATACACAGTAGTTATGTTATCAGGATTTATGCACACAGTAGGCCTGTCACTATGTATTTATGTGCATGGTGGACACGTCACTGCTCCCCCCCCCCCAAATGGGCGGCACTATTTACATTCACAATAATTCAGAAGCTACTGTACTACTCCTTACAGTTCTGGCAGAGGTTTTCCACACACACCATCCACCTTACTGGATCTAAAGAAACAGCCGACTGGTACACAAACAACTTTCATTTTACTTTTGGATCTCTTTTAAAACTCAAACCTCAGCTCATTTCCTCATTCCCCTACCACCTGCCTGCCTCCCTCAGCTATCTCTGTTTCAAGAACCAAACTGTGTCCTGCCCATTGGTAAATTACATAGGAACACTTTATTTCAACATTTGAATGGCCTGCAGATAGTTCCCCACCTCAAGAACCTAGGGATCCTAATCTTTGGGAAAGCCCGTACCTTATAATGGGTTAAATTATAGGCCCTTTATGAGAACACTCACCTTGGACTGTGAGAGATGGACGGCACTTCCAATCTCCCTAATGGGTAGAGTCGGAGTGATTACCATGATGATACTGCCCGGGCTGCTGTACTTATATCAGTCCCTCCCGATCAAGCTTCCGAAGTGCCACTTTCAGAGATTGGATGCACTTATACATAGGTTTCTTCGGAGGGGTAAAACATCCAGGGTAAAGAGATCAATACTACACCTGCCCCCACGATTTGGGGGACTTGGTCTGCCTAATTTTAGAATCTATCATCAGGAAGCACAGATTGCTGCTATACCTTTTGGATTGGAAGATTTGAATAATAGCTGGTTAGAACTAGAGGGGGCTGGGCTCAGAGACTCACCTTGGGGGGTGGGGCTGGTAGAGGTGTTGTGGTCAGGAGTGCTGCCTGAACACCCCAGTCCTTTTACTTCAGCAACCATTGAGGCTTGTTCAGGTGACCACCATCAGATAGGTAGGGCAATAGCTCCTACTAAAATGACCCTTATTTTAGAAGCGGTTCGACTCAAATTTGCATCTACTGAGGCAATGTCTGACAGATTGAGAGATTTGGGCTTTTAGGGGATTAAAATGGGTTCATCAGCTCTATGTGGGGGATGGTATGGTTCCCTTCTCCTACTTGAGGGACCAGTGGAACATACAGGGAGGGGATTTCTTTATTTATTTCCACCAGGTGCATTTTGGGAGCTGAATTGAGCCCAGGTGCTGGTTGGGCCCCTCTTTCTCCTCTGGAGGAGGAATTGTACTTCCCACAGCCAGGTGCTGGCTCGTTAGCCACCTATTATCATTGCATTAATGGAGGTGACCTTAAGGCCATAGATAATATAATTGGGAAATGGGAGGCTGATCTGGGGTTCCCGTTCAGTGAACAACTATGGAAGCGGGCATCCAAACATATGGTAACCTGTTCAAGGAGCAATAAACTCCGGCAGGTGCAATATTACTTTCTCCATCAGGCCTACTACTCTCCTGTGAAACTTAAACTCTTTGATCCAAACAAATCAGATGAATGTCCCATATGCCAGACAGCTGCAGCAGATTTCCTGCACATGACTCTAGTCTGCCCAAAAATCACACCCTTTTGGGTTGGTATGCATGATATTATGGCTAAGGTGCTGGGATTCTTCCCACTGAAGACTCCTGTTGAGTTAATGTTGGGTGCAGACCCCGAACGCTCGGGCATGTCTGGTCATGAAAATTTGTGATCATTGGCTCTAGTGAACACCCGTAAGACAACTGCACAAAATTGGTTGGCCCCTAACCCTCCTGGTGTACAGCAGTGGGCTAATAATTTGAAGCAGTGTATGTCCATAGAAAGGGATCAACTAACTGCTCTGGGTCAAGTGGAGGTGTTTCGTCAGCTCTGGGGACCACTGTTGGAGGCAGCTGAGGCTACTTTTCCTTTATGAGATGTAAAGCACTCTATAGCACTTTATCTATCAGGGGTAGATATAAGAATTATTACTGCCTGGCTGCTGTATAAATGAAGTAATTAGTATGTATACCTCTTGTATTGTATAGGATGGCATTGAAGATGATGTAACCTTCCCTTTTGTCTCAAAAAAAAATATGTTGACAAAAAAAAAAGCACCAAACTGTGCTCTCCTATCAGCTCTCATACTACCATCAAACAGAAGCAATCCTGTTTAAAAACAAATACTGTTACTTCTGAAGCCAATCCACTTTTCTCCTCGCTGGCACTGCTTGGTATTTCTTAGTGATTTTGTTTGTTTCCAACTACCCATACGCCGACTCTCTTACTCCATAATCCATGGCCACCCACTTTAATGTCAGGAAAACACTGTGGTACTGTTTTTTTTATTACATAAAAAAACAAAACCTCAGCAATTTAAACAGCAGCCTCTCTAAGAGAAAGAGCCACCCTCTCAATAAGCACCCCTCACTAAACAGTGGCACCATGTTGCCTCTTAATTTTTTGAAGCCACTCCTCCACCAATCAGACGTGACGTCACCACATAAATGCCAGCATCATGGCAACCACCATGTCAATGGTGCTCCTCACAAAGCGGAGGAGAATTATTTCACAAATAAAGCCATAAAACCTTTAAATATCAAAATAACAACGTTTTATCTATAAAAAGAAAAACAAACACAAGGTCCATGAAATATACAACAAGGACCTTGCAGAATACAGGATTTATTTTTCACTTGTGCTGTTTGACCTTGGGCACATCACTCGCGGTTTACACCACTCGTGAGGTGAGGTTACCCAAGGTCAAACAGCAATAGTGAAAATCAATCATGTATTTCACAGGTCCCTGTTGTGTATCCCTTATATATACAGTATCTGTATTATACTGGCGCAGTACTGCCAGTATAGTTAGTGTTGGGTAAGGTGTTTAATGTTAAACTCCAATTTTTGCACCTTAACAACTTTGGCGTCCTTCAACACAATAGCCAAAATTTGGCAAATCTGGCCTGGCTCGGAGGGTCTCAAGATGGGAAAAGTTTCGTGACAGCATCTTGTGCAGTTTCCAAGATATGGAAAGTCTGTTTTTAATAAAGTGCCATGTTTTTTCCCTGTACATAATATACATTTTTTTTTCTCTCACGTACAACCTAGACAGCATAAAATATTTTCCAAAACTATTACGGTAGAAGTGACCTTTGCCAAGGTAGTGCCTTTCAAGGTATTGTGACAAAATATGAATCAATTCCAGAGTTAAAAGGATTTAATGCTTTTTTCTGAGCATGCTTAGTAAGGTTTTTGTCCTTCCTTCCTTCCTCCCCCCTTCCTTCTTTCTCTTTATTTATAGGCGGACCAGAGAGCCCATCCCCAGTACCGTTTCTTTATCCCCCTTCCCTTCAGGTTCTGCCAGTTCCCAGTGTTTTTATGTTTTTTTTTAAATAATATATAAACAGATCGGGGTGCCCACCCCAGTACCACTTTTTGTGACCCCCTCTCCAAGTTGTCACACTACATACGTAGTGGCAATGGGGTGCCTACTCACAGTGCTGTCGAACAATAGCCCAGCACTGAACTGTCCAATTCCCAAAGTCCAAATGCCACTTACTATCCCCTGAAAAAATGAAAACTGTCCCTCATTGTTTTATTTTTTTATCTGCAAAAAAATAAAACAGTCCCTCACCAATCTGACCCCTCACCCTGAACTCCCAATCAGCACCCACCACCCCACACATCCCCACACACACACCCTCACTCACTTGAATATGTCACATGGTGTAGATTCTCTCTCCAATGGAAGACACGTCTTGATGCTGGAACTGCCCACTCCAATATGAGAAACTAAGGTAAGTGTGGTTCAATGTATTTTAATGGGGTTTTGAACATTGATTCATAATTTTGCCAGTTTTGCATATTTTTACACCAAATTTTCAACATGGGCTTTTTGGGACCCAAACGTATGAGCAGTGATAGTGGAGTTATGCAGATCCAGCCTGATAGGTGATTTTTGTGGTTGCTTTGTGAAATCACCTTACCAGCAGGATTTCAAAAGTTGTACCACGCTTGTTCATGAGGTGGGGTCATAAGAAGGCTATGTCGAAAATTTGGGGTCAAAGTATGAAAATGTCAAAAGTTATGAGTGTACATTGAAATTTTTGTTTGCTCGCTTGTAACTTTGGTAATTTTAAATATTCTGACCCCATATTTTCCATATTGCCATTTTTCTCACACCACCTCACGGACATGACAGCTGTCATTTTTCAAATCCTGTCCAAAATGTGTTTTCGCTCCTGTGGTACAGGATGATGTTTTGGCAAAGACTGAAAAATTTCACCTACTGGGTTCATGAGGTGGGGTAATAAGAAGGCTATGCTGAAACTTTGGTATACAAATACAGTAGAATGCCCAGGTTATAGTGAACACTGCACTCTTTCAACGTTCACTTGCAATTTCACTAAATTTTAATATTTTGACTCCAAACTTTCAACACAGCCATTTTTCCACACCACCTCATAAACATGACAGCTTTCATTTTTTAAATCATGGATGAGATGTGTTTTCACACTGCTGGTGTGAAATGACATTCCGGCCAATATACTATAAATGCCACATGTCATGTTGATAAGGGGAATCATAAAATTACAATTTTGAAAATTTGAGGTCAAAATTTAAATATATAGCTATATATATATATATATATATATATATACACACATACACACACACACACATATATCTATCTAAGGGGCATCTTGCACTTCAATGACTTTGCAACCATTCAAAGGATTTGCATGAAATTTGGTATGCATTGTCCTGTGGGGATAGGTCTCTTGATGTACCAAGTTTTTATTTGATCAGCTTGCAAGATTTCGTGCTGCGCATAGTGAACAAATGCCCCAAATTTACATTTTTTTGGCTGCTTTTTCCTCATCACATTGCAGCCAACCTGTTTGAAATTTTCAGGGTAGAAAGAGCTTGTCCCAAAGCACAAGCCAGCATTGGTTTGGTGAAAAAATATTAATCCGTTCTAAAGTTTTTAAATTTAGAAATATTGGGTTCTGAGCATGCTCAGTTCAGTCTTTTGGATAGCTGCATGGAACGAAAAAGGATTTTGGTCTGACAAAAATGGATTTTGACACCTCATGAAAAAAGATACTTAGACTCCTTGTTCATCTGGGAAAAAAATCCTTTTTTGTCAGCTGCCATCTTTTTTTTTTTTTAGCCCAAACAAAATGTTATAACTTTGTCCAGGGATGTCTTCTAGAGACATCCAAGTATGTATCTTGTTCATTTGCACGTCCTTTACTGTGCTGTGTCTTTAATTTTACGTGGTCTCAAAATGCTTATTTTTAATTTTAAAAATCCTGTTTCGTGATTTGCTTCCGTTCTTTTTTTGTGTGATTTCATAATCCTATTTTGCATCACAAAACAGGCTCATGACATCACACAAAAATGGATTACAGGCAGGGCCATCTGGTCGGAGAAGTCCTAATCTCTTTTTGCATGACGAAAAAGGAATCAGCTAGCAAAAAGGGATTAGGACATCTCGTGAAAAAGGATTAAAAAAAGTAATCCATTTTCGTGAGACGTCATAATCCTTTTTTGCCAGCCAATTCCTTTTTCATGAGATGTCATAATCCTTTTACGCATCACGAAAAAGGATTATGCCAACTCATGAAAAAGGATAGCTGACAGGGCCATCTGATCGGACAAGTCCTAATCTTTTTTGCCATGACAAAAAGGATTCTGTCACCTCACGGCAAAGGAATCAAGTGATGAAAAAGGATTAGGACAAGTCACGAAAAAGGAATACAAAACAGGCATCTTGTGTTATTTTACCACCCATTGTGGCGTTCTGCCACTTTGCCATTTATCCCTGGTGTCTAGTGGTACTCCCCACCCTCAATCCCCATGTATAACATATATTTAAAAACTAATTTCATTATTATCCCCCCATTGTGGCATTCTGCCAGTTTGTCCTTTATTCCTGGTGTCTAGTGGTACCCTCCCACACCAGCACACTCTGATTTTCTGCAGTGTGATCATTGGTGGTTAGTGGCATCTCCCCTCCCCACCCTCATGTGACAACCTGCAAAAGGAGAAAATGGACCCTCGTCTTTTTTTTTTTAGCCTGTGGAAAAATATGGTCCATCACCAATCACACTCGTACCCCCAACCAACCTCCCACTGCAGACCCTCCTCCCCACACCTCCCTGATGACCCATCAACCCTCACTCACCCCAGGATATCCCAGGATTGAGACCGGCTCTGCCGACCAAAGACACGGCTTGCTGCTGGAACCGGCGACTACATTATGAACCGAGGTAAATGTGATTCAATGTATTTCAATGGGGGGTTCAACTTTTGGCCATAACTCTGCTATTTTTCATCCCTTTGACCCCAAATTTTTAACATGGCTGTTCCTACCTCATGAACAACATGACTGACATTAGGCAACTCCTGCCAAAAAGGTGATTTCATGGTCGGTTGGCAAAATCACCTTTCCAGTGGGTTTTGCATAACAACAGTTATATTGTTCATGAGGTGGGGTCGTTAGAAGGCTATGTTGAAAATTTGGGGTCAAAATGTAAAAACAATGGCTGCACTGTGAACATTCATTGCTATCTCGCTACGTACACTCGTAACTTTGGAAATTTTCTATATTTTCACCCCATATTTTCAGCATGGCCTTGTTATTACTCCACTTCATGTATGTGATAGCTATAAATTTTCAAATCCTGGCCAAAATGCATTTTTACTCTCACATCACAGAATGGCATTGCAGTTACTCAGAATTATGTTTTGGCAGAGAGTTGAAAATGTTTTGTTCTGGGTACATGCAGTAAGGTCATAAGACAGCTATGTTGAACATTTGTGGTAAAAATGGAAGAGTTATGACTGTTTGTCAATGGAGGAATGGATCCCACTGTAACATAGGGATACTCTCATACTACCTTAATGGAGAGATTGTACTCCCACCATAAAATAAGGATACTCTTATACTATCTCAAAAGGTAAGGAAATAAATTGCAAAAAAACTCTGTTAATGCATCAGTTAGGGTTAAAGCGACAAAAGAAGGAATTTCCCCACCCTGCACAGACCGACAGGCGGGGGCTATCTTGGGGCTTCTGAACCCTAATACTCACTCCATTCACCTACTGTAGCCTTGTCACCTAATTTTGGAATGGAATGGGGTGAGCGTTAGGGTTCACGAGCCTCAAGATAGCCCCCTCCCCTGCCTGTTGGTCTGTGCAGAGTGGAATGGGGTGTTAGGTTGGGAACCCTAACACCACGCTTTCCTCAATTTTGTCGCTTTATCATATATATATATATATATATATATATATATATATATATATGTATAAAATGGGAAGAGGAAATCCTGTGTCCTAATTGGCTGTTACCTGTGCAGTAGATCCATCTAATACACAGGTAACAACAAGTACACTGAAACTGGTCCTAGTGCAACTTAAATCAATGTGCTGTTTAGAATGCTTGTGTTTTAAAATGCCGCCATTTTTATAATTTCTTAGCGAGGAAATCAGTTAGGAATTGCTGCAGCTACTCAACATCTATAAGTGTCTGCCAGTTCTCACAGTTACCAAAAGCCACAGAAAAAGTCTGTGGGAAGCCACAGCATTCAATTTAGTAGTAGTTTTTTTTCTGTAATCTACACTAAGCTGGCAGCCTAGCTTGTTCTCCTATCTGGCAAAAGAGCCACCACTTTATTTCTTGGCTGCTGCTACACGTACATATTGAAATTCAGTTGCTCAGGCTTGAGCTTTCTTATCCTGTACCTCGGCCCCCCCACCAGCTGTCAAACCCGGTACTCCGGGTCAGCCAGGAAAACCTTTGTCACCCACCCGCTCACTCGGCACACGTTCCAATCCATTGCTCTATTCTGCTTCTACTGAAATTAATCATCAATTCAATGTATGTAACTTGTCAGCTCACTCGCTGCTCAAACAGGAATGCGGCCAACCGCTAACCCTTCCGGCAACCCGCCGACTTGCTCGCTCTACTAAGTCACTTGCAAGCGCTGGACAGCCTCTGTTTAAAAAAAAAAAGAAACTTTCCTGACCTTGAGTTCCCAATTCTGCCCTCCTCCACTGTCCTTAAAACACTGATGTCCTCCAGATCAAGGTGCAGTACCATTTTGTAACACACACACACTTGCCAATTCTTCATATAGCACCGGACATTTCTTTTTTAATAATATCACCGGTAAACTCAGTGTCACAGCTCATGTCTCCATTGTCATGTTTGTATATTGCCTCCCTGCTGTCCGCTCACTCTCCCGCTCAGAGGTCTATCAGGATTTAGGGAGAATCAAAATGTGAACCTCTACATAAACAATTTATAAATATAAATAACCATTTATTCAATTAAAAAAATATCTATTAGTGTGAGTGGGGTGGGGGCTGGGGTATAGCAAAACCATGGCAACTAACCAGAACTATGGTGGTGACAGTAGGACAAAACTATTCAGGGCAAAAAAAATACATAGGCAGACAGACTATTTTATGGGCCTTCGCTCCTTCCTTAGGGCCTCTGACATTTGCTCCTGCTCTGCCTCTCTTGAGCATCCCTACTTGTTAGTATACAAGCTCCACTAAATTGGCACTTATTCTCACAGCTACACTTGTGGCACATACCTGAGTACCATCGCCTCAGTATTGTGTCAATCAGTTTTTCGAACCACAAATTCACTGTCTTGTGGACCCACCTCTGGATAATTCATATTGACTCAGCTACTGTACTCCTGCCTGTCCAGCTGCGAGCAACCCTCACTGGTTGTTGCCTGAAAATAATTAACATTCATGACTTGAGCACTTAATTATTGTACTATTCATGTTCTTCTTGCTGTTGTAAACTATCTTTGAACCATGTGTAATCACTGCTTTGTTCTACAAATGTTGCCTAAATCCTGACATGATATACCCAATGTATTTTTATCTGTATATCACTCCAATGTCTGTAACTCTCCTGGGTTGTGCCTGAAAATAGACAACATTCTTGTCCAGCACACTTACCCAGTAAACAAAAACTAAATAAATAAATAAATTTATCAAAGGTCTTATTATTTTAGTGTCTAAATCAGTTGATTTTAACTTCTACATGCATGTAAAATACACAGCCCCATGTTATAAGTGCAAAAAGACACTCCAGGATTGTGCATTAGACATTTCTAATGCACAGCCAGGGGCTGAAGACACGTGGCCTCGTGCCTCACTATGCCTCTGGCCATGCATTTGAAATGTCTAATGCACACTCCCTCATATCTTATTGCTTACATATATATACACATGTGTGTATGTATAAAATTAAGAAACTTTGGGTGTACTGTCAGTATTCACCTCAGCGGGTATGCTCTTGATCCTGTGCCGGTGAGCTGAGTTTGGAGGCGAGCTCAGCGACCCAACTGGATGGGGTGAGGGTTTGGGGGATGAAGTTGTTACGTGACCCCCCCAAGCCAGGGAATGAAAGCTGCAGGGTTGTCTGCATGGACCGGGTACCACATAGTGAAGACAACCATCCTCCTGGCATAGGGCCCTGCACCTATGCACCTGTTTATGGCAGAGGGCCTATTCACTGGCTGACAGATGGACTGCCCTGTGCATCTGTATCTGTGGCCACATGGCAGCAAAGGGAACATAGGGCCCTGCACTTCTGCAGCCCACCACACAGACCAATTAATTCTTGACATCTGTCGCTACACAGAAGTGCAGGGCCAGCAGCCCTGCACTTCTGTAGGCAGACGGAGTCTTCCCATGGTGCAAGATCCAGAGGGCCTTGCACATTGGCATGGGATCTGCTTAAACGGGGATAAGATTCCACTATCTCAAAAAGTAAGGAAATTCCTTGCAAAAGACCTTATTAATACACCACTTAGGATTCAAGTTAATGCCACAAAATCAGGGAAATGCAGTATTAGGGTTTCCTGCCCTAATTCCCCTTCACTCCCCCCCCCAGCAGCAAAAGAAAAAAACATTAGGGTTTTGGGTCTCCGGAGTCTAAGCAAACCAGTGGTGGGGTTTTCCTTGGTGTTGTCAACCCTAATGTCCACCTCATTCCCTCAGCAAACAACGACACACGTGATCTCCTTTTGTGGGCTCCACATAAAGAAAAGTACAACAGATTGTGTTAGCAATATCTGCCAAGACATACTTCTCTGCTTTTGAAGACAGTAGAACTATGAGGCCCTGGTTTGCAGCTGTACCTTTTGCTTAGTACAGGAGGCTATGGGCTGGGGAAGGGGTTGAGCATTATGGCTGACAACCCCATGGACGACTCCACCACTGCTTTGCAAAGACTCCAGAGACTCAAAACCCTAATATTTTTTTCCTTTACTGCTTGGGGTGGGGAGTTGGTGCAGGAAACTAATGCCAATTTCCCTACTTCTGTAGCATTAGCTTGAACCCTAACTTGAAAAGAATTTATATAATGTGTATATGTTTTGCAAAATAAAAACTTTGTTAATGCACCAGTTAGTGTAACATAATGCCACAAAAGTAGGAAATGTGGTGTTCGGTTTCCAACCCTAACTCCCAATCCCCACCCACCCACCACCCAAGCAGCAAAGGGACAAATATTAGGGTTTTGTGTCTCCAGGTCTTGGCAAATCAGTGGTGGGGTCCTCATTGGGGTTTTCAACCCTAATGCTCACCCCCCAGCCCATAGCCTCCAGTCCGAAGCACAAGAAACAGCTCCAAGCCAGTGCCTCATATTGATACACTCTTCAAAGGTAGAGATGTATATCTTATCACATATTGCTAACACAGTTTGTTGTAGCTTTCTTCAGATAGGGCCCTGGGGGTGCCCTGCTTGAAGAAAGGAGATTATGTGTGACATTGTTTGCTCAGGGAATGGGGTAAGCATTAGGGTTGGCAACCCCAAGGAAGACCTCACCACTGATTTGCCAAGACTCTAGAGACCCAAAACCCTAAAATTGTTTTCCTTTTGCTGCTTAGGGGACAGGGGTTGGGAGTTAAGGATGGAAACTCCAACACCACATTTCCCTACTTTTGTAGCATCAAGTTAACCTAAGTGGTGTATTAACAAAGTTTTTCGCAAAGAATTGCCTTTCTTTTTGAGATAGTGGATCATATTCTCATGAGGATCTGCAGATGTGTTGGGCCATGTGCTATGGGAAGACTCCATCCACCAACAGAAGTGCAGGGGCTTGGCACATTCACTCTTTACACATTAACTCTTCACATATTCAGTACACATTCACTCTTCATACATTCATTCTTTTTTATTTGGACGCCAAGTTTTTAAGATAGCCATTTTACAACTGCCCTTATAAACATGACATATCATTTATAGTATATTGGCAGAAATGTCATTTCATACCACAAGTGCGAAAACACTTCTCGGACAGGATTTAAAAAATGATACCTGTCACAATTATGAGGTGGTATGGAAAAATGGCTATGTTGAAAGTTTGGAGTCAAAATACTGAACATTAGAGAACTTATGAGTGAACGTTGCAATACTGCAATATTCAGTCATAACTTGGATATGAAACCATTATATGTACACTAAATTTCCAGCATAGCCTTTTTATTACCCAGCCTCATGAACCCGTTAAGCGAAAATTTTCAAATCCCTGCCAAAGCGTTGTACAGATCTCCAACAATGTTTAATGCTTTACCTCTTATTATTAAGAATTTTTGCTCTATACAGAATTTAAAATATTTACTTAAGAAGCATATCTTATCCTAGAATGTTTGAACTTGTACTTAAATTTCTACAGTAATATTTATTAGTGACTGTTCATATGTATTTCTATTTTTTTTTCTTGTTTCTGTTCACCCTTAAAGGTGAGCTTTCAGCCCAAGGGTTCACCAGGTTTTTCAAAATGAAACTAAATAAAGTCCTTGTTACAAATTTCTTAATCTGTACCTCCCAGTCCCATCATATTAGTTTAAAGGTGATGAGAGTTCTTCATTAAAATAATATACAGGAAACGTGATAAAAGGTATGTATAGTGTTTTCAAAAAAATACAGGTTACTCACCTGTAACAGGAGTTCTAGGAATGGTATATGTTGTTCATCCACACTCATTGGCAGGTATCCTTGCCGCTTTAAATCTTGCCGGAAGGTCTTCAAGCTTGCTCCTCCCACCCACCCGGGTGGTATAACTCTCGGCTCCGCCCCATGACGCCAGATCTGGCCCGCTGGAAGCTCAGGCTTGTGCGTCAAGCCGGGAGGTCGAGGGAATGGATGACCACCATTCCTAGAACCCCTGTTACAGGTGAGTAACCATTTCTAGGGACATGGATATGTTGTTCATCCACACCATTGGCAGACTCCTAGCAGTTCTCCGGGAGGAGTGGGAGGCAAGACGCACACCCCAATACTTACTTGGGAAAGAGACTGAGAACTCGAGGCCCCAAAACCAGCATCCCGGCGTGACTCAAGGTCGATGTGGTAGTGGGTAATGAAGGTGTTTGCTGACTTCCAGGTAGCAGCCCTGCAGATTTCCTGGATAGGGGCGTCCCTGGAAGCAGCCACCGTTGCAGCAGTATGGCTGGTAGAATGAGCTCTTATCCTCTGGGAGATCCATGCCCGCCAACTTACAGAGATCTATGCAGGAGGTTACCCACCTGCTTATAAATCCGCTTGGCTGCAGGTCTGCCAGATCGCGGCTTCAGGCGTGGTGACAAACAGCTGGCGAACCTCTCCCAATTTCAACCCGTCGCTCCTTATAATAAGCGAGCGCCCTTCTAGGAGTCAGAGTATGGAGCCTATATTCGACCTCGAGGTGTGATTGGGTAGAACACCGGCAGAGTCAACACCTGGTTAAGGTGAAACTCGACACACCACCTTCGGAAGGAATTTGGTGGGGGCGCAGGACAACCTGTCCTGTGGAAGACCAGGTAAGGAGACTCGATGGAAAAGCGCCTGGAGCTCTCCCATCCTTCTGGCTGGCGTGATAGCCACCAAGAAGGCGGTCTTCCACGACAGGTGAGGAGAGCACACCTGTGCATAGGTTGAAGCAGCTTGCCCATGAGCTTTGCCAGTACCAGCAGTAGATCCACGGAGGTGGGGGTTCCCGCACTGGAGGAAATGTGATCAAGGCCTTTGAAAAGCGCCAGACCACCTTCTCCTCGCCACCCGACTGCTTCGGCCCGGCGCCAGTAAAGCGAGAGATGGCTGCCAGGTGCACCCTAAGGGTCGTCGACCTAAGCCCGCTTGACTAGAAAGGGACCATAAATAGTCCAAGATGCTTGCCAAGAACAGGAAGAAGGTCCAAGCCCTTGCTCTGACACCAAATGGAAAACCTTTTCCATTTGAAGGCATAGCATTTTCTGGTCGACTCCTTACGGGACGCCTCAACTACATTGAGACCTCGCCGGAAAGACCCAAGGCCTGGAACTCTAGCCGCCAGGAACCAGGCCGTCAGGTGCAGGGATTGAAGGTCCAGATGGAACACCTTCCCTGATTGACTGAGAGCAGGTCCGGCGAGCTGGAAGCTGCGCGGAGTCCTGGAGCTGAGACTGAGGAGATCTGGGTACCAGAACTGGCGAGGCCAGTCTGGGGCTATCAGAATCACCTGCGCCTTGTCCCTCCTCGCCTTGAGAAGCACCTTGTGGATCAAGGGAAATGGGGAAAAGGCGTAAAGAGGCCGGGGTCCATTGCCTCGGAAGGCATCCCCTGCAGCGAGCCCCTGCTGAGGCGGGCATGGAACAGACTCAGCCGGCGTTCTCCATGGAGGCAAACAGGTCCACCTGAGGTGTGCCCCAAAGGGAGAACAGATGCTGTACTACCTCCGGCAGGAGAGACCACTCGTGGGATGCAGCCCCTATCCGGCTCAGGGCATCGGCCCAGGGTGTTGGAGGCTCCTGCCACGTGAATGGCTAGGAGATCCGCCTCCAGGCTGCATCGCGAGTGACCAAATCGGAGAGCTTCCTTGCATAGAAGCATGGGCAGCGTCCCGCCCTGGCGGTTTAGATAGTACATGGTCGTGGTATTGTCCGTCTGGACTCGGGGCGTGAGCCGAGAAAGATGAGCTGAGTCGCAAACCTCGGGTGTGCTCAAGGCCCTAAGCAGTGAACACACGTGGGATGTGGATCCGTCTCGAGACATCTTTCACACCAAGCATGGGCATCTCCAAACTGGGAGTCGATTTGTCCATCGTAGTCACAGGGATAGGAAGACTGAAGTCTTTTTGCAAAATTTATTTTTAAATCCGCAAACGGAGAAATAGGAACCAGTCACAAACGCAGAGCGTTAAGGAGGGAACCTGAGCTTCCAAGCGGTAAGGAAGATCAGGCGTCATGGGGCGGAGCCGAGAGTTATACCACCCGGGTGGGTGGGAGGAGCAAGCTTGAAGACCTTCCGGCAAGATTTAAAGCGGCAAGGATACCTGCCAATGAGTGTGGATGAACAACATATCCATGTCCCTAGAAACAGCTCTTACTGCATATCACATACATATCTGGGAATTACACTTGATCTCCTTGGATTTCTCCTTGTGTGTTGCTGATATCAGTTGGGCTGTATAATGTATGCTTAGAATGGTTTATAGAGTCAAACAAAACCTACCTAGAACAAGAATGGCCATTGCCCAGGGTATCTTCTTTCCCAGAGTACGGTTTTCTGGTCCATCTCAACACCCCTCTAAATGCAATTACAAAATAGTATATCGTACATGATATTTGCAAGTTTGCTCTTTTGGCTAACCATTTGACTCATCACTACCTGTTACATGCAGGACATGCTGGTTCTCCCCACCAGGGTAAATGTTCTTTTGATCTTGGCAGTTCCATCAGGAACCTAATTAGAAATGATGCTCTTGCTTCCTTATCTAATCTTTTACAAACAACCCATGCTCTTTGAAGTCTGAGGTCAAGCAGTAATCCCTGTTTAGGGAGTCAAGAGGTGCTAGTAAGGTAATAAAGTTACTTTACCTCTAATCTCTGGAACACCCTGCCTGACAACCTGAGGAAATCCTTTAATTAATGCTCAGTTCAAATCAGTACCTCACAGACGTTTTGTTCTTCTGCATGCCAGTGTTATACTTAATGAATGGACAAGTGTTTCAATTGTATTTTCTGCTTAATGTATAAAAAATAGTGAATGTAAAACAAATATTAATTCTGTTACACCTATTTATTTTACTGCTATATACCTTTGAGACAGTAGCTGATTCCAGCAGCTGAGTAACATAGGAAGCTGTCAGCAGAAAAGGACCTCGTGGCCCACCTAGTCTGCCCTAAGGTCCCTACCTACTGTACCTACCATGCTACTGCAGACATCATCTGATCTCCAGCCTTACCCCCACCCTGAGCCCTGTTACTAAGGTCCCCCTGTGCCTATCCCATGCATGTTTGAAACCTGTTACAATTTCAGTACCCACATCTGCTGGGAGGCTGTTCCAAGCATCCACCACCCTTTCTGTAAAGAAGTATTCCCTCACACCCCCTCTAAGCCTCCCCCTTTCAGCTACATATCATGCCCCCTTGTCCTTGAAAATATTTATGTGCAATATGCCAGCCTGTAGTGCCTTACTGATACCCTTGAGGTATCTGAATGATTCTATCATGTCTCCCCTTTCTCAGCTTTCCTCCAGAGAGGACATATTTAATTCCCTGAGTCTTTCCTCGTAGGGCTTCTGATTCAGGACATGCATCATTTTGACTGCCCTTTTCTGTACCGCCTCCACTCAATTCATGTCCTTCCTGAGATGGGGCCTCCAGAACTGGACACAGTACTCCAGGTGAGGCCTCACCAATGATCCATACAGGAGTACCACTACTTCCCTTTTTCTGCTGGTAATATCCCTCCCTATGCACCCCAGCATCATACTGGCCTTTCCCACTGCCTTTTCCTACTGCTTTGCTACCTTCAGGTCATCAGATATGAGGACCCTCAGATCCCCTTCCTGTTTTGTGGTTGTTAACCCTTCCCCCCAAACGATACATTGCCCTTGGGTTTCTGTACCCCATGTGCATATTTTTTGCATTTTTCAGCGCCGAAGCCCAGTTGCTAAACCCTTGACCAGTCTTTCAGCTTTTTTAGATCTTCTTTCATTTTTTTCACCACCCCTGGAGTGTCCACTCTGTTGCAGATTTTTGTGTCATCCACGAACAGGCATACCTTTCCTTCCAGACCATCTGTGATGTCAATAATAGACATTGAGGGGAACCGGTCCCAATACTGACCCCTGAGGCACCCTGCTGTTTACCATACCTTTACCACCACCCTCTGAGTTCTGTTACTTAGCCAAATTCATACCCATTTTACTATCTTTGGACCCACTCCCAGGCTGCCTAGCTCATTTACCAGTATTTTGTGTGGAATGATGCCGAAGGCCTTGCTTGAAATCCAGGCAGACCACATCCATCGATCCTTCCTGATCCACCTCACCGGTAACCCAGTCAAAAAATTCTATCAGGTTTGTTTGGCAAGATCTCCCACATGTGAATCCATGCTGCCTCTGATCCTGCAATCCACTGCTTTTAATTTATTCCCCAATTCTTTCTTTAAGTAGTGTTTCCCTAACCTTGGCTACCATCAAGGTCAGGGTTACAGGCCAGTAGTTTCCTGCTTCCTCCCTATTCCCACTTTTGTGTAGTGGGACCACATCCGCACCCCCTCCAGTCCCCGGGACTTCCCCCATATCCAGTGATAGACTGAACAGGGCCATCAGAGGTGTAGACAGTTCCTCCTTTAGTTCCTTCAGTATCCTGGGGTGAACCCCTGTCCAGTCCCACTGCCTTGTCTACTTTTAGTTTTGCTAGTTCCCTGAGGACTCTCTCCTCTGTAAAAGGGACAGTGTCCACCTCCCTTCCCTTAATGTCCTTCTCCACTATCTGTGGCCAGTCACCTACCCCTTCCTTTGTGAATACTGAACAAAAGTACTGGTGCAGTATGTCAGATTTCCTCTGGTCCTCTTCCACACTTCTCCCTTCCCCTTTTAAACTCACTGTCTCTGCCTTGCCTTTCTTCTCTTTGCTTATGTACCTAAAGAATGTTTTATCCCCCTTTTTTGCTGACTTTACAGTGTTTTTCTCCATTTGTGCTTCAGGCCTCCTAACTGCCTTCCCTGTCTCCCTTTGTTTCTCCTGATAAGTCTCCCTCCTATCCTCTTCCTTCTGTGTCATCTTGTACCATTTGAATACCTGCTCTTTTCCTTTACTTTCTCTGCTACTTCCATGGAGAACCACGGTGGTCTCTTTCTTCTTTTGCTCTTCTTAACCTGCTTGACACAGAGGTTTGTAGCCTTCTCAATTACCTTCCTTATTTTTGCCCAATATTCCTCTACCCCACCCTTATTCCCTATTTTTGCTAGGGCTTCCTTGAGGCACTCACCCATTTTCTTGAAACTGGCCCACCTAAAGTCCAGGACCCTCGTTTTAGTGTGGTTAGGATCTGGCCCGGGTCCTTATGTTGAACCACACTGTACAATCATCACTGGTCCCCAGGTGACTTCCCACTGTAATGCCAATGACACTGCCCCTGCTTGACAGTATCAGGTCCATTAACGCCCCCTCACAAGTGGGTTCTTTAAGAAGTTGCCTGAGGAACGTCCCATACAGGAAGTCTAGGATTTCCCTACTTCCAACTGATGCTGCAGCAGGGAGGCTCCAATCCACATCTGTTAGAAGGAAGTACTTCACCTTTGTTAGCCATCCCTTGGATTTCTTCTATCATATCCTTATCTCCCTCCTTCCCCTGTGCTGGAGGTCTGTAGAACACCCCTATCCTAATGGCGGCCCCCCCTCCTTGTCTCCAGGACCCACCCACAGTACCTCTGCTTTATTCTGTGCCCACTGTATTTAAATGAGAATGATGGCAGAGTAAGGCGTGTAAGTGGCAGTTACAGTATGTACTTCTTAGTTTGCAGCCCTGAAGTGTGGAATCAATATGCTGACCAAAAGCAGAGAGTCAGCCCCCTTGAGCACTTCTGTTCCAGAGGTGAAATAAAGACCTGCCTGTTCCTGTCATCTGCTGGTGCTGGGTCCACTGTGCTGTAACAGCTGTGAGAGGTCTGTGGATTTCTACAAGACCAGTACTGTTTGAACTTGAGACAGTCTGCCATTCACAAGGTCCATGAAATGTACTGTGCATATTAATGACTTTTTTCTGCTTCCCTTTATGAACTTGAATCATAAAGTGACATTTGCTCTGCCTGCATTAACTCTATGAACTTGAATCATAAAGTCACATTTGTTGTGCTTGCACTAACTGTGAACTTGAATAGTAAAGTGACATTTGCTCTGCTTGCACTAACTCTATGAACCTGAACCGTAATGTGACATTTGTTGTGCTGGCACTAACTCTATGGACTTGAATCTTAAAGTGACATTTGCTGTGGTTGTACTAACTCTATGAACATGAATCATAAAGTGAAATTTGCTCTGCTTGCACTAATTCTATGAACTTGAACTGTAATGTGACATTTGTTGTGCTTGCACTAACTATGAACTTGAATCATAAAGTGACATTTGCTCTGCTTGCACTAACTCTATGGACTTGAATCATAAAATGACATTTGTTGTTCTTGAACAGAATCGTAAAGTAACAATTGCTCTGCCTGCACTAACCAAGACTGGTGCTGCTTGCTGTATTCTGCTGTTTAGTCTGGCTGTTGCTGCTCATTAATGCATCTGAAACTGCATGCATCCCTAAATGCCTCTCTCAACCCTTTGAATCAGCCGACTGCCTAAACCCCACCAATCGGCCACAGTGGCAGGGCCGCTGTAGGTGGGGCATTGGTGTTATTTAATATGGGGCTGTAAGGCACTGCAGCACCTTTGACCTGGTGGCTGAGTACAATGGCAGAGTATGGAGTTTGCCGGATTCAGCTGGATCAGTTGAGGCTAGGAAACAAAACTCTGCACATTTGACATACTGTAAAATAATGTTTTTTATACTAATTATAATAACAAGGTTAACATAGGTTGTTATTTTTTATGTTGGCTGTATTTGGGTTTTATGGGATTGTTCACGTTAAATTAGATAAGAATGCTTCATGAGAATTATTTCCAAAGGTTATAATGTACAGGGGGACACATAGAGCTTTAAGTGCTAGGGAAAGTCACAGAGGTCTGAATTTTGAAAGAGGGTGAGTATGTTTACATTACTTAATTGATGAAACCGTGATATTTAATTTATATGACAGGAAAGCATTACAGTTAATGTTAAAGAGTGTTGAATGTAAACAACTTAGTATAAGAAGGCATACAAGAGTTCATGGAGAAAAACAAAGGCAAAGAACACAGAGAATAATGTATGGGCAACCATACACAACAAGGCTGTGTTTCCATCGAGGGGTTGAAATGACAGCATATGTACCTCAAGAGCGAAGCTTGAGAGATGCATGCTGTCATCTCAACCCCAAGATGGAAACATATGCCGGGCTGTGTGGTTGCCCACATTTTATTTTTTATAGTATATATATATTTTTTTTTTATAACGGAGTGACAGACCCCACTTACGTGTAAACAAAAAAATCCTGCCATTTCATTGTTCTGTTCTATAATCAAAATCAAATTTACAGACTTTTGAAAGTAAAAGGAACAGATCTGGGCACTGGGCGGTTAGTAAATAGCTAGGTGTGAAATACATGAGAAATTTAAAATTGTGACCTTTGAACTGTGCAGAACAACCATTCGTAGTGCGCACATCAACGGTTTAGAATATGCACAACAGTTTAGAATGTACACAACAAGGTTTTTGAACAGGCTGATTTTTATACAGAACAAAGACTAACCATATACTACAAGATTACTGATTAATCTGTTGTTGTTAATATCTGGGAATGTGCAAGTCAACCCAGGTCCAAAAGACATAACTGCAGCTTCAAAGGAGAAGAGACATGGGCTACACCTGGTTCATTAAAATGTATGTAGCCTTTTATTGATAGTTGTGGAATTCCGTGCATGAGTTGAGGTGCAAACCCTGATGTTATTTTGTTAACCAAGGCATGGTTAACTTCAAAAATAGATGATGCAGAGGTGGTTATGGAACATTAAGCAATAACCTGTCTGGATAGGCAGGGAAGGAGGGGTGAGTGTTGCATGATATAAATAAAAGATCAGTTATTAATAGACATTGTAAATATCTCTGTTAGTAAACCAGAATATGAATGTTTGGCAATTGCCTTGGTTTGGGGAAGGACTAAAAAGTTACCTGGGCAACATATATTCCTCCAAAGTTAAGCGAGGTTGGTATAAATTTTTTACTGGCCATGTAGCACAGTTAAATGGGAACCTTGAAAATTATTATTTGGGCATTTTAATACTGACTGGTCAAAATGGGCAAGTAATGGAGTTAGGGATAAAACGGCTGCTTTAAACCTGACACAAATAGTGAATGAGATTGCTTGGTTAAATTCTAAGACAAATCAGTGTACTTACTGTAAAAATGTAAAAAAGCAAAAACAGAAGTACTCCTAGATGGTCTTAGTAATCATTCTCCCATATTATGTAAATGGGCTGTAAAAATGGATGCAAAACAAAATGGTAATATTAAACATAAACTGCAAAAATGGATAAACTTAACCCAGAGAATGTTTTAGAAACATTTTAAATAGTAAAATAACAGCCTTTAAACAAGCATTATCCACTGGGGTGTCATACAGACGAGGCACTCTGATGAGTCCTGGTAGGACAAAACACATGTCTGTGTCTTCTGTTGGTACCCTTTGCAGACTGTGTGAGAGTCCTTTCAGCACCATGCATTTCTGCTTAAAGTTGAACCAGCATAATATTTAGTGGTGATTTGCATATATAGCCCATGATGCTTTGCATTATGGGGTATGTGTGATTCTGTATTTCTTTGATGAAACTTGGCTTCCCGGCTAATGCCCTTTGGGGTAACCCTTGCCTCAGTGCTTGCGCACTAAGGTTCTTTGTCTTTTAGCTTGTTTTTGGTTTTTATTGGGCTCACCACAACCCAACCCTGATAGACCAACTTAGGATAGCTGGTTCATTCCACTGGGGTGTCATACAGACAAGGTACAGCAATATGTCCTGGTAGGACGATATACCTGTCTGTGTTTTTTGTTGGCACCCTTTGCAGACTGTGCGGGAGGCCTTTCAGCACCATGCATTTCTGCTTAAAGCTGAACCAGCATAATACAGTGGTGATCGTATAAAAGTTTGGAATACGATCACCACTGTATTTTGTGGTGATTTGCATTATAGAGGTATGTGTGATTTTGTATTGTGTGATGTTAGTTGGTCTTTTGTGGATTGCATCCCATCAGTGAAACTGACCTTAGATTATTTCATAACTGAATTTAACCAAGTATGTAACAGGTTTGCACCAGTAAGGAATCCAAGGAAAAAGGGACGGTCCTTAAATTGGTTAACAGGGGAAGTCAAACAATTAATGAGGGATAGAGACAAATTAAGGCTGAGATTTAAATGCAGTGGGCTTCACAGGGACAAAATAATTTACAATCAGCTATGTACTAGTTCGCAAGGCCAAGGCTGATTATTTTCAGCACAAGCAACGGGAGGAAGCAAACAACCAAAAAAAAGCTTTGGGAAAGTATTAAGTTCTGGGTAGGAGCAAAAAATTGATTCCTGAAGTTGTGCCAAGTGGAGGGGGGTAAACTAGTTGGTACTTTCCTTATAGCTAATGAGTTTGATACCTTTTTTAGCTCGCAGATGTCCCCAGTAAATACGTCTATTCATGTAAATGGCAAAGTAAGGTGGGAAACCATGGTTGTTAGGGAATTTTATTTTAGTCAGATTTCTGAAATGGAAGTAATTAAAATATTTGAATATAATAAATACTAAAACAAGAGTAGGAAGTGATAGCTTGAACATTAAGTTTTTGAGAAATGCTACTGATGAAGTGGTAGCACCCATTAGGAAAATGATTAATCCGTCTTTGTGTTCCAAGGTGATACCTCGGCTCTAGAAGCAAGCAATGATGGTTCCAGTATATACATGGAGTGATGCCTCAGTTACTGGCAACTATAAGATGATCGCAGTCCTGTCCCCACTGTCTAAGGTGTCAGACAGAATCATGTACAACCAATTAATGGCATATACTGATTACTCAGGAATGTGCAATTTTGAAAAATACACAATATGGATTTCATTAAAAAATGTAGTACCCTGTCTGCCCTGTTGGAGTACATGGGCTTTCTTGCGGATGTACTGGACAGTGGAACATGGCTGGATTGGTGTACACTGACTTACGAAAAGCAACTGATTTAGTGGATCACCGTCTGCTTGTTACAAGGCTGCATGATCTTGGGTTGGCAGGAAATGTATGTCACTGGTTTCTAAATTACCTGATGAACAGGTCCCAAAAAGTAAAAGTACAGTAAGTGATGCTGTTTGACTACCAAAAACCATTAATACCAGAGTACCACAGGGGTCCATTATGGGACCTCTGCTTTTCAGCCTTTTCCTTAATGATTTGCCATCTGTTTGCCAGAACTGCAAAGCCATCTTTATGCTGATGATGCAGTCCTGGCAACCAGTGGCAGATCTGTTACAGAGTTTATGAGACCACCCCAAGAAGATTTTAAAAGAGTTTGGGAGTGGTTCATAAAAAATAATTATAAATATAAAAAAAGATCAAATCTATGATGTTTTCTAATACAATTGAAAATAACAACTATCACTAGGTGTTTACCTAGATAACATCGATCAGACAATAAAGAAAATTAATATAAGATTAGGAATGTTATTCAGAAACAAAAATAATTTTAACCATGAAGCCCACAACTTAGTGGCCCAAATGTCTGTTACTTTCCCTGATAGATTGTGGTCTTCCCATTTCTGTAATGGCACAGACAGCATACTGTACTGAATGCGAGCTGCAGACCATAGAATTTGTCGAGCTGCATTAGACGCAAACAGAGACTTTCACTATTGTGATCTTTATTTGAAACTGGACTAGCTTCCATTAAATGCTAGAATTAACTACTTTGATAGCATCTGAAGTTGTAAAATTGTCAACGGCCACAGCACTAAACATTTAAATTTGCTGTTGTTTATGTGCTACAATTTATATAATACTAGAACAACACAAAATGTACATTTAGAAATGCCAAACTGCAAAATTTCCTTAGAACACAGATCTTTAAAAAAAATTATCAGTAAAAACTTGGAATACCCTTCCACTGAAGTATTGCATTGTATTAGCCTAGGGCTATTTAAAAATGCATTGAGACTACATCTAAATTATTTTATGATGCGTAAATGCTTTAAATAGATTGTTTTAGCTCATTTATAGTGACATGGTAATAGTTTTAGCTAATTTACAGTGACATGGCATTCTTACACTGAAATATTTGTATTATGTGTAGATTGTTGTGTACTGTAATTTGACTGGGTCATCTTTGAAGCCAAACACTTCCTAAAGGTTCTTTCTCTATCAATAAACTTCAGAATTCAAATTCATATACCAGGGTTGGGCCAGAAAATAGACAATATATGTCTAGTGCCCCCACCTGTTTCACAAAATCTAAATGAATACAATGTGCACAAAGAATATTCTATTCTTGTTTGAATTAAGCAATAATGCATAACAGGGTGTGTGTCATGCTGGGATAATGTCACGGGTAGCTGGGCATGAGACCACAGGCCGAGTGAGTCCAGCACCCATGAAGTGATGTTATCACACACAGACACACAACCTGGAGTGTATTACTGCTATTATACAATGGCTTGCTTTTATTAAAAAAAAATTAAAAATATATTTTCTGTTTGTTTTTTTTTTTGTTGGCATGGGTAGGTTTTAAAAATAAGTTCTGTTTTTTTCTCTTTTGGCCAGTTGGTGATGCAGTTCTCAGTCTGTCTCTGTCTCAACACCCCCATGTCTCTGCCTCTCTCTTTCTCTCTCTCTCTCTCTCTTCATCTCTCTCTCTCTCTCCCCCCCTCTGTCCCTCTCTCCTCTCTTTTTGTGTTTCCGTTACTCTCTGGGTTACCTGGTCCAACTGCCTACACAGTGACCAGGTGAATCTTTTTTATGAATTTAGAAAGCCGTTCAAGGAGCATGGAACCATGATCACTGAACGGAGCTGATCAGCTGACTGAGTAGTGGGGACCGAGACTTCCAGTACTTTACATGTGATCGCTAAGTCACTAAGTCCTGCTGATTACTTTTTTTTTCAGTATTACTCTAACAGGTTTAGAGATGGAAACTGAACTTACAGAAACCACTGGTACATGCAGCTTTTTACATAAATTGGTGGCTGAACATGCACCCTGAGAACTGAAGGAGAACGAGAGTAAAATTGCAAAGCAGCATGCAGTGGCCATTTGTAAAGCTTTTGCAATTTGATTAGTGGGACGGTTTTGAAGTGGAAGAAAGAGTAACTGGATTAAACATTAACACTGAAATTTTTTGGGGGGCACAATTTGTGTTATGATGGCAAACGTGTGCTGTGATATGCTTTATGTGTGTAAATTCAAAAAGGTTATGAGTGACGAACCTTGATACAGTGATGTTGTACTGGGATAACATCACTGTACAAGATGCCCACTGACCAATCATAGTGCACACAATGTTCTTTGCTATTGTATAATAATGTGTTATTCACAAGGCTACCCAGAGTCTCAGACAGTGTACAATGTACGTGAGAACACAAAATATAATGTGTGATTATGTAAGGTTATGTAATCAATAATACATGATAGGGTGTGTGACTGTAGGTCAATAATTACATGCCTCTCGAGGGTGTTGTTAGGCACGAGGTGCTTGCACCAAGTGCCTTTAAACATCCAAGAGTGAAGTGTAATTATTGAGAATAATCACACATCTCTTGAGTGTTTTATTGCACGTATGGCATCTGGTGGAAGAACCACAGCAAGTAATGTTTCTTTCAAATGTTACAAGTAAGCAATAAGACATCAGGATGGGGAGCCATGAGTAAAACAAAAAGTTTCTCTTCCTGACCACATGACTCCTGCGACTCCACCGATCTCCTGAACACTTTAGGCTCCCTCAATAGCGCATCTCAAGTGCACTAAAACACAACTCAAGTTGCACAAACTATGGAGAGGGCTTTTTAAAACTTCTTGTAATACTGTGTGGATCAAGAGAATCAGCTGCTGCACGTCTTCTCTGAAAGAGATTCAACTGCTGCAGGTCTGCACTCAGAAGAATCGACTGCTGCAGTCTGCTCTCAGAAGAATCGACTGCTGCAGGTCTGCACTCAAGGAGAATCGGCTGCTACAGATCTGCACTCAGAAGTGTGGTGATCCTTTTTGTGACAGATACTAAGGCTGTCAGCTGGAAAGAAGTGCAGGAGTGTAAGGCTGCTTATGGGCACATAATTGCACGGCTGTTCTGGTTTTCTGACCAGTCAGAACAGCTGATTTATATTACACATGTTATACGCTATAAATGCACACGCTGGGAGGGCTGTGATCAACCACCAGAACCGCACACCATAAAGTGTGTTTTCACACATAAAATGGTGAAAAAAGTCCCAAATGCTCGAAAGAAAATAATTTTTAACAGATTGGTGCACTTACACTGAATTAACTGCATTCTCCTGTGACTATATTCCACCAGTCATGGTACAGGTTTGCTCATGCCCATTTTATAAGAAGGGTATTCAAACCATTTATACAGGATAACATATTTGCATTGTGCTCTTTTCTTTATCTGTGGGTTTTTATCACTATACAAACTATCTGTAACATAGAGAAGACTGGTTGGGCAACCATTAATAAGCAGCCTGTGCTGCCACAGAGAGGTTCTGATTACATCAGATCTTGAGAACGAAGCTCAAGAGGTCCAATTAAATCAGAAACCCCAGCTGGCAGCATAGACTGGTGGGGAATGTGGTTGCCCAATCAGCATTTTTTACAGTGTACAGTTCTTTCATTTTTTTTAAATTAATGTGCCTTCCCAGCGTTCTGCAGCAGCAAAGAATGTTCCAGCAATTTCAGTTCAGAACTTGAACTGACTGCTGTGCGTGAGGCAGTTCTGTGTAAAACACTAGCTGCTACGAAGATTTCCAATCAATTGAAATGCTGCTGTGCCACAGAAGGAAACAACTGTGTTACATGACCTTTGACCTGTGGTTCAACAACATTTCAGCTGGCATGGAAATCCATGCAAAACAAACCATCACTATACACTATAATCCACATAGCATCTACACAACCCAGCGCCACAGTTCACCAATGAAAGACTATTTTAGTACTTTGATTATGCCTGCTTCTCTCCAGTGCTTCCCCCATCCAGTGGCTGCCATTCAGCCCCGTACCCAATCTTCTCCAGCAATAACCTCTTTCTAAACTCCCGGCTTGTTCCCCAAGGTGGGCTTGCCCAGCTGGCCACTCCAGGGTAGGTGTTGGTCCTCCAACAGGAGGACCTCCAGGGTGGGGTGGCTGGTTGGTTGGGCCATGGATCAAGTGGTCCCTCTCATCCCGCTGTGCAATGGGTTTTTTTTTTTTGGTGTTCTGTTCCTTCTCAACACCTTAGGACAAAATCAGCCTCTGGAGTCCAAACACATGCACAAACTAGCATGGCTGCACACACTCTGGCCTATGTCCTGCCTTCCCCAGTGATACCTCCACTGCACTATACTTCGACTGCACTGCCACCTCTGGTCATCCAGGTGGCTGTACTGCAGAGGAGGCAGCAACCCTCCTGCCATGGAGAAGGAGAGTGTCCTCTAGGATGCTCAAGAATTCTCCCACTGGCCAGCTCCTGATGCCTCTGGTTCATTCCCGAACCCAGGTCACAGACATCCCTTGAGGTAACCCTACCACAGCATAGACGGGCCAGCTGAATGGATGAATTCTGATGGAAGATTTTCATGGCATGTGCAACTTTTCTGGGAGGGTTGGTAGTAGAATTACATCATCATGAATGTATTTTTAATTTTTTATTACAAGTCACAGCAACTTCTACAGATCACAGCGTTAAAATTGTTGTGACTTTCAGAAATGCTAATTTTGATTCCTTGGTGAAAAGGGCCCTTGGTTTCCACCTCCAGTAACAGGGAACTGGAATTTCTAATCAGTATTGCTTTGCCTTGACTCCACCATAGCAAAATCTGAACTGGGAGGCTTCAGACTCTGTACACCTAATTACTATTTATTGCAAATGTGAAGGCACCAATAATATATTACCAACTATAAACCTGAGTTTAAAAATGCATTTTAATACTATACAGCATTCTTATATGCCTGTGGTGTGAAATGCTGGAATATACTGTACATGATAAAAAAAGACTATGTTAAAAAAAATGCCTTTTTTATGCAGTTCTACCAATGCGTTCATGAGCAAGATAAAGCAACTTAACAAGAGGCATAGCCAGTAACTGCAATAGCTCAATGCAAATGGGAAAGATAAGGAACCCTTCAATAATCTATTTTTAAATTGATGCTGCATAAGGGTTCTTGTTAAGAGCAAAATGAGTCTAGGGTGTTTCTTTGTGACCAATTCCATGCTGCCTTACTCATCTAAATTAGAATTCCCTTAAATGTCATTTTCATTTCTCAGCAAGATGGTCTGTGGAGTAGAACTAAAAAAGGCTTTCTTTACCTCAAATGCCTGGAAGGTTAAACCAACATTGTAGTTTTCCATTACTGTTATCTTCCATATGCATTCCTTCATTGGTCTATAGTCATCGGGATAATTCGGTGACTGGATCTGGCCAGCATCCTTGTTGATTTCACCGCCACATATAGCTGGAAAGAAGGCACAATGCCAAATTAAGCTTATACGCATTGATCCCTCCATGTTTTTCAGGTGTTCTCAACACAGAAACAGTTACGTGCTAGAAATCCCTGCACATTTCTTTAGAATGCTTGTTAGGGCTAGGGCTACTAGATGCTGGATTTTCAAAGGGTCTGTGGGCTCACAAGGTATACTTTTTTTTCCCATTCTCTGTTTCTCTCCCTGATCTGCAGCTGGTCCACATCTACTTTGGTCCCTTCAGCCCTGTTATCCAACTTCTATGAGACTCTCCCCTCTGCCCTGACTCTCATGGATTATCCATCTTGGCCGAGCCATCTGTGCTGGCCAGGCCCCTATACAGCACAACCCAGATTCCACATGGACACATTGTCAGTGGTGCAAGGCTTGCGAGAGACCAGAGTTTCATCCTACCCAGCTGGGGATTTTTCAATAACCACTTTTTCACCCTTAGGGCTGCCAACTGTATTGTGATGCACCGTGTGTGTGTGCAGAGGCACACTCATGCAACAGCATCCATCGGCAAGGCTGCCCCAATGGTGATGCTTCTTGCTGTGCTGCCCCCGGCCTCTACCAAGAGGCAGGCAAGTAGAGAAGTGAGCTGTCCTCCTCTCTCAGAGAAGAGTCCATGGGACACTCTATCCTTTCTCCCCAGCTGGCCCCTTTGCGATCCGAGCTAGCTCCTGAACTCAGGTTGCTTGGGTCAGCAGGCGGTAGCGCTACATCATGTGATTGGGCCAGCCCTCAAGATATACTTTTGGCCACAACAATGTATACTTTTTGTCACAAATTGTGCTTTGTCCCTGCAAACTATAGTCACTTAATTAGGAATCTGCAGGCCAGTTGTTCAGTAAATCAGGTCACAAAAAAAGCAGCAATTTGTGGTTGTTTATTAGGGCCATACAAACCATTTAAGGTCCACAATGTAGTCCAGTTAACATTTCCAGGTCTCATGTGCCATCAAAATATTTTGCTAACTCTTGTTAACTCTCTTTGCTGGATTTCAAGAACTTCAATCTGTGAACACAGCTTTGTAACCTTTTTTCTGCTTTTTGAAAGGAAACATTGCTGAAAGAAGGGTATTTACAAAGCTACAGCTCTTTACAACAAAACAGGGGTCCAAGCAGAAAAAAATGCTTTTTTTTCAAAAAAAATCAAAGGATTTTTACATAGCCTAGTACTAGAACTGCCACAAGGAATGTACCTTCCTTCAAATTACATTTTTATATGTGGTTAAACAAATAACCTGAATAGTGCTCAGAACTGTTTTTGCTAAATGAGTGGCTAATTTTTCAAAACAACCTGAACAGTGATCAGAAATATTTAATTTACTAAATGATGGATGACTAGCAAGGTATTTTACTGAAACTACTTATCTCTCAACTGGGTTGTCTCTCTGCCCAAAGTCTGCCTCCTGCTCCCATGCCACTGATGCTCCAGTCCTCCATTCTAGCCACCACTCCTATTGTGCCCCTGCAGCAAGATACACCTCTTCCTTTCCAGGAACCAGTGCTCCATATGGGGTCTCCTGAAGAGATGGTGGGCCACTGGGGCATGGGCAAACTTTGCATGTTACCCCACCAAGCCTTCTTCACTTTTAACCTCTTTATGTGTTCCAGCCACCACTGACTAACATGCTCTGTACCTTGGAGGGAAACAGGGAATTGTGTATTCACTGACATCATCCTGTGTCACTCCACTTCATTCACAAAGAGGCAGTGCTCCAATAGTTGGATTGGCTGAGCCTTCCCACTAGAGTCTGAAACTCCACTGGCCTGATTGAGGGAGTCAGGATCATGACATGAACGCAGGTTTCCCATGTGGTTTACAATACACTAGCCCAAATGCCACCAGGAAGGGTGGCAATCTTTTTTTAGTTTAGCATGTTAAACTTAACACAACATACTAGACTTCAGTATTTATCCAACCATACATAGTTAAGTAACATAGTAATTTAAGATCGGAAGGGACTCTAGGTCCATCAGGTCTGCCACTGCTTCATAAGCAGAGACCAACAAGTATGTTGTGCAAACATGTACTAATTTATAGAGAATTCCCACCCACCCTACTACCCAGGGTACCTCTGTGATTCCCATGGGAAGCAGAAAACTATTCAGGCTTGCCTTGAAGACTTCTATGGCCTTCATGTCACTGTCTCCACTGGTAGGCAGTTCATAGGTTCACCACCATCTGGGAGAAGTACTTGCTAACTGTTACCCCCTAAATGTACCCTCCGAGTTTTATGGCATGCCTCTCATCCTACTGAAGCACACCAGATCAAACATCTCTGTTTGACCTTGTCAATACCCTTTAACATGAAGAAAACTGAAATCATGTCCCCCCTCAGCCTCGTTTTCTTAACAGTAAACATGTGCAGTCCTGCCATCTCTACTCATAGCTTTTATTCTCCATAGCCCCAGATCATTTTGGTGACTCTGTGTTGCATCTTTTCTACTGCCTCAATATCTTGTTTGTACTGGGGACCCAGAATTGCAGGCAGTGCTCCATCTGGGGCCTGACCAGGGCCCTGTAAAGAGCTAATTTACCTTTCCCTGCTCTGCTGGTCAACCCCCTTTTGATGCACCACAGCATTCTTCCAGTATTATTGACAGCAGCTGTGCATTTGCTTGTCATGCGTTAGGTCCTTGTCTGTTATTATAAGTCTAATTAATTATTCATGAGCTTAGAAAGGCTCCAGATTGGCTACTGGATTGGTCATCAACGTCTTGGTAATGACCGATCCAGCTGCAGATTGATGCTATGTGGCATGCACAGCTTGTGCCACACAGTTAAAACCTAAATAAAAGTAACAAAAACAAAAGTTGTTGCACTGGCCTGGTGGTGCTGAGGGTTGAGGCGCTGGACACCACACCTCGCTCCACGTCGGCGACCAGGTTCGGTGATGGATTCAGGCAGCCGGGGGGTTGGCCGGGGGGGGGAGGATCGAGTGCCTGACGGCTTGCTCTCCTTCTCCGGGGGAGGAGTGGGAGCTAGCCCCACCACGATACTGTCACCTCCCGGTGACCACAGGTATTTGGCAGTGTGGACGAGGAAAGCAACAAAGGGGGGAGGGGCTGACGTTGGCCGAGGACCTGAGCGGAGGTGTGTCTCAGTGCACCTCTGTCTCATTGGCCCTCCCTGGATGCTAACATCTGCAGAGGGGCGGGAGCAAGAAAAACGGAAAAAAATCCCCAGTCAGTCCTGGCAACGAGCCCTCCACTCCACACATCCACAGAAGCTGAGGGCAGACTCCGCTGTGTGTGCACTCTCCTGAAGGCTGAGGGAGGTAAGTGGGGAACCATCCTCGCCCCCCGCCGAGGGGGTTAACCAGGGGGTTCTGGAAAAAACACCGGAGTGGTGCCCTCTAGAAGCACACTCCTCAGTGGATGGAGTGTGGATGCTTAAGGGCTCTGAGAGAAAGGATGGAATGGGGCAGTAAGAGGGCAATAAATTGAGAATTAAAAAAAAGTTGTTATTGCGATTAGGGTTGTAATTGCAACAACAACTTCAAAGCCAGTCATTTCCTTGGATTAACGACTGGCTGGAGGGAGGTGGACCTCAGCTGCACCTCGGGCCACCCATCCCCCAAAATGGTCATTAATCCCTCAGAAATGACGGCTTCTCGGTTGTTATTGCTTCAGTATCAACAGGTCCTTTTCCTCCTCCACTGCAGCAGGAGAAACCCTACACAATGTATAGATCATCCCTCTGTTTCTCCTCCCCAAGGGTAGCACCTTGCAGTTTGCTACATTAACTCTAAGACTCCAGGAGTCTGACCAATTGCCCAGCTTGTTCAGGTCCTCCTAATGTTTGTCCCAGTCCTCAAGGAAGCCCACCTCCCTGGCCAGCTCAGTGTTCTCAGCAAACTAAAGCAGCCTGCTGGAGCCACTTAAAAACTTACCTTCATAGACAGCAGCAAAGCCCTTTCCTACCCAGTTACTACTACTACGGAATTCTATCCACATTCTGCTATCTGTGGATGTGAGGGCCTCGGGCAGCTTGTCACCACAGTATCTACCTAGGGAAAAAAACACAAACTATTTTTTACTTAGCTGAAAGTCAAGGATACATACAGATAGCATGGACTCTGGGTCCTGGTAACAGTACAAAGTCAAGTATACTTAGGGCCTAGTGTTATGAAGGGATTGTGAGCTTTCACATCTAGCTCTGCCTTCTGAAGTTACTGCTCCACTATCTGAAACCAGTTTTTTTCGCACACAAAAAAATGCCCTTTTTGGACTAGTGGTTTCTGGCAGCAGCACTCCAGGCAATCATCAATAAGAGGAGGTACCACATTGATGACTGAGTTAGGAAGAGCCACATAAACAGCAGATACCTGAAGCATGCGTAAAGAATTTCTGGGTCTTGGCATCTAAATCCAGCTGCAGTGACTGGACACTAAATTCTTGGCATCAATCTTGTTTAGACCTATGGGAGTGCCTTTTGGTGATCAGGACAGGACACCACAAAATGAAGAGAAGAAGAAGAATTTGTTTTTACTGTACTTTACACTGCACCTTTCATACAAACTGTATCCCAAAGACATTTACAATCCAGGAGAGGGAAGGGGGAGAGAGAGAGCGTTGCTGCTGTTTTCAGTGCTCAGGGAAATTTAAAGAGCCACCAACATCACGGGGGAAACTTTGGAAAAGCATAATTTTGGAGACAGAAATATTCTCTGCAATTGCCAGCTCCATTTCCACAATGACCATGCATATTATCATAAAACAGGATCACTGTCGCCTACATTTCTACACTGGCTGCTCGTCTATTCCTGCCATTATAATCCGCATCTTGTGACTTTATAATCTGTTTCTGTGGAGACTACTGTGATGTCATAAACCAAGGATTATGAAATTGATTGTAGACAAGTAGCAAAAGCAAATGGAATCTGGAATTGGGAGACAGAGTTACTATTGGTGCAGCTCATGGTGGCCTCAGGCAAGAAACTATGGTTGGGAGTGACAGAAACATAACATAGAAACAGAGAATTTGACGGCAGATAAGGACCGCTTGGCCCACCTAGTCTGCCCAGTTCCCTACCTAATGGATAAGCTGCAGATCCTAGTTAACCAACAGCCTACTTCCTCCTACTCCCCACTAGAATTGCCTTATGTCTGTCCCATGCATTCTTGAATTCCCCAACTGTTTTTGACTCCACGACCTTCTCAGGAAGGCCGTTCCATGTATCCACAACCTTCTCCATGAAAAATACTTCCTCACATTACCTATGAGTCATCCCCCCCTCTATCTTCAAATTGTGCCCCCTTGTTCTTGCACATCTCTTTTTCTGAAAGATGCTACCCTCTTGAACTTTGATGATTCCCTTGTACTTGAAAGTTTCTATCATGTCACCCCTCTCCCTCCTTTCCTCGAGGGTATACATATCAAGCTCCTTTAGTCTCTCTTTGTATGTCTTCTGGTGCAGACTCTGCACCATTTTGGTTGCCCTCCTCTGGACTGCCTCCATCCTCTGTATGTCCTTGTGGAGATGGGGTCTCCAGAACTGCACACAGTACTCCAGATGGGGTCTCACCAACTCTCTGTACAGAGGGATAACAACTTCCTGTTTTCTACTGCTGATGCCTCTCCCAATGCATCCCAGTAACCCCCCAGCCCTCCTTACTGCCTTCTCACATTGCTTGCCCAATTTTAAGTCATCTGATATGACTACCCCCAGGTCCCTTTTCATTTTTGTTGTTGTCAGTATCTCACCCCCCTCCATTGTGTACTCTTCCCCCGGGTTTTTGTTTCTCATGTGCATTACTTTACACTTCTTTGCACTGAATCTAAGCTGCCATACATCTGACCATTCCTCCAACCTTGCCAAGTCCCTTCTCATCCTTTCCACCCCACCTTGTGTATCAACCCTGTTGCAGATCTTTGTGTCATCTGCAAAGAGACATACTTTTCCTTCCAGTCCCTCCGCAATGTCACTTATAAAGACATTAAAGAGGACCAGTCCCAGTACTGAATCCTGTGGTACCCCGCTAGTAACCCTCTTTTCTTCAGGGTGGACTCCATTTACTATTACCCTCTGTGTCTTGTTGTCCAGCCAATTTTTTACCCAGGCTACCACCTTGGACCCACTCCAAGGCTGGCTAACTTGTATATTAATCTTTTGTGTGGGACTGTGTCAAATGCCTTGCTAAAGTCCAGGAAGGCCATGTCCACAGCCCCTCCCTGGTCTACTACTTTGGTTACCCAGTCAAAGAAATCTATTAGATTCATCTGACATGACCTTCAGGTTGTGAATCCATGCTGCCTTGGGTCCTTTGCCCCGCTGGCCTCTAGGTACTCAACAATTCTTTCCTTCAGAAGTGATTCCATCATTTTCCCTACCATTGAGGTCAAACTAACAGGTCTGTAGTTTCCTGCCTCTGTCTTGCTCCCACTTTTGTGAAGTGGAATCACTTTCACCCTCCTCCAGTCCTCAGGTACCACTCCATCCTCCCATGATTTGTTAAAGAGGGTAGTCAGTGGTGTCACTAGTTCTACCCTTACTTCTTTTAGAATTCTTGGGTGAATCTCATCAGGCTTTGTCTACCTACAGTTTTAAGAGTTCTTTCAGAACCCTTTCTTCTGTGAATGGACTGGTATCAACCCCCTTATCCAGAGTGTTTCTATTGTTTGGTTTATGTACCCCCCCTCTTCTTTTGTGAATACTGAGAAGAAGTATTTGTTCAGTATCCCTGCTTTTTCACTGTCACCCTCTGCCCACATTCCCTCCCCTTTATTAAGCCTCACTATCCCTCCCTTGGTCTTTCTTTGCTCCCTAATGTACCTATAAAAGATTTTATCCCCCTTCTTAACAGAGTTGGCTATCTTTTCCTCAGTTTGGGCCTTTGCTATTCTGACTGCCTTCCCTGCCTCCTTCTGCTTTAAGTGATATAGTTCTCTGTCCTGCTCCTTCTGTGTTTCCTTAAATTTCTGAATGCTATCCTTTTCTCCTTAACCTTCCCTGCCACCTCTTTTGAGAACCATAGTGGCTTTTTCCTTCATTTTGTTTTGCTTATTTGCTTTTCACAAAGGCTCGCTGCCTCTGTGATGGCAGTTTTGATGTTTCCCCATTGTTCCTCCACCCCTCCTTCTTGCCTGTTTGCTAGTGCTTTTCTGAGGCCCTCTCTCATTTTGACAAAGTCAGCCCTCCTAAAGTCCAGTACCCTCACTTTTGTATGGCTTGACTCTGTGGCTGTGTTTATCATGAACCACACTGTTTGGTGATCACTTGTTCCCAGATGGCTACCCACTTCTACATCTGAGATCCTCTCTCTGTCCCCATTTGGGAGTATCAGGTCTATGATTGTTCCCTCCTGAGTGGGTTCCAACACTAGCTGTCTAAGGCATGCCCCCTGTAGGGCATCGAGTGTGGCCCTGCTCTAGGATGTGGCTGCAGCAAAGGTGCTCCAGTTAACATCTGGCATATTCAGGTCCCCCATCAACAATATCTCCCCTTTTTCTGCCATGCTAAGTATGCCTTCTTTCATTTCCTTGTCCATTTCCTCCTCCTGAGATGGGGGTCTGTATACAACCCCCGTGTGGATTGTGGTGCCATTTCTGGTCTCCAGGGTGACCCACAGTGCCTCCTCACCTCCCTGTTTACCCTTTAGTTCCATTGCTTTGATCCCTTCCCTTACATAGAGAGCTCCTCCTCCTCCTCCTCTTCTACCCTCCCTGTCCCTCCTATAGCTTGTGTACCCTGGTATGTTGACATCCCAGTCATGGTTCTCTGTGTACCATGTTTGTGTGACTGCCACAGTATCCAGGCATCCCTCTTCCATCAAGGCCACCAGTTCAGGGAGCTTGTTACCTAGACTACGGGCATTGGTTATCATTACCCTCCATTTTTTGATGGCCTTACCACTTTTTGCCCAATCCCTGTCCTTACTACTTTTGCCTTTTTCTCCATTTACCCCACCATACTCCCCATCAACTTCTTTATCTTGGTATTTACCTCACTAACTACCCTGATTTTTTTTGGGGGGGGGCTAGGATTTCCTTGCTCCTTTTCAGTGCCTCCCTCCCTTGGCTAGTTTAAATGCTTGCCAATGAAGCATTTAAATCTATCACCTAGGATCCTGGTTCCCCTCCTGGACAGATGCAGACCATCGCACCAGTATAGGTCTGCATCCCTCCTGGTGGACACCCAGTCCTCAATGAAGCCAAAACCCTGAGCTCTGCACCAGTTTTTCAACCAATAATTGAATCCTATGGTGTGGAACACCCTAGCCTCACCTATGCCATAGACAGGCAGCACCTCTGAGAAGGTTACCGTGTGTGCTACTTGTCTAAGACCCCTCCCCAACTCTACAAACTCCTCCTGCACTGCTCTGATCCCTTTCCCAGCCAGGTCATTTGTCCGTAGGTGGACGATGACATCCTGCTCCCTCCCCCATGCAGCTGCTCCTGCAATCCTGAGGATTCATTCCCTGTCCCTCCAAGCTATGGTGCCAGGCAGGCATCTTACCTCCCTCTCCCCCCTCCCCCAGTTCTACCCTCCAAACAATGAAGTCCCCCAACAGGGGTTGTTTCTTTCCCCTGTGGGGTCTCACGCCACCCTCCTGTGGGTCTTCTTTGAGGAGGTTCCCAGCATCCTCCTTTGTTTCCAGTGTGGGTGCCTCCATAGAGGAACCACACTCTGCCAGAATGGTGTATGAATTGTGGAGAGGTACAACTGGAGGGATGTGCCTCTCTTCCACCACCCTCACCCTCCCTGAGCCCACTGTGGTCCAACTGCTCCTCTTTCTTGGCAACCTCTGAGGCAGCAGCAGCAGCCCTGGTGGTCCCTGGGTGGGAGAGAAAGTCCCCAAATCCTAGCCAGATCAGCCTGGAAATGAGCAACCTTCTCCCTCAACCCAGAGAGGTGCCTGCAGATGGGACAACACCACATCCTCCAGAACGTCTCCCAGAAGACTGTTGCTCCACAGCCACTGCACTGCACCACTCCTATCATGTCTTATTTGTGGCCCCTCAAACATTGTTTTGTATGCTTACTCTTTCTTCTCTCTGTTTATTATCTATAGATGATCAGGGCAAGGGGATGAGAGGGACTGAGAGCTCAGAGAAGAACTGGTAAGGGGAATGACAAAAGGGGAAGTAGTGGTAATGGGTGATCTGCACCTGCCAAATATCAATTGGGATGCTCCAGTGGCCAGGAGCACCAGACATCAAAGCTTGCTGGATACATTCCAGGATTGTCAACTGGTACAGCTAGTCAAGGAACCCATCAGATGAGCTGCCATTCTTGCAGTGGCGCTCACAGTCTCAGAATTTGTAGGAGCTGTGACAGTAGGGTAGCCATTGGTGAATAGAGACCACAGCTCCATTTGGTTTGAATTGGCCCTTGGGACAAAAAAAATACCCAACCAAGAGCTGAGGTCCTTGATTTCATAATGGTGGACTTCAGCAGGTTGACAGAATTGGTCCAGAACGAGTTACTCGGGATACACTTTATAGAAGGTGTGGATAAGAGATGGGGGGGCAATAAATGGGGCCATTCTTGAGGCATTTAACAGACACATGAGAACAGAAACTGAAAGGAATAAACACAGGAGACCATTATGTTTCTTGGTAAGGGTCAGGAAAGCAGGGAAGGCCAAAGAAAAGGCCTTTGCCAGGTATGAAGGAAAGCAGGGGGAGGAAGAATGGGAGAATACATTTTGAGAAATAAGGAAGCAAAGAGAGTGGTTAGAGAGGCAAAAGCAGACACCGAGTTGCATATTGCAGAGAGTGTCAAAAGCAGAGAAAAACTATTTTTCAAGTACATTAGGGAAAAATGGAAGAAAGGAGGGGGAATTATTAGGCTATCTAAGGGGGTAGGGTGATAGAAGAGAACATGCAAAAGTCTGCCATCCTTAATGATTACTTTTGCTCTGCCTTTACAAGGGAAGACAGCAGGCCCTTGTCAGACAGTGGCATCAAAGTGGACATAAAGGTGGTTCCAGAGAAGAGGCAGCCAGAATTTACAAGTGAAAAGGTCCAGAAAGAGCTAGCTGCCTTAAAGATAAATTAGGCCTCAAGACCGGATGGGATGCATCTGAGGCTGCTTAAGGAATTGGCAGTGCAATTGGTTGAACCCCTGGTAGGACCATTCAATAGATCACTACAGATAAGGGTCATTTTGACATAGTTTTGCTCCATAAGGGGAGGGACAAGGAGCAAGTGGGCACCTATAGACCTGTCAGTCTACCTCTGTCGTAGGGAAGCTGATACAGTCTCTGGTCCAAGATGACTTCATGGACTATAAGGAGAGCAATGGTCTCCAAAATAAACAGCATGGGTTTGTGGCAGGGAGGTCTTTTCAGACTAACCTGATAGTCTTCTTTGACTAGGCGACAAGGGCATTGGATAGGGGCCACTCCATGGATTTAGTCTACTTTGACTTCTGCAAGGCTTTCAACTTGGCGGCTCACAGATGATTGCTGAAGAAGATGGAGGATCTGGGTGTGGCTAAATACACAGTAAGATGGGTAGGTAACTGACTAAAGAGGAAGCAGCAGAGGGTTGTGGTTAACAGGGTCAAATCAAAAGAGAGGGACATCGTGAGTGAGGTACCAAAGGGATCCCTCCTGGATCTGGTCCTCTTCAATGTGTTCATCAGCAACACTGGAGAAGGAATCTGGGATGGGTTTTGTCTCTTCGCAGATGACATGAAGCTCTGTGGGAGGGTGGATCAGTACAAGGGAATAAGGGAAATGCTCATAAGGGAAATGCAGGGTGACCTGCAAAGACTTGAGAGGTGGTCTAAGGTTTGGCAGCTGAAATCCAACACCATAAAGTGCAAGATACACCTGAGGAGCAAGATGCCCAGGAAAGGGTACTGGTTGGATGGGGAAAGACTTAGCACTAGAGCTGAGGAACGGGACCTAGCACTACAGCTGAGGAACGAGACCTAGGTATTGTCATCAGTGACTCCCCAAAACAATCAAGCTAATGCAACAGCAAATAGGATGCTGGGGTGCATCAGGAGGGGTACTGACAGTAGAAGAAAAAAGACAATATTACCTTTTTATTGATCTTTGGTGAAGCCACGCCTGGATCACTGTACCCAGTTTTGGAGTTCTCAGCTCAAGAAAGATAAGGACAGGCTGAAGACAGTGCAGCAAAGTATGACAAAGATGATTCAGGGCCTACAATGCAGGTTAGGAAGATTGCCTCAAGGCACTGAACATGTATTCGTTGGAGACCAAACAGAAGAGGGGAGCTACAATAGAGACCTTCAAGTTCCTGAAAGGAATAAACAAGGTGAAATGCAGGGAATTATTTAGCATGAATAATGGTTCGAGGTCATGAGTGGAAACTGACAGAAGGGAGGTTCAATATGAATATGAGAAAAGTATTATTTTACAGAAAGGGTGGTGGAACCGTGGAGCAGTCTACCATCTGAGGTGGTGAGTGCCAAAAGCATTAATGATTGCAAGCACGGTTGGATAGTGGTTACTCAGGGTGACAGTAACAGGGAAGGGAACAGGGGGTGGATAGGAGAGATAGAACCCTGTATGGTCAGTAGGTCTTGGGGTTAGATAGGGAACCAAGGACAGACTGGATGGACCATTTGTCTTTTTCTGTGGTATCCCATCAATAGAGCGGAGGAACAAGCATGGGGTGATGGGGAGAGGTAATTAGGGCAAAAGCAAAGTTTGTGACTTGGTGTTTAGAGAGCATGGAAATATGGGCGTGCTGATGGGTAACCGTGTGAGAAGTCTGTATGGGGTTAGCATGGATGCGTTGTATGTGTGGGATGTATGGTGGGTTGTGTGTGTGCTGCTGTCTTCAGCTGTGCTTGGGTACTGGGGTTATCTGGGTTGTTGTGCTTCCCCTGGGCTGTGCAGATCTGACTTGGTGCAGTGTACCAGGTCGGTGGTCCCCCCCCCCACCTCCTGCTCTGCCCCACTACGCCACATGGGTGGAAATGTTTATATATACCTTGGGGTGGGTGTGGGGCGTGCAGCCCCCCATTTCACATATGTACTCACCATATTTTCCCTCTCTGAGTCTGCTGGCTGAATTGCCGCACTCTTTTCCCTTGCTCTTGTGCTCCAGTTGTCCTTGGCAAAACTGTTTTCACTCTATTGTGGGTGACCCTTTTTCTCTCATCATTGTCTATGTTTCTATGAATCTAATGGACAGTGATCCATTTTAATGTAAATGTGTATAGTGATAACAAAAATGGGTAGTTATATACAGAAAGTATAGGAACTATCTGCAATGCATAATACATTTTCAATTTATCCTCTGTGACATCAAGGCCTCCTTAAAGAGCACAGTGATAGATTAGAGAGAGATAAAACATGGGGGAGGGGAGTACATGTCTTGTTCAGAGTCACATGGTGTCTTGGTTGTGAGGTTCAAACCCAGATCAACATGTTCACAGCTCTGTGCTGTAACAACTAAGCCAAACTGCTTCCCAGAAGAGGTTACTTACCTGTAACAACAGCTCTACTACTACCATTTACAGCGCATCTGCACTTTTTTTTTTTAGTTTCCTCTGATTATGCTCAGAACCTTAGAAAGCCTAGTTGATTCTCTTCTCTTCACCTGACCACATGTCCACGAGCTTCCGTCCCCTTGGTCACAGGGTCTGGAAACTGAAAACACATAAGCCCACAGAAGGTAAATTAGAGATAAGCCGGTGGCTGGGTGGGTCATTGTGGATGTGAGCTGAATGCCAGTCGGACAATCACGGTTACAGGTAAGAAACCTCTTCTTTTAACTACCTGGATTTATTTTCCAACCCACACTTTTGCCAGCTATCAGCAGTTCCAGCGAGACTGGATCTAGGATCCCTTCTAATCAGGTAAAAAAGGGACTGAGGGATTAAGGTCCCTGCAGCTCTGGAAGTCAAGGCTGTAATGAGAAATGAACCAGTGTGCTCTAGACCAGGTAGCGGCAGCCCAGCAAATTTCAGTTATAGAAATTCTTCTGGAAATTGAAGCAGCACAAAACCATCCCATGAATCATTGTCAAACTCTTACAGAAATAATTATATGAAATGTTTTCATACTGTGCACATAAAACTACCCATGTGATATGCATGCTGCAAGCATGATTTAAATGTTAAATTGGAATCAATTGCATACATGTGGCGTGCATGCAGCAAGCAAGTGTGGAAAGCATGCTTTTTATGTTAAATTGGAACAGACTGCATGCATGTGGCATGCGTGCAAAAAGCAACTGGTCACTGATAACTACACACACAAAAGTTAAGTGACTTATTGAGGATCACACCATACACAAGTGGGGGTTGATGAGCTTCAAACCCAGGTCTTCAGGACTCCAGGTCTCCTGGTTTGCAGTTCAGTGCCTTTAACCACTAAGCTATACTGCCTGCATACATATGACTCGCTTGTCCTTCAATATAAATCTGCATACATCCGCATGCATGTGGCATGCTTATAGCCACTGTTACACTTTTTAGTTTTCTTGTCTCCTCTCAGCTGCACAGCTGAAGTGTAGCACACATACCAGTTGGTGTTTCTTCCCTCCCCAATACACACACTTACCCACAAAACTACCTGATCACTTCTCTCTGGCCTGTACTCCTACTATTTTCTCTCCATAGTTTTCAATGTTTCTACACAAAGAGACTTTAAGGGGTAAACACAAAAGTAGCAATAACTTGACACCCCCCCCCAACATGGCCAGTCCCCACCCCCTGCACACACAGCGTGGTGGGTGGGACCATGCTGCTACAGACAACCCACCAAGTATAGATATAAGTTGAGAGTCTCTTACCTGAGTACTATGGGGCCAGAGGCAGGAGTCTTTAAAAGATGATGTCCATGGGTTAGAGTACTGGAGCGTACCCCTTGAAATGAATGGAGTTATTTTGTTATTACTATTTTATACCATGTGATGGTGAGTGGGAGAATAATGAAGGCCACTGTTCTACTAACAAGGCCCTTATTCATCAATAATGTATAAAATAGTAATAAACAAAAATACCCCCATTCATTTCAAACAGCATGTCTCTGCACTCTCCCTTGCCTTATGTCATAATGTGCCTGAGCTTGGGGATGTGGAGGTCAGCTTCACTGGCAGCGGTGGGGGGGGGCATAAGCCTGACTATAGTGGGGCTCCAATAGTCTGTGCATACCATACCACTCAACTGTCCCTGAATGCAAGAGACAGCCCTCTTTTCACCCCTGAAAACTGCTCTGCCCCTCATCCATCCCTCATGGAAAACATGCTGCTCACACATAGGATGTCCTGTAAATTTAGACTTTATGGCAGGGGTGCCATTTCAGATTTCAGCAGGGGGGAGCCAACAACCAGTGGAGGTCAGGTGCTAGTTAGCCCCTAGGCAGCATAGCTCTGGAATGTCTCTAAAAGGTCAAACTTATCTGCTGTGATATGCAAGTCAGGAAAAGTTCAAATGTACAAGATTCATCTGTCTATACCCCAGAGAAGTACATCACATTTGAGCTTAAGCCCACACAGTTACTAACCAATTTTTTTCCTGGCTGAAGTTCTGACCCCCTCCTCCCAAAAAGTCCCAATTTCTCTCCCTCGACTCCATTCCATTCAATACCCATCCCATATGGGTTATGAAGCTGTCCAAAGGCACAGAAACATGAAAAACACATCAATAGTTTGAGATCTGTACTATTCCCCGACTCTCATGTTCCCAACTATCACTTTCCCGACTTTACGGTCCCAACACAGTTGTTTGTCCGACTTTTTATTTATCGACTCTCACTTCCCGACTACAGGGTGCGCGACTGTTGTTGTTGCCTGACAGACATTAATATTATCTATCATAGAGAAGAATTAGGTATAGAAGCATTAAGCATTGGTAGCAGCACCATCTGCTGTTCAAACAAGTCAATAAAACCAGGTAGCAAAGCTCTCAGTGCTTTTCGTGCTTTTCAGTGCTTCAGAATGGCTGATGCTGCTGTGTGTGACTAATCTCTCAGCGAGGTAACATCGAACTATGCATCAATGGTTTCATGAATGTGAAAGCAAGGAACCGTGGTGACCATTTCTACTGGTGATGCCAGAGTCACAAGGCAAACAACTGTTTGGGGAGAGCATCAACCGTGTTGGTGGGGCAACATCACCTGCGTAAAAGCAGTGAACATAATCACTCTCCGGATGTCATAGATTTACCTGTTGCTGCACCCTTGGCATCCTTAAAAGACAGGACAGTGACAATGCATGATACACCAGCTCAGTTAATTCAGCATGAGCTGTCGCAGGTTTCATGTGAAGTCATGCAGAGCATGCCATCGCATCATGCATTGCAACCGATCGTCAAGCATGCCAGAAGAAATATTACTACACCCGACCCCTAAACATTAGACAAGCTTGTCTTTCCTGACCATCTCCGCTGTGTTAGTGGACAAGGTTTTATTGCCAAAGAGTCATCCATTGGGGAGGACAAGACTAATATTTACCACTAAGCTAAACATGAAAAAACTTGCAGCTGCCGAATATTGGGTGATGGATGGAACCTTCAAGACAGTTCCAACATTATTTTGCCAGCTATATTCCATCCACGCTGCTGCTGGCACATCACAAACTATGAGCATTGTCCCACTGGTCTTTGCTCTGATGTCCTCTAAATCACAGGAGTCCTATATCAGTTTATTTCAAGACCTGCATCACATAGCAGATGACTATGGTTTAACTCTGGCACCCAAACGTATCATCACAGTCTTTAAGCAAGCTGCAATTAATGCCTGTAAGTCTGAATTCCCTGATACACTAAACAAAGGATGTCTGTTCCATTTTGATCAGATTGTCTGGCGTAAAATTCAAAGCTTGGGTCTTTCAACTTCGTATGGAACAGATGCAGACTTCAGCCTTAAAATGCAGCACCTTGTGGCTTTGTCTTTCCTACCACCAGAAGAAATAGAGACTCTTACTTGAACTAAAGAGAGAAATGCCTGAAACAAGTACTGCCCTTGTAGAATGGTTTGAGGACAACTATGTTCTTGGAGAGCGAGGCGCAGGATGAAAAACAACACCACAGTACGCAGCCCCCTCTATTCTCACCATCTTTTTTGTCTGTTCATGATCACATGACCACGGGGTTCCCCCGTACTCAAAGACAGTACAAGCTTGGCATCGTAGGTTGTCAGCATTAACTGGCTATGCCCATGTTGATGTGTATCGGCCTGTGGGCAAGTTACAAAAAGAGCAACTGGTGACATAAAGTACAACAGAGAAAATAAACAAAGGCCTTGCTAAATCACCAATGAAGAAATGATATGTTGCAAGAGAAGAAAAATGATCTAATATTGTCAAGGAGGGAACAGCAAGATTAGTGCTAGATTATATACGTGGCATAGCACACAACCTCAGTTCATGAAGATTATAATGAACTGCTGAGAACTGAGAAACGCGAAGCTTGCTTATGATTTGGGATGCTTTTTTAATATATTTCAAATAAAGTATGGATTTTAACTGCTTATTTGCACATATGATCTTGGTTGAAAGTAAAGAAGTCACTGCCTTACCAGATATCCCGTACTGCTTTATATTCTCTGGCTATCATTGCATCCATCACCGAAACGTGAAAAACGTCCACTGGATTACACGTCGGTGGCTGTGACGCAAACAATGTGTGCCTGCACTACACTGTTCAGGAGACCAGACTTCACACAAACCAGGTACACTTTGCATTTACTTCAATATAAAGCCATTATGCAAGTCTGTTGTGCTTAAAGAAACTCTGCCTGCCTTAGTGTAAATGCCATTGATGTGTTATTAAGATGCCTGCCTGTAAGTCCATAATACATACTTCCTCCACAGCAACCAAGCTCGACAAAGTCAGACACGGCTATTGTCAGGATATCAAGCTGCAGTATTTCATACCAGTCGGGAAAATTCATTTTGGGAATTAGGAGATGGGAAAATACATGATGGGATTTCAGCAGTTGGGAATTCGTACCTAACCCCAATATTTTAGTTCTTCCTCCTTCCCCAATCCCCCTGTAAAAAAAATGATTTACTTTTACTTACCCGGCCGTCTGACCAGAACCTGCAGCCAGGCCCAGTGTGCCACCAGCTCAGTTTTCAGTCCGCTCCTCCTCTGTCCTTTTGCCAGAAGCTGGATGCTATAACCAACCATCCCAGGTCCCCAACATGATCTGCGACCAAGTCATCTCACCAAACTGAACCCACCCAACCTGTGTTGCTTGCTACTTGCTTGACTTCTGCCATGGCTGCTGCCACACTGCACTGATCAAGGCCTATGAAGGCTGCCCACACCTCTGTCACCACTGCTGCTAGGCCTAGCTTGCTGCCATGGGGGGCCTGTGCTGTTTTGTTTTTTGCAAAATGAGCCTAGTAGAGTAACTAGGTAGCCTAGTCTCGAGTTACCTTCTAGCGCACACCCTGCTCCTTCAGCCACCAGGTGAGATGGAGACTCACTAAGAGTAGACCAACAAAAATATGCCGCTACAACACTGCTATTGAGAGTTTAGTGCTCATTGACTCCTCCAAGCTGTAGTGTGCAGCCTGTCTACTCTGTGGCAGGAAAAACAGTGTCATACTCGCATGACTCTTGTGCTCTTGCTTGGCTGGAGCTCCTCCACATCACATGTAATGGCACCAACGCTAATAGGTGGAGGGAGTGGACAGCACAATACAGACACAGGCGAGTCAGGAGTGCACCTGCAACATAAGCGCACAAAGGCCAGGGGGGCACTTACTGTGCAAAAGATTAAATCCAAATTTAATTACATTATTGCCTCACCATAAGAACTACCTAGGCACAAATGCGAGGGGGGGGGTGGAAATTGCCCCTCTCTGCACTACCTAAATGGCACCCCTGCTTTACGGCAGAAATTCATTCTCAGGTGCTAATATCGGTACAAGTAAATACAATAGTTTCCACTATGTTCTGAGGTACAGTATCTCCATGTTTCAGGACGTGTCCTGATCATCATGAGGGTTAGTGTCCCTCATTGTCCCCCATTTGGAGTGCCCATGCCCCTCATTTCTGTAACAAAATGTGAGGTGTGGTGCATGCTTCCAAGACCCTATTCAGTACAAAGAGTGCTGAGCATGTCCATAGTGTATATGCTCAATACAGAATGACAAAGGGAAAGTAAGTGACATTAAACAGTCATGGAGAAACCCATTTATAGCACTAAATATGCATAAGGGGATCTGCATGGCCGAAAACAAAAAGGTCAGGCTTCACAACACAGAGGCTCCTCTTCGCACATCTGGAATGGGGGATGTTGGCTGACTATATATAGCTAGACACTGCAGAGAGGTCGGAATAACAAGGTGGCAGTGGCCGAGTCGTTGTTGGCAGAGGACAGCGGAGGATGAGATGGAGAGGGGCATTGAGGTTGTAAGGTCCAGGAGATGCCCTGGGTTTAAATAGGGCCAAGGAAGATGCCTGATGTGTCTGGCTCCTGTACCCTGGGGTCCCACTGGACAGAGTGAGCAGGCAGCTATAGGACTGGCCACCTACCCTAATCCTCTCCCGGGTGGTGCTTTGCAATGCCAGGTCGATAAGGAACAAGACTGATATTTTTGCAGACTTAATTTCCTCTGTCATCCTGGCCTGCATTATGGAGACGTGGCTGGGTGACTATACCAACCCAGTTTTAGCGGCCGCCATCCCCACCGGGTACTCTGTGGTGCACTACCCCGAAGAAGGATTGCAGGGTGGGAGTGTGGCCATCATTTTTAGAGCCAACCTGGGCTTCACAGTGCATTCAGTTGGTAACACCAGGTCTTTTGAGTGCATCGCCATTCATGGGGGTCCATGTGCAGGCTGCAGGATTCTCCTCATTTACTGCCCGCCTGGGGCGGAAGGGGGGAGAAGTCATGCAGGAGGTAGCAGACTTCATCGTCAACCAGGTGAGGAGTCCCCCAGGTGTTTAATCCTGAGGGACCTCAATGCCTGGGTCGACAACGAATCCTCACGTTTCGGTTACGACCTCCTGCAGTTAATGTCTTCACTGGGCCTGACACAAGTGGTTGCTTCTGCGATCCACCAGCACAGCTGCACACTTGATCTGGTGTTCTAGCTAGGTCTTGGGGTTGAAAACCTCAGGATTGATCCAGTTTCTTGGTCCGAACACTGCATTGTGGAGTTCACGTCTGAGGCCCCCCTGGTAGTCCTGCCCCTGTGGAGATGGTCAGCTATTGCCCTTTGAGGGGGCTAGACCCAGAAGGACTCTTGGTGGTGACTGACCTATCTAGAGCTGAGGCAGCCTGTGTGATTGGCACCAGGTAGGCAGTGGCCACCTATAATAAGATGGTGTCTGAAGCTCTGGATGCCATAACTCCAGTTCGTATATGACCCAGATCTTCTCACTTGATTTGATGGGGATCTCAAGTTGATGAAGATCAAGGGTTGGAAGTTGAAGCGTTACTGGCGGAAGTCCCAGCTAGATACTGACAAACTGGTCCTGCGCACCCACTATCGTGAGTACCAGGAGTCAATCTCCCATAAAAAGGCAGAGTTTCTGTCCAGGGAGATTGCGGCAGAGAAAAACAGACCTGCTCAGCTTTTTCGGACTGTGGACAGGCTTCTTCATATGGCCTGTCTTCAGCCGAAAAACGCCTTTTTCATTCACCTTGTGTGAGGAGTTTGCTCTGTTCTTCTCTGACAGGGTGTCATCTAGACGGTCAGGGATTCTATCAGGTAGGCTTTTGCCTGTCGGCCCAGTGGTGCTGAGGGTTGAGGCGCTGGATGCCACACCTCGCACCACACTGGCAACCCGGGTTTGGACGCGAGCCCGGGTCGGCAGGGGAGGGAGAGGATCAAGTGTCCAGAGGACTGCTCTTCTATCCTGGGGAGGGATCTGGGGGTTTCACCGCTCTGTAACGGCCCCTGGTGATGACTGGGGGCACTACCAGAGTGGTGACAGCATGGGGCAGAGCGCAGCAGATGTTGGCATGTTGTGCCCGGACGTCAGTGCACGTCCATGCTCTGAGGGGAAGCTAATGGAGGAAAAACATCAGGGGGCGATCTGGGCACCTCATGGCCGCACCCCATACCCCCTGACCTGAGAGAGGCACCTGTCCAGGGAACGGTGTGATGTTGGCCCGTCTCTGGTTCTGTGGGTTCATGTAGCCCGCGCGCATGACCGAGTCGGGGGGTGCAGGCGACGGCAGCCGGAGATTGTGGGAGTCAGATCTGCCGAGGGCAGAAAAAGTGTTAAATGATAAAAAAAGGGGAGGCTTTTGCCTCACAGTTGCCAGTCTGTTGGGAACAGAGGCACTCTGCCTGCCTGGGAAGAGTTTAGGCCAGTGGAGGTGTCTGAGGTGACTCGGGTGATCTTAGAGCATAAGCATACATCTTGTGAACTGAACCCAGCCCTGATGAGTTTCTTGATGGGATGCACTGAGGCTGTTGGCCCAGTGTTCGCTGGGATTGCCAGATGTTCAATGGCAGAGGGGGTGTTCCCAGCTCCCCTGAAAGAGGCGCTGGTGAGATCCCTCCTCAAGAAACCTTCCCTTGACCCAGACATCCTAGTGAATTAACATCCTATCTCCAACGTGCCTTTTTTGAGCAAGGTTGTTGAGAAACTGGCAGCATAGTAGCTCGAGGATCGGCTTGTGTCCTTTGACATCTGTGAGCCATTTCCGTTGAGTTTTCAGGCTAGACATGGCACAAAAACTGCACTAGTCAGGGTGCATAATGACTTACTCAGAGCTAGAGATAGAGGAGACAGGTCAGTTCTTGTGCTCCTCAATCTCTCTTCAGCTTGTCCTGATAGGCTCTGTGAATGTTGTGGACTCGCCGGTGCTGTCATCAGATGGTTTGAGTCCCATCTCTCAGACAGGGCGCAGTGGGTAGGGATGGGGAATTTCTCCTCCTCTGCAATGCCTCTGATTTGTGGAGTTCCACAGGGCTCGATCTTGTCACCGATGCTGTTTGCAGTGTATATGCTGCACCTGGGTGAGATCATTTGACAGTACAGCGTGGAGTTTCACTGCTATGCAGATGGCACCCAGCTGTATTTGTCATTTGGCCCCAGGACATCCAGTGCAGTTGATGTGCTTAACATCTTTCTGGCTAAAATCAATGACTGGATGGCTTCCAGCTGGCTGTGACTCAACCTGGACAAGACAGAGGTGCTGGTGGTCAAGTCGGTTCATGGGCATGATGGGTTGCTACCTGGAGCAGACACAGGTCTTTTCCTAGGGTCTACTTCGCTGGCTGCTTCCCCAGGGGTGCAAAATCTAGCTGTGATCCTGGACAGCAGACTGGCCTTTGAAGATCAGGCGTCGTCTGTTGTGAAGAGCGGTTTTTACTATTTATGGAACATCGCCAAGATCAAGCCCCTCATTCCGCCTGAAGATCTACTGGCCCTAGTATATGTCTTTGTGACCTCCAGACTCGACAACTGTAATGCTCTTTACTTCAGGCTCACGGGAGAGACCCTCCACAGGCTGCAGCTGGTGCAGAACGTGGCAGCCCGGTTACTGGCAGGACTATCTCGGTCATGCCATGTGACCCTGGTCCTGCATGCTCTGCACTGGCTGCTGGTCAGGTGGAGGATCCTTTTCAAGGTGGGCTTGCTCACCTATAAGGCCCTATATGGGCTGGGTCCTGGCTACCTGTCTGAGCTCCTGTCCTCTGCGACCTCTGCCCGCTCCCTCTGCTCATCTTCGAGGGGCCTCCTGGATGTTTCCAGGGTTCGACTCAAGACCTCTGTCGTTTGAGCATTTAGCATCTCTGCGTTGACCCCGTGGAACAAGCTTCCATCTGCAGTCCAGGAGGCCCCCTCGATTGGTGCCTTTAAGCAGAGGCTTAAGGCCCATCTCTTCTGCCAGGCTTTTGGGGATTAAGTTATCTCCTCCCTACCCTACCCTCAGCTATGTATATTTTATATTTATTCTTTCAAGAATAGTGTTTTTAATATTCAGCTACTGCATTAATGTCCTACTGCATTTTGTATTCTCTTTTATTGTGTATGGCACCCAGAGCCTCTGGGATTGGGCGCCTTAAAAATAAAATTGCCTTGCCTTGCCTATATCCCAGGCATTTAATGCAGTAAGGAAACAATACTTTAAAAATTAATGGCAATTTAATGACAAAAATCAAAAGCCATTAAACAACTAGCAAAAGGATCAGAATTAATGAGTTTACCTAATTTTAATGGGAAATCAATGAAAAGGGTATTTTAATGGCTCTAATTGCTAGCAGTAGTATAAGAAATAGAAATTGATGTATTTTTTTAGATGAGATTTGCACCAGATTAGTTGCTGCACACATGGTAAGTGTGCAGCATGTGAAACTGATGTGATTTTTACATGATGTTCACACCTGCTTAGTTGCTGCACTCATGTCATGTGTGCAACATGCAAACCTGTATTGCTTTTTAGACTTGGTTTGCTTAGGTTCACTTTGCGTATGTGAACTGCATGCAAACATTGCACAATTAAGCATGTGGCATATATTCTGTATGTACACAGCACACTTATATTTCTGTAAGGGAAGTGTAGCTCAGTGTGACACAAAACACAATCCATCTGGCAATACTCTGTTTTGCCACTGGCCTGCTCTTAATGGACTCAGTTTAGGCCACAAACAGCTGTTCCATGTTACCCCAAAGCTCTGCAATACACTGGTGACAAAACAAGCAGGCTCTTTGCACAGTACTCTCCAAGTCCAAATCACTGAGGTTCAGAAAAAAAGGCAGTCAGAACCAATGACTAGATGATGGGATACTCAGATACAATCTTAAAAACAAATATGGCATGAGGATACAAACACACGAACATACGAAACTGCCAGGAGATACAGGCCTTACGGTCTATCTAGTCTGCTGGAGTGTGCAGCACTTCAGCCATTCAGACTGCAGCTGCCCCCCCTTCCTCCACCCCACTTCTTTTCCTCCTATTTCACTCCCACCCACCCCTTGTCCACTCACGGTTTGAACCCTCCCTTTGATCCTGCATACCCCCCTCTTGAAGCTGCTCACTGTCCGCAGTGATACCACCTCCTCTGGCAGCGTGTTCCACCCTGTGACCACCCTTTCTGTGAAATAGTGCCTCCTCATTTCCCTCCTGAATCTGCCTCCTTCCAGTTTTAGACTGTGTCCCCTGGTTTCCCTCCCACCTTTTAGTTTGAAAATACCATCAGTGTTTACTCTGTTCATGCCCTTCAGGTACCTGAAGGTCTCAATCATATCACTCCTCTCCCTTCCATCCTCCAGAGAATACATATTGAGCTCTCTCAGTCTCTCCTCATAAAGTTTATCTTCCAATCCCAGGATCATTTTCATTGCCCTGCGCTACACCCCTCCGGTAACTTGATGTCCCTTTTCAAGTAGGGGTGTCAGTACTGCAAGCAGTACTCTAAGTGTGGCCTCACCAGGGACCTGTACAGGGGCAGGATGACTCACCTCTCCTAGAAGCAATTCCCTTTGGGATGCACTCGAGCATTTTGTTGGCCTTTGCAACTGCCTTCCTGTACTGGGCTGAGTGACTGATTTCCCCTGTTACCAGTACACTCAGATCCTTCTCCTCTGCTGACGTGCATAACTGCACTCCTTCCAACCAGTAACTATTTCCAGGGTTCCTGACTACCAAGTGCATGACTTTGCACTTCTTGGCATAGAAACCAAGTTGCCATGTATTCGACCATCCCTCCAGTCTTGTCAAGTCCTCCTGGAGTACTTTGCCACCTTCCCCCCCCCTCATCCACTTCCACACAGATCTTACTGTCGTCAGCGAAAAGGCTAATCTCACTTTTTATTCCATGTGAAATGGCTATAAAAACGTTAAACAGCACTGGTCCCAGTACCGAGCCCTGTGGAACTCCACTTGTTACCACTCTGGGCTCTGATAATTCACCCCCACTACTACCTTCTGCTGCCTATCCTGTAATCAGCTCTTGACCCATCTAATCAGTTTTCTGCCTGCTCCCAGGTTGCTCAATTTGCTGGTCAGCCTACCATGAGGCACTGAGTCAAAGGCCTTGCTCAAGTCCAGGTTAAGGATGTCCACTGCATGACCCTTGTCCAGTGCCCGCGTCACCCAATCGAAAAAGTCAACCAGGTTTGTCTGGCAGGACCTGTCTGAGACAGTATATTTGTTTGTTTTTGTTTGTAGTGTGTAACTTGTATGTGACTTTTCGTTAAATGACAATAGGACTGTCTTGTAAACTGGGTTTTTTACCTACATTACATTACCCTGTATAAAAATAAAAGTTTTACTACTACTACTTTTTTACTACTAAACCGTGCTGTTTGTCATCCTGGAGATCATTACCGTCCAGAAATGTTACCAGCCTTTCCTTGAGGATAGCCTCCATTAGCTTTCCTACAATTGCGGTAAGGCTCACTGGTCTATAGTTCCCTGGTTCGTCCCTGGGCCCACTCTTATGCAGGGGCACCACATGAGCCTCCCTCCAATCCTTGGGCACATACCTTGTATCCAGAGAGGTGTTGAACAGGTCTGCCAGCGGCCCTGCTAGGACCTCTGCCAACTCTCTCAGGAATTTAGGATGAGCTCCGTCAGGACCAGATGCCTTATCTACCCACAGGGACTTAAGGCCCTCTAACACCCTTTGCTCTGTGATTATTCCATCTGTGACCGCCTCCTCCCCCACGCCCACCTCACCCTTCCCCTTAGGTATGGGCCCCTCCCTCTCCCTGATGAATACTGAACAGAAATACTCGTAAAGTACTTCAGCCTGCTCTGCCCCCTTTTCTACCCAACCACTGCCATTCTTGATCCTAACAATCTGATCCTTTAGCTTTCTTTTCTCACTTATATACCTGAAGAAATCCTTTTCACCTTCTCTGATCCCCTGTGGTAGCCTCAGTTCTCTCGATGCCTTGGCTGCCCTTATTATTCTAGGATTGGAACCACTGTATCTTTACAGATCACAAGCTTGGGGATGGGGAACTCTACAGACAAAGCTGCCATTTACTGACCATTCTAGCCAAAGTAACTGCCTGCTAAAAGGCCATCTGCATGAAAATATGGGAAATCTGACATGACTACCAGTTTAAAGGGTTTGAAAAACAAAAGCAAGGACAACACCAAAGGGAGGCCAAATAGAGGTGGATGCTCCCAAAGGAAAAGAAAAAAGGTAATCATGACCCTTTAAGGACCAGCTCATTATCTTTTCCAAAGCAAATGTCTGATAACATACATACATACATACATGCACACTGTACATATTTAGGGAGCAAGAATACCATTGTTTCTGCAAGTCCCCTTCCTCCCACCACCTCGGCGGAAAACCCCGTCACCCCCGTTTTCTTCAGTGTTCTTGTTATATCTGAACTCGAAGATGATTACAGTATCAGATGATACCCCATGTTCTGGCACTTTGTCCCAAGTGCTCACAAATCGTTCTGTGAAGTCGATCTTCCAGATGTTTCCCTTAAATCTTCCTCCCTTCAATAACAGGTGTTCCCTTGTACATTCATCCTTGTGCATCCTGAAGAACAGCACTCAGTCTAATGATGTTATCCCTTTTCGATGCTTGAATACTATAATCATGTCTGCTCAGAGTGCTCTCTTTTCGATGAAGAACAACTCCAGTTCTGTAGGTTAGTCCTCATGACTGGGTGACCAAAGTAGTAGATCAGGGAGGGGCTGTGGACATGGCCTACCTAGACTTTAGCAAGGCATTTGACACAGTCCCACACAAAAGATTAATATACAAGTTAGCCAGCCTGGGAGTGGGTCCCAAGATGACAGCCTGGGTAAAGAATTGTCTGGAGAATAGGACACAGAGAGTAATAGTAAATGGAGTCCACTCTGAAGAATGGGGGTTACTAGTGGGGTACTGCAGGGTTCAGTATTAGGACCGGTCCTCTTCAATGTCTTTATAAGCGACATTGCAGAGGGACTGGAAGGAAAAGTATGTCTCTTTGCAGATGACTCAAAGATCTGCAACAGAGTTGATGCACAAGGTGGGGTGGAAAGGATGAGAAGGGACTTGGCAAGGTTAGAGGAATGGTCAAATGTATGGCAGCTTAGATTCAATGCTAAGAAGTGCAAGGTAATGCACCTGGGAAACAAAAACCCGGGGAAGAGTACACAATGGGGGTGAGATACTAACAACAACAAATGGAAAGGGACCTGGGGGTAGTCATATCAGATGACCTAAAGGTGGGCAAGCAATGGAGAGGGCAGCAAGGAGGGTTGGGGGGATACTGGGATGTATAGGGAGAGGCATCACCAGTAGAAAACAGGAAGTTATTATCCTTTGTACAGACAGCTGGTGAGACCCCATCTGGAGTACTGAGTGCAGTTCTGGAGACCCAATCTCCTCAAAGACATAAACAGGATGGAAGCTGTCCAGAGGAGGGCAACTAACATGGTGCAGGGTCTGCACCGGAAGACATATGAAGAGAACTTAAGGAGCTTAATATGTATAGCCTCGAGGAAAGGAGGGAGAGGGGGGACATGATAGAAACTTTCAAGTACCTCAAGGGAATCAACAAAGTCCAAGAGGGCAGCATCTTTCAAGAAAGAGGTGTGCAAGAACAAGGGCACAATTTGAAGATAGAGGGGGCGGCTCAGAGGTAATTTAAGAAGTATTTTTCACAGAGGGGTTGTGGATGCATGGAGCGGCCTTCGAGGAGGAGGTTGTGGAGTCAAAACAGTGGTGGAATTCAAGCATGCATGGGACAGTCATAAGGCAATTCTAGGGGGTGGGGTAGGAAGAAGTAGGCTGCTGGTTAACTAGGATCTGCAGCTTATCCATTAGGTAGGGAAATGGGCAGACTGGGTGGGCCAAGCAGTCCTTATCTGCCGTCAAATTCTATGTTTCTATGACTCATGTTTTCCACATGTCAGCCATCTGAGTCATTCTCTTCTGTACTTTCTCCATCATGTCAATATCCTTCCTCAGATATGGAGACCAAAAGTGCACACATTATCCTTGAGCTGGATCCTGACAAGGATCTGCATACGGGTATTATAATGCCCACGTCCCAAACCAGTCCAGATACTTCTGTACTTCATTTATCTCCCACTGTAATTTTTATTTTAGTCTTTGGTAACCAGGTAAGGCCCACTAGGCACAAGTGCCTCTTTTCAGGGGCGACCTGGGAGCACTGGGCGGTTAAGTGACTTGCTCAGAGTCGCACAGTATGCAAGTGGAGGTTGTGAGAATCAAACTCAGGTCTGGTCTGCTGGATGTACCAAGCTCGATCACACCTCGTTCCTCTAACCTCTAGGCTATACTGCCAGCCCAACTGTAATGTAACTACTCTTCCCATCTCAGTGTCACCAGATAACTAATAGACTGTGTTAGCTTTATAAGCTGAAATGGTCATCATATGTACCTTGATGAAGGCAGTCTGAAGCCATTAAGAGGCACAACTATAGATAATGAAGCACTTGACGATTGCTCCTTTCATCAATAAGAGAATTTGAAACCTTACTTTCCAGTATGAGGCTAACAAGAAGCCTGCAGTACATTAAGAAGTGCTAAAAGAGGTTGAGAGACGAGAACTCTAGTCTCTCAGAAACCAAGCTGGTAGGCATAGAGATGGCAGGTCTGGATTCAGTACATAGCCACTGCACCTGGTCAAAAGATCATGCCTGAGGGCAAGTATCCAAGGGGTTGCAGATATCACTGAGCAGATCCTACCAAAATTGGCAGGACCAATCTGTAACAATCAGGATCAAACACGAATGCTTCCTCTAAACCTTGAGCATTACCTTGTGGACCAAGGGAACTGCTGGGAAGACATACACAGCAGAAGCTGTTGCCATACAGTGTCCATCAGAAACAACCATGTGCAAAACAGGGCATTTTCAATTTTCCCAGGATGTAAATACATTTATTTCGAGAATACCCCATATAGTAAAGACCTCACCTATCACTTCTCAGTTATGGAATAATTTGTGTGAAATGTGCCTTAAATATGCTGAAGGTCTAAGTTAAATTGGTGCTTAGTCCTGCCACATGGGTCACTACCAGGTCAGCTCCCAGGCAATTATTATTTTTTAACTGACTATGCTTTTTGGGACCATACCTATTTTCTATCGGCTCTGCCACTGCCTGGCCACCATCAGTGTCCATCCCGGGGACCACACCCTTGGCATTCCATCCTGGCTTATCCCCCAGGTCCCCCCACTTCCCCCATCGGACGCCACTTTTTGGTGTCCAAAGGACAAGGCCCCGGGCCGGCTATGCGGCAGCGGGACGAGGTGGGCATCATCCAGCGCTGGCCATTTTTTTACAATGGCGTGGAAGCTGGAGGTGTGGCATGCAATGACACAAGTGGCGCAAAGTGCCATGCATCCGGAACGCCTCCCTTCCCCTACCAAGGCTCCAGTAACAGTCTGCCCCATGGTCACCCAGGGCCAGTCCACCGGAAGCACAAACACACACACCCCTGCAGGTGGAGAGCAGACGATGGTCGCTCAATCCACCTCCTCCCAAGCTGGCCCTCTAGTGACCTAGATCCGCTCCTGAACCTGGGTCGCCAGTGTCACAAGCGGTAGCACTATTGTTGCTCCGGCAGGCCGGCCAGCTCCCAGGCAATTTACTTATTCCCAAAATTATCAGGGCTTCTTTGAAAAGACCGAGTGAGTTGAAAAAAATATTTTTTTCAGGTAAAACAGTGTATTTTTTTGTGCTGTTAACCTGAACCACTTGCCCTATGTGCTTGGTGAAAGCCCCCAGCACAAGATGGACCATTCTTAACTCCCAGCTGACTGAAGTGCTGACTTAATTCCTAAACAGACTAAAGGCTGCGCACTCTCTAATCCAAAGATAAGCTTCCCACACAGGAAGGAGGGCATCTGTTATCAACTGCAATGAGGAAAAGTGTTGGAGAAATGGGACACTTTCTCTGAGTTTGTCCTCCATCAGCCACTGTCTACCATGTCCTACATAACTGATACTTGATGGTTATGAAGATAGAGCCTGAGACCACCAGCTTTTGAGTTTCCATCGGACTGGTCTTATGTACCACTATATCCATCAAACGATACACGTTATAGTGGTCATGAAACCCAACATCTGTAGGAATTTGTTTTGCCAGGAAGGAATGAACAATTATGATGGACTGAACACAGCTGATCAGATCAGTGACATTATCTTCCAGCAAGTTAGTTTGGGCCTCTACAGCACACACGTCTACCACTATGAATGCTGCATGCTGAGAGGGGGACCAACTTTTCTCAAATTAGTAGAAACCCCTGGTAGTGGAGTATCTGGCCCACCTGATATTAAAACCTCTCTGCCTTGGCCACTAATTCCCTTCCCTCCCCAATCAGCTACTGTAATTATTTAAGTATGGAAAAACCTTTACTCCCTGCAACAAAGACAAAATGGTACCACTGCAAGACACTTGATGAACACTGTCAGAGTGAAGGATAAGTCAAAGGTCATGGTCCTGAACAGATACTGCTGACAAAACACTCAGAATCTGAGTAACCAACTGTGGGAGGGCCAAACATGGATGTGAAAGTAAGCACCCTATAGATGAAGAAAACAGAACTTATACCCTTGCTCAAGAGATGGTATGTTTTGGTTTAGAGCCACATGGAATTTCTACTGCTCAATGACAGTACTAAAAAGTGAAGGTCCACTGCCGGCCCGGTGGTGCTGAGGGTTGAGGTGCTGGACGCCACACCTTGCATCACGCCGGTGACCCGGGTTCGGGAACGAGCCTGGGTCGTCGGGGATCGGCAGGGGAGGAGAAGGATCGAGCATCCGTAGGTCTGCTCTCCTTCACCGGGGCTGTCTCTGTGTCTCAGTGGCCGCTTACGGTTGCTTGGGGTGACGGCAGGTCACAGGCAGACTTGGGACGGGTTATGCAGACGCGGAAGGTGCGTGTGGTAGCGCAAAGCGCCCTGTCCCTTGGTGTCATTGCACGCCGCAGATGTCATGGGGAGGGGAGAACATGGAAAATATGGCACTAGTCACGGTGGCATTATGGCCATCCCCGGAGGACTAGCTTGGTGCCGAGGGTGAGTGGCTTAACTGGATCCTGGTCTGGTGCAAGAGCTTGAGAGGGGCTCTCTCCACCTCCCTGCCGCAGGGGGAAAGCCTCGGGGGTGTGCCGCGGGCTCGAATGTGTAGCGAGGGAATCCTCAGGATGGAAACCAAATGGCTCACTCCCTGAAATGAAATATGCAGTACCTTCATCTGAGCTTCTAGTGAAGAGAGGGAAAGGGGCAACCTCAGCTGGTTCTGCTGTATGATTTCTGTGGCAAATGAACAAGAGGTAGCATCTGTCTGGTTCAGAGGCACCTGCAACTGAGGTTCAGTCACATCCCTACAGTAGCTCGTGAGGTCGCTAAAGTGGTCCTGGTGTTCCACCAGTATGAGCTCAATGATGGTTTTGGTATAGGACTACAGGGAGTGGAAGTAGATAGACATACATATTGCATAATTAGCCTAAAGAATGCTAAGAGTATTAGAGGCAAAACAGATCTCCTAACATGGTCCAACTTCTTAGATTCTTTATAAGGAGGTCATGAAGATTGGCTCTGTGAATTCGCCTTAACACTTCAGTGGAAGCAAGAATTTCAAGAGAGGGATGATGCAGAAATGCCACAATTTCTTTCACTGCTACAACATAACCAGAGCATCACTTAGAAAAATAGAGCATAAGAAGGCTGAAGCCCATAGAGTAGCTCTGTTAGGACACAATATAGTATTTCATGTTTCCCCCTTGTTTTATATAGCTATCCAAACTTTTTTTGAAACTGTCTTTAGCAGTATTTATGATTACTTCTTCTGGCAGTCTATTCCATAGATTAGTTGATCTATTTGAAAAAAAATATTTCCTTTTGTTTGAGTTGTACCTTTTGACCTTTACCTGTAAGGGGTGTACTCTACCTTCAAATGTATCTTGTTTGTACTCTATTTTTAGCTCCACCATCATTATTGGATCATTCATAATATCAAAGCAAAATAACATATCTCCCCTTTTTCTCCTCATATCGAGGCTGTAAAGTCCCAAATTCTGAAGTCTTTCCTCATATGTGTTTTTTTTTCAGTTTTATTATATATTTGGTGAATCTTTGCTGAACCCTCTCTATTCTATTAATTTATATTTTGGTATATGGATTCCATAATTGACTCTCATAGTCCAAGTGTGGCTTGACATAAGACAAATATAGTGGGAGCAGTACTTCTCGAGACCGGCTTTTAATATTCCTTTTAAAAGCAACCAGTGTTCTATTAGCTCTAGCTATAGCATTAGTACGATGTTGTTTGAATTCAGTTTTGTCATTTACTGATATTCCCTGGTCTTTTTCCACAGATCTGTGTGGTATGTAATTTTCATTCAGCATGTATGGATGGTGTTTTTATAACCCAAATGAAGGACACAGCACTTACCTGTGTTTAGTTTAAGTCCCCAGTGAGATGTCCAAGTTGCTATTGTGTTTATGTCTTTTTGCAGGGATTCAAGTTCTTCCTCAGTGTCAGTAGGTCCACCTAACTTTGTATCAACTGCATATTTAATAACTGTGTTACTGACTTATTCTTCAAGGTCCACAATAAATATTTTAAAGATCATAGGGCCCAAAACAGAACCCTGCGGCACCCCACTTGATACCTCACCAATATTAGATAAATGTCCTCCAATATATACTGTCTGTTCTCTGTTAGTAAGCCAATTGTTAATCCAACGTATAATAGATTTGTCAATGCTGTACTGCTATAACTTTACATTAATAGCCCAATGCAGGATCAAGTCAAAGGCCTTACTAAAATCGAACATTATTATGTCTACTGATCTTTTTTTATCTAAATGTTTGCTTATATTTTCATAGAAACTGATCAAATTTGTTATACATGATCGGCCTTTATTAAATCCATGTTGATTAACATCAAATATATCGGTATCACTTAATTTGTCTAAGACTTTTGCCTTAATTATGGTTTCTAACATTTTACATGGGATTGAAGTGATACTGATTGGGCTGTAATTAGATGGACTTGTTTTTGATCCTTTTTTGTATATGGGAATAACCTTGGATTTCTTCCAGTCTGTTGGGATTTGTCCACAGTTCATTGATTTTTCGTATAATATTTTAAGTGCAATACATATATGAGCTTTCATAATTTTTTATATTTCAATTATTATATTATCTAGGCCTGGTGAACTATGGTCCTTTAAGTTGTTTATTATTTTCACTATGTCCTCTGTTGTGATTGTGTATGTTTCATTCTCTTGATCTTCATCTAATAGTGTACAAGTTTGACCGTTTTTATTATATACTGAACAGAAGTGAGTGCTAAATGTGTTAGCGATTTCTACAGGATCTGTTATGGATTTTCCATTATCTACTATTGTTGTTAGTTCCCCATTTTGTTTCTTCAATTAATTGATGTAGCTATAAAATTGTTTGCTATTGTTTTTTTTTGGCATGTTTTGCTAAGTCATATTCAAATGTATTTTTGGCTTTGTTAATTTTGTTTTTTCATCTTTTTTGAATGTTTTTTAAAAGCTATCCAACTTGTCTCAGTATTATGAATTTTATGATATCTATAAGACTTGTTTTTCTTTTTTACTATATTTTGAATGCTATAAGTTAGCCACCTAGGTTTCCTTCCATTCTTATTATACTTTTTAACCTTCTTAACATATTTGTTCATTGTATCATGTACAGTTGTTTTAATGAATTCCTAACACTCATTGAGAGATGTTGCAAAGTTTTACTTTACCAACAAAGTTCCAGCGATATGAGAAAATTCACCTTTGCGAATGACTCCACAAAGTTCCTATTGACATCACCAAATATCAAACTTCAACATTTTTGCAACATTTTCCATGCCAAGTGGCTACTGTCCCTGAAGTCTCTGTAAAGTGGTAACTTTGCAAGCAAATGTTTGTCAATTTGCATAGAAAAAAGCCACTTCACCTGGCAAAAACTTTGCAAAGATGGTTCTTCAAACCGCATGTATTTTACCAGCTTTGCGAATTAGTTTGTGGAGGGAATTTTGGCCACTTCACCCATCTCTAAGAATAACATATACCAATGCATATGTGCATAGGCCCAGAAGTAGCAGGCTGTCCCCACCTGATATATAGGGTCCATAATGGCATCATTAATGGGGCAACATAGAGAGAGAGAGAGAGAGAGAGAGAGAAAGGATTCCACCTTGGAAATAATTAGTGGAAAGGGGTAAGAAGAACAATCCTTTCTCTGGACCTCTTGCAAGAAGATCACTAACATGCAAGCCATACATGTAGTAAATGACTGGATATCCTTTGAAGGGGAGAGCCATAACTCCCACAAAATTAAAAGACTCTGTTAGAACTTGAAGCCAGATAAAACTGTCCATTAGACTCCTTATCACTCTAAGCTAAAATGGGAGGCATATGAAAGCCAGTGCACACATGACTGGATCAACTGGCAGGAGACCTGGCAACCGAAGTGGCTGATCCCTTAAGTATCTCTGGAAATGGGTGGTGAAGGGATCAGTTTAATGGGACTTTTGGTTCCTGACTGAGGATCAATCATCCCAAGGGAAATGAGCATGCTCTTCACAGGGGCTTAAATGTCCTTGCAGCAAATAAAAGTTAGGAGCTACTTAACCCATGCAGAAGGAGCCCTGTCTTCCCGGTTCTATTTCTTAGCAAGGTGATAGTGTTGAATGCTGTGTCCTCAAACATTAACGCTGTTTACCTTATTTACTGGATCTTAATATTCATCAGGGTCAAGGCCTTGATAAACTTTAAAAAACCTTAAGGGCCTCGAGAGAGTCCTTGACTTCAATGGCCTCTTAAAATACACTATAGTGATGCTATTATTTCAAGAGGCAGGAAATGTAGGTCTTGTTGACTTCTCCACAGGAGGGGTTAAGGCTTCTGACAAATCACTGACAGTGGTGGTCCGCATTTGAAAAGGTCTTGGATTGGGTCTCCTCAACTGTACCTCCCAGGTATGGAGGAATGGAAGTTTAGGGATATTGGGTCTTACAGAGAAGAACATCTTAACAAAACTGATTTGAGAGTCAGGGTCTCCAAGTGGTAAAGAATAAGAGCATTCACAAAAAGGCAATCTTGATTAGCAGGAGCTGGCTGAGTCCAGGAATGGAACTGTGAGCTGTAATGGAACTTTTTGGAGAATCTTAACCGATACCTGAGGCTCTAAGAGCTAGAATCCTAACCTCAAATCATGTATGTACAGCTCTGCAAAGTGACTGAGGCCAAGAACGATCAAGCAACACTGAGTGAATGTTTCTTAGGAACATCCTTCCTGAAGTAGGAAATCAATATTTTAATTCTTGAGGTCAACAAACATGACATCTCCACCCCATCCTAGGTTTCAGGTGACCATGTGGACAACAAGACCACTGAGCTGTCCACCACCTAGTGTGAGACCTTACCCATGAAAGAAGGGGCTTAGCTTTCTTGACCCTGTCATGACAGCCCTTCAGGGGCATGAGCTTCATGGGTCTGCACAACCTGCAGAACTTCATGTCCATATCATGGTCCATTCCCCAGAAATAGATTCACAGGTTGTAGCCATAAGCAACGGCCATCTTCTGCCTGCAGTCCACACAACTCATGAAGCCTGTCTTGTGCTCCTCCATATCATTGTTGTTGATAGGGATAAAAACCTTGAGTAACAGGAACTCAGCAAGATGGACTGCATGGCAGAGGCAGATTCAACCTAGAAGCTTTAGGAGAAAACACATTGACAATATCTGAAATGTTGAATACAGCAAGTGCTGTGAAAGAGATAAAAGAAATATATGGACACCAAGGTGGGGTGTAGACTCAAAGACACATGATCAAGTGCAGTAGGGAGAAGTGACCAACAGGCTGTCCAAGACTCTGAGCATGCTTAGAGGAAACTGTAAAAGTATGGCTTGTGAAATGGATACAGGTAGTTAAAATCTGGATTTGTATGGCACCTTTCATACAAACTGTATCTCAATGTGTTTTACAGAGTGATTAGTTTGATACTGGTAGTATTTATATGCAAACATACAAAGCAGATTTCATGGCATACCTCTCAACCTTTCCTCACCCAGAAGTGGGACATTATATAAAAAAGAATGAAATCTCTCTGTATAATGTGGAACAGCACCCTCTCTATGTGTGGTGGGGGGCTTCTCTGTAGCAAAAAATGAGGGATGTTCCTCCTAACATGAGACAGTTGATAGGTACTGTATATATCATGAACGCACATACAGTCATGGGCAACTGAATGAAAGCTTCTTTTACTGAAAGAGCAAATGTTTGCCATGATGAAGTGGTAGCGACTTCCTCATTTTGAAAAATGCTACAGGATCTTTAACCTATACCAGAAGAGCCACAAGAGACTGACCGAATGGACATGATTTAATGTCTCATCCAAAGGCTGATACATCTGACAGTGTAGCATCCCCCTAATACTGCACTGAACTGTCGGGCTTGAGTATGAAACATGCTCTGCAGAGTAGGGCTTTAACCCCAACCCTCTGTCACAGAGCCAAGGCTACTACCAATTCAGTCAGACTAATTCTTTGAGGAGCCACATGGTTCAAATTTTTGTTTGTACCATTCTCTTTATTCATTTTTCAATTTCTACTCATTCAGTCCTACCCAATACCCACAGATCATGCCAACCTTATAGGAATCCCACCACAGTTTTCTAGAACCTAGCAGTTTGTGCATCTCGACTGGCATAGAGGCTACCTCCCCAATCTACTGTGCTGTGACCAAGACACTGAGCCTCAGCTAGTCCCTTCTCCTCATGTTGTGCTTTTTCTGATGGTCAACATTAAGTAGGGTTGAACCAGGGACAGGCAACACTTTTCCTAGTCAATGTGAGTCACACTGAGGCTACTGAATGAGCACATACCTATTATGTTGTAACAGGCCACCCATGATATTGGAGCAGTTCTTAAAGTTGGCACTTCTGTGCCCTCCCACCAACAGGTCCTCTCCTAACCTGACCTTGTGAGGATAATAGCAGAACTAAGAACTTTCCTTGTTGAACATCTACTCAATGGCCTAGACCCACCTTTCTGCAAAGACTGCAGGAGACACATTCAAGGGACCACCTCTCTGTCATAATCCACTGCTAGACGAGACCACAAGCTCAAAGATTTAACCAACAGCCCCCCAGAATAGAAGACAGAAGCTTTATTTGACAGACCACTGGAGCAATACGATTCTACTTAACTGTAAACTGGAAAATGACTCTGGCAGTACTCAGATACTGTGTTTGCTGGGTGTAAATCCAAGTCAAATTTAAGACTAAGGCAGCTCTCCAAAGGAGAATTCTAACTACAACTCTCTTCTTCTGTTGTGACTGATTTGTCCTGTGAGGATTGACTCAAAAATGTTCTCTACATATGCTTTCATGCTAAAAAAGCAACATATAAATCTACGGGCATGAACTGCCAATATGCCTCAGAATTGGCTCAGATCAAAGGACTAGAATATTACCAAGACTCCTTTTATGTTGTAATCCAACCAATTATAGGTTGCCCTTTTCACTTATTTATGTTTGTTTTCACCTTTTTAGTAAGGAAGATGGTATTCTTGAAATCAGCCACTCTGCAGTTGAGTTTATTATTATTGGAGCAAGTGCATGCACTGATTGGCTTCTGTACTTTGTATTAAGCACTTAGAAATACATGGTATATAAAAAAACTTAGAAAATAATACATAAAAAACAGAAATGACTGTTATGGCTCAGAATGGCATGCACATGATCAAACTGTCTTTTGTTTTAAATGTTGCTGTTTTTTTTAAACTATGTATTAGACCTATAATCACAATAATGCCCTTACAAGTGGGCATATTCATGGAACTATGTCTGCAGTTCAGGCCATCAACAGCACCCCCCCCCCCAGGTGGGTGTTAATCCCTAGGAAATGCCCAGTTGTTCAGGCATTATTTCTTCAATTTATTAAATAACTGGGTCACATTTTTTCCCCATAGGAAAAGGTGTTTTTAATTTGCCGTTATAAAGGAGTGTTTATAACTGAAAACACTGCTGATATCCTATCAGAAAAAGCACAAGACACACACCGCCTCGCAGCACAGTAGTCGAACTTGTTGTCAACATCCCACACTGAGACATCCACATAAAGCTCACCTGGGTTAGCCCAGTCACGGAGAAGCCCTCTTCTGAAATTTTGCAAAATTCTCTCTCCCCCTCCCCTTCTTTCTCTCTCCTCCCCCTCCCTCTGCAGGTCATGGGAGTGTCATCTCCACAGTAACCACTGGTTCCCTAGGAACATGGACTTTACTTTTTCTCAGTTCAAGTTTTTCAACCTCGGCAGTTTCTCTGTTTTCTTTTTCTTCTTTTAAAAGTAGCATATACTCAGACAGTGCTTTTTTTCCTGATTTTAAAATAACGAGTGTGCTAAAGTTACAAAAAACAGACCAACTTTTCATTCATGCACAACACATATTTTATAAAATCGCTGTGGTGAAAAACCACAACCCTAGTAATTATATAAAATAAAACATGGGGTGGTGTGTGGAAACTTGAATTTTACACACATCCTTGGTGTTGCACGCTTGTATAAACCCCTCGAGCTTCACTCTCTGGGTTTATGTAGCATCCCACACCTCGGGTGTGTGTAAATTTCTCATTACACACACCAACCCATGTATTATTATATATAAGAATTCATGGGGAAGTGAGTATAATGAGAATTTTACACACATCCGAGGTGTAGGATGCTTCATAAACCCCAAGAGCAAAGCTTGAGGGTGTTCATAAAAGCATCCCACACTGACGGTGTGTGTAAAATTCAAGTTTTACACACCTCTCCATGTTTTGTTTTATATAATTGCTGGGTAGTGCTTTCTCACTTTGAAAACACTATCCAGCAATTATAGAAAACAGTATGGCCAGTAGTTCCAGTAGTGCTAGTAAAATTGTACTGTCAGGCTGAAGCATTGTGTGTGTGCAAGGAAGGCAGAGTGGGCATGCCTGGAGGATGGGAAACACAGCACATGTTTGCCATTATAACCAATTGGTTATAAAAGCGAATTATAACCAGGTTTTCCTATGGGAGAAAATGCTCCCCAGTTATTATACCGGGACAGTCTCCTGTAATGCTATCTAATATTATTTTCTGCAAGATAAACATTTTACTTAGAAAAGGACGTGTGATTTGTATGTACTCAAACCATGTTAATTTGCAACAAATGGAGCACTGATAAGCCTTACAAAGTGGACTAGGCAGATTCATGAGGGAATTTTAATGAAACAAAAGAGGGCCACTACCAGGACCATGAAGTGAAAAGCGTAACAAAGAAGCCATGGCAAAAAAAGGAACATGACACCCAGTCAGATGATGATGATGGAAAACTTACTTGATGCAGCATGATCTTTATGAAAAGCTCCGCAACGGACAATAGTGCCATGAACAAAATGCAGTGGTGCTCCAACAAACCACACATATTCCACCAGATTCCTGAAGAAGACTGGTATGGAGGTTACACAGCATGAGCAATGGTGGCATTATGACTGATTGGCACAGATGTATGTCCATACTCCATGTTCAGTACTGAAATTTGGCCTAGCCACCACCATGCAGCAGGGGGACATAATGCACAAGATGGACCCTAAGCCACTTCTGTCAACATAGTACTATATTACTGTGCGATAGTATAATGCTGCAGCCCCATAGCACACATGTGTAAGAGGTTCTCCAATTTCAGAGAGCTAATTCCTCTGAGAAAATGAAACATAAAAATGTAAAATGCAAACAATCGCCAAAAAAAATGAAAAAAAATGTTGAGGCCTCAGAACATTGCCAAATAAGCTAGCCCAATGACACAGTGGCAACACTGCCCTTAGGACAGCGGCAGCCAGGGTTCGAGAACGGGTCCAAGCCATCGCTGGGCTGGCCAGGAGGGGAAGAGTGAGTTGGGATATGCCTCACACTGCAACACCACCACCTGGTTGACAACCGGTGGTGCTGCAGATGACAGACCAGTCCCACTCAAGTTGTGAGCTTGTGTGGATGTTGGCACATGACTCATGACATCAGCCAAGGATATTGTGAATGCATGTACTCGAGTGAGAGAAAAACTGGAGAAGATCATCAGCCAGGAGGCAACTGAAGCCGTGCCCGACTCCCTGGACCATTAAGGATCCTTGTTTGCCCCTGCTCCACACTACTGACTCCCACAGACCCCACAATGGTTGACCAGGTAACTGGGGGACCATCCCCTGTGGCACTGTAAGGTGAGGCCATATCCCAGGAGGAAATCTGGGAGTTACCAGCACAGTGTTGGAGCTAGTCCAGCAGCAGCATGCACCTGAAGGGGGACTTTGCGGTCAAATAGCAGGCTAGAGATGAAAGTACAACTGGTTGGGCCAAGAGGAGGAAAGAAACATGTTTAAAAAAACACCTCAATACTGACAAATATGCTGCATTGGTGATGTACCAACTCTAACCCCTCTCATAATTTATCCTCCACTGTTATGCTCTTGCCTGACACACTGTTGATATTCACTTTAAAGGAGCTAGCTTGTTAGCTTGATGATTCTGTAGCAGATCAGCTGCACCAGCTTCAGAAACCACCACCAGTATCTTGCTCTTAATAGCTTTAGACTAGACACAAAATAAAAGTGATGCATGCACTCTGGGGAGGGTGGTTGGAATGCATTATTCTACAGCACCCAGTCTGCCTTGGAAGAGGTCACTTCTCTGTCTCCCCTTACACCAGAAAAATGTGCTGGGATGAGGCCAAAAGACTGTCAGGAAGATTTTGAGGCAGAATGAGTGATAAAAGACTAGTAGTACGGCCAGCTCAAGAGCACAGTGGCTGCAGAGCTTCTTGCCATGGTGTTTACCCAGGATCACAATGAGAATAAGTTTGTGTTGCAGGCCAAAAGAGAGCTACTGTGGTGTCCAATTGGTCAGTCTTAGAGTCTGAATATTCCTTAGTGACCCAGAATGCAGTGGCAATCATACTGCCTATCTGTGGCTGGGGGAAACATTGGTGGGTCCTGCATCAGTACATCATTGCATGCAATGCATGGGGCCATTCAGGGATGACATCCCTGTGGGTAGGCAGGGACATAACTGAAGGGAAAAAAATAGACCCACTTTTGATGGCCTGTATTCTCGAGCCCTACAATCTCACTCTTGACTGAAGCACTGCATGTATAGTCTGGAGTTGTCACTGTCACCCCAAAAAGGCCCTGCAAAGGGCAAACCATAGGAGTTGATTGCTGCCATAGGCAGAAGGCGTTGGGGATAGGGGTGTGAGGGTATAGAGGTAACAGGCCTCTGGGGAGCATAAGCAATTCATTTTGCAAAGATCTCAGAAAAAGAATACATCTCAGTGGTTAGGGCATCATGCAATGCTACTGAAACATTTGCTTTCTGACTTTACGAATGAGCTCCAAACGTTGACCATCTGTTTTATGTCAAAGATCCCACCCGTTCCTGCTCTCATTCTCACTTTGAATTCACTTCCCTGAGCAAGCAACTTGGTTAATCAAAACACAGGGGTGATAATATCTTCACTTTAGTTTCAGAGAGGGGAAACCTTCCAGACTGCCAGAACAGCAGCAGATGAGGGAGTCACTTGAGTTATATTATGCACTGGACAGGAGCAATCTGGGAAGGTGATTGATCAGCAGCATTCCAGACCTGTGCTTATATTCCCTCATACCGGAATGGCTGCCGGCTCGGTGGTGCTGGAGGTTGAGGCGCTGGTCACTACACCGCGTGCCATGCCGGTGACCCAGATTCGGAAACAAGCGCAGATCACTGAGGGTCAGCAGGGGTGAGAGAGGATTAAGCATCTGGAGGAATGCTCTCCTCTCTAAGGGAAGGGGGGAGGTTTGTCACCCTGCTCGTTGACTTCCCTCTGGTGGTGGCTCGAGGGCAGTAGGGGTCAGGAGGCACGTACCAGCATCACTACATCAGTGGGAGAGAGGAAAGGAGTAAAAGATGTTTATTTATTTAGCTTCTGTTAACCAGGTAAGCACACTAGACAAAACAGATGCCTATTTTCAGGTGCAACGGAAAAGAGAGCTAGCGGGCTCCATGATGGCCCTGTGTCCCTGTGCAACCCCTGGGCTTCTGGATTATGCTCTGGAGGGGAGGGAGAAAGCTGGTGCTCTTCTCCCTGGCCCCGCCACAGGGGAGAAAGCCACGGGGGAACTACCAGGGGATCAGCATGAGCAGGGATGCGCGGGGCTGGAGGATGAGTCCCTCTGAGGGAGGGCCATAGCTGCCCACCAGGCTCTTAGAGCAAAAATACATAATAGAAAAAATAAAAATCAAAAAATAACGGAACAACTAACAAGACCCCTGACCAGATGCTGTTTACTTAAAGCAATATCCCTGAACCCTCTCAAAACCCTTCCTCACAGAAACCTCTCACCTTATTTTTGGTCATGTTTGAAGGACTGCCGTCAGTGAAACTTCAGGCACCAGAAGCATTGATCTGTACATTTTGACGACATCTCTGTAATGTCACCGACTCAAATCCTAAACTCGAGCGTGGCTGTTTTTCCTTTGAAGTTCAATAAGAATTAACCCGGTATTTGAAAAATCTGTTTTATTCTAAGCTTGCAAACATTTTTTTCAAGTCAAAACTCACAACTGAAAGTCATTAAAACCATGTCTGGAGCTGGCCCGGTGGCATAGAGGGCTGAGGCACTGGCGCCTTACCTCAACCCAAGCCAGCGACCCGGGTTCAGGAACTGACTCAGGATGCTGGGGGCTGGCAGGGGAAGGAGAGGATTGAGCATCCGCAGAACTGCTCTCCTCTCCTGAAGTGGCTTAGGGGTAGACGTCGGTTGGCAGAGGCCTCTGGTGGAGACCAGGAGCACTGCATGATGGCATAAGGAGGGAAACATACCGGAAAAAATGGAAAATGGCTCCATGTTACGCCAGATGATGGCTGCCCGGATCTCCAAGGCCATCAATGCCCCTGCAGCCATCCACCTCAGCAGTACCTCGGGGCTAAGATGTTGCACTGGTCTGCTTTCCCTGCCCAGGCTCGTGCCTTCCCTCAGGAGGGGGACCCACCCGGCGAAGGGTTACGCCGGGTCACCCCAAGGTGGCTGCTATCTGAGAGCGGAGGTTCAGGGGACAGGATGGGTCGGCAGTATCCTTGGCACACCCAAAGGAGTGGCTAACATGGTAGTGTGTCAGTGAGAAAAGAAATCACACAAAAAAAAAACATGTCTGGGAAAAACTCGAGCAAGATCCTGAGCATGCACATAAGTGAAAACGGTAATGCACATGTTCGGGACCTCACTTGAGTTTGTTTTTTTTTTCAAACATGCTTTTAATGACTTTTGGGTGCATGTTTTGACTTGAAACATACATCTAGGAGTTTAGAATAAAACAAGCTTTTCAAATACTATGTTAATTTTTATGAGCTTCAGACAAGAAAAATGGCCACCCTCAAGTTTAGGATTTGAGTTGGTCGCATTACAGATGCTTCTGGTGCCTGAAGTTTCACGGACAGAAATCCTCCTGAAATAATTAATTAAAATGACTTAAAATGTTACTAAAATATACTATTTATAACCACTGGGGCATTCATTTTTTGATGTCCATGCTAAAAGGAAACTGGTGTCATGCATAGTAAATGGACTACTTCTAATGTGTTAGTTATCACCAAAGTCACTACAGTTACCTGATTAATCATTCCAGCATTGGACTATTTTATGCACTAATTTACTTCCACAGTTTAAAAATAGCATAAAAATTATTTTATGCATTAATTTACTTCCACAGTTTAAAAACAGCACAAAAATTGTTAGACCTGTGTTTCTGTCTTTTTTTTTTTCACTTTACTGTGGGGGTCCAGTGCATAATCACAATAACACACTCCAAGGAGTGCCTTATTATAGAATATTGGCACTCAGATGCGTAATGCACTCGGCATCACCTCGTGCCTCACAGCGCACCTGAGGCATGCCGATATCCTATGATAAAGCACACCCTGCCATGTGCTATTGCTTAATTGTGCAAGCCAGCTAACCAGTGATCATCTCTTGTTAGCCCAATTGACATCATCTGACTTAGTGGACCCCTGTGCACTTAAAGAAAGCACTACTACTCCAGTAAATACGTAATGCCATGAACTAAAGAGCTAGTATTAAAGTAACAAATGCTGAAGTGTGGTTGCATACCAAGAAGTGGGGCCTTTCTCCAGTAGCCATCTCTAACTTCAATATAGTCATACCAGCACAAACTGCTCTTGTAAAGGTCCATGGTGGTAAAGTTTAAAACAATCTGAAATTCAGAACAAAAGTTATTTAAATGTACAATACAATACCTGCATTTCAAAAATGAGCATTATAAATCAGTGCTGACTCAGCAAATTAGTGCTGATGATCGCTTAACACTTGAGGCTATCCTATAACCATAAGAGAGCTCCTTGCATAAGATTTGAAAAAGTGGAATGATCCACTTATAGAATGGGGCATAGCATTTTTTTTTTTTTTATTTGGATGCTTGACACGTGCAATTTTTTTTTTACATAATGTTTGATATCAATATAATTTTATATCAGATAGTCCATAATGTATTGTTAAAAGCACAGTCACACTAATATGGTTATAGGAGTGCCTCCTCTTGCATCCTTAGCATGCCTGCATAGTCCACCCTTGGTTAACAGTTCACTCACCTCAGGAATGTACAGGAAGACAGTCTTATAATGATAAGAGTGCTCCTGTATTTATTTACTGTGTAGTCCTCTCACGGGGCATATGATGGCTTTATATGTTCCTGCACCAGAGTTGTAGCCTTTACTGTGATTGTGCTTGCTTGCACTTGTTATTACAAATGTCTTTTATCTGTTCCTACCTCCTGTTCCCCATCCCTGAGGTCACACCTGGAAACGAGCCTTGCCTCAGTGCCCCTTTCCCAGTCACCAGTTTTCAAATTAAAAAATAAATAAATATTTATGTAGTGCCCGGCTTGGGGGTGCAGCTTTACCACTACTGCTCATGATGCCAACAACACAGGATTGGGAGTGATCCTGGGTTCTCAGGGGCCAGCCTCCTCCAGGGAGGGTGGGCTGATTTCTCTGCTGCAGCACTGCCACCTGGGTGCAGACTGGATGAACACCCTGGAGGATGTGGCAGATGTCGGTGTCGGTGCATAGGCCCACGTGTGTGTGTGTGTGTGTGTGTGTGTGTGTGTGTGTGTGTGTATGTTTATCATGATGTGTTTCTCTCACCTCGAGTGGAAGGGGAAAACCTAACAAAATGGGCCTGGTGCTTGGGGCTACCAAGCCCCGATAAATCCATCTCTAAGCCTCGACTGGGTGGGCCACAAGGACTCAGTCTAAAACAGATTTGGGGGAAGCCCCCCCCCCCTTCTGGCCCAGCCTGGGGGGTGTTTAAGGGTACATGGCAGCTCAGGAGGCAACCCTGGTAAGTGGCAATGGGGGTCTGAGTGCCAGAATGGAAGGGGGTTTACATATGAACATACGAAATTGCCAGCAGATATAGGCCATAATAATGGACTATTGAGTCTGCTTGAGTGCACAGCTAGTTATATCAAGTAGCTGCGCCCCCAAATCCTCTTGGAGTTGTTCTCCACCCCTCTTTCCCCTCACTGTACCCCACCCCCTCGTGTTCCCTGTTGACCTAATCTTCTTCTTCGTCTTGTCCCAACACCTCTTAAAACTGGTCACCGCCACCTCCACCATCCTTTCTGTGAAGAAGTACCTTCTTATCTCACTCTTGAATCTGCCCCCCACCAGTTTCAGGCCATGACCCCTTGTTGTACCCTTCTTCCTTAGATTAAAGATGCATTCAATACTGGTCTTATTTATGTCCTTTAGGTGCCTGAAGGTCTCAATCATATCCCCCTCTCTCTCCCTCCTGTCCTCCAGACAGTACATGTTCAGCACCCTAAGTCTCTCCTCGTATGTTCTATTCCCCATGCCCTGGATCAATTTGGTTGCCCTCTGCTCCACCGCCTCCAGTAGTTTGATATCTTTCTTAAGGTAGGGGCACCAAAACTGGACACAGTACTACAGGTGTGGACTCACCAGAGACCTGTACAGTGGCAGAATAACTGCCTCCCTCCTAGAGGTGATTCCCCTGGCTATGCAATCCAACATTCTGTTTGCCTTAGCTGCTGCCTTGCGGCACTGTGCTGAGTGTTTCATGTCACCCCTTACCCTAACCCCCAGGTCCTTTTCCTCTTCTGATACTGTCACCTGAACTCCCCTAGTCAGTAGCTGGCTTTTGGATTTTTGGTTCCCATATGCATCATCTTACATTTTTTAGCATTAAAGCCCAACTGCCTGATGCCCGACCATTTCTCCAGCTTTGCCAGGTCCTCCCTTAGATCCTGTCTCCCTTCCTCTGTGTCCACCCTCCCACAGGGCTTAGTATCGTCTGCAAAAAGACAGATTTTGCTCCTGATCCCCTCTACTATGTCGCCAATAAATACACTGAACAACACAGGTCCCAGTACCGAGCCCAGTGGGACACCACTGGTCACCAGCCTAGGTTCAGACAGCTCACCCCCTACCACTACTCTCTGGTTCCTGTCCCTCAGCCAGCTCTTTACCCATCCCAGCAGTTTGTCCCCAACCCCCAGGTCCCTCAGCTTGCCGACCAACCTGTCATGGGGCACTGAGTCAAATGCCTTGCTGAAGTCCAGATACAGTACATTCACTGCCTGCCCTTTGTCCAGGGTCCTTGCGACCCAAAGAAGTCCACCATGCTGGTTTGACATGCCTTCCCCCTAACAAACCCATGCTGCCTGTCATCCTGGAGACCATTTTCCTCAAGGAAGGACACAAGCACTTCCTTCAGAATGGCCTCCATTAACTTACTCACTATGGAACTTATGCTGATGGGTCTGTAGTTTCCAGGTTCACCTCTAGGGCCACTCTTGTGGATAGGCACCACATGAGCTGTCCTCCAGTCCTGAGGGACACACTCCTCCTTATGCAAAGTATTAAAAAGGTCTGTTAGTGGTGATGCCAATATGTCCACCAGTTCTCTCAGAACTCTTGGGTGTACCCCATCTGGGCCAGAAGCCTTATCCACTTGCAGTTCCTTAAGTCCTCTCAAAACCCGGTCTACCTCAATCTCCCCCCCCACTTAAGGGGCATTCTGATCTTCCACTTTGGCATGGGCCTGCTAGCTTCCCTGGTGAAGACAGAGCAGAAGTACTCATTAAGTGCCTCCGCTTGTTCCACACCCTTCTCCACCCATCCTCTCTCGCTCTTTTTTTTTTTGTAACTTATATTTATTGAGTCTATATTTCAATCAAATACAAGCATAGCCCAAAGGACAGTGCATCAGAATAAGAAATGACAATCATTATATTGGCAATACAGTATCATAGGCACCCCTCTACTGTTACATCACGTGAGGGTTATCGACATAAAAATGTTAACTTCCAAATTAGTATTATCAAAGGTTATTACAGCCATGAGTGGGGATTACCCCATAAGATTTTGATAACATGTTATATAAACACCCCTTTAATAGGTGACATATCTCTGGCATCCTACATAAGCATAACTAGAACATAACATTAAGCTTGCATCCAACTCCGAAACCTCTACAGTTATTTCTAACTTAGCTTCTTAAATTCTTATGTCCAAAAAATTAAACAATTCCAAGTCACTAGCATTTAAGAAATCACAACTGTGCTAATACCCCCATAATTACTGCTCAATCTCTCAGTGACATTAAAGTGAGCCACGAGGTCTTTTAAGAAAAGAAAACTGCGCCATACAAGATGCACAATTTCACTTTCCACTGAACCATATTGTTAAGCAAAAACCTTATTTTAATCAAAATAAGCTGTGATTAAAGAATAAAAAATCAGTGTCTTTAGCTAATATCAATGTCCCAGTCTTCCAAGAAAAGAAAAGCCTAATTTAACTGACCAGATTCTCAAATGAACTTACTTCAGCCTGTTGCTTCTGCGACAGAATTGGAACCCTTCAGGTCTCATCTTCGGCTTCCGACCCAGAGTCTGACTCTCGAGCTGCACAGTCTGCTTCAATTTTTTTAGCAATTTCCCCGCATTCACCGGGTCCAAAAAGTTGTAGGTCTTGTTACCATATGCTATCTTTAGTTCTGCTGACATGGTCAAAACATGGTGGACCCCCAGGCATCGAAGCTTTGATCGAATCCCGTCGAACCCTTTCCTTCGTTGCCGTGTGACAAACTGGGAAAAAATATGAATGGAGGAGTTCTGCCATTGTGAAGGGCCCTTTTTTCGTGCCACTTGAAGCATCATATCCCTTTCCTGTAACAACCCCAAAATCACCACAACTGCTCTTGCTTAGGGATGTGCAGGGTCTTTGTGCCAACAGGCCCCTCTGGAGTGGACTCTATAGGCCCTCTGCATGGAGATCGGGAGATCCACTTGAAGATGGTCTGGGAGCCATTGTGTAATAAAGCGACCCATGTCTTCTCCCTCCACTTTTTCTGGGAGACTTAGGATCCTCACATGGGATGCCCACGCCCCATTTTCTAGACTCTCTAATCTGCATCGCAGCACCAGGTTTTCCTTAACCAGGCCTGCTGCAGTCACCATACTTTTCTTCACCATCCTGTTCGCTTCTTTTGTGGTCTCTTCCACCACCTGAAGTTTAGTTTCTGCGATGGCTAGTTTGGATGTAAATTCATGCATATTCTTGTTGATGGATTGGGTAAGCCTTCAATAGGTCAGCACTGGAGGGCTGGTTGGTCAGGTTGGCTGTCGATGGACCTCCGTCTTTTTCAAAGCCAGACCGCGCTTCTTTTTGCTTAGCGCTGTCTCTGCCCATAGCAGTTTTTGTTCGACTGATTCTGCCTGATTTTGAAGTCAGATTCCTGTACAGGACTTCTTTATCATGTAGTACAGCAATGATGAATAGGTTTAGTAGCTTTTTATTGCTTAATTGTGGCTATAATAGACAGCGAGATAAGGAGCGGTAATGAGAAGCCATGTTCGGTTTGGCTGCTGGCCACATCCCCTCCTTGCTCTTGATCTTAACAATCTCGTCCCTTCTACTTCTTTTCTCCCTAATGTAGCAGAAGTCCTTCTCCCCTTCCTTAATCCCCTGAGCCAATCTTAGTTCTTTCTCAGCCTTGACTGGCAGGACTTCCCTGCCTGCCTCCATAGATTTCTCCGTGTAAATCTCCTTGTCTACTTCCCTTGCGGTACACTTGTACGTCAGGAAGGCTGCCCTCTTATCCCTTAGCTTTTCTACTGCCTTGCTATTAAACCAGCTTGGCCTCTTGGTTCTGGGACTCTTTTTTTCGAGCCTCTGTACAAGTGTTGGTAGCCTCAATCAACCCCCTCTTGATGACGGTCCATTTCTGGTTCGTGTTCATCCCTGGCTGGATCTTTGCCAGGTGCTCCATCAGTATGCTCCCCATCTTGCTGAAGTCTGCCTTCCTATCCCTCACCTTTGTTTTAGTCCTGGTCACTTCCCTCTCCATGCAGACTGAAAACCACACTGCTTGGTGGTCACTACCTGTGAGAGGTTCCCTCACCTCCACGTCCTGGACTTGCTCCCCATTTGACAGCACTAGATCTAATATGGCACCCTTGTTGGCTCCCTGACTCCCTGGGTCAGAAAACAGTCCTGGATAGCATCCAGGAGGACCTGTTCCTGTTGCAGGTGGTAGCTGGGGTACTCCAGTCCACTCCTGGCAGACTGAAGTCACCCAGAATTACCACATTTCCTCTACCCCCTGCTCTTCTGAACTGTCCCCAGATCCCTATCTAACTCAGTTCCCTGTGAAGGTGGTCTGTATACCACCCCCACTCGAATTCTTCTGCCATCGGTATTCTGTAGTACTGCCTAAAGGGCTTCTGTCACACACTCCTCTCCCTCCTCCCTGCTAGACTCTATCCCTTCCCATATATACAATGTCACACTACCCCCCTTCTTTTAGCCCTGTCCTTCTTGTGCAGTTGGTAACACGGGATCTCTAGGTCCCAGTCATAGAACTGAGTTGCCCATGTTTCTGTAATGGCAGCTGTATCCACATTCCCCTCTGCCAACAGTGCCTGTAGGTCTGCTACCTTATTTACCAGGCTCCTTGCATTCAGGGTCACTGCTTTCCAGTGCATCCTGTGGCTCCCTTTGCCTCTGCATTGTGTAAGAAAGTAAGTAAGTTGGCTGCAGTGGTTTAGAGTTACAGTCTCAAAGCCAAGTGACTCCAATTTAAATTATACAACTGAAACCACTCGAGAAAAGGGCATGTTTTGATTTTTTGGAAATATGTAACTAGTAAATGCAGCCAAAAAGACAAATAAGGCCCAAACTCAATACTGTATCTAGACCCAAATGTTGCTTCAGGTCAGGAATAAAGAGACTTGCCACACATTTATAGACCAACTACACCCTGCTACCAAAATAAAGAGTATATAATTCCACACCGGAAGCTGCAGCTGAGTGGCCAAAGAAAAACAGAACTACAACCATCAATTACAGCCTTGGGTATCTCTTAAGCTGTTTTCCAATGTAGTTTGGTACCCTCTGTCTATTGCTGGAAAAAAGTATGTAAGCATGTTAAGTGCAACAAAGAACAAGACCTTGAAGTACTAAGTGCTCAGGGCAAACAAAGAGCCTGTCTGTGGCTGTACTGGCTGTGAAGTTGAACAAAAATGCCAGTTTTATGCTTCATAAGGCCTTCCTTTCTGTGAGTGTGTCTCAGGAACATTGTGGGTGGGCATAAAGGATGAAGATAAAAGGTAGATCAGAACACATCACATAAAAAAACAATTTATGTAGATGCTTTGAAAAGGCCAGATAGAAAGAGAGAAGGGCACTGAAGATAATATCAAGAAATATAATGCTCTAATGTTCCCTTAAACATCTTACTCTTCTGTACTATACAATATTACTTCATCATCACAATAATGTTATGTACCCAGGCATCTTACAAAATGTGCATTTTCAATTTTAGATTATGGGAAGGTGATAGCAGGAGGCATTGTGTAGCTATGTTGGGTGATGTGCTGATGTCCTCACACCTCAGTATTTGGGTGCAGGGCGCAACCTCTCTTGGGAAGCAAGGGGAATTTAGTGTTATGTCTGCATGAAGATGTAATGGGTTCTTTTGGATCTGATACATACAGAATAATGTCTGTGCAGGTGTGTGTGATGAGGACTTTGTACACATGATAATCCATAAACCCTAAGAGTGAAGTTCGAGGGGTTTATGAGATTATCACACACGGAGGGTATGTGAAAAATCTTCATAAAACAAACTTTGCACAGGCATTATTTTTTTTTAGAAATAATAACTGGTGCAAGGTTTCAGAAAGAAAAACTGTAAACTGTATGAGAGCAAGCGTGTGCCTCAGCGTCCACTGTACTTGAACAAATACAGTGCGCTTTCTTTTGCGCTTCAGTGAAGTGAGAGTGCAAAGAGGAAGACGCTGTAATAACCCACTATCAAGTTATTACAGAATTCAGCATGTTATTACAGCATTTTATCAAGACTGGATACCCAGTCATTGTAGGGGGTCACCAGTTATTATATTGGAATTTGTGTCAGTTGTTACAGGCACTTGAGTGTCAATCTGCATTCCACTTAGCTTGAAGTCTCTTGTGAACTGATTCATACGAATCTTAGTAGGTAAGTATCATTCTGTGCATGTACCAACATAAAGGTCAACAGGGAGACCACATGAATGTATGCTCAGGTCTGTAAATGAACTCCATTATCAGTTCACCTGTAGAAAGTAATTAGATTCACAAGAACAAGTGTATCTGAACCTCAACTTGACTCTGACTGAAACTCCAACTTCAGTTCAACATACATGAAAGTGAAATGGGGATTTAGGTCTCAGACTCAGAAGTGGACCAAGCACGGTTTTGACAAACATAAGATCACATCCTCCTATTCCCAGAGGGAGTCAAGCTGGAAAACCATGATTCGTTACTTTAGGATGCCTCAAATCGCAGCCACATTCTTGGACCAATACACAGCTGAGTGCTGGGGGAGTAACAGCCAGCAGATTGCAGCACATTCCCACATTGTTTTGGTCCTACATGCACCTACGGCCCTTTTGGAACCAAACTGAGAAGGAGATCAATGATCTAGTTCAGGGGTATGGTACATCGGTCCACAAGGCAGTACTGTTCCTAGTATATCCAGAGAATATCACAACAAAATTACACATTAGGCTTTTCAGAAGCCTACTCACAGCTGCAAAAAAGGTGGTAACTAGACTATGGCTGTAGTTTGCAGTGCAGGAGGTGGGGACGGGGGGACAAACTCACTGACCACTCAGCTGAGGAGTGTGCTTGAAATTTGCCTTAGTCCTCTGTTTCTTTTTTCTGTTAGTGGGGCTATATGGGTGTAATCAAGACTGCAGAGGGGGAATCACTAGCGTCTGGTAACTGGTACTGAGCTGCTGACACTGTGAGTGAAGGAGCTAAAGAGGAGCACACTGGAGGAAAGTAGGGTCACAGCAAATGTCAGGGAAGTGCTTTCTGTTCTTGTATCTGACTTGCTGTTTAAAGGGCAAAGTACTGGTATACAGTGATTGAAAAGATACTGAGAGGGGCTGATTTTTTCCTTTTTTGCTGGATGCTGTGAGGGGAGGGGCTGGGACAGACTGTGGGGGACCATCAGGAACACGGGGTCCACAGGAGTGCCCCTGCAGATGGCAGTGCTGTCTGGCACTGGGGGAAATAATGAGGAGGGTTAAATGGACCAAATGCACCACCTCCTCAGGAACCTATGGGTACAGAGTCAAGGGAGTGGATGAGGACCAGCAGGAAGGGCAGAACTGGACCTAGAGCAGGGTGAAGTGGAGATCACAGCACAGGATGCCAGGGGAAGCTCCAGGAGTGGTAGGGGTGTTCAGTAATAGGTTCTCAGTGCTGGCTAACCTGGAGAAGCAGGAGCAGGATGACATATTGGGTGGGGCAGGAGTACAGGGCAGTCACGGGGGTAGTAGAATGGCAGGGAGCAGGGCAGGGTAACGATAAGAGATTGACGGCTAAGGAGAATGGATGAGGGACCAGAGCCAAGGAAAGGGAGGTAGAGCAGGGGTGTAATGGTGTAGGGGGAGAGGGGGCTGATCCATGCAGTGGAGCAGGGAGAGAGGATGCTGCTTCAGGTAGTAGATTTGGGGAGGCAGGGGACAGGAAAGGAATGGGGGCTAGGCTGGAGGCTGGTGGTACAGGAGGCATAAATGATATTAATGTGCAGAAAAGTGACCAGAAGAATGCAAAGAGTCGGATAGAACATGAAAAAGGAGGTAGGGTCTTAGATCTAGGAGACTAAATACTAAAAGGAGTAAGATGGGGAAGTAAGGGTATATTTGTGAGGAATGCATGCCAGGAATGATGGTGGAAAGGATGGGGCAGTTTATTCTTAATTGTGCAGAAAAGGAAAGGGAGAAAGCTCATATCGTAGCGCACCTGGGCATGGACAGCTTAGCAGGAAACACATTTTGGGAGGTGCAGGAGGGATTCACGGAGCTGGAGAAACTATGCAAGAAGTGGGAAGTTCAGTGGCTTTCTCACAAGTCCTCCGAGTACCCACAGCAAGTACTGCAAGGAAGCAAAGGATAGTGGAGTTTAACGCATGGCTGGGGACATGGTGTCAGACCAAAGGGTACGGGCTTGATGGGACGATAGGATAGAACATGGGACAACAAAACCCTGTATGCCCCAGACAGGTTATACTTGAGTAAGGAGGGCTCAGGAATCTGGAGGAGTACACAGAGATCAGAGTGAATTAAAACTAGGTGTGGGGGGAGGCAAGAGGGTTTAAATCGAGCAAGATCTCCAGACCAGGAAGCCTGAAGGGCCTACCTCCATAGCAGGAAGAAAGGATCAGAGGAGTATTACAACAGGAGTGGCAGAAAGGGTGGACAGATAAGAAAGGCTAGGTGGGGCTCATACTGGGTGGTAGTCTCCTTGAATGCAAGCAGCCTAGAGAACAACACAGCTGAGCTGCAGGCCATGATGACAGAGGGGGAAGCGGATATAGCTGCCATCACGGAAACATGGGTTACCCATAACCAGGACTAGGGCCTGGTGATTTCAGGATACTTGCTGTACCAGAGGGACAGGGAAAAAGGGAAGGGTGGTGGGGTAGCTATTTCTGTTAAGGAGGGGATACTGTGTTTATTTATTATTTATTTATTGAAATGTTTCACCGGGAAATCGCACTGAACAACAAGTTGCTCGTCTCCCGGTGCAACCTGAGGGGACGGGGTACAGAGTGGATAAACAGTTATACATTCATGGTACACAAGAACAGATTACATACAGTGAATAAAACAGGCAATTAAATATACATTCTAGCTATAAGAGACATCAGTTACATACAGAGAATAAAACAGCAGGCAAATTAGCGGATGGCAATATAAAGTAAGTGGCTAGGGAAAACGAGGAGTAGTGCAGGTGTGAATCTAAACAGATGATAACAACTACTAGTAAGCGAACACTTGGATATGAACAGAGCAGAGAAGGTTAGGGAAAGGTAAGTGCATTTGCTTTAGGTGAATTCATAAAGTGCCGAAGGGAAAGGGGGGACTGGGACAGGAGGGGAGGAATGGGGGTGTGCAGGGGAGGGGGGAAAAGCCAAACTCACGGGACCCTCCAGGATGGTGAGAACCCTGCAAGGGATCACGGAGTGCTAGTGGAGGTAGGAAATTCCCAAAGGGAACCAGAGTTTAGGGAGGGTTAAGTAACTAAGTGCAGGAGTGAGAAGAAAAGAAAAAGGGGTGGGGGAAGGGAAGAGAGGCAGACGATGAAAGCGAGAGAGGCAGGTCCAAGAGCATATAAAATGTGAGAGAAGAACCGATTTGGAAGTGGGGAGAAGGAGAAAAACAAAAGGGGGCCCACCAGGATGTTAACCCATTGGGGGGCGGGGTCCTGCGAAGATGCTGAGTACCCTGTGAGGGGGTAGGGAAGGCTGGAGGGGAAGAGGGAGGATTTAGAGGAGAGACAAAGTGGTGGAGGAAATATTCATATTTGCATAAGGGTTACTGGTTGTGTATATGCAGAAAGGGGGTAAGAAGAGGAAGAAAGAATAAGAAGGAGGGGGAGGTAGAGCCGATCCCTGGAGGGCCCCTTCAGGATGCTGACAGCCCTGCAAGGGGGCATGGGATGCTACAGAAGTTGTAGGAAATGGAAAAATAGATAAGGAGTAGATAAAGATAAGGCATGCAGCTAGACATATACGGGATCATGGTTAGGGTGGGTCATGGAAAGAGCAGCTAGATGAAAAGTAGTTGTGCAAGGCTGAGCTGATGGAGTGGATAGAGGAAGAGTGACGAACTTGGGGAGGGAGGGAATTCCAAATTTTGGGGAAATGGTAGAAGTAGCCTGATTAATCAGTAAGGGTGGAGCGCCGAGGGATCAACAACGTTCGAGTGTCAGTGGATCTAAGTGAGTGAGAAGGAGGGGGAAGGGTGATAAATGAGGAGGTGAGGTAAGTAGGGAGTTCACCCAGCCAAAGTTTGGAGGCGAACTTTGCACAGTGGGAAAGACGTCTGTTTGTAAGGGAGGGGAAGGACAAAGTATGGTATAAATCACAATGATGAGAGTGAGCAGAGGCATCAAGGGCAAAGCAGCAGAAAGAGTGGAAAAGGGTGTCCAATCTGGTCAGGTAGAATTTGGGAGCAGCACCATAGACATCACAGTAGTCAAAAACAGGGAGGATCACCTTCTGGACAAGTTCATGCCTAGCCGCAGGAGGGATGCTACTATGGTTCCTGTAGACAGCACCAAGGTTGGGGTGCAGTTTCTTCAGGATGGCGTCAATATTTCCAGAGAAGTTGAAGTGTTGGTCAAGCCAAACCCCAAGATAGCTGAAGTAGGATTCGTCCTCCAAAATGGTCCCATCCAGGATGTGGAAGGAGGGGAGATTGGGGGGTCTACAGAGTCTCTGCCTAGTGCCAAAGGTCATAGAGACAGTCTTCTTGGTGTTAAGGAAGAGGTGGTGGTTAGCAAACCAGAGCTGAATTTTGTTGAAATCAAGCTGCAAGCTGGTTGTAACCTCAAAAGAATTTGGACCAGAAACATGCAAGACAGTATCATTTCCATACATGTAGATGGAGGTAGAGGGAAAGCAGACTGATGGTAGGTCATTTAGGAATATAGAGAATAGCAAGGGCCCAAGTACTGAGCCCTGGGGTACTCCTGTGGTAATCGGGGAGGGGGGGGTGACACCAGAGACCATAACTGATTGAGTTCTACCAGTGAGGGAAGACCTGAACCAGTTAGTGGCAGAAGAAGATAGGTCTGCTGATGAGAGAAAGTCCAGTAGGAGGGTGTGGGAGACAGTGTCGAACGCCTTGGCTAGGTGGACAAAAATGGCTGAGGTGATGAGGCCACTGTCCATTCCAGTTAGAATGGAATCTGTGAACCTCAGTAGGGAGGTGGCGCTAGAGTGATTTTTCCTGAGACCAGACTGAAATAGGGTGAAAAAGGAGGAGTCAGACAGATTGGTGGTAAGTTAAGTAAGAATCAGGTGTTATTGGAGCTTAGCAAGAGTAGGAAGGAGGGAGATGGGGTGGTAGTTGCTAGGGAAGAGAGATCCCCACCTTTGGGTAAGGGGAGGACCACAGCATGCTTCCAAGAGGAGGGGGCTGAGCCAGCAGTGAAGGAGAGGTTTAGAATAAGGGAGAGGGGGTAGGCAATGGCAGTGGCTGAGAGAGAGAGAGAGAGAGAGAGGAGCTTGGGGTCGAGGTCATCTGGGGAGGAACCTTTTGAAAGGTTAATGGTGAGCAGGGCATTTAGTGCATCATCAATGGTGATGGTAGAGAAGTAGTTTCCCCTAAGGCCTAACTGGAAGATTGTATAGAAGAGCTCTAAATATATAACTATACCTAAACTTAAGAATATGCAACTGTTTATTTCTTCTAACATGTACCATACTCCGGCTAAGCTATGTGCGAGAAACCTCAGACAGACAGACCTATGCTTTAGGTGCAGTGAGAAGCAGGGGGATATATTGCATGTGATGTGGGATTGCTCTAAAATTCAGCCCCTTTGGATTAAAATTAAACAGAACATGGACCCCATATTAGATTATTCAGAGTTTATATTACCTGCGATCTGCGTGCTTGGGGACCTGACTCAGGTTTCAGGGGTTATAGTCAAATACCACCTTTCCTTACTCACAGCCCTCATCAAATCCTTTGTTTTAAAGCACTGGAAAGACAGCCTCACCTATACATATGATCAATGGGTGGGGGATCTTATGAGAACCCTGGAAATGATACGGAGGCAGATGTTGGACGAGGGTAAGATTGGATTATATAAGAAAAGGTGGCTGGCTTTGGAAGCAGGGTATTCCATACAACTTGAAAGCGCCTGGAGCAGGGGCCTGTCTGTCGGGGTGAGATTAGCAGATGAATAATGGTCTGAATGTTGGCTTAGTTGCCATGTTTATCTTTCGAGAATCTACAAATAATTCTAACTGTTCCTTTGGCTATATGTAGGATAGGAATATAAAGATCTGCTGACTAAGAAGAGGTGGGGGACTCTCTCTCTTTTCTAGGGATGCAGCTGCATTTTGCTTATCTGACATTAGCAGAAGTAGCTAAGATAAGCTAAATATATTTTGGGATGGGCAATCATTTATTAGGCTTTACATTTCTGAGTTATATTATGGCCTATCTTCCAGGTTAGATACTGGTCAGATAATTTCTTAGAGGTATAAGAATTTTCAGTGCAGCTGTGTATGTACATAGTTCTAGATGTATAAAGTATCCACAGCCAGTTTTGGGCTGAGGTGCCAGGGGTATGCCCTGGTATATATGTGTGTAAGTCTCTGTGTGTTATATCTGTGATATGTATGAAAAACTTAATAAACAAGTTAAAAAAAAAGTGTAGCATCCATGGTGACAACAAACAATCTGCTTTCAGAATATGCCTTTACTATGTAACACACAAAAAAGTCAGGTCTCGCCAAAGCGCAAGTTAACAACAGACAGCAGCGGCGTGGTCACATATTTTAGTGCACTCAATGAACTGCGTATGCTCATTGTGAAGCACCCATTAAGACATGCTGAAAAACAGCACTCATACTACTCATTTTCGATTGTAAATACTTGTCTTTTTTACATAAAAACTCTATCTGGCATCAGCTCTTATGCATCCTGCTTGAGAAGTTCACAAATGACACTGTGTTTGTTGTCCTGCATTTAACATACTCGTGTCCATTACAACTCAACAAAAGGCAGAATGAATATTTAACATCAAAACTGGCATTTTTAGAATAACACATGCCCCAGAAAAGAAAATATATGATTTATTTTTAAATTTCAAAATAAAAAATTGTAATAATAGCAATAAGGTTTGTACAGGGGTTATATTAACAGTCAGTTAATCACCCCCTTGGGGAAATGCGGCACTCAGCTGTGCTTCGTGCCACATTACACCCCAAGGGGGTGATTAACAGACTGTTACTCTAACCCCTGTACATACCTTATTGTTTACATATCTATAGAGTGGAAAAATAACCACAGGGCTCTGGATACTTAATCAAAATTCCAAAATCAATGGAACAGTAGGGTGTTCCATATCATGGCTTATAGATGAGAATTTGTACCATGAATTGTTGCAATGGACAAGACAGGACAGGTGCGTAACTGGGGGTAATGGTACCTATTTACAGAAGTATGTATAGTATCAGCTACTTGAACTGTATGCCTAGGTTGCACTGAATAATGTCCCTGTCATGCTCTGGTGTATTTACAATGTACCTTGCTACTTCTCTGTCACAAAGAAAACAAACTTTTTAATAACGTTTGAATTTAATTAATTTCTCAAAAACTGGAGTTTACATTTGATTGCACTCTGCATCTAAAAACAGAATCAGTTCAGGGCTGCATATGAGCAGGAGCTGTTAATTGTGTTGAATGACACTAAAGTGTATGGTGGTTTTGTGATATGGACTATGATCCCCAAAGAACGGAGTTAAGACCACACATAAGTGCCAGAATGTTGTCCTGCCACTGCTAATGCGGTGGCTGCCCCACTCACCCTCCCACTCTGGGTGGGCATTTAGTTTACAAAGTACCTTAGACACATGACAGGTCACGTGTCTTGTGATGCTATCTCCCCAATAACTCTATTACAGCTTATACATTTCATCCACTAGTGGTTGCAATTGCACCCTACTCGGATAGCAACATTTAAGCACCCTCAACATTACACTAGAAGACCTTTGTATTACAATTTCACCTCCTTTGCCTACTCTTGTGGTACCTCATTGTGTTCCCACTAGACCTTCACCTGTGCCTAGAGTGGGTACTGAACCCATTACCTCCAGCACATTCCATCTATAGGTGGTACTTCTTCCACTCAGCCAGATACAAGTTCTCGCTGCCTTAGCTGGTCAGACTCCGCAGACTACTGAGTTCATTTGTTGGATCTTGTGTTACTGTGATCACCTAAGCATTAGGGAATCATCTTCCCAGATTGCCATAAGCTCCTTATAGGGACCTACCACTAGGGGCACCATCTCATATTTATACCCTACATAGTCCTAAGGCACTATCTCCTCAGTATCACGTCTGCCGGATACAACGTAGTATCAGTAGAGGTCACCACTCTTCTTTTTCCTTATGTTGACTTAGTACAGAACCTACTGTCCTCATTTCCTCCCCTTGTTCATCCCTCCAAAATGACGTTATCTTAATTGTTCAAACCCTCCTGGTACAATAAGCAGCAAGCAACATGGGGACAAAATACTTGAAGTACACCTTATTACACTGCCTTATATTACTAGGCACCGTTTATCACAGTGAAGTTTCCATTAGTACCCCAGATACTTCTCATAATAGCGTAACTACCCCGCCTTTCCAAGTTTAGCTGAAATGCTCGACTGGGACAGAGTACCTTGAAAAGCATCCATACACTTGTCATGCTACAGTGTTAATATCTTATGCCCCAGAACCTAAAAATCTTCCTGTCTGAGTAGCAGTTCAAGCTTCCCCTCCTCTATCACCAGAGGGCCCTGCCTTACAAACCTCCCCAACCTCTTTGACCCCCAAGTTGGGCCAACCAACATCCCTTAAAGTGCTAACCTTCAGGTTAAAAAACTGTTATAGACATTATTATTCTGTTCAGGGAATGTGGAGTTAAATCCCAGCACCCCTCTTCACACAAAAGCAGTTTCTGAACTAACAGATCTAAAAGGCCTGAAAATATTACATGTTAATATGTGTAGCCTATTCAAGAAGTTTGACTTAATACAGGCTTGGGTATGTCACACAAAGCCAGACATGTTAGTATTGTCAGAAATTGTTTAAGAAGTTCCACGCTAAACCATGAAATAAACACCCTGTCATATGATGTCTTCAGGACTTACCGGCCTACTAGAGTGGCAGGGGTTGCAATATACGTCCTTGATAAATTCATGGCTGTCACAGCTGACTCATCCACAGTTCCTAGAGAGTTTGAATGCCTTACATTAAAGGTCTCCTTATCTCCAAATAAGTCTATACTCATTATAGGGTGCCATAGACCACCTGCAGGGGGACTCAAATTGATACCTCACCTCTGCACCTTTTTGGATGCTCACAGTACGAAATTTATTATACTGGGTGACCTTAACCTTAACTGGTTCTCCGAGTTCTAAACCCATAAAAAATCTACTGTATGTGATGCCTATGGCCTCACGCAGCTCATCCCTGAACACACTCGCCCAAATATAAAAAATCCGGCAAACAGCAGCCTCCTCGATTTAATCCTCATAAACAAACCCTACAAAATCTCTCACATCGGGGTGTTTCATAATGACATTAGTGACGACAGAGTCACTGCATGTGTGAGGGCCATACCAAAGTTTGCATCTGCTTCCAGCTTCATATATAAAAGGAATCTCTTCAATTTTAATTGCTCCAATTTCCTGTCCGAGCTGAGTCACATAACATGGCAAGAATTCTACCTGGCCCCCACAGTTACTGAAGCCTGTACTCTCTTCGAGAACAACATTCTGAATGTGATAAACATGCCCCAATAGTGAAATCAAGAACAAGGAAAAGGATTTGTCCTTGGTTTACCAGAGTAGTACAAACATCACTACATGCTAGAGAAGCACTGTGGAAGAAGGCTCAGAATCTAAGCTTGTGTCTGACTGGACAGCATTTAGGGTAGCAAGGAACCAGTGTACCAAACTCGTAAGGTCCGCTAAAGTGGAGTATTTCCAAAAGGCACTAGATTCCTCTAAAAACAATGCCACTAAATTTTTGCAAATCCTAAGGGGAAAGGAAATTGAAGGGCATAGCTCATCTCTGTCCCTGCCGACTAAGATTATTTCCCGTGGCGACACCTTCACCAACATGCCTGAAAATAGTCATTGCTATGGCTAGTGCACTTACCTAGTGCACTTACCCGGTAAACAAAAATTAAATAAAAATAAATAAACAAGCACCACATGCTAGAACAATTAAATAACCACTTCGCCACTGCGGGTCTTGCCTTCAACATGTCTCCTGCAAGCCGCTGTCACATGCAGCCCTCCCCTATGCGCACCCCCCATCCATCCCCTCAGGCACCCAACCACCTCCTGAGTTTAGCTTTTTTTTATTGAAATCTAGGATTACAAATACCTTTGAGCAGGAACTGTTCGTATACAAAGGTTCCATGTCGAAGCAAAGGGGGGGTATACATACATACAAAGGTCAACATAATAATACATAGTTACACAATAAAAAGAAGTAAGAGACTGAGGCTTAGGAAATTCCAGTAATTCAAAATGTGCCAAATGTTAGGTAGTATGACATACCAGGCAAGGGCAATCTTAGAAATAAGCACTGCAGGTGAGAGGGAAGTGGGTATGCAGGCAGGAAGGCCATTGTCGGAGGGTAGAGGGTCTGGGTAAGAGTTCTAAAGGGAAGGGAGGGAAGGGATAAAAATCAGGAAATGCCTGGGGGGGGGAGGACAGGGAGAGGGGACAAGGGGGTAGGCAGGTAGAAGGGGGCAAGGCGGGGAGAGGTAGCTGTCAAGACTGAAGTGGAGGGCAGTGAGCAGTGGGCCCCTGATTAGGCAAGACAGCCACAACGACTAGTTGAAATGAGATGAAGTCGGAGTTGTCTCTTAAAAGGGCCAAAAGCAGCAGCAGTAAGAGTTTCTTTGTTAATAGTATTGTACCACTGTGGTGCTCTGTGGGCAAAGGCCCTCTGGCCCATGGTAGTCCGGCATCTGGGGACAAGGAAGGTTAGTTGTTGTGAACTTCTAGTTCGCTGGGTGCTATGGTGGTCAATGAGGAGCTTTTCAATGCCCAGGGGCATGACCCCGAGGAGGACATTTCTGGGTAAGAGGCAGGTTTGATACTGTATCCGGCTGATGAGAGGAAGCCATTCTGCCAGAGTGTACAGGTCACAAGTGTGTGTAAGTCGGTCAGCCCCAGTTAGCAGCCTGAATGCTTTGTTGAGTGCAACTGTAATTCTGTGGAGGGCAGAGGCAGAGCCATAAATTGCTAGCCCATAATTGATGATGGAGGTGACAGAGCTGCTGATAGCCAACCGGAGAGTGTCAGGAGTCATGCAGTGTTTGTGCCTATAGAACAGGCCTATACGGATGTTGGTGGCTTTGGTGACAGAATCTATGTGCCGATGGTAGGAGAGTGAGCTCCCCTATGCGCCCCCCCATCCATCCCCTCAGGCACCCAACCACCTCCCGAGTTTAGCTTTAACTTTATCTCATTTAAGCAGGTCGAGGACCTTCTAATCTCACTGGATAACAAAAAAGTGCTGGTGCTGATCAACCAGAACCTCTCTTCCTTAAACTAGGACACCGCTTCCTTACAGCACTCATTACTCAACTATTCAATTTGTCTCTCACACAAGGGGTCCTTTCTTCATCCTGGAAAATAGCGCACATAATCCCCCTCTTTAAGTCAGGCGATCCCTGCGACCTCAATAACTATCGACCCATATCATTTCTACCAATGCTATATAAATTACTTGAAAAACTAGTTAACATGCAGCTAAGACAGCACCTGGACACCTCCAACATTCTCAACCCGACAATCCGGCTTTAGGCAAAAACACAGCATGGTATCTGCTCTGGCAAAAGTGACCAGTGACTGGCAAACTGCACTTGACACTAAACACTATATCAGTGCAGTCTTCTTAGACCTAAGTAAGGCCTTTGATACCGTGGATCACACAATACTTCTACACAAATTAAAAGATATCGGCCTAGATGCTACCGCCATGCGATGGTTTTCATGCTACCTTACAGACAGCAACAAGTCAAAGCGCATGGTGTCCTCTCACCTCTCAAAACCCTACCTAGAGGAGTACCCCAGGGATCCATACCTGGGCCCTTACTATTCATAATTTACATAAATAACATTGACACTAATGTCAGGATGGCAAACATGCATCTCTTTGCCAATGACACAGTACTACAGTATATGTCACCAGGCCTTCCCTTGAGCTTGCATGTACAGACCTGCAACACGACTTTAATCTGCTCCAACAAAATTTCTTCCATCTCAAATTACTGCTAAATGCGAAAAAAACAAAGGTCGTGTTTCTTTCCCCTTATGCTCAAGTTGCAAATGCGACCACACCCTGTCCCACCTTCCAGATAACGACCTTTCTTGGAGAATTGCTTGAGGTTGTGGACAAATTTAAATATCTGGGGTTCTGGCTTGACTGTCGACTATCATACGCTGCCCACACCCAGGACCTCTTTAAGAAACTAAAACACAGGCTTGGTCTCTTTTTTAGAATCAAGTACCTTCTTAATTATGAAGCAAAAATAAGACTGGTTCAGACCACCTTTCTTTCCCGCATTGATTATGTGGATTTTATCTACAGCCAGTGTTCCAAGTCAGCCTTTGCCAAACTGGACACACTTTACCACAGAGCGCTAAAGTTCATTACCAATGCCCCCTTCAGAACTCACCACTGTGCCTTTTATGCCCAAGTTAGTTGGTCCTTGCCCCAACACTAGAAGATCAAAAAATGCCACATTATGGTCCTACAGAGCTATCTTAAATAAACTCCCTCCCTATATTACAGAATTCATTATGTGCACATCATGCAACTACTCACTTAGGAGATACTCTTACATATTGCTAGATGTAGCCAGGGTAAGATTCTGCAATGGCGAATCAGCGGTCAGCCATGCTCTCCAGGTATTGTGGAATACTCTACAATGATCCTTGCAACTTACTAAAATCATCTGTCTGCAGACCTTTAAATCCCCATTGAACCATGTTTTGCTGGAGAACTGTAATTGCTATTCCTAATCCGTACACAGCTCTCCTTAACGGTTGCCAGTTCTGTGTTGCATCACCTATATAGCACTTGAAACTCTGTACCTAGTTTGATGCAGATCGTTATGTAATTGTTTTATCTCTTCTCTTTTCCCATCAAACTGATACGTTTTTCAGAATGTTTATTACATTGACCTCAATTGCACTGTTTCTTCTGTTGTAATACCTTAGAGCTCCTCTGATTGCAATGTATTTATTACTGTCATTGAATTTATTTATTGTTTATGTATTAAGTAATCAAAGAATTACAACCTTTGAGCTAAAAGCTCATTTACAAAGGATCCTTGTCATAAACATGGGGAGGGGAGCACAAACAGGAGTAGGTAAGACAGTGGCAGCCATTAGGCATTGTCAGATATCAACAAATAATAACAAACAGTAATCGCTACTAGTAGGATATAAGGCAAAGCATAGCATAAGGTAATCATAGGCAAGCATAACATAAACATTGCGTAGGTGCAGAGTACATGGGGATACAGTTCCCACAGCAGCATCAATAATAAAGTGTGTCAGTCAACAAAAGTATAAAAAGAGTGAATTAACAAGGTAGCAATGCATCTGTGTCATTGCCCTACACAGAAGGAACATATGAGGAGTCTGGAAGGAGGCAGGACAAGGGAGAAAAAGGGATGCCAGGATAGTATAGTGGAGGCAGCAGACAGCACATGGAGGAGAAGAATGGGGGCAGAGGGGGTACAGGCAGGTACCGGGCAGATGGGGAGCCTTGTGGATACAAAAGCAGTAGGGGGTGAATCAAGGGCGTTGCCCAGGAGTACTGGAGGCTACCTACAGAAAGGTCAGGTGCGACAGCAGCAGCGTTCTGGGGGGGGGGGGGAGAGACAGTATTCCGAAGCGCGGTCTTAAAGTGACCAATGTGGCAGAGGCTTGTGGTGGGTTGGGGGAGTTCATTTAAGCAGGTGGGAACCCTGACGCGAAGGCTTGTTTCCCCAGGGCAGTTCTTCTGAATGGGACTGCTAGGGCTGGTCTAGTGACGCTTCTTGTAGCATGCTCGGAAGGTGCGGGGTGGAATAAGCTTGTATGGAGGGGGGAGCCAGTCCAAGGATGGCCTTTTTCCCTGAGAAGGCAAGAGTGAAACTTGATGTGATCCCAGAGAGGAAGCCATTTAGTCTTAATTTATAGGTCTCTTGTATGTGTTAGGCGATCTGCACCTAAGACAAGGGTTGTGTGGACTCTTACTTACTTGCCAGCAGAATCAGGTCACATGGTCTGTCCAGTCTGCAAGAGTGTGCAGCTAGCACACCACTTGCAGCTGCTCCTCCTCCCCTTGACCCCCCCCCCAACACAGATGAGTGCCAACTGACCTTGAACCAGATTAAGCCATTAGAGTAATTTCCAGTGAATGGGGAAATTTGGCCAGGACATCAGGGAAATTCCCCTACTCTGCCTGCTGGGATGCTGTCACTTCCTGTGGATGGGATGGAGGGACCCAGTTCACATCCGGACACAGGAGGAGGAGGAGGAAGTGATGATGTGGCAGGGGAGCAGGTTGTGCTGCAAGGAGGAGGCCCGATTTCAAGGCCTACATTCTCTTCTCATGTGCAGGAGGCAGGGGAACAGGTCTCCACCCCTGTCTTAATACCTGAGGAGACATTTGCTACAGAAAATATTACGGAAAGAACATTGGAAAAAAAGAAAGAAACACAGTTGCAGGATGAAAATCGTGAGCTAAAGAACTCAGTAAAATGTTCTGAAATTGTTCTTGAGAAAGTGGATGTGTTGGATACAACAACGAAAGACAGACCAAGTAAGTCTCAAGATTCTGCATATTTTCTAGCCCAAATAGAAAAAGAAGAGGAATTACTGAGAGAGAGAAAAAAGCAGTTAATGGTAAAAGTAGCAAGGGTGAATGTTAAAGACCTGTCAAGAACAGCTGAGATGTGATGATGTGGCAAGCGAAGTACAGGCCACTCCCCCTCTAGCTACTAAAAGTACAAAGAATGAAGCTACTGCCCTGAAAGGAATGGTCATAGAGAATCGTAAAAGACTCGGCCTAAGACAGGCAGCAAATGTCAAAGGTAAAACAAAAGGGTCTATGAAACCCAAAGATAAAACTTTGCAAAAGAAAAATGAGAACCAAAATGCCTGGACAGAGAATGCAGAAGAAAAGCTTTTCTCAGAAGAACAATTTAAGCAAGCCAAAAGAAGAAATACAGTACATCTCAAATTCAAAGGAGCAGCTGCAGATGCTCCGGATTGAATATATAAAGGGAGACATCTCTTAAAAGAGGATATGAAATTCTACTCATACGAAATATATGCTCTGATTCATGTACCAGGTAGTACCAAGTATGATGTAAGTTTTAAATATCAGAGTGGCTTGGATAGATTTTGGAAGCTTTTCTATCAGCTAAAAAATACATCCCAGTGGAATAAATTCATTGCCATTCCGCTAACTAAGCCTGCTTTTAAAATCATAACTGTGTTGTTTAGGAATGAGGGTGTAAATGTGATTGATATCACCTTCTGGCTGAAGCAAAACTGTACAGTGCATGGGCCTCCAGAGCCCATACTCGATGATGAATGCTTATGGACCGGAGGTTGGAAATATAAAGTGACCTTAAAGCAATTAAATGGAAAATTTCAACACCTACCAAACTGTTTTTTTTGGGGGGGGAGAGATCAAGGGGTGGTTTTCTATGTTGGCCAGCCTCAGGCCTGCTACAGATGTGGTAATAAAGACCACTTAAGTAATGCGTGTAGACAAATAAAATGTGGATTGTGTGGAGAGATAGGCCATCTAGCAGCAGACTGTAAAAATGAAATAAAATGCAGTTTGTGCGAAGAGGGAAGGGCACTTTTTTCTACATTGCCCCATGGCCTCTCATAACAGTCCAGACCCAGGTGAAACTGCAGATCAGGATGTTTACCTAGCAAAGGCCCAGAAAATGAAAGGACATGATGATGAAGTAATTTATGAAGCCAGGAACAAAGAAGGGCTTTCAGTTCCTCTGAACAGGCCAGAAGGCAAAACAATACAGGCTGATGAGAAAAAAGAAACAGAAAAAGATAAAGTGGTAAACTCAGAAAGTAAACAAAAGAACAAGCATGGAAATGAATTTACAATAGTTACCAGGTCCAAGAAAAAGACTCAGGCCCAAAATTCAAGAGGCCTAACTTTAGAAAAAGACAGAGAAGGGATTGAGTTGACAAACAGATATACCATACTGCAGAAAAAGGAGTAGGGTGATCTGGAAGATGAGTCGTTTTCCTCATGTATTGACATTACAGAACCGGAAGAAACTGCAGAAGATGACACTACAGATACACAAGTCTCCAGGAAAAGAGAAAAAAGCAAAAGATGGGTAAAAGGAAAAAGGGAAAATAAATATCTTTTGGACATTTAAATGAGTTCTTTAACTTGTACTACAGTAAATGTAAATAGTATAAGGGACAGAACGAAAAGGTTTATTACTTTTAAAGTCTTAAGTGAGATACAAAGTGAAATAATATTATTGCAAGATACAAGACTGTATACTACAGATGAAATCAAGCACACACAAAAGGACTGGAGGTGGGGACCATCTTTGTGGTCCATTGTGGAGGATTAGTGTTCTGGAATAGGAATAGATTTCCTTTCACAAGAGGTGAATATGATTAAAATAGAAGATTTAGTGCCAGGGAGGATTTTTATAATGGATGCACATATTAAAAATACAACAGTAAGAATAATGAACATCTTCAGTCCTGAGGCTAAATCAGAAAGGAAAAAAAATGTTTAACTTAGTGGAACCCTATGTACATACTTCAAAATCGGTTTTGTTGGGGGTGATTTTAATTGTGGGTTGTCTAAGGAAGATTGGGGAATGCAAACAAGTATCATTTTTTGTGATACTCATACATTTAATGACATTCTTAAAAAAGAGAATTTAGTAGAAGCATACAAAATAAAAGGAAAAAAAGCAGAGCACACCTTTTTTAAAGGTAAGATTTCAACTAGGATTGATTTTTGGATGGTACCAAAAGAAACTTAAATATTAGAAATACATACAATTCCTATAGAAACCTCAGATCATTTAGGAGTTAAGAGTTAAAACAGATGTAGGACAATGCATTAAGATGGGGAGAGGTTTTTGGAGAATGAATACTGAAAGGCTACAGGTATCAAAATGTAATGAAGAAATTTTAGCTATTTTTAAAGCTAGAGAGTTAGTATTTGAACTTTATGATTCAAGTATAGAATGGTGGGAAGATACAAAAAAAAAGACATGAAACAGCTAATGCTTGAAAGGTCACAAAGGGAAGCAATGTCAAACTATAAAAAAATACCTGGGTGTGAGAGCTACTTTACATAAACTTCTCACACACCAAGTACAAAATAAAATAGATAATTCTAAGCAAATAGTAGAAATAAAAGAGCAAATGCAAAAATATCAGTATAATAGAATAAAGTCACTAATAATGGAGCAGAAAAGTGGGACACAAGGTACTAAATTCCAAACAAATCCTTTTGATAGTAATGCAGATAGAGTTAAAAACAGAGTAATGTTTGGTTTAAAAGATAAACAAGGGGCTGTACAAACCAAAATTAATCAGATGAAACATATAGTACAAGAACATGTGAAAAGCAAATTTCAAAAGGATATAGGAGAAAGTATGTCAGAATTTCTAAGCAAAATAAATATTCCTAAATTAAAGTCAAAAGAAGCGGACTTTTGGAATGAGGAAATAAAGATTAGTGAGATTAAAGAAGCTATAAAATCTCTTACACTGAATACAGCTCCTGGTATTGATGGAATACCAAATACCTTTTATGAAAAGTATGAAGAAGAGATATCATTTATGTTGGTAAAAGTATATAATTAAATTTTTCAAAAAGGCATTATGACAGAAAGTATGAAGAAAGCGAGGGGTGACAATATTAATCTATAAGAAAGGGGATAGATTAAATGTAAAGAATTAAAGACCAATTAGTCCGTTAACCTCTGACTACAAGATTCTAGTTAAAATAATAAACAAAAGATTAATGTTATTGTCAGATCCTTTCATTTTAAGCACGCAAACATGTGTGATACCTGGAAGAGATATCAGGCAGAATTTTCTGTATTTGAGGGAAATTATTAATGAAGCCCAAGAAAATAGACTGGATGAATACTTATTCACCCTAGATCAAGAAACAGCATTTGATGTTATAAAACATGAATATTTATGGGATGTAGTAAAAGCCTATAATATACCAGATACATTCATATTTTTTAATGAAGGTTTTATATTCAGATGCACAACTTTATCCAATGGTGAACAGTCATTTGGGCATACCAATTTTTGTCAATAATGGTGTTAGGCAGGGCTGTCCACTAAGTCCTCTCCTATATGTGTTTGGGTTAGATCCATTGAGGAACATGTACAAATACAGACTATAATGTGGGAAAATAAAAAGTTAAAAAAGTGTTGTGCATATGCAGATGATTGTGTAATATTGGTAAAAGATTTAAAATCAGGAGAATTTTTGTTAAAAAACCTTTGATAAATATAGTAATTATACTGGTATTATGATAAATAAAGAAAAAAAGTAAAATATATCCTTTAGAGAAATATTTAGAATAAAGTGGGGGAACTAGAAATAGTGAAAGGTGAAATAAAAATCCTAGGTATTATCTTTGGGAGAGAGGAGGTAGCCCTTAAAAATTGGGAAATTAAATATCAGATTGCACAAAAGAAAGTACAGAAATGGAAAAATTGGAATATGTCTAAAGAAAAAAGGATTTATTTGTTAAAACTTTTATTTTACCTGTTTTTTTATATGTAGCTTATATATTTCCAGGTCCATGGAAATTTCAAGTAAAGATTATAAGTGGGTTTTTTTCAGCTTCTATGGGGTTCCTGTTTAAACCCAATAAAAGGGGCACATACATATAGGCCTAGAATAGAGAGGGGTTTAAATATGATTCATCCCGTAGTTTTTTTTTTGTAAGTGTTTTTATATATGAGAACATAGTTCCTATTGTGCAAGAGAAAGATCAAATGTGGAGTCAGTTTTCACAAAGATGGAAGTTAAGCCTGATTACAAACATAGGAAAAAAAGGGAATTTTAAACAAAAGTATGAAAAACCCAAATACCTGGAGATATGCAGGAAATATATAACAGTTTGGGGAGTGACCACGGATTTATTAATTAGGAAAAGTAGAAAGATGTTATATAAGGAAGTGTTGTGTAAAACTGTTTTATGAAGAACCAGTCTTTAAAACAGAAATGGGTATACGTGTTGAAAAAATACTAGACATGGCTTTAGAAAAAAGGATCCCGAGGAAAATGAAGGAAACAGTTTGGATGAGAAGTCATGAAAAACTTAATGTTAAAGGTAACCAAAAACATAAAAAGAAGGAGGAAAGGATATGCCCCAAGGTAGCTTGTGGAATGATGGAAGACAGTATGAATCATCTTTTCTTTGAATGTTCTTTTATAAAGAACTTTTGGGGAAACTTTGCTAAGTTATGGGGTATGAGCATGTTCGGAAAAATGACTTACACTATACTGATACTGGGTCAGTTAAAGGATTGGAATCAACTAAATAAAAATACAGTGTAAGTGATTTAGGCAATTTTAAAGTGATGTATTTGGCAAGTGAGATGGTAAAGGGTTTTGCAAAATAGAAATATACAGCAAAAAGATCTCATTTAAAATCCAAGTAGAGGTTGATAAAACTTTTCAAATGAATGTAAATTGTATGGAGAAAAGGCAGCAAAAGAATTGTGGAAAAACATGCCATTTATAGGTTAAGGAAGAGATAGGATAGAACGTTTTTTAGGAATATATAATTGGTTTGTTTAAAGCACAAGACTTGAATAGTGTGTACTATATTCTTTGTTTCATGACTGGTGTATTTCAGTAAACTGAATCTTTGTTGCTGTTTTTTTTGGATGATATTTGTAAATGTTTGTTTTGGTTTTTAAATACAAAATTCCCCTACTCTTTTTGATAAGTGCTATGGGATCTTTAACATCCACCTGAACTAACATCAGAACAGGCAGATGGGACCTCGGTTTAACATCTCATCCGAAAGACGGCACCTCAGAAGTACAGCACCCCCCTCATGCTGCACTACAGTGTCAGTATTGGGATATTAACCCAAGTGCCATGTGTGGGACTTGAACCCACAACCCTCTGACAGCCTTCTGATCTCCTGGCCTCAGAGACGAGTGTGCTACCTGCTGAGCCACTGACACTGCTGTGTCTCTGTGACTCTGAGTAGGCTCGTATCAGCGGCCACACCATAAATCACATTTCTGTAGTCCAGGATGGGTAGCACTGTTCCAGTAACGGCCAGGAGCCTGGCCTCTGGTGTGAGGCAGAATCGGAACCTATAGAAGGCCCCTAGTTTCCTGTTGACTGCAGAGGTGATATTGCAGATGTGATCATTGAATGAGAGGGAACGCATCTATTGTTATTCCAAGGTAATGGAATAACAATAGATAAATAGATAATAGATGAATAATGTATGTACTGTAATGTTTTTATCTCTATTTTGTGTCCATCCAGGACCACCTTGTAAATGAGTTTACTCAATGGTGCTATACCTGGTAAAACAACGATTGATTGACAAGATAATCACTGTATTATGCTTACCTACCAGAGCAGATCTAAATCTTTTCAGCCTACAAGACTTTAGGGTCCAGACTACTAAAATGACTTTTAGATTTAGATCTTTTAAATCTTAGAAGCAGCGAAGTGTGGTGTAGCAGCTAGAGCACAAGTTTAGAAATCAGGATGCTCAGGTTCAAATCCCACCAGAGCAACTAACTCACTGTGTGACCCTTTGCAAATCACCCTGTTAAGTACTTCAGTCCACTTAGCTGCAGAAATGGATAGAAAAAGGACCCCGCTGAAAACAATATGCTACATTTCAGGTGGGCTATCCTGACTAAATAACTTGTTAAACAGCAATTATCTACTTATGGGGTCACTTTTCAGGTTGAGTGTCACCTGTGATCATGTTACTGCTGGCCATTGTTTAAACACTGTATTTTTCTTGTTTACTACTTAAAGCAGCAAAGCATGACAGCAGTGCTAATTTTGACCTATACCTTTTTATATCATTTTCAGTTGCCCCTTCCTCCCATCTTGTATGATACCCCCCTTCCCATTTTGAGCCTGCTTTACCTCTTTTTTTTCCATTTGAAATATTAAAATGAGTGCTGTTTTAATATGATTCAGCTTAGGTTTTTATCCGTATTCTATGAGTTTATGAACAACTTTTGTACAGTCCCCCGATTTCTGCAAAGTTAGCTTATCAGTCATGAAGCGATGTCGGTTGAAAAATAGCTAAAAGTGAAGCTGAGTTCCAGTGCTGCACAGTGCAGTTAAAAATGATAAAATTACATTTTTCCTCAACTGAAAGATAAGCAAGACTGTAACTAAGTTCTTGGTGCTCACAGATTTAATGTGGTCATTCACAAAAATGGTTCGAAGCTAATGCTCTCTTTGGAAGAATGGAGAAATGTGTAACTTGCTGCAGACTCTGTGGGAAGAGAATGAGAATACCATTGAAGGAATAGCTCTTTAGTATACACACACACACGTACGTTAAAGGCTACACTAGAGATACACCCATTATAAAATTCTGAACCAAACCACTCAGAAGACACTAAAGCAGACACCACAGCCCAAATACTGTTTTAGCACAAAAAATACATGTCCTGTTAGCATCATTTGCACAAGTGGGACAATACTGCATTTTAACCAGATAACTTTGTGTTGTATGTACACCAACAACCAAACCCAGGGCCCCCAGTTCCTATGGTGTCTGTCACAGGGTTCATTTTTTGTTGTTGTTATTCTTCGGTGACTGGGAAAGGCCCACTAAGCAGAAGTGCCTCTTTGCAGGGGTGACCCAGGAGCACTGGGGAGGTTAAGTGACTTGCTCAGAATCACAAAGTATGCAAGTGAAGGTTGTGGGAATCAAACCCAGGTCTGCTGGATGTACCAAGCTCATTCACAGCTCATTACTCTAACCTCTAGGCTATACTGCCAGGCTCATTTGTTTTATGCTAGACGATTACCTGGTATAACTTCCAAGTGTTTATTAAGTAACAGATAACCCACTCTAAGGTGTGCGGTCATGCTCTGATATATGCATGCCTTGGTGTGCGTGGTGACCTCGTGCATCAACCACCCAAGGCATGCATATATCAGGGTGCGACTTCACACTCTAGAGTGGGTTATCTATCTTATAAAATGGCAAAATTGTTTTGGAGGAGGGTAAGACTGCAGGTGTGCAGTTGCGGTCTGATATACACATGGTCATGTGATGTGTTTTATACAATCAGAACAACTGATTTGCATTTGCTTTTTTTTACCTATTTTATAAATGACATTACATGCCAGTTAGATTATACACCTGCACAATATAGGGTGAAGGTTCCTTACTACATACCACATTCACAGATGTGTTTCTCTCCCCAAACCAGAGGTCACCAATTCCAATGTGGTCCATCAAAGGGTTCAGCTATGTTATAGGACATTACAAGTGAACAGAGAAACATACAAATTGTTGACAAATTGTCTAAACAGGTAGGGCTGGGCAATGTCTATTGTGAGGGACCCAGTGGCCATTCACATTTCATTACCCCCCCCAGCCACTACTTTTAACAGCCTCATATGTCTGCCCCACCCATGTTTGAACCCCTTCCCCCCCACCGATTTCGCACAGACTACCTCCCTTGGCAGAGTATACCACCCACGTTTCTCATCCTCCATTAAGAAATACTTTGTGATGTCCCTCTTAAATCTCCCAACCGCCAGCTTTATTGTTTCCTGATACTTGTATTCCCAGTCAGTGTGACCAGTTCTCTCATTATATTGCCAGTGGATGTTTCTCTTCAGTGTTTCACATGGTGTTAGAACTGAAGTACAGGCTATTTGTATTTAATGTATTTAAAAGTTTTACCATGAAGACCTGCTGACCTGAGAAAGCTCACCTCCAGAGGCTAGCTTGGTTCGTTTAGTTAGCCAAGGGGAGGGGAGAGACAAGGGTCATATCATAAGTAACAAACAAAAAAATAATATTCAAACTAGAGTGAGCAGCAATAACAACGTGAGTGATACTCAGCCTGAAAAATTAACATTCAGGGAGCAATACAGAGGAGTATGAATAGATAGGCCATTGACAGAGCAAAGGCCAAAGGCACATTCATAAGGTAGAAATAGAAATGGGCAGACTGGATGGGCCTTGCGGTCCTTATCTGCCGTCAACGTCTATGTTTCTCTGTTTCTAACATGAAAGTAGATACATGCTCTTTAAAAAAAATTACAATAAGAAATACCCTCAAACTTAACGTAGTTGTCAATGTAGTGAGGATTCGAACCTCAGATCTGTAATGTAGTTCAATAAGGCACTCAGCTCCCTGAATAAATGCCACATAAGTGGGAACAATTCCACAACAGGAGTAGAAAGCTATTACTTGTAACATATAGAGGCATCATAACAGCAGCCCCCACCCATGACTTCAGTCTTCAGTATCAAATTTAGGTTTTACTGTGAACTTCTGCATAAAGCATGGCCTGTGCAGCTGATCTTTAGTCGCTGATTACGGAGTGCTTTGAAAAGCAGTTATTTCAAGTGTAAGGTATTTTAATGATGACTTCTTAACCAAGCGATAATCTGATTGCCTGCTGAGTACCATGCTGGGCTTCAATCACTGAGCCTCTAGGCATGATCTTATTACTCTGAAATAGGCTGCAATTGTTTTCAAGAATTTGTCTTCTTCACAGTAATCCAACACAGGCACCAGCAGGTGGACCACTCCTCTAGCTTTTTTTTTTTCCAAGAATGGTATGCAAATCTTCCTCAACAAAGAATAAACCAACTCCCCCCTCCAGAAAAAAAAAGGTTAGTGACCAGGAATAATGTGCCAATACTGAAGGTGAGATTTTGCAATGCTGCAGAAATCAGATGTGCTCGGGGACAAGGCAGTCTAGCAGTTCAAGGGGACAGGATGGCCACAGGCCTCAAGAGAGAACAATCAATGGATGTGTGTCAGCACAATTAGGAATTTATTGGCTATGTAAGCACATCTTACAGTAACTCTGTGGTCGGAATTAAAATAATGCATTACTTTCTAACAACTGGGACATGGGGGAAGGAGGCTCAGAGAAGTTACAGTGTTGTCACTAGGCTGCAATTTCTGGTACCCAGAAGTGTTCTTTAGACTAGCAAGGCTTCTCTGAAAAAAAAATGTTTATTTCCATACTTTCTATATATTGTTATTGCCCCAAAACTGCTTTCAAAAATACAGTGGATATTATAAAAGTGAGAATGTTTGTAGCCATGGTAACCCTTGGAAAACTGGATTTGGTGAAGACTGCGATACCTTTTATCAGAATAACAAATATTGTACAAAGACATTGCAATACACACGATTTCTGGATTACACATTTGATGAAAGGATTTGCATGGCCCCAAACATTTTGTAAAATGAATGAAAATCAATGGACAATCATTTAACAGTATATATGTTAGTCCAACAGAAGGTGTCACAATCACAATCTCCACCTCCTGTTCACTCTCCCATCTCCCCCACCCCTGCCTCCAGCCCTCACTGCCCCCCCATGCCTTCCACCTCTTCCCCCCTTCCCCTGCACCTTTCTCCTTCTTGTCCATCTTCTCTGGGACCACCCTTGCTGCTTTACTCTGTCTCGCAGCCTCACTAAGAGGCACAGTCCATATAACAGATACTAACCTCCTTCACCTCTCTGCAGTGGCCATCAATCACTGTTCCTCTCGCTTCCCTTTTCAATCTTTCCTTTTAACTTGTGACTGCCCCCCAGTCTTAGAAGCAGACCAAAGTCCTATCCCTCCACAAATTTGGGGGGGGGGGGTTTAGGAAAACTAGTACTCAGTTTCTTTCCTCTCCACCCTGGCCATGGTTCAGGAAAAGCTTATTCACTCTCAGCTCTTCACCTACTTCGACTCTTCTTTCCTCTCTTCTTTCCACCGTAGCTTCCACAAACACCATTCCACCATCATCTCGGTCACTGACTCCACGTTGAAAGTTATGGACTGGGGCTTTAACACCACAACCATATTAATTGACATGGCAAAGGCCTGTGATACTGTGGCCCACCTTCTTCTCATTTATGCAATAACAACCGAGAAGCCGGTAATTTCCGAGGGATTAACGACTGGATGGGAAGCGGGCCACCTCTCTCCAGCTGGTTGTTAATCCAAGGAAATGATAAGCTTAGAGGTTCTTATTGTGATTATAAGTCTAATCATAATAACAATTTCCTTTGTTCCTGTTTATTTTGAACTTATATAAGGTTTGAAGCAGAGTGGTGTGAGCGGTGCATGCCGTACAGCGTCAGTTGGCAGCCAGGTCGGTCATTTTGAAGACATTAATGACTGATCCAGTAGCCAATCAGGAGCCTTACTAGGCTCATGAATAATTAGACTTATAAGGACAAGTAAGGTATGGCAGAATTATCCAACTCGGTGGTTGGGTGGTTCTGTTCCTAATCAGTGGCGGCTCTACACCAGGGCCCGCAAGGGCATGTGCCCCGCCAAAAAAATGCTGTGCCCCAGTTGGTGCCCCTTATGGTGCAGAACTTCCCCCATAGTAACAATATATCAGTGCCCTGGCTGTGCCCTGGTAACCAATAGTGGCTAGAGCCGCTGCTTAGACTGGCTAGAGTCAGCTCAGGTTGGAGATAACTAATCTACCCCTCCCCCACCCATAAAATCTGGTATCTCCCAGGGCTCCATTCTGGGCTCAGTCTTTTTCTTCACCTTCTTAAATGACCTCCGCTCCTCCTGTGTCACTTTACACAGTAAGGCCTTTAATTATGCTCCACACAAGAATCCAGCAGAGAAGGTGAGATAGTTAGGGCTAGAAGTTTAGCTAAGTAGACAGAGAACTGGTAGGAGGGCAGGACCCTGAAGGTGGTCCTAAATGATAAGTTCTCTAGGGTAAAGGAGGTTACTAATTGTGTATACCACTGATCTGTTCCAGGACCAACCCTCTTCAGCATGTACATCAGCAACACAGGTGAAGGATTAAGAGGTTAAAAAGCAAAGTGTGTCTTTTTGCAGACAACATCAAATTTTTACATAGGGTGAATAGCACAAAGGGTATAAGGAATACAAAGATGATGCAGAGAGGTTGGAAAATCGTCTACTGTATGGCAACAGAAACTCTATACCAAGAAGTGCAAGGTCATGCTCATTGTTAACTTGATTGAAACACAGAAACATAGACTGTGAAAAAATACTTCCTCACATTGCCCCTGAACTGCCCCCCTCTATCTTTAAATTGTGTCCCCTTGTTCTTGCACGTCTCTTTTTCTGAAAGATGCTACCCTCTTGAACTTTGTTGATTCCATTGAAGTACTTAAAAGTTTCTATCATGTCCCCCCTCTCCCTCCTTTCCTCAAGGGTATACATATTAAGCTCCTTTAGTCTCTCCTCGTATGGCTTCTCTTGCAGACCCTGCACCATTTTAGTTGCCCTCCTCTGGACTGCCTCTATCCTGTCTATGTCCTTGCAGAGATGGGATCTCCAGAACTGGACGCAGTACTCCAGATGGGGTCTCACCAACTGTCTGTACAGAGGGATAACAACTTCCTGTTTTCTGCTGGTGATGCCTCTCCCTATGCATCCCAGTATACCCCCAGCCCTCCCTACTGCCTTCTCACATTGCTTGTGAACCTTAAGGTCATCTGATATGATTACCCCAAGGTCCCTTTCTTTTTGTTGTTGTTACTACCTCCCCCATTGTGTAATCTTCCCCTGGGTTTTTGTTTCCCAGGTACATTATTTTGCACTTCTTTGCATTGAATCCTAGCTGCCATACTTCCGACCATTCCTCCAACCTTGCCAAGTCCCTTCTCATCCTTTCCACGCCTCCTTGTGCATCAACCTTGTTGCAGATCTTTGTGTCATCTGCAAAGAGGCATACTTTTCCTTCCAGTCCCTCTGCAATGTCACTTATAAAGACAATTAAAAAGGACTAGACCCAGTACTGAACCCTGCAGTACCCCACTAGTAACCCCTCTTTCTTCAGAGTGGACTCCATTTACAATTATATTCTGTGTCCTGGTGTCCAGCCAATGTTTTACCCAGGCAACTACCCTGGGACCCACTCCCAGGCTGGTTAATTTGACTATTAATCTTTTGTGTGGGACTGTGTCAAATGCCTTGCTAAAGTCTAGGTAGGCCATGTCCACAGCCCCTCCCTGGTCTATTACTTTGGTCACCCAGTCGAAGTAATCAATTAGATCCGTCTGACATGACCTTCCCGCTATGAACCCATGCTGCCTTGGGTCCTGTGCCCCACTGGCCTCTAGGTACTCAACAATTCTTTCCTTCAGAAGTGATTCCATCACTTTCCCTACCACAGAGGTCAAACTGACAGGTCTGTAGTTTCCTGCCTATGTCTTGGTCCCACTTTTGTGAAGAGGAAGCACATCCGCCTTCCTCCAGTCCTCGGGTACCACACCATCCTCCCATGATTTGTTAAAAAGGGTAGTCAGTGGTTTCACTAGCTCTCCCCTTAATTCTTTTAGAATTCTGGGGTGAATTCCATCAGGCCCCATTGCTTTGTCCACCTTCAGTTTTAGGAGTTCTTTCAGAACCTTTTCTTCTGTGAAAGGACTGGGATTAATCCCCCTATCAAGAGTGCTTCTGTTAATTGGATTTGGCACCTCCCCTCCTCTTTTGTGAATACTGAGCAGAACTATCCGTTCAGTATCCCTGCTTTTTCACTGTCCTCCTTTGCCCACCCACTGTTCATTCTATTCAGCCTCACTATCCCTCCCTTTGTCTTTCTACGCTCCCTGATGTACCCATAAAAGGTTTTATCCCCCTTCTTAACCGAGTTGGCAATCTTTTCCTCAGTTTGGGCCTTTGCTATTCTGATTTCCTTCCCTACTTCCTTCTGCCTTAACTGGTACAGCTCTCTGTCCTGCTCCTTCTGTGTTTCCTTATACTTCCTGAATGCTATCTTTTTCTCCCTGACTTTTCCCGCCACCTCTTTTGAGAACCATGGTGGCTTTTTCTTTCATTTTGATTTGTTTATTTGCTTGACACAAAGGCTTGTTGCCTCTGTGATGGCAGTTTTGATGATTCCCCATTGTTGCTCCACCCCTCCTTCTAGCCGGTTTGCTAGTGCTTTTTTGAGGCACTCTCCCATCTTGCCAAAGTCAGCCCTCCTGAAGTCCAATACCCTGACTTTTGTATGGCTTGACTCTGTAGCTGTTTAACGTGAATCACACTGTTTGATGGTCACTTATTCCCAGATGGCAACCCACTTCTAGATCTGAGATCCTCTCACTGTCCCCATTTGAGAGTATGAGGTCTAAGATTGCTCCCTCACGAGTGGGTTCTGAAACTAGCTGTCTGAGGCATGCCACCTGTAGGGCATCGAGAATGGCCCTGCTCTTGGATGTGGCTGCAGCATATGTGCTCCAGTTAACATCTGGCATATTCAGGTCTCCAATCAAAAGTATCTCCCCCTTTCTCTGCCATACTAAGAATGCCTTCTATCATATCCTTGTCCATTCCCTCCCCCTGACATGGGGGGCTGTACACAACCCCTGTGCGGATTGTGGTGCCACTTGGTGCGTCGGAGATTAGAGCGTCGCTGGAGGAAATCCCGTCTGGGGGCTGACAAACTGGTCCTGTGTGCGCATTACTGCGCATATCAGGAGGCAATCAACCAAAAGAAGGCAGTATTTCTGTCTCGGGAGATTGCTACCAGGAGAAGCCAACCAGCCTCACTCTTCAGGACTGTTGATAGACTTCTTCATCCATCCTGTCTTCAGCCCGGAAGAGCTTCCTCGAATGAGGATTGTGAGGAATTTGCTCGGTTTTTCTCGGACAGGGTGTCTGTGATCCGGCGGGGAGGTCTCCTCAGCCAGTAATATCATTGCTGTCAGTAGTCATCAGTTGTGTTCTAAGAGCACTCTTTCTGGTTGGGGAGAGTTTAGGCCAGTGGAGGTTCGTGAGGTTATTGAGATAGCGGCCAACTTGAAGTATACCTTCTGTGAACTGGATCCTGTGCCAACGCGCTTCTTAATGAGGTGCGTTGACACTGTTGGCCCGGTGTTTGCCCTGATTGTCCGGTGTTCCTTGAGTCAGTGTGTCGTTCCAGATGCCTTGAAGGAGGCTCTGGTGAGACCCCTTTTAAAGAAAGCTTCTCTGGACCCGGAGATTAGGGCACATTACCGTCCTATCTCCAATCTTCCATTTCCTTTCCATTTTTGGGAAAGGTTGTTGAGAAGGTGGTATCACTTCAGTTGGGGGAACATCTCATGACCCACGAGTTGTATGATCCCTTCCAGTCAGCTTTTCGGGCCAGACATAGCACCGAAACTGCGTTAGTTCGGGTGCAAAATTACCTCCTCAGGGCCAGAGATCGGGGGGACAAGACAATTCTTGTTCTCCTTGATCTCTCCTCAGCATTTGATACTGTGGACCATTGTGTGTTGCTTTTCCGCCTGAGGGAGTTATGCGGACTCACTGGTATTGTCATCAAATGGTATGAGTCATTTCTTACTAACAGGAGGCAGCGGGTTGTGATGGGTAATTTCTCATCTGTACCTGCCTGCCTTTCATGTGGAGTCCCTCAGGTTCTGTATTGGCCCCAATGTTGTTCGGTAGTATATGCTGCCCTGGGGATCATTAGGAGGTATGGTTTGAGTTTTCATTGCTATGCTGATGATACTCAACTATACCTATCCTTTGCCCCAGGAACATCAAATGCAGTGGATGTGCTGAATATCTGTCTGGCTGAGATAAATGACTGGATGACCTCCAGCTGGCTGCGACTGAACCCTAACAAGACTGAGGTACTGGTAGTGGAGTCGAACAGAGCTCGTGATGGGATGGCCTCTGATTCTGCGACTGGCCTTGTGCTAGGAGCTGTGTCATTGATGGCCTCCCCATGGGTGCGAAATCTTGGTGTGATCTTTGACAGAAACCTGTCCACGGAGGCTCAACTATCCTCTGTGGTTCGTTCCTGCTTTTTCCATCTTAGAAATATCGCCAGGATTAAGCCCCTTGTTCCGGCTCTGGACCTCCCTACTCTGATACACACCTTAGTCACCTCTAGGCTTGACTACTGTAATGCCCTCTATCTCGGGGTCTCTGGAAGTTCTCTTCGCAGACTGCAGCTAGTGCAAAACGCTGCTGCCCGGCTTTTGTCCGGACAAAGTAAATTTTGTCACATCACTCCAGTATTGTGCGAATTGCACTGGCTGCCTGTCAGGTGGAGAGTACTGTTCAAGGTGGGCTTTCTTACCTATAAGACCCTACACGGACAGGGCCCTGGTTATCTATCTGATCTTCTGGTACCGTCCCACCTCTGTCCGAAATCTCCGCTCCTCTAGTGGTGGCCTCCTGAAAGTTCCGAGAGCAAGATTAAAATCTGCAGGGGATCGAGCATTTGGAGTTGCTGCTCCCGCTTTCTGGAACTTGTTGCCATTTGAAGTGAGAGAGGCCCCCACTATAGAGGCTTTTAAGAGTCGTCTAAAGACCTTCTTATTTATGCAAGCTTTCGGGGATTACGTTTTTTATGTGTATTATATTTTAATGTAATGTATATGGTATGACATACTGTACAGTTTCTGTGCGGTGCCCAGAGCCTTTGGGATTGGGCGTCTTTTTAAATAAATTTGACTTTGACTTCCAGTCTCCAAGGTTACCCACAATGCCTCCTCTCCTCCCTGTTTACTCTTTTGTTCAGTTGCTTTTATCCCTTCCTTTACATAGAGAGCTACTCCTCCCCCTCTTCTCCCCTCCCCTCCCTGTCTCTCCTGTAGGTTATGTACCCTGGCATGTTAACATCCCAGTCATGGTTCTCTGTGTACCATGTTTCTGTGACCGCTATGATATCCAGGAATCCCTCTTCCATCAAGGCCACCTTCCATTTCCTGATGGCCTTACTCCTTTTTGCCCCATCCCTGTCCTTCTTGCCTTTGTCACTTTCTCCATTTACCCCTTCCCTTCTCCCTATCGACATTTCTATGTTGGAGTTTACCGCACTGACTTTTTTTTTGGGGGGGGGGCTAGGATTTCCCTGATCCTTTCCAGTGCCTTTCCCTTGGCTATTTAGATGCTTGCCAATGAAGCATTTAAACCTATCACCTAGGATCCTGGTTCCCTCCTGGACAGATGCAGCCCATCATGCCAGTATAGGCTTGCATCACCCAGGTGGACCCCAGTCCCCAATGAAGCCAAATCCCTGAGCTCTGCACCAGTTTTTCAACCACTGATTGAATCCCATGGTGTGGAGCACCCTAGCCTCTCCTACGCCATAGACAGGAAGCACCTCCGAGAAGGTTACCGTGTTGCTACTTGTCTAAGGCCCCTCCCCAATTCCACAAACTCTTTCTGCACTGCTCTGATCCCTTTCTTAGTCAGGTCATTTGTCCCTAGGTGGACAATGACATCCAGCTCCCTCCCCTGTGCAGCTGCTCCAGCAATCCTGAGGATTCGCCTCCTGTCCCTCCAAGCCATGGCACCAGGCAGGCACCTCCTCCTCCCCTTCCTCCCTCAGTTCTACCTTCTAACAATGGAGTCCCCACACAGGAGTTGTTTCCTTCCCCTGCGGGTCCCTTGCCACCCTCCTGTGGGTCTCCTTGTGGAGGTTCCCAGCATCCTCCTTGGTCTCTACTGCGGGTGCCTCCATAGAGGAACCACACTTTGCCAGAATGGCATAGGAATTGTGGAGAGGTACAACTGGAGAGATGCGCCTCTGTTCCACCACCCTCACCCTCCATGAGCCCACTGTGGTCCAACCGCACCTCTTTCTTGGCAACCTCTGAGGCAATGGCAGTGGCCCTGGTGGTTCCTGGATGGAAGAGGAGGTCCCACAAATCCTGGCCAACTCGGCTTGGAGATGAGCAACCTCCCCCCTCAGCCCAGAGAGACGCCTGCAGATGGGACAACACTGCATCCTCCAGAATGTCTCCCGGAAGACTGCTGCTCCATAACCACTGCACTGCACCACTCCCATCATATCTTATTTCTGGCCCCTTCACTATTGTTTGGAATTCTTACTCTTTCCTCTGTTTTTTTTTTGTTTGTTTTTTTTTTTCTTTCTTCTCTCTCTATTTACTTACTGCTACTGTGTGCCCTTCAAGATCTTGATTTTTTCCAGTTCTGAAACAAGAAGATCCTATATTTCTCAGTAGACCCCTTACTTGCTCAGAGGCAGACCTCCAGCAGCTAGAGGGGGCTGGAGAGCTACTCTTGCCCTTCTAGGATGGTGTGTCATTGGTGCCTCTGTGATCACTCACTTCCTGCTCCCAAACAGGAAGTTCCTGTTGTCAGTCAAATCCTGTGCCTATAAAAGTAGAACTAGCTTGGGTGGGAGGGTGGAGGGAAGTGAAGGAGGGCAATATAGTCCCAGCAGAAAAGTCCAGTCACACAGCACTCCTTCCTCCTGGTGTCCTCTGCCAAGCTGCTGGCAGAATCTTTCTAAGGCAGTGTTTATATCTAGCTTCCTTCTAGCTAAGCCACTCCCCCTACTTACTAGATCGTTCTACAAGTAATTAAATGCCACAGCTATCAAGCCCCTTCAGCCACCTGAAATTTACACCTAGATAACTGTTCAGACAACCATTCACTACAGCTAACTCAGACAAACACACTTTTTTTTACCCTAAATTAAAGGTCCCAGTAGAAGAGTTCTACTTCTTTAGTCCCAGTAGAGAAGTCCAGTCACACAGCACTCCTTCCTCCTGATGTCCTCTGCCAAGCTTCTGGCAGAATCTTTCTAAGGCAGTGTGTAACCCCTAGGTGGCGCTATCCCAAAGGCTACAACCCCCGCCTGTTTGACTACGGACAGGTTGAGGGGCCTAGGTCCTATGGCCGTTGCCTCCACCCAGAGGTCAGGGTTTGTAGTGGTTAGACTAGCTTGGTCACAGCCCTCTGGGACACTGAGACCCCATTTTATTCCCTCTAGTGGCTCACACAGTACACCGGAGTTACAGCCCCAATACCCCACGTATACACACTGTTCACTCATATAGATACCACTTACCCTTGAGACTGATTCTGCAGCACATCTCTGATGACCCCCCGTAAAATAAGGTTAAACAGCAAACACAATACTGTTTCCATAAGTACCAACACCACAGACAGTATACAGTATAACAACAACAAATCTGATTTATGTAGGGGGCAGTAACACAGGAGGGGGAAATCAGGTTAATTGGTGGCATTAAATCCCAGTACTGTGCACACATACAGGGGCTGAAAAGTCACACTCTGGGTACCCAGGTTGGGGGGTGGGGCTAGCCAGTTCCGTTGCCTGGGGTTGGCTGGCAGGTGCAGATGGATAGGGCCCTGTAGAAGAAAATATATGCACAACACCCAATTGTAATCCGGAGCCGGATGGCTCAGTCCATGAAGCAGTGAAACAACAAGAATTAGATGACACACTTTGATTGAAAACAGGCTGCAGGGGAATACCCTGACTTGTACTCACAATACCCAAGCTGAAAACAGATGGTGGATGTTCTTCTGGATTGCCAGAACAACAAGGCATGGAGACAAAGTCCTTGTGACTGGACCCCACTGCAGTTGATAGCAAACGGATTTAGTCTGAGACAAGCTGGGGTCTGCTTCCAGCTTCAACACACAGCACACAGCACTGGGGATTGGAAACAGCGATTCCCCACAAGCACTACGCACATTCATATGTAAAAGGAAAGTACTATACCAGGCAGACTGCTCCTCGATCCCGATCACAATTACTGCAAAACACCTGGGAGCACACACAGCAGCTTCAGTTCCTGACAGACCGAGCGCGATTCAGCAATTTCTCCAGTCTTCTACAGGGTGAGTCTGGTTTCCACACTTCTGGTGCTTTTCTCCTCACAACTCAGATTCAGTCAAACTGGCACTCACAAAGGCTGCAGACCGAAACTCAGGGCCTCACACGCGCTTCTGGTGCGAAACTATACACCGCAGAAGCACAGAGCTCCTTCTCTCTTCACAGTCACAACTGATCTAATCCTTCCAGTCACAGAGCAGGGCAACTCCCAGCTCCAAACCACCTTGGCTAAGAAGCTATTGTCACTCACAACAAGACTCCCTCTGTTGGTGGATAAAGGTGCCAAGGTTAAAACCACACCTCCCAGAGTCACTGCCCACACAATCCCCTTGTGACTGGCCTAAAACTGAGAGTCCAAGTTCCGATTCGTCCACAGGCTCCACTCTAGGGTCTCCCCATCATCCTGATTGGTCCAAGTCAGCCATTCAGGAACAAAATGAAAGAGTTACACTGAAACAGTTCATGCTGAAATGAAGACAGGTTAGACAAACTACATTTTCTCAGTCACTCCAAATGATTTCTGGCAAACAGCTATATCTTTCAACAAGGCTCCCTCTGCACATGCAGCACCGGCAGAAACGGAGTGAATTGACAGCAGCCCGGGTGGGATTCGAGCATTAAATACACAGTCCCCCCATACAAACCAATCAAGTTTGCAAGCAGACAGCTCTTAAACAGACAGTACGTGCAGGCTCAAACAGCACTCACTTGGAACCACATCCAAACAGCTCAGACGCCGAACACCGCCCAGACTTGAAGCATTCAGGCAAGCTCCTGGAAGACTTCCGGGAACCCCCATTTGCAGGGGGGTTTCACAGTATTTATATCTAGCTTCCTTCTAGCTAAGCCACTCCCCCTACTTACTAGATCTTTCTACAAGTAATTAAATTGCACAGCTATCAAGCCCCTTCAGCCACCTGAAATTTACACTTAGATAACTGTTCAGACAACCATTCACTATAGCTAACTCAGACAAACACACTTTTTTTTTTACCCTAAATTAAAGGTCCCAGTAGAAAAGTTCTACTTCTTTAGTCCCAGTAGAGAAGTCCAGTCACACAGCATGCCTTCCTCCTGGTGTCCTCTGCCAAGCTTCTGGCAGAATCTTTCTAAGGCAGTGTTTATATCTAGCTTCCTTCTAGCTAAGCCACTCCCCTACTTACTAGATCTTTCTACAAGTAGTTAAATTGCACAGCTATCAAGCCCCTTCAGCCACCTGCAATTTACACATAGATAACTGTTCAGACAACCATTCACTACAGCTAACTCAGACACACTATTTTTTTTTTTACCCTAAATTAAAAGTCCCAGTAGAAGAGTTCTACTTCTTTAGTCCCAGTAGATAAGTCCAGTCACACAGCACTTCTTCCTCATGGTGTCCTCTGCCAAGCCAAGATTCCATGCCCAGATTCCAAAAATGGAGTACTGAATCAATGGTGTGGAAGTGGAGCACTCAAGGGAAGAAAAGGACATGGTGAAAAGTCACAGTATGAAAGCTACGCCCCTCAATTCAACAAAGCATAGGGGAATGCAGTTGAATGTTGGGGTGCTTAGGGCAGTGCATTACCAGCTTACCAGCCACAGGAAGGAGGACATTATTCCACTTTATAGATCTCCAGCGAGGCCTCCCTTCGAGTGCTGGGTTGAGTTCTGGAGTCTACACCTAAAAAAGGACAGTGGTGGACTGGAGACCATCCAGCAGATGACTGCTAAAATGATCAGATGAAAACAGGGAAAATCATATGAGAAAAGATTCAAGAGCCTTAATATGTACTCTCTGGAGGAAAGAAGGGAGAGGGGAGATATGATACAGACCTTCCAGTTTTTGCAAGGATACAATAGGACTGACCACTCTGAACTCTTCCAAGTTTTGGGGCACAATCTGAAGATAGAGGGGGACGGTTCAGGTAATGTGAGGAAGTATTTTTTCATGGAGAGGGTTGTGGATGCATGGAATGGCCTTCCTGAGGAGGTTGTTGAGTCAAAAACAGTGGGGGAATTCAAGAATGCATGGGACAGACATAAGGCAATTCTAGTTGGGGGGCAGGAGGAAGAAGGCTGTTGGTCAACTAGGATCTGCAGCTTATCCATTAGGTAGGGAAATGGGCAGACTGCGTGGGGCAAGCAGTCCTTATCTGCCATCAAATTCTATGTTTCTATGTTTCTAAGTGAATAAGAATTTGACCATGAGGGAACATAACCTTACATTTGTAGGTGCAAATTCACAAAGATGTAAGTGCTTCAGAGAGAGATTGGTGGGTAAGTGGAATAGTATGCATAACGTTGTGATTAATAAGGGCACCATTGCAGGCTTCAAAGCTGGCTAAGATGCTTTATTAATGGAAATAAATGGGAAGGGGGTAAATGGCCAGTAGTCTTAATGTAGTGATCCAGAGCAGACTACAGGGACTCTGTAGCTTTATCTAACATACTAACATACTAAAAGGCCAGCAGAATAGGCCTAACGGTCTTTTGTGTCTGCTCGTTTGGCCAGCCCCCACCCTGGGAGCTGACCTTGCTGCCCCCCTCTTCTTCTCTGGCTTCACCCTTCCTAGTCCCAGATAATCTCACTCACTGGATGTTGCTTCCAGAACCCTTCCCTTGTACCTGTCCCACCCCTCTTGAACCCCTCCACCAGCCCCCTGGGCAGCACATTCCATGGCTCCACCACCCTCTCAGTGAAGTAACACCTCCTCCTTTCTCCCCTGAATCTCCCCCCTCCAACTTCCACCCATGCCCTCTAGTTGCCCTCTTCCTTCGGAGCACCCTGACTGCTCCTCCCCTATTTACCCCTTCATGTACCTGAAGACCTCTAGCATGCCCCCTGTGGCCCTTCTCTCTTCCAATGTGTACATATTTAGCACTTGAGCCTCCCCATAGGTCCTATCCCCAAGCCCCAAATCATTTCAGTTGCCTCCTCTGGACCTCTCCAGGAGTTCAATGTCCCTCTTTAAATGTAGCCTCCAAAACTGCATGCAGTACTCAAGGTGCAGCCTCACCAAGCAGTTATACAGTGGGAGTATCACTTCCCTCCTTCTGGAGGTGATCCCCCTAGCGATGCATCCAAGCATCCTGTTGGCCTTTGCCGCTGCCCTCCTACAAGTCTCTGAGTTGTTCGTCTTGACATCCACCACTACCCCCAGGTATCTGCTTGTACCTTTCTGTTGAAACATATTCTGGTGACACCGTCCTCTTTGCTTCTGACTGCAAATAAAACACAAGTAAGACACACATACAAGAAATCTGGTTGTGTGTAAAAGAATTACTGAAAACACACACTTTGGGTGCCCTTGTACTTTTATGTACTTGAAATAAATGTACTATTCCTGGCAACTTCATTATTGCATGGAGGGCATGTTTACAGTGGTTCTTTGCTTTTGGTGCCTCAGTCCACAAGCTGGAACTGTCACTCCAGCAACTCTGATAACCCTCATCCAACACTGGTTCTGCTTTACACAGAAACATAGACTCTGTTGGCAGATAAGGACCATACGGCCCACCTAGTCTGCCCATTTCCCTACTCACTGATGCAGCTCCAGATCCTATTTGATCTGTGGTTCTCCTGCTCTGCACATCTCCAGGGTACCCTTATGTCTATCCCATGCACTCTTGAACCACAACCTCTGATGGAAGGCTGTTCCACGGCTCCACCACCCTTACAATAAACTTCCTAACATTACCCCTGAGCCTTCCATGCCCCCTTGTTCTTGTGCAGAGTTTTCTCTGAGATATGCTTTTCACCTGTACTCTGCCTATTCTACTAAGGTACTTGAGAGTCGCTTCTTTCCTCCAGTGAATAGATATTAAGGTCCTTAAGCCTTTCTTCATAGGACTTCTGGTGCAGTCCACGTACCATCTTCGTTGCCTTTTTCTGGACTGCCTCTATTTTGTCAATGTCCTTCCAGAAATGTGGTCTCCAGAACTGGACACAGTACTCAAGCTAAGGCCTCACCAGTGATCTGTACAGTGGCATCACCACCTCTTTCCTCCTGCTTGTTACAACTCTCCCTATCACCCCAACATTCTGTTTGCTCTCCCCGACGCCTTTTCACATGGTTGGGTCACCTTTTGGTTGTCAGATGTGATAACCCCCAGGTCTCTCTCCTGACTTGTGGTGGCCAGAATTTTCCCTACCCATCATGTACTCCCCTCGGATTCCTGTGACCCAGGTGCACGATATTGCACTTTTTGGCATTGAAACTCAACTACCAGACAGCCGACCACTCCTCTAATAGGCTTAGGTCCTTTCTCATTTTATCCACCCCTTCCAGTGTGTCCACTCTGTTGCAGATCTTGGTGTCATCTGCGAAGAGGCACAACTTTCCCTCCAGATGCTCTGCAATGTCACTAATGAAGACACTGAATAGGACTGGCCCCAGCACCGACCCTTGTGGCACCCCGCTGGTCACATCCCTCTCCTTAGATTTCATGCCATTTACCACAACCCTCTGAGTCCTGTCCCTTAGCCAGTTCCCAGCCCATGTTACCACCACAGGACCCATTCCCAGGCTCCCCAATTTATTTAGCAATCTCCTGGGAGAGACAGTGTCAAAGGCCTTACTGAAATCCAGGTAGGCCACATCCTCCACCCCTCCCTGATCTACCACCATGGTTACTCAGTCAAAGAAATCTATAAGATTCACCTGACAGGACCCTCCTGCTGAGAATCCATGCTGCGTTGGATCCTGTGCCCCGCTATCCTCCAGAAAATTCACAGTCCTCTCCTTAAGTAAGGACTCCATTAGTTTCCCCACTACTGAGGTCAGACTTACAGGCCTGTAATTGCCTGCCTCCTCTCTGCTTCCACGCTTGTGGAGAGGGACCACATCTGCCCTCCTCCAGTTGTCAGGTACCCCCATGTCTCTAGTGATGCACTGAAAAGGACAGCCAATGGTTCTGCCAGCACTTCCCTGAGTTCCTTTAGTACTCTGGGATGGATCCCATCTGGCCCCATTGCCTTATCTGCTCCCCCCTCCCGCCCGAGCTGCTCTAGGACTCCTTCCACCGTGATGCAGGAATGAGCAGGGATACCAAAAAAAGGCAGTCTCCCTGACTGGTAATAGACAGAGACAAATGAGGCTCCATCTTAACCCAGTCTTCTACATAGTCTTCAAGACTCTGGATGACATACTTCAAGTATCTTGGGGTGTGAATAGGCCAGAACCTTAGCTTCTCCTCCTAAGCTGATGTCAGGCATAAGAAACTCCACCCTAAGCTTTGTATACTGCATCTCAAAACAATCTGATCTACTTAAGACCACCATGCTGCCGTTTCATTATATGGACATGTTATATAGCACTGACTCAAAGACTACATGTCAGGCTAGATCTCCTCTTGCACTCATTATGTCACTTTCCCATACTGCACCATTTCTCACCTGACACTGCTCTCACCTATGCTAATCTCTTTCTCCCCTCCCTGAAGACCCAGTATCTCTTGCACTATTCCTCCTTCTTGGCCAAATACTAGCTTTCCACTGATCCTCTTAGCCCTCCTCTCTCCTTTTTTCCTCCATCCCATGCTAAAGGACTCTGGTCTCTTCAGCCTGCTCTGCCTGCCACTAACTGAGCTGCATTTTTCTCCCGCCTCCCCACCCCTTCCCAGGGCCCCATTAAATATGCTCTTGCTCCTCCCACTCTGTTCTCTACCACTCCTCTCCCCTGTGCTCCTGCCTATCAAAACCTTCCAAAAGCAGGCACTGCCCCTTAAAACCCAACAGTACCCTGCCTCACTGGGTACACTACCTACTGATCACACTCTCACACAGGTGGGCTCTGCACCTGCAATCAAACTAACATAGTGCACCCACACCACCCAGTAGTGCCAGTCACAACAAAGCCAGCAATGCCACCACGTGTAGTCTGGCTCGTAATATCTCTCATTGCCTTCCTATTACTTCCTACTGCCTTGCCGTATTCCTACGGTAAAACATCTCTGGGTCCACTTCCTATTTATAGGGATGGGATCCGTAACACCACAACTGGGCCTGGTATCCCAATGGACATAGCTCCCCTGTTGTTAGGGTCTCTGGGTCAGCAAATCGCTGACTACCACTATCCTATCCCACCACCCATCTCACTCACTTGCCTCTTTCTCCATAACACTAGTACCCCACTCCGGTCCCAACAACTGCCACCCCGCTCTTTCAAGCAACTTAAAACTCCTTGCAATCCGAGTAGCCTGGCTTCTTCTAATGTTCTCAGGCAATATTCATCCTAACCCTGGCCTGGGTCACACTGCCTCAGGGCAATTCAGGAAAAGTAGTTCGATCACCATAGCATCCATCAATATGTGCAGCTTGCTGCCTAAACTTGACCTTCTGCAAGCCTAGGTTGCACAACACGACCCTGACATTTTGGCTTCAACCGAAACCTGGCTTATTCCCAGAACCATGGACAGCCAAGTCCAACTCCTTGGGTACACCCCCTTCCGCCATGATCGGCTAGGGAAGAGGGGTGGTGGCTGTATAATCCATATAAAAGATTACCTGCAGGGGGTTGCTCTCCCACACTTAAGAAAGCTTGGCTCCCAGGGCAAGGGCCTCACACTAGTCTCAGCCTACTTACCCCCTAAGGAAGTAACTGAGGGTTTTAGGGAGCTGCATGAGCATCTAGTAGATATCCGCTCTAGCCACGAAGTCATAGTGCTGGGGGATTTCAACATCAGTTGGTTGTCTCAGGACTCTGCCACATATAAGGGATGCAGTCTTCTCAATCAACTTCCTCCAGCTCGTGGAACAACCTACCCATACAAACTACAGGACAGGTACCAGTACCTTGTTGGACTGGGTACTAACTAACCACCCTGAACGCATCACTGGGCTAAAAGTGCTCCCAGACTCCCTAAGTGACCACTCACCCATCATCCTTGCCTGGTCCAATAAGGTAAATAAACCGTGCCCATAGTTGATAACATCCCGCTTACTAAAAAAGGGCATGCTAGGGCTCTTTAAGCAATACCTCCTGCAACTGAACTGGGCACCTATCCTAAATGCTAATGACGTTAACACGGCACTGAGCAAATTCATAGCTATTTTAAATTCTGCTTGTGATATATTTGCCCCCTTAACCAAAAGGAAAATCAGTGGCTCCCATAAAACGTGAATAACCCCTCCCCTCCTTGCCCAGATGAGCTCCAGAGACCACCTATGGTATAAGTACAAACACACTCTCTCTGGCCAGGACCTGCAAAACTACAAGGCTGCATGGAATAAATGCATTGTGGCAATCCACCAGGCTAATGCTAACTTCCACAGACGTGAACTTAACTCCTTCTGGGGGGACAGCTGCCATTTCTGGGATAACATTAATGCTATCATCGGGAAAAGTGATACCACGGCACCCACACTGCAGAGCCATAATGGATCTTTTATACATGACCCTAGATCCATTGCAGACATCTTTAACAAAGCCTTCACTGACCTCAGTACAGTTTTCCCCCCCAGTTTCCAAGACCAAGTTGGTTCCAACCAGCCTACCCCCATAGTTCCCCCACAACACACCAAGCTCCCCCTTTCTACCTCAGAGTCCTATCTAAAATTGAGGTAAAAAAATATCTCATCAAAGTCCTTGGTAAATCCAGGCACAGCTCCGAGGGTCTCGGACCTAAAATTAATCTCTCTTACCCTTGACGAACTGCTAACCCACTGACCTCTATTGTAAATCTATCCCTCACCACAGATACCTTCCCAATCCTCTGGAAAGCCGCCATAGCAACCCCTGTCCACAAAGCAGGCGGTAAGTCAGACCATGCCAACTACCACCCAATTTCTATCCTACCACCTATCTCAAAAGCCCTCGAGCGTATAGTCTACGATCAGCTAGTAGCTCACCTCAATAAATACCAACTACAATGCCAGCAGCAGCACGGCTTCCATCAACACCACAGCACTACCACTGCACTCCTCGAGTTCATGGGTTACATTCATAGTGCCTTCAACCAGGGGCACCTGGTGTGAGCAACCTTTATCGACCTCACCAAGGCCTTTGATATGGTCAACCACGACCACCTCTTAGGACAATCAGAGGTAACTGGACTCTCCTCTGACTTAATGTGCTGGTTCTGGAGCTACCTCTCTAGACGTGTTCAGCAGGTAAAAATATGCAATGTACTCTCTGACCCCCTTCAAGTGTCCCTTGGAGTCCCCCGAGGTTCCATCCTTGGCCCCATCCTCTTTAGCCTCTTTCTAAATAACCTACCACTAGCCTGCCAACAAAAAATCCTTCTCTACGCTGATGATGCAGTGATCTACTCCAGTCATTCTGACCCTATCGTACTGGAGCAGCATCTTCAACAGGACTTCAACAACATAGAAGCCTGGTTTAACAGAGCTAAACTCCTAGTCAACCACAAAAAGACGAAGACCATGCTCTTTGCCTCAGTGCAGAGCCACCACAGGGCTGCAACCCTTAACATACAGAATTTACATAAGATCACCATTGAAATGGTCACCAATTTTAAATACCTCGGCCACACCCTTGACAGCTCCCTCTCATATGCCGCACACATCGACCAGGTGGCCACTGCAGATAACAGGAAGCTTGGCCTGCTATATAAGCACTGAAGCTGTCTCACTCCCAAAGCCCTCCAGCTCTCTATAACCAGCTCGGTCTTCTCAACCATTGATTATGGCCTTGCCATCTGCAGTGCAGCCTCTGACAGCACACTGAGGCGACTTGCCTCCATGCTCAACAAAGCCTGCAGACTTGCTCTGGGAGCCCCTCACCTGTTCTATACCTGCCACCTTTACCAGCAAACCGGTTGGCTAAATCTGTCTGATAGGGCCCGCTATCAAACCTGTCTCCTTGCTAAAAAAGGCAACCCTGGGCCTACTGTCTCCAGGGCCCAGCTCTCTTATACAACAGGTAGCTCCAACGAGGACTACAAGGACATCCAATATGATCCCTATCAAACTCCCCTATCGTCGCACTACCCAAGGCCAGCGATCCTTCGAATACTGGGCCCCTCTATGGCTCTCCTCACTCCCAACAGAACTAGCCACAATTAGAAAAATCGACTTGTTCAAATCTGCACTTAGGTCCCACCTTTCCTCACAAGAGAAATGTACCTGTCCTACCTGACCAACCCACCTGCTTAAAACCCTGACTACCCCATCTATTTGCACTTTGTGAGCACCTAATTCGCTACTTCCTTCTCCTTCCCCCAACCCATAGCCCCTGACCCATGTCCAGTCATGGACTGTACCTCTTTTCCCCTGGGCTCTATTCCCTTCACCATGCTCGCAACCACCGTCCTCCCCCTCCCCCATCCTCTCACTGACAAGGTGACCCCCTATCCTGTGGTTACTGTAAGACGACCTCCCTCTTCCTCCCCTCACTTTTAATCCCACCACCCTCCTCTTCCCCCCACTCTCCCTAGCACTTGCTCCAGCTGTACTATCATTGCCTGTCTGCTAAGGCTCTATCCCCATCCCATGTTCTTTAATTGTCATTTTACCATTGTTAATTGTTTAGTTCTTTGTAACTCTGTGATTACTATTGTATGTTCGCCTTATTTTCCTGACGTGGAACCTCTGTAAATGAGCTTGTAGCTCAAATGTTGTAACCGAGAATTCAATAAAATAAATACAATAAAATCCCATTCCGCTTCTCTTCCTGTGCGCTGATGGTTGCTTCTTTCACACCCCTTGCTGTAAATCTGTAGCAAGTGAGTCTGCAGTCTCTAACTGCCTTTCAACGGTATGGAAGTCCCTCCCTCTCCCTAACTCTCATCCTCCCTGCACTCCCTAAATCTACTTCTTCTGGCTCATTTCTCAAAAGCATGCACCTGCAGCCAACCATCCCTCATCTCCAGGAGTATAACAATCCCAGCTCTTCCAAACTACCCGCAGCTTACTTTGCCTATTGTTTATACTTATTTTCAATATTTTGGGAGGTGGTATAGCCTAGAGGCTAGAGTACCGAACTGAATCTGGAGACCCAGGACCTGGGTTTGAAACCTGTAGCCATCTCATGCAAATGTTATGACTCTAAGCAAGTTACTTAACCAACCTGTACTCCCAGGACATACGTGGAAATGAGCTTTGCCTCAGTGTACCTTTCCTAACTAATAAATTAAAAAACAAATTCCATATTTCAGCATACTTTGCTTTTTGTACACTGTACCTCACCGATTTGTTACTTAACTCCTTGTCCTATTATTTAATTTATTAATTTATTTTATTTTATTGTCAACTGCTTTCTCCCCCTTTGTAACAGCCTGTTTTCCTCCGCAAATAATGTATTTTGAAAATTCTATATACTATTTTGCAAATTTTTGCATTGCTTTATTTTTCTATAAGTTTATTACTTGCACTTGCATTTTACTGTTACTGTACATGCACCTGTTGTTGTCACAGTGTTGTTTTTGCTGTATCACTCACTATTGTTATCACACCCCTGGGGCACACCTGGAAACAAGCTCTGACAGGGAGTGCCATTTGGTCACCAAATGTTAAATAAAAATAAAATAAATAAAAAGAAATTCAACAAATCAACAGGACATACAGTAACAGAAACACCAATCTCTCTCTGAGAGACAAACAGTTAAGAACACATCTATAGCATTCAAAATTATATAAGAAGTCAATCTGTAAGGAAAGTAAGGCCAGCACAAGAGACTGTTCTATCCCTGCACTACTTGTTTTCCATATTTTAGTAACAAAAGATGAAAAGATCTCCAGTAAAATCTGTTGATCCATATTTGATATTGATGGTGTTTGGGATCTATTTCACATTTTTTTTAACATACCTAAACACATTTTTATTATTTCTAAATCTTTAATTTGCCTTTATGAAAAATAAATAATAATCTTTAAAACTTCATATATGGCTTCCTAGGTAGAGATATACACATGTCAATTATGCGCTGTGGACTCCACAATTTAGCAGCATACTTAGGCATGTAATTTGGCAAGCTTATTGCAGTGAGAGGTTAATATTCAATAGCCACCACCCTTGCTGGGATGAGTGTTTTGCTTAGAGCAGAGGGATTAGAGAGTAATGTGATACAGACTTCAATGCAAAAAATGGCTTAGGATACCTTCTCCCCTGGCGTCACAGAGATCCTCCATATGCAGTGTGTATATGAAGGGTAACCATTAGGAAATCCTGGTGATGAGAAGTTGCCTGTCGAATCCTGCAGCGTTTCTCCGCAGGCTGCAATTTAAAAAAAAAGGACGTAAAAATGTGTAGCAATTTATAATTGATGATTCAGTTGTCAAAAGCCTTCTGCTTTCCTGACTCTTCATGGAGCCCTCTGCCCCATTCAGCTCCTCCAAAATGAAGCACAGTACGTGCTGTTCAGGTCTCTTTCCAGTGTTCCTATACAAGTGTGATTTAATGAGAAGGAAGCAAGGGGTCAACTAATGAGATAGAACAGCCCTTGGGTAATATCAGTGACTGGAAAATGGATAATTACATTTTTTCAGTTTGACTAAGCTGGTCCGCTGCCCTTAGAAGTTGGCACTTGAGCCTTCTGTTCATCTATACCCATCGAGCTTGTCAACTATCCAGCCATGATCATGTTTAATACTCACCTAAAACCATGGCTCTTCAAACATTATATTTGCACATCTTTTAACTAAAGTTTTAGCATCTGTTTCAATTTGTGTTACATTATATTGTAGATTTGTATGTATTAACTTGTTGCTAATGAAAACGGGCAGTTTTTGATGATTAGCATACAAGTATAAAAATAAAAACAAACAAAAAATATACGTACATACACACATATATGTATATATATATATATATATATATGTATACATATGTACATATAACATTTTCCCCTCCATTTTGCCAATGGAAATAACTATTTTGTCTAAATAACATTCCGGTTCAAACAAAGTGTCCTCCTCTTTCCTGAAAACTTTTTTTTTTTCGGGGTGTAATATTTTATATTGTTTTCAGTTTTACAGTGGAGTTACAAATTACTCTTTTTGTAAATGTCTGGGGGGGTTCTTAATAATGCCCATGTAAGTACCTTTCCTTTGTCTCCTTTTTGCTACAAGGAGGAAATGTTCTGCTGCAGAACAACATGCCAAAAAGACCTCTGCTTGGCTAACACCCAAGCCTAACAAAAAGGTTCAGGAACATCAGTCAATAAATAAAACCAACTCTTCCAGGCCATGACAATGTCTGTAGCGGTCTATCTCCCCCCCGAAAAAACCATGTCTGTGACATGACTGCCTCTGAGATATTACAGCCATGTGAAACAAAACTTACAGAGTCCTGAACAATAGCAAGCTGAAAATAATCTGCAGCAAGGAGAGATCCCTCTGCAGCCATATCACCCTGTCAGTCATGATGCCGGCTGCTGGGAGTCTGATTAACAATTCTGCACTCCCAACTGAGATGTAACGTCATCACGAGCTGTTACCACTCTGTACTACTAAAACAAACTGGAATTAGACCAAGAACACAGAAGTCACTCCGCTTCATGCCCTTTAATCAACAAGGGGTTCCCCTGATGACTTATTGAAGGTGTGATGGAGGGTGACAGATAGGATCTCAGAGATCGCAGTCCCCTCGGCTAGCTGTGTGCTCAGGGAGACAGTGCCTTCCAATTACTGAACATCAACTGTCAGTTGGCTCTAACAGTGTCATCAAACAGTCTGTGAATTATAAATGATCCAGAAAAATCTTCAGATGGGGCGGTGGTGCTGGAACAACAGCAAAGTGAATGTTAAAGAAAGGCGATGTGTGTGTGTAGGTCAGAGGTCACCCTCTCAGAGCAAATACGAGATTTAATCTGACAGGTGCTTTACACCAACAGGTTTACTCTTTACACTGAGCACAAATGTGACAGGCGACAGTAACTCGCTGCTTCAGCTAAGTGGAGATAACAGAACAACTGTGGGGTCAAGTGGAAGACAGGGACGGCTGTTTGTCTTTACAGAATTTATAAGAATGCTATAATCTGAGTTTGTGTCAAAAACAGTGTGCAGAAAACATGACATCCACAAATGCAAACACTCGGATTGAAAATGAGCCATTCTTCCAGCAATGTTATTTAATTTTCTACACAGTTTACCTGCAACAGAAAGGAGGTGACTGCAAAGCTGGAATGTCTTAAGCATAAAGTAACCTTCATTTTTTTTTTTTAATCTTTTGAGTTGGCTGATTCTAATTTCAGAGCGGAGTGCTGTATTAGGTAATGTAACAGCACTTAAAGAGCCTCTGACACCTCCAAGAGAACAGAGAAAAACATAATATTGGGGCACAATTCAGCTTTTAATTTCATATTATCTCTGCATTTCTCCACTTATTTTTTACTGAGATTAGATGCATGAAAACAGGATTAAGATATAAAGATTCTATTTTTTTTTTTTTCACAATTTTACTCAGAAATAAAACAAGAGGAGTAGAAATATATAAAAGATGTAAAATGTCCAGCTTTCCAGAGGTGTCAGTGCCTCTTTAATGTTAAAGTAACATATTCCTCTGACCTGAATGGTTCACAGACATAACATTCATATACAATGTATTTACTAATCTGCTGTCATGCTACCAAAGTAAATGCCATATAATAATACAGCCCAGATGGGACCAGAGTCACAGAACATTTCCTATATAATTTGGGCTGCTCCACTGCATTTTAGGCACCATTTTTACCTGGGTTTGAGAGTGATCCTAGATTGTAGGGGGCTGAACAAGGAAGAAGGGGTTGCACACTGTGGCATCACACCGCCACCTGAGTGATCACAGGTTAGGGCGCAGGTGGAGAGTGTTGGAAGGTGGGAAGCAGCCTGGGGCTTCAGTGTGTAGTCACATGCGTACATGTATGTGTGCATGTACTCCTAGGTTCCCTCATCAGCTGTGTCCTAGGGATGGGGAGAAACCAAGAGAGGAAAAACCTCAATGTGTGGCAGAACGATGCCTGTACTCTCAGGCCCCACCGTTCCCATCTGTCCTCCAGTCTCTGTACCCAGTGGCCCAAGAAAGATCAAGGTTGCTAGTTCTCCAGAGTGAAACCACCACAGAGGAAATGCCCTCTCTGACCACCCAGGAACGGCATGTGACAGAGAAAGTTAATGGATGGGGCTGGGAGGTCGCTTTGCAAAGAAGGGCAGTGTCCGTCATGGGGTGGAGAAAAGAATGTGTATAAAGGTGTGATAACACACATTGGCTTTTGGCACTATCATACCTGTGTGTGAAGGGCACTGTTGTTGCCATTTCCAGTGTGTCCTCACAAAGCAGCTGTGGAGCAGTGCAGAAGCTGTAGAAGATTGTTGCACACAGCCTGACTGCCCCGTTCTTCTGTTTCATTTGTGCTCCTCTGCTGTCTTCAGGGAATGCAAGTGCATCACTTCTGGTGGCATGGAGTGTTTCCACAGGGACTTAATACGCCTTCACTGTTTCAGCTCCCCACCTCTGCAAAGTTTCACAAGAGCTGAAATGGCTTGGCTCACAATGCTCCCAAATGTGTTCACACTTATCAATTGATTAATTAGACTAGCTCCCTGAATTGATTAATTAGACTAGCTCCCTGAATTAATGTAGGTGGGAGCCCCAGAACCAGATTTTGGCAATGGGGGCAGGTGTCAAGTTAAACATTCTCTGCAGCTGCTGTAAAACAGCTGCCTTACAAGTCTCCAAAACAGGACAAGATTAAAACATATGGGTATGGGAGGCCTGGAATTCTCTGCAGAGTCTCCAATGTTCCACAGTAACTGTGAGATCCCATTTTGCTTTAATCTTGGGGGTAATAAAATATCTGGACTTCAACTTCCAGATATACTCCTGCCAGCTAGGAGATGAAGATGTTTTAAATGAGCCCTCCCAAACCGTGGCCATTCTTGTCGTGTTATTTTTTTTTTTTTGTTGACCGGGTAAGTGCACTAGACAAATTCTGCCTATTTTCAGGCACGACCCGGGTGAGTGGGATACAGATGAATGCCAGCTGACCTTGAACCAGATTAAGCTGTTGGTGGTATTTTTAGTGAATGGAGAAATTTGGCCAGGACACCGGGGAAACTTCCCCTATTCTTTTCGAGAAGTGCCATGGGATCTTTAACATCCACCTGAACTACCACCAGAACAGGCAGATGGGACCTCGGTTTTAACGTCTCATCCAAAAGACGGCACCTCAAGAGTGCAGCACCCCCCTCATGCTGCACTGCAGTGTCAGTACTGGGATATTAACCCAAGTGCAGGGATAGAACCCATGGCCCTCTGATCTCCCGGCCTCAGAGGCGAGCGTGCTACCTGCTGAGCCACTGACACTGTTAGTCAGAAACAGGCTTCAACTTCCCATTTATTAAGATCCAGTGATTTGGTTGTAATGTTGTCTTTTTTCCTGAATAAAGTAAGTATAAATAAATGCCCTTATCTACTGGTAGCAGATCAGCTACTCTGCACCACTCAAACCAGTGCAGAATCCGCAGTGTGAACAGGCCTTTAAAAAAACACAGTTTTGGGCAGAAAACCTTCGGCTGAGAAAGACCATGGCTATCTCTAGAATAAACAGTATACCACTAGTAAATTCTAGCAGTGTTCCTAGAGATCTGGCATGGCTGTGTTTGCCCCAAAACAGTATTTTATAAGTTAAAAGGCACCTGCTGTGTATCTTTTATGGCATAAGAGACACTGCACTCAAGGTTTGGGCAAGAAGACCACAAAGCTGAGCAGTTCTGAGTGCCCAGACCTAGTGAGAGGAGTCTCTTATACCATAAAAGGCACCCAGCGTTGACCCTATTAAGCTATTACAAACTGCGGGAGTTAGCTATCGTGATTTATATTATGTTTTTTCAAGTTTTTTTTTTTTATTTCAAAAGTTAAATAAAGCCCTTCATCCCCCCAGCACTTATGTGGAAGGGGCCACTCCTAATGTTTCTGCACAAGAGACCACTGTATTCAGAATAAGAGGTACAGTGGCTCTGTGCAGTGATTGGTTAAAATCAGGTAAGTGATTTACAATAAAATGCATAGGCGCAAAGAAACTGCATACGGAAATGATTTGAAACCCAACCCTAGTCCCAACTCTTTCTGTAATTTTTTTACAGACAATTAGCTGTTTTGCTTGCAACCATGCTACATGAAGTTGAGCACATTCTTTCTTCAAGTATTTTACAAATAACCAGTTTCCTGCTATTACAGTAGTTTTGCATTCCATTTCTTTCAGTATTAACTCCCTGCTGAACACGTGCGCAATATGAGCCCAGATAGAAGGAGCAGCCATTTGTGTGGCATGATCATTAAAAGAACATACAGTAGAAGTCTAAAACATTGCAAACCGACTTCCTTCGTTTCAGTGGGGACATTAAGCCAAAACCTGGCTTCAGTTTTAAATACTACAGGTAACTGTTATCTAGGAAATAAATGTGTACCCTCTAAGGGACAAACAGAATGATGATGTCCTCTATAGTGAAATCTGAATGGCTGAACTGTCAGTCAATCAGCTGTTTTTATAGAGGACATCCTCATTCATTCATTGATGCACTTAATACTGAAGAGAGCCTACTGCTAATGTGAGTGAAAGCACTTGTGAAATATTCTTTTAGGCGCTATATCCTTTAACTTTTTAGGAGCCTGGGAGGAGGGAGATCGTGTGTTAGAGGAAGACAGGGTTGCAGTGTTCTCTTTAATTATGGTGGGGGGGTGGATTTTTTTTACCACATTTCTCCACTACTTTATAACAGAATTGCACTGAAGTGGAGGTGGGTGCTAATGGGTGGCTGGACGGATGGGTATATATTTAAATCTGAAGTGGGTGATGTTTGCACAGTGGGAGGGCAGGTGTAGAATGGGAAAAATGGTTTTAAAAAACTTTGCAACGTAAACTTGTAGACAAAGTCAGAAACTTGACCATGTTATCCATAACACAAAGATCCACACTTCACACCAACTTTGCTGGCAAAGTTCTATTCCCTTGCACCTCTAAGTGCGAATAGACATCTTAAAGGGGACAAAGCAAATGAAGCAAGCGTGGAAGATTAAAAACCTGTGCACTTAAACTCTATTTTGAATCTAATGGTTGCTATTCTTTTAGCGCAAATGAGCATTTAGATGGCAGTCAGCCATGGAGGCAGGAGGGATATGTGGGTTGCCCATCGTGAGAACTGTAAATACTTAAATATAAAATTGTGAGTTCTGAGGAGGAGGGGGAGGGGCAGGGTGCTTGAATTAAAGGATTTTGGCTGGGGAGAAGAGTCGGTGGGGATTATTAATTTTTTTTCTTTTTCAAACAGTATTTCCCAAATAGGCAGGAATAGTGTCACTGTTTGTTATTCATATCCAAATAACAAATACTGCATTATTTGTGGTATTCGAGAAATACTATTCATTACTTGCACACCACTAATGATGGGATCATGAGAGCAAAGAATGTTTATTTACTTGTTAAAATTTAAAGAAGTTTTACTTTTTAGGTCCTTGTTGAAGGTTTTCTGTGAGTAAAGGTGGCAGTCATGTTTGTGATGGCAATTAGGGATGAGTGAAGTGGGTCATGAATTCTGTATGTGATTTGCCCAAATTCCAGATCCCACTGCCTGAACTTTTCCCAACTATGTATTTCTGGGGGATAAAGATATCGGTCTCAGAACTTATTTAGCCAATCAGGAAACAGGAAATTTCCAAAGCATTATATAAAATGATTTTATACACTACAACTTTACGGAGGGGTGGAGTCTCTAGCAAACAAAATCACAGTTGGCATCGATAGACCTTATTTTAACATATTCTTGTTGCTGCTGCTGCTTGCTTTACTGTTCACTGTGCTGTGCTTTCTGCTGCAAGCTTTACATGGCCCATTTAAAAATTATGTTAGTAGTAATCAACAGAGCAGTGCCATTCCTTTATAAAGGCAGAAATCCTCCTACAACAAAAATGGATTTTGACATCAGGAGTTCACAAACGTCTCTGCTTCATGGAGAAACTGCAAGTCAAAGGTTAATGTTAAACTGAGTAAATCCCAAAGACATGATGGGATCACCGTGTTAGCACCAGGCAACAGCATCATTCAGTTCAAGATCATACCCTTTACTAAAGGGTACATTCATTGCATTAACACAGCTTAAAATAAGGCTCATCCAGACTGAGATACTGTATCAATTATAATCTCTCATCAGATGAGATGATTAACCATAGTTCAGTGTGCAAAACTGTCCTACCCACCACAAAAAGAAAACAGACACATTCCTTTAATAAAGCATGCTTATATTAAAGGGAACATCACAAGGCCTGCAGAGTATGTGTGGGGATGTCCTCAGTAGACCGGTAAAGCAGGATTTTGTGTTGCACGATCTGTAATCCACAGCCTAAGTAAACATTCAGAAAACAGGACAGGATTCAGATGGGAAAGCCACTTTACTGCTGAATAGTCCTGTAACTGATCTTTTCCCATGTTTTACTTCACTTCTTTGCTTTTATTTACATCATATTTGAGGCACACCATGCACTTGTTCATCTGATCCTGCAAATGCAATTTTCTTGTTTTGATGTAACTTTAAACTAGTTTTGCATTTTGTACAATTCTGTTGCCCCCTTGTAACCACCCCCACACACACACACTCTTGTAAATGAACTTTGGTTCAGTGTGCCTATACTGAACAACAGTTTTAAATAAAATAAAGAGATACAGTGATGTTCAGTCACAGGTTCCATTAGAACTGAATATCCTGATACTATTATCACAATCCCCCTTTAACAACTTATAACATTAGGAATGGCAATGTTTAAAATGTGTCACGGTGATAAGATTAGCCATTGTTAACTGGAGTTACTGACTGACATGCCAAGACCTATCACTGAGCACCACTGTAAATAATATAAAGCTTTTAACTGGGATACTACCATTGTTTTGTACTGGGGCTGCCTAGAACCTCTTGTCCCAGTGCCTGGCTGAAAATGGAACTATTACTCTCAAAGTATTCCTCCTGGGGATTAATACAATAAATAAAAAGGCTATACTGGCCAACTTCCCTCATATCTGTCTTATTCACTGACTGCGCTTTCATCTTAAGGGATAATCTGATGGTTGTACTATTCACAACATTTACCCGCACTGCAACAGATTTGCACACCCATCTGTATTTCTGTATTTTACAGCACAATACCTGGACATCTATACAGCTTTCTTGCCTGTGCAATGTCTCCTTTACTTAGACGAGTACGCTGACCAATTGCAGGTCTTACACCATTTTCATCACGAGAAGGCAGAATGGTATCCAGAAACATGCCCCTAAACAGGATAAAAAAAATGGAAAAGAACTAAATGTACATTACTGCAGTCTGAAAGACTCTCTTATATGGATCTTAAAATGTTGTCAGTCTTAACCTGCGGTTTCACAGAGCACCCTTAACAAAACAAAATGTTCTTTTCACTGGTAACAAGCAAGCCTTCACAAATTCAAACATCAAGATGAGTTTCCTGAATTTTCTGTGAAAAAGCTAAAGGCAACTTGATGTAAAGGATGGCAACACCCAGAAAGGTTAAACACAAAGCTTATTATATACAGTGGGAAATTGAAATTAGGTTTTCCTGCCACTGGCCAATGGAGACAAAAAAAAATCAACTAGTCCCACAGATCATTTACTGACACTGACACAACTGGTTCCAGAAATGGTACCTCAGCAGCAGACAGCAGAGCTAGTTAAAGGTGACCCGTACAGTTAATTTATGTAGCGAATCCCTTCAGTATAACTTACTTTTCCTGCCAAGGGTCCATATACTGTAATCATTTTTTTATAATTTTCTGTCCACTTATTGATAAGATATCATATTTTGCAGAGTTTCAACAAATACAGAAACAGAGTGGCTCCCCAATCAGGCAGCATGTGAAGATTCTGGGGAATCTCCAAGTTTTAGCAATGTAGATCCCACCATACTTGTAGTATAGATGGTGGTGAGCAGGTATTTCTTACATGTTTTTATTGCATCTGTGGGTACTTCGGAGTTTAAAGTATATAGACAGACAGGGTTTATAACCATGTACTCGCAGATGCAATAAAAACACGTAAGAAATCCCTGCTCCCCGCCATCTATATCACAAGTATGGTGGGATCAATGTCACTAAAACTAGGAGATTACCCAGAATCCTCACATGCTGCTCAATCTGGGAGCTTCTCTGCTTCTGCATTTGCTGAAACTCTGCAAAATATGATATCTTATTAATGAGCGGACAGAAAATTATGAAAATGATTATATGGACCCCTCGGCAGGCAAAGTAAATTACACTGCAGGAGACTGGCTATATAAATGAACTTTGCAGGTCACCTTTAAAGGGCAATTTTACTAGCCTGACACACAAGCAACCAGCATCTGGCGAGTGGACTAGTACAAATTTCGACCTGATGCAGAGAGCGAGACAAGACAGAACATAGTTCCAAGTGAACACGGGGCTTTATACAAAAGCAGTTCTAAATTACTGTACTTGCAGGCAGCATGGCCTAGTGACTACAGCACAGGCTTTGGTGCCTGGAGATTCGAGTTCCAATCCCACTTTGTAACATGGCAAGTAATAAATCAGGAAATACAACTACACGATTGGTTCAAACACAGCATGTGATGGCAAACTAGTGGGGATTAATTCCCTAGTAATGCCCACTAGCGTAATCCCTGTCACCGCCACATGTGCCCGCTGATCACATGCAATAATTACCGGTCCTGTAGTACCTCCACAATCCATACCAGAAACACGCTCACACAGTTTATGAACGTTGGATAGGGATTTCTGACCCACCCAGCCAACAGAACTCTGCCTATCTACATATATGTGACTGTGCGAGCAAAGACCGTTCTGCATGCAAACTTGACTACAATAGTTAAGCACTCTGCTCGAAATATGGCGCTATTGAGCCCAGAGAACACACAGTAGAAAATCTCTGCCACAGACCTGTTGGCTCCATCAGTTAACCCCCTTCTGTAGTGCTGTCCCACATCTGCATCAGTCCGAAATGTCCATGCCATTAGATACGAAATAGACCTGCATAGTGACAAGCCTCAAGAACTACCTGAAAATGTAAAATGCTGATGTCCGAAAAAGCAGGAGAAAATGATAAGGAAAACACTGTTTAAACGTCTTCTTGTCAGAAATCGCCCGTTTCTGTCAGCAATCGGGACAGTATGTTAATTACGGGTCCCATGATGCTTTGCAACGCAATTCAGCTGAAACTGAGCAAGTTACAAGGAGTTTAAGTAAATAAAAATAACTTTTAACAAAAACTCTGCATTGTACCATGTATCATCATGTGTTAATGTTGAAGAATCTGTATGTTTTAGTGGCACATTAGTATATACCAGCCACAATTGAGAAGGATATTAAATGGATGAAAACCCATTATACACAGAAAAAAAAAAATTGTGACAAACCAAAATCAACATCTCTGTTATTGTTTCACAATAGTTATATCTGTACTCAATTTTTGCAGCACATGCCATGTTACAAGCACATTAATGCACTCCGGAGTCAGACTGTACTAGGGAATTAATGCCCAGCTGGTGGTTGGAGGCACAAGGTGACCCCCAACCCCCCAAACCGGGCATTAATTCCCTACTAGAGCCCTCCTCTGTCATACATTAATGCTTACATGACTTGTGTGATCTAGAGAAAACCACTTAGCTTCCCAATGTTTGTGTTCACCCAGTTGTACAAATCTGTAGATCAGATCTCCACTGAAAACAAGATACTGCACTTCAGCTTGGCTACCCTTCATAATTAAGTTGGAATTTCAAGTCTTTAGTCTCATTTCATTCAATCTGAATCTATGGCACTAAAGATTCTGGAAATGACTTTATGACTTTCAGATTTTCTTCTATGGGCAAAGCTTGATGTACAGTTTCAATTGCATGTGACCATTCACAGAAAAACAGAATATTTTAAGCTGTTTGCTGTGTTTTTAGATGGTAGAGGAGTTTTTGTCATGTACTATCTGTACCAGTTTACAGCCTTTTGTGAGAATTATTTCCTGTCAAATGCATAAAGTGGCTGGAATCATTAAGATTGAATGAATTCTACTACCCCCTTGCACACACATGTGGAGATCAAATCAGTCCCCCCCCCCATTAGCTTCAGCCTGGGGGACTTTATGGGGAAATACAAATCTTGACCATCTTTCTTCTTTTTTATTTACATTTTACTCCCCGATCTCCCCGCAGCGGACCCCATCCTCCTGACCCCCCCAGCCCCATCACCGGCTCCTCCAGGATCTTACCTTAGTCGTCCATGGCCCGGAATGGTTGCCTGGCCACTGGTGCAGAGCCTACAGGGGTGTTGGTTGCCATCCTACCACCACAAGGTGTTTTCTTCTGGTTTTCTCCCCAGACCCACACATGTGCAATGGGCAGAGCAACTGCTCATGCCTCCGCGTAGGCAGTCTTGTGTCCTGTGCATGGGTCCACCCCATTCTGAGCAGCGTGCCTGTGCTGACCCCCAGCCTCCGCTGGGTGTCAGTCTAGAGTAAACTACGTTGACCCCCTTCCCCCGAGGAAGGAGAGCTGTCATTGGACGCTCAATCCTTCCTCACCCCGGCAGACCCCTGAATGACCCAAGTCTGTTCCCGAACTCGGGTCGATGGCATGGTGGGAGATGTGGAGGCCAGCGCCTCAACCCTCAGTGCCACTGAGCTGGCCCCATCTTTTTCCTTTCTTAAATCTCTCCCCTGGTAGTTTAATAAGTGAGTTCCCTCTTGTCCTCATATTTCAGCTCAAGAAGAAGAGTTCCTGCTGTCCACTTTGTTTATCGTCTATAGGTTCTTGTATGTTTCTATCATGCCACCCCTTTCCCTTTTCTTCTTGAGAATATACATATCCAAGTCCTGCAGCCTCTCAGCTTAAGACTTGCTCCTAGCCCCTAGAACAACTTGGTTGCTCTGTGCTGTACGTCTTTCACTTTCTTGCAGTCTTTCCTCAGGTGTTGACTCCAGTACCTTGCGCAGTACTCCAGCTGTAGTCTCACCAATGGCCCCTAAAACAGGAGGGTCATGTCCCAAGTCCTGCTGCTTATCCCCCTCCCTCTATATCCAAACATCCTGTCTGCCATTCCCACAACTCTATTTTCGGATGGTGGGCCCTGGGTGGTTGAAGGGCTCTTGTTTCCTTTTTCGAATGCATGGGTTGCCTTGGATTTTAGCTCCTTTAGAATATGGAAGAGCAACTGCACTTCCGACGAGTCCAAGGCAAGAGTTACTGTTAGTGGAGCAGGGTGCGGATCCGAGACGACCATGCAATCTTGCTGCACCTGGATGGTACCCCTCTTGAAATAGTTCATTCACTGAAATACCCTGATGTGTGGCTAGACAGCAAATGTGACTTCTCTACCCACACTGACACCATCCATGCCAAGTTCCACCCCAAACTTGGTACCTTGTACCACAATAAAGAATGTCTGTCTCTGCAGGCATGCCATTAGCTTGTCACCAAAATGGTGCTCCCAGTCTTTGACTATGCAAACATGGTCTATAGCACTGCTCCTTCCACCTCTCTGCCAGACTGGACACCCTCTGTAATGCCTTCTGTCATTCTGCTACCAACTCCCCCTCTCGTACTCCCACCATTGCTCACCCTACTCCTCCTTATCCATTCTTCCTCTATCGTCATGTCACAAGAACCAGTGTGCCTCATTCATATCCAAATTCTGGTTTGGGTCCCTTCCCTCTTACCTTTTCTCTATTCCCTCCATCTCCTGCTCCCTCCACTGCAAGGATCCCCGTACTTTTGCCATTCTTCATCCCCGCTCCTCTGCTGGGCAATCAGCCTTGTTCTATCATCTCCTTTCACTCTGGAACCTACTCTCATATTCCTTCCATTTCACTACCTCCCCTGTTTCTGTCAGATAAAATATGAAACTCTTTTCCTCCTCCCTGCTCCTGTTTTCCCCCTACCTGACTGCTCCCTTACATCTCCCTCCTAACCTGGTGTAGGTGTGGCTGAACTGCCTGATTTTTTTGGTGCTTGCTCTTATTGTACTGACTCCAGTTTCAATCATGTTCTGTACTTTATTCCACATTACTGTAACTAGAGCCAGGATTCATCTGCGAACCAAACCTGAACTTTTCGATTTTCACCCAATCCGAACCGAATTTGAACTCTAAAAAAAAACAGATGAACCCGAACCAAATGCGAATCCTGACCATGTGAGATGAGGAGAACCCACATGGAGGCAGTAGGGTGAATTCATTAGAACTCTAACTCAAACTGAAAAATTACACAAAAAAACCTTGACCCAAACTGAACTTGAACCCAAACGTCTACTTATCAAATCAAACTGAACCGAACTCCAACTATACCTTGCTGAACCCGAACCAAACTAGAACCCTAAAAACACATCAAACCCTAGCTCTAACTGTAACTATGAACTGGGTCAATGTGATGCAACTGCATTTAACCACGTACTATGTCTTTGCTATGTATCTGACACCTCTGTTCCCTTTCCCCCAGGTCACACCTGAAAATGAGCCTCCCTTCAGTGTGCCTTTCCTGGTCACTAATTTTCAAATAAATAATAGTGTGTTGTGGATTTTAGGTTCTCTGAAATTATGACCTTTAGGTCCTTTTCCCCCATGGTGCCTTCCAGTACCCCCTTCCCCCATTTCATACTGTACTCTTGGGTTCCTTTTCCCAATGTGTAAAACCTTATATTTCTTTGTGTTGAACGGCAGCTGCTATTTATTAATTTATTTTTTGTTAACCGGGTAGGTACACTAGACATCATAGCTCCCTTTTTTCAGGTACGGCCCGGGAAATTACAACAAAGGGTATGTAGACAATAGCAGATACAAGAAAACATCATGGGAATAAGTAGAAGTCAGACACAGTACACTTATACAAAATTTTCAGCAATGACAGTACATTTGCAGGAATCTAGATATAGTAACAAAACAGGAATATAAGTGCAAATAACTAACAGTCATAAGTCATACAACTAGTGAGTAAATGCTAGAAGAGAGGAAATAGCAAGATTTCCAGGCAGGTTTGAGAGTAGTAGAGGTTGGAGCAGTTAGGCAACTAGGAGGAACCAGTACAGGAGTGGGTGGATAGAGAACAGGAGCAAGGTTCAGAGCTTAGAAGAGCCATACAAAGCTCCTGTTTGAAGCTGCGTGGAGAAGGGGAGATTCTTAGATTCAGTGGAAGGGAGTTCCATAGTTTAGGGGCCCAGCTAGAGAAAGCATTCTCCCCCCCCTTTTGGTTTTACATCTCGGTTGGACAAGAAGGGATTTGTCAGCTGATCTCAGTGGGTAGGCAGAGGTCACAGGTTTGAGCAGTACAGCCAATTTGTCAGGTATCTGGGAGGAGATTATATTCTTTACAAAACAGTAGTACGTAAACTGACGGAAGGCTGAGGGGGTAAACCATACCAGATTGGATTATAGTGTGCATCGGTGAGTAAGTTTGGGTAAAGACAGAGCATAATGGCAAATGCTGTTGTAGCAGCTGCTAGATCTTTGACCACCCTTACAACCCACCCAGATCCTCCCTGAGTATCCTTATCCTACCTTCATGTCAACCCTTACGCAGATGTTTGTGTCCTCTGTGAAGAAGTCCTTTCACTTAATGTCTTCCCCTGTGTAACAAATGAATACATTGAAAAGGACGGGGCTCAGCTCCAATCCCTGCAGTATATCACTTGTAACCTCCCTTACTACTAAGCACTCCCCATTTACTACAACCCTGTGTGTCCTTCCCCACAGAGAGGCTTCAACTCAATCTGCCAATCTTACCACCACCTCCAACTCCCTTAGCTTCTTGACTAGTCTCCTGTGGGGTACTGAGTCAAAGGCCTTGCTGAAATCTAAGTTCACATTGGCCACCCTGGTCACTCAATTGAAGAAGTCAACTAGCTTCATCTGGCAAGACCTCTCCTTCATAAAGTCATGCTGCATGGGTCCTGTACCCATTTCCCTCCAGGAAGTCCATTAGGTCCTCCTTCAATATGGGCTGATTTGAGCTCCATTATCTTTCCCACTACAGATGTTAGACTTTCTGGTCTACAGCTCCCTGGCTCATCTTCCCTCTGTTCTTGTGCAGACAGACCATATCTGCTGTCCTCCAGTCCCTAGGGGCCACCCCAGTGTCCAGCAAGCAGCTGAATATATTTGCAAGTAACTCTTCTATCACTGCCACAACCTCCTTGAGCATCCTTGAGGGCAAGCTGTCAAGCTCCATAGATTTATATACTTTCAACCCTTCAAGCTTTTCCAACGTTCTTTCTCCCTTTATTATGCCCATGCTCCTGATACACCCACCCTGACCCTCTGTTTCCCCTCCTCAAACCACATTCTGGCAGTGGACCATTCTTCTCCCTAGTAAATACTGAACAAAAGTATTTGTTCAGTATCTCTGCTTTTCCTTTGCGCCCCCCCCCAGCCTTCCTCCCTTAAGCCTCACTATTTTCCCTTTGACCGTTTGCTTCTTCTGGATGTACCTGGAGAATGCCATTTCCCCTTGCTTCTTCTCCCTTGCAAGGCAGAGTTCTGTCACCACCTTGGCCTTCCTGACCTTCTTTCTAGCTGCTTTTGCTGACTAAAGGTAACCCTCTCCACCACACCACCCCCCGACTTCTTGGCTTCTTTTATATTATGTGAAAGCCCTCCCCTTGTCTTTTATCCTCTTCTTTACCTCTGCCATGAACCACACTGGCCCTCTGGGTCTTTTGGCCTTTGATACCCCCCCAACTGCACTTTCTGCTGCCACTAGTAAACTATTTTTAAATGCTTCCAATTTCTCCTCTACCCCTTTTAGCTGTCCCTATTCTTTACATACTTTTTCCTTACAGTTCCCTCATCCTAGCAAAATCTGCCATCTTGATGTCCCATGCCTTTACTGTAGTTTCCCCTTTGCTGGTCCCTATTTGAACCTGCAACTAAACTGTTTTCTAGCTGGTGGATCCTACTGGTTCCTGAACTATCACAGTTTGGATCCTCTCACTGTTGTTGAACACAAGGTCAGTAGAGCCCATTTCCTTGTCAGCCCCACTGACCAGTTGTACTAGAAACACCTCCTGGTATTCATCTACCAGGATCTGGTTCCTAGTACTTGCCGAAACTGGTACATTCCAGTACACATCCGGCATATTAAAGTTCCCTACAGCTATTACCTCTCCTGAATCCCAACCCTGTCACTGGCTCACCATATGACCCAGTTTCAATCTTTTCGGGTATGAAACTGGGGGGATGGACCACTGTAAATGAGATGACAATTTCCTCTTGGTTACCCATTCATGGCACTGCAACAGGCATGATACACAAAGGTGCATCGTGGTGGCAGTGCTGTGCACATGGCCACCCAGACAAGTTGAGTCTCCCCCTCCCCTGACAATCCCCCCCCACAAAGTCTCTGGTTCCCGGGATTTCCATTTGTTCCCAATAAACATACTGTCATTTTCTACTGGCCCTGTGGACCTCCCTTCCTTAATTTCCATTTTTCTTGGTGGTCCAGCAGTTCCCATATCTGTCACCCATGTGCTTAGCTGTTTCTCGTGGTTCAGTGGCTCTCTCTCCCACCCCCTTACCAACACTGGCTGCAAGTTGACTCTGCTAATACCACTCCAATCTCATTACTGCTTGCATTTAGTAAGCATTAACCAGGGAAGGTCAATGCAGATTCTAAGCAAGCCTGTGAAGGTCACCATGCATTTGAGAATGGCCAGCCATCTGCATGGTTGCTCCTGACCTCTATCCCCCGAGTGGCCACAATAGACTTCATGAGCATGCACTGCAAACAGAGACTGAAAATGATGTGAGCCGGTGAAAGAAACACAATATGCCAGGGCACATGCAGTCTAAGACAATGTTTGTTGTGCCTTGCTCGGTAGCAAGAAAGCAAGACATGCTTTATTTAAGACATGATTGTATGTGTCAAAAGAAAAAAGTGGAGTAACCTGAGACTCCAACCTTGAGAAGGTGTTCCTGGCATAATGCATAATGCTGTCAAAGTCATATGATTCTCCGAGGGAGTTCACTTCTCCAGGTTCCATTTTCAGAAAGTTGTATTCCTGGCCTGCAAACAAATAATCAAAAGGTTAGATGGCTCCCTCTATGTTTTAGACTATGTGTCACAAATTGCTCTAATCCTTAATCTGAGTAAGTAACTTCATATTAACCTGAATCTTTCATCTGATGCAGCTGCAGCAGTAGAATATAATAACACAGCAAAGGTTCACTATTTACCGGGTAACAGTAGGGCATCAAAATAATTACCTTTGTAGAGGCACACAAAGTGGACTGTGAGCTGGTTGTAGCAGAACCTTGTGGGAGACATTTCTGATCTGGGGCTGTATATATTCCCTTATACCCCCAATTATGATGTTGGATGCCTCTGAGTCACCTATAGAACGTAGGTGGCCCCATCCACTTCAGTTCCTGCCATTGATAAATGGAGCTGCAACATTTACCAGCCAACAGGAATGATGAATCCATCCCTGGCCAATCATACAATAGAGGCAGGGAAAGCAGATCTCTAGGTGCTGCCCACAAAAATAGTCAGGTAACTGAAAGGCACACTGTGCACTGACCTGCAGGAAACACAGTAGTAGTCCTTGCAAGGGGTGGAGGGTGAAAACCTGTGTGGCTCTATGGATTAAATTATCTTTAAGATCTACTGTTACTGGTTAGTAAATTACCTATGTTCTTTGAGGATATCTCATCCATACAGTGACACACATTGGAGAAGTACAAAGCAGCACAGCACTCTCACACAGCACTAGTGGTATGCTCCATAACAATACTAGGAAGGGAAAAGGAGAGGACTGCACCCCCTAAGACAGCAGGTACTGTAGCACAGCCAGGCCAAACCCAGGTCTCCTATGTGAAACCAGATCCAGACTGTAATGTTTAGTGAACGTATGATTCTTACTCCAGGTAGCAGCTGAACAAATTTTGGCTGCTGAGACAGACATGAAAGAATTCTAGGAGGCCACTGTGGCCTTGTAGTATGCTCCATAACAGTATCAGGAAGCAATCTCAAGCTTCTGGTAACACAGTGCAGCGCAGTAGGATATCCACCTGGAGTGACACTGCTTAAATTCTGGCTTGCCCTTTGTTCACGGGGCAAGGAACTCAAACAGCTGAGGGAACTGATGGATATCCTTGGTGCAGTACAGACAGAAACAGAGTGCTCTGTGGATATTCAGGGAGTGCTGCTAACACCCCACAGATTTTGCCAGTTTGGGAACAGCACAGATAGGTAAATGGACTGAGTCAAAGTTTATTAAGATACCTCCTCTGGCAGAACCTCCCGATGAGTCCCAAGGGCTACCGTATCTGAATGAAAGGTTAGACAGGGGGTAGTCGACAATCACAGCCTTATGCTCAGACACCTGGTGTGCCCAGGTGACTGCCACCAAAAGCATGGTTACCCAGAACAGTAACTTGAGATCACAGGTGGTGGCAGCTTTGAATGCAGCCCTGGTCAAAAACTGCCAAACCTGGAACAGATCCCATAAGGACACAGGATTGTGGACTGGGAGATTTGTGTGCAGAATATCCTCCAAAAACCTATTGGAAACCACCAGCTGAGCCATAGATGTTCCACCGGATGGCCGACATATACACTTCTACAGATGTGTACTGCAATCTTAACTGAAACAGGAAGAAAGGATACTCTAAAATACTCTGGACAGAATAGGAGAAGATACAGAGATGTAGATTTTGTTCCCTGGTATTGTTTTCTTCTCCCCAACCTCCTCGGAGTCCGCCTTCATTACCTTACTCTCTGTCTCTGTCTCGCTCTGTCTCTCTCTCTCTCATAATTCCTCTAAGGAGCTCAGCCCAAATGGGCTGAATACAAATCTCCATCTCTCTGTGCCATCCACTGCTGCCCCTCTTGCCTCCCTTTTCAATCTTTTTTTTTCATTTTGGGTGCTTTCCTAGTCCTGGAAATGGGCTTAAAGTCCTCCACCTCCTACAGTGGTGACTCTTCCTCTCCCTGTAATTAACAGCCCATCTTACTCCTTCCTCTCCTGACTAAGGTGCAGGAAAAACCTGCTCACTCATAACTATTCGCCTACCTTAATTCTTCTTTTCTCTCCTCTTTCCATTCTGGTGTCTGCAAACACCATTTTCCCCTCCGGCTTCCTCCATATCACAGATTCCATACTGAAAGGTATGAACCAGGGCCTGTTCACAGCAGCCGTATTCATAGACCTAGAAAATACCTTTCATACTCTGGCCCACCCCAATCTCTTGGACAAGTTAGGTGCTGTGAGCCTATCTGACTTGGTGAGCAGTGGGTTCTGCTCCTACCTTTTGAATCAGCTTCATTCGATCCAGGCTGAGGCAGCACAATAAACACCCCTGTTCATGGAGGGTGTGTTCCCAAGAAATTCATCACTGACCCAGTCCTTTTCTCTGTTTTCTTACATAATCTCCCCTCCACCCGTGTCTCCTCACACATACACACGTATGCAGATGACACAGATCAATGTGTTTCTGGTGTGTTGGCCCCTGAGTTGGAATCTGCACTAAAGCATTACTTTGAGAATGTTCAGTGCTGGCTCTGCTCAAACCAGCTCTCACTAAATGCCAAAAAAAAAGAATCTCTGCAACTTGGTACTAGACAGAGACTAGCAAGACCCCATAATATCCTTGTCTTCAAGATTGATTATGGCAACCTGTGTGGCGAGGTACCCCAACTCAAGTACCTAGGGGTTTGGCTGGACCAGAATCTTAACTTTGCGAACCACGCTGATGCCACATATCAGTAACTCTCCCCTAAGCTTGGTGCGGTGTGCTGTGTCAAAAAAAATTCTCCCTTCCTCGCACAGTTTGTCGAGAGATCACCCTTAAGTGATGTTGCCAGTGTTTTACTACACACATGTAGTCTACAGCGCGACCCCAAAGTCTACACTTGCCAGTCTCTCATTCTGCCTGCAGTGTCTCAAACCACACTTATTACCACACTTCTCAAAAGCATACCCCTGCAGCTAGCCTTCTTCCTCCTCTGTCCACATTACAACAACCAACTTGCACCTTATCCACTCCCTACTATTTACTCATTCTGCCTCCTAACCTTTTGCATAGCTTAAAAGTCGGTGTACTCTGCCATTTGAATTTTAATGCTACTATGAGTCTATTACATATATCCTGCTGTGTGTTGATGGCAAACTCCTCTAGCTCCTATCCTGGCTACCCCCATAACCAATGTACTCTGTACATTTTTTATATTTTTTTTACTTGTACCTTGTTATTTTTTATGTTCATGCATGCACTGCTACCTTACTTGTTATTGCTGTTTAACCCCCTGCTGAATCTTCTCCTCCGAGTCAGTGCTGGAATCAAGCTTTGGCTCAGTGTATCTATCGTGGCCACCAAATGCTTAGCCAAATTTGACACCAGATGTTACAATGCGTCCATGTCTGGCATACAGTTTACAGGTTGCCAGCAAGACAGATGAAACCTCAAGAGGCATACCAAACTATGCAGTGCTATGTCCGCAGTAACCATGCTGCATGAACAGGTCTGGGTGTAGCAAATGGCCCTGAAACTGAGACAAAGATCCAAGATCGGGGCAGCTGGACAGTCGTTCCACTGCCATGTCCCATAACATCAGGAACCAGACCTGCTGTCCCACTGAAGGGCCGCAAAAATCAGAATGGCCGGCTCATTCTGGAGCTTGACTAGGACCCACAGAAAGAGGCAGATCAGGGAAAAGGCATAGAGGAACCATTCTATCCAGCTGAGGGAAGTGTTTAGCTAGAAGATTCCAGCAAATGAAAGAAGAAAGCAAAAACATGGCAGTTTTATGCTGGGTAGGGTGAGCAAAAGAGCAAACTCTGGATGCCCCCAACTGACCAGACAAAAGTTCTTCCATGTCCCCTTGTAGCTCCCAATCATGTGACAGTGCCAAGGAGGTAACTAAGGTTATATGCCAGCACACTGTGTGTGCCTACCAGACAGGTAGCAGCAAGGTGTGTATTGTGCTCCACTGCCCATTTCCATACCCATTCACATACCAGTATTACTTTCTGACACTGGACAGAAGAGCCCCCTTTGTTTAAAAAGTAAGTGACACCCTGTTTATCCATCTGTACTAACAAGATCAACCTCTGAGCCTGTGGGGCAAGTGCCTGGAGCCCATATAGGACCACCCTCATCTCCAAAACATTTGGAGACCGTGGTCCACTGGGAACGAGACCCTGAGTTCAGAGTGAACCAAGGTGGGCACCCCACCAAAGGTTCAATGCACCTGAAGTCATAGTGATCTGAGAAGTGTCCCTGAGGAAGACAGCCCCACCAGCATAGACTGCCTGTCCTGCCACCAATGGAGTGCTGTCTGAAGAGAGGCAGAGACCCAGAACAGGTGTGCGAAAGACTGGTGCATTCAAGATCACAGAGACAGCAGGATCCATTGAGGAATCCGCATATGCAGATGGGTCAAGAAAACTATGAATATAGACACTGCCAAGAGGCACAATAACAACTCACAAATGCTGGTCTACAGTCACGGACCACTCATTTCCCACTTCCTATCTGCTCCCATAGCTGTCTCAGTTCCCAGACCTTCCTGCAGTTACTCTTGTATCAGTTGTTCATTTTAATCTACCTCTTACGTGGTTTACTGTACAGTACTTTGTATTTTTGTAATTTGCCATTTGTAGTGCAGATATAATTTATTCAGTGACCACAGAGCTAAAAAAGACCAGTTAGTGGCACATCACCCGACATGTTTTGACCCTTTCTCAAAGGGGTTTGAGAAAGAGTCATATGACTCAAAAAGCATCAGGTGACGTATCACCAATGGGTCATTTTTTAGCTCTGTGGTCACTGTATAAGTTGTATCTGCACTTTAAAAGTTCCAGCATTCAGTGTCCATTTTGGGTGGTGAGTGCCCAGTTTATTTCATGTTTTCCTATTTGGCTGTTTAATCACGTGCACTCAGGCCACAGTGCAATTTTTTTCTGTGAGCATAACTGCATTGTGGTGTTTTTCTTGTCATGTACTTTTCTCTGTTTTACCCCCTCTACTGGGTCACATCTGAAAATGTCCATTGGCTCAGTGTGCCTTCCAGGTCAGGTCACCAATTTCAAAGTAAATAAAAAAACAACCATAGCAGTCACCTCTTGCAACCAGACCTACTAAAGCTGTTAGAGCAATCGCTCGATCCTCTGGCAAGAATGTTTTTGTCTGCGATGAGTCTAGCACAGAAACACAGAATTTGTTGGCAGCAAAGGACCACTTGGCCCACCCACTGTGCCCAGATGTTCTTTGCTCCTCACACCCTAACTGATCTCCAGACCTTCCTCCCTGCCTATTTACTAATATCCCCCATAGGCTTAAAGCCCCCACTGTTTTTGCTGCTACCCCTTTCGCAGGCAGTCAGTTCCAGGTGGCTACCACCCTTTCAGTGAAGTAGCACTTCTTTACATCTCTCTTAAAAGGGAAAGTGCCCTCAGTCTATTTTCTGTATACCTGTGTAGCTTGTAGGCATGAACAATGATTCCCTGTCTTGCATTCCCCGAATTTCATTGTAATTTATATAAATGAGGATGCTTTACTCTGTTTTGCCCTGGTGTGAAAACCTGTTAATCTCCATTGCAAAGTGCATGACCCCACTCATGCAAGGCATCATGAGAGATGATGATGCACACCAGCACAAGCCAGCAGAAGTTACACTCTCATTTATTCTGTTACCTGATTGTGAAGTCCCTGTATTCTCCAAAAGCATTTTTTTCTAACTCAGATGCACTTTAAACTATAGAAAACAGCAAGGCACTTGCTGTGCCTTGAAAAGTTTCATGGCCAGCATAAGACAAGAACTTAGGGACTGCAGAGAACAATGGCACCACTGACTAGAACAGTATAACTACTGCAGGCTTTAGCATTAAAGCATCATAAAATTCCAGGATGCCTTACATGAGTCAGATCATCACCTTTGCAATGGAATCAAGCAGGTGTTCACACCAGCCTTAAGTACCTTCATTTACATTGGAATCCTGATGAATTCAGGAGGGTATGATAGAGGCAGTCATTGTTCATGACTACAGACTACACAGGTAAACAGAATAAAAGGCTGAGGTGGCCTTCCCTTTAAACTTCCCCCCTACAGCTTTGTCGCATGCCCGCTGGTTCTGGTACCCTTTCTCAGTAGAAAGAGACTCTCTGTTACCCCGGTGAGGTACTTGTAGGTCTTTATCATATCCCTTCTTGCTCTCCTTTCTTCCAGGGTGTACAGCTGTTAGCATGTCACAGCTCTGATGTTTTGTAACCTCTGGCAAGGGATGAGAAGGGACTTCGGCACGTTGAGCAGGACACTTAACTGGTCCAGCAACTGCCTTGCCCAGTTCACTTTGTGTACCTGCAGGGTCTACAGAGGACCCCTTCTGGAGCCAAAGACAGGTACATGCAGCTTCTCTTGACAAAGGGCAGCAGCTGTCACTGCAAAGCATTTAGTAAATACATGTGGTGCAGAGGATAAACTAAAGGACGGCACATAAAACTGAAAATGGTGGCCTTTGAGATAAAACCACAGGTACTGCGTGTGGCGTTGTATGTGCAGATATTCACGTAACTGGACCCCAGGACACCTGGCACTATGGTACCTTCTGCACTAAAGGGAGAAGGCCAGGGTTGAGTACAGTATAAATTCAGTGGGACACAGGTATAGAGATCAGAGGTGTGCCAAGGATAAGTATGACACATTACGTTCATTATCCACACATGCATGTAATCAAGCAGTTTTCATAGCTTCTCCACTGCCAATCACAATCATTCAATGCTGCATGCTACTCATCTCTGAAGGAGACTACACCGACTCTGGGACTTTTCAAATTTATTTAGTCTCCACAACATCCATGTTTATGCATTCACAGGACGCCAACATGAGATAGTTAGTGCTGTGCTGTAACATGGGCTCCCAAGGGGAAACCATTAATTTCCAAAGCAGGAATTTAGCTGGCCTACTGGTACAGTGGCAGTAGCTCTACCGCTTGTGATGCTGGTGATCCAAAAGCAGAATCGAACTGGGGTCACTGGCAGCTTGCTGAGGAAGGAGAGCAGAGCATTCAGGAGACAGCTCTCCTCCTTTGGAGAAAGGGGGGTGAACACAGTACACTCCGCAGCGTGTCTACCACCTGGTTGAAGCTGGGTGGTAGTGCAGTAGGAGCCACTCAAAGCTGGCAAGGGGATGTTGCCCAATGCCAGCACAGCCCAGCATACAGTATGTGTGTGTGTGTGTGTGTGTGCCTTGTGTGTCATACAATGGAAGACTGAGAAAAAAACCAAGAGGAAAACCCTGACTGTGGTGGGATGACGACCGGTCTCCTTTAGTTCTCGCACCACCAGCCAGGCACTTCAGAACAATATTGTGCTCCAGGGGGGGGTCTGGTCAGTCCCAAATGCCCCACAAAGGGTGTAGGGGCATTTATTTTATTTAGATTTTGTTGACCAAGACAGAAGACCTAGGCAATTCTGCCTATTTTTAGCTTCATCATGGGGGAAGGGCGTTACAGATGGAAGACAACTAAAATTGAACCAGATTAAGCTGCTGGCTGTACTTTTTTTTGTTTGTTTGTTTGTTTAGTGAATGGGAGAAATGTTGCCAGGACACAGGGGATCTTCAACATCCACATGAACAACCACCAGAACAGGCAGATAGGACCTCAGTTTAACTTCTCATCTGAAAGACGACACCTCAGGATAGCAGCACCCCTGTCGGGCAGCACTACAATGGCAGTATTGGGATATTACTCCAAGTTCCAGGTGTGGGGACAGAACCCACAGACTTCATGAGTGTGCCACCTGCTGAGTCATTGACAAACCTCTCGGAAGGTGGGTGAGGGAACTAGATGAACTGGTACTAGGAGGCAGAAAAACCTGCAGCTGAACACCCACTTTCCACCTCGCCCGCCCTCATGAGATGAAGGCTACCAAAAGCTGGGACTGACAGATCAGCTAGTTGTCAAGCTTTCTCTTACTGATAGGGTTATAGTAACTGAAACTTTCAACTCTAGAACCAATTTGTCATCTCTCTTAGTAGTACTTCCCATCACGCATACCCCTGGGCTGCCACCCATAATTCACTCTCAGTATGTACTCACAAACCATATCTTTCAGTTGTCTTCTACACAGACAGGGGAATTACTTAGGAATGGTAGGCAGCATGTCTGATGTAGAAAATGATAACTCATCAAGAGAATAAGTAGACCACTCTAGGAAAGCAAGAGACTCTGCTCTCCGGCTGGAGCGCTGAACTGCCCTTTCTTCACTGTCATGTGCCGTGTTTACACCCCCGCAGTGCTCCAGAATTTGCAGCGCTCCACTTCTGCAGCAATGGCCGCAGCGGCTCAATTTCAGATTTACACAGCCCACACTACAGGTTAATCAAGAGGGGCTTACATTCTAGGGGCCAGATTGTTCCCCCCTCCAGATGTGGTAGTGATGGGTCATGATGTGCACATGGTGCTGAAGCACCAGAAGGCTCGTGCCCTGCTTAGCAAACCCGAGTTCAGCAGAAAGCATTTTTCACAAGCAGAAAGAAAGCTTAACTCGGGAAAGTGCATGAACATATAAAATGAGGGCTAGAAGTATAACAAATGAGGGTCGTAAAGTGGGATTGTGATACTGGGCATGCGCGAATGCATATGCATGTCCCCAGGGAGAGAAAGGATACTGCATATGCATTAGTACATGCCCAGTATCGCAGTCCCAGTTTAAAATCTTAATCTGTAATACTTCCAGCCCTCATTTTACATTTTCATGTACTTTCCTGAGTTTAGCTTTCTTTCTTTTTTTTGCCAGACCCCCAATCCTCCCTCCATAGGGTGGCCCATCCTCTGTCCACACACCTCCATGCCCAGGCTTACCCCCCCGGCAGGGCCCCACCTCAACGGTCACTGTAGACAAGCACCAGCTTATGCCCCAGGTCAAGGCCACGGGAGAGGGACCCCTCGGTGGACATCTCAGGTAGTGAGGACCGTGGCTGGGCAGGGGCATCATGCTAGGGGCTGGCAGTTTTTACATGCTGATGCCCCGTAATGATGACCAGCATCTGCCCCACCGGCCTACATTCTGGTGCCAGCTGTGCAGCACCCCCAGCCTCTGCCAGGGGTCAACAAAGCACTGGACACACTCCCCCCTCCCTCGGAGAAGGAAAGCAGTCCAGAGGATGCTCAGTCCTTCTCCCCCCCTGGCCAGCCCTCCGACTCTTGGGTCTGTTCCCAAACCCGGGTCAGAGTTTAGCTTTCTTTCTGTTTGAGAAAAATGCTGTTTGCTGAACTTGGGTGTGCTAAGCCATGCCTCAGAGAAATTCAAGGGGCCACTGAAGGATGCCGGGAGAGGAGAGACTCAATTAGAGAGAGCGCTGCAGATTATCTATACCGCATGTTAATGCACTGTGAGTCACTCGCTCTGATATACGTCCCCTCTCCTGAGTCGCATCAGAAGCCTGATGTGAAGCAGCCTTAGGTCGCTCCCCTAAGTGTCCACACCATGGACTTTGAAGCGCATCAACTCATGCACATGGCTTAATGTGCTTTAACGTTGGCAGTGTAAACTGGGCTTTTGACTCAGTCGGCTCACCAACCCACCCTGTCCCCATCAAGTGACAGGCAGCATGTCTCCATACCATGCACCAATGTCCACGCTGCATGACAAAACCCACTAATTAACACTTAGGTGCCTAAGCAGCCTCTTAGCACTACACAAGGGCCACAGGGGGACCTGTGGGTTACACATATCCTGCATATCCAGCACACAAAATCCCATCTCCTTGAGACAGCAGAGAAGAAGTAAAACCAGAAAGAGAATATGAAACTTTTTGTAAGCAATATTTTATTTATTCAATAATGAAATAGAAAACCACTCAGCAAAACTCATTTTCAATGGTGACCTCAGTTGGTAACATGAAATAATAGACATATACAGCAAATTCCGATAATACAGACTGTGACAACCAAATTCATTTCTCACTGGTAGTCTGAATTATTTTAACTGCTAGTTTACTCTCTGTATAAATGTGAGAGTTGGGGTGCATTACTCAACTATGACAACAAACAGACCCATTTTGGAGATTTTAGCAGCTCAGCAGAATTTATTTATTTATTTTAGTCTTTGGTAACCGGGAGTTTAGCAGCTCAGCAGAATCTTAACAGATGCTTTGTTGAATGGATCGGAAATATCTTGTATTGACCTAGCCTACTCAAAGACTTTCAGATGCGAAATAATCTTTGAGAAGAAGTTGATTCCTGAGACCAAGGTTAATGGACAATATCTCAACGTAGGCATCACCTGAATTCCAGGTCTGAATCAGCTTCAGCCAGATGAATTTAGATACAGGGAGGTAATGTCACAGCCTCGTCGACAAAGGCATTGGGGAAGAGAGCGAGATAAATTCTTCAGCATGCTATTCTGTTTTATTGTTTTTTGGGTTTTTTTTTGTTTTTTGCTGAGGTTTCTGTGTGAGCTTGTTCCAAGCAGAGAAAGAGACTGTGTTTCTGTAGAGTGACATGAGGTAACAGAGCAGAGTGGACAGTAAGGTAAGAGGACCCAGTAAATGGAGGGGAAGATAGAAACTTTACCTGCACAAATATGCAAACTTTCTTTTTTTGATCCCGTATTTGTACTGTTTGACTATGTGTAAATAGTGTAACTACCTGAATATTACTACTGTATTTGGAAAACCAGAGTTTTCTAAAGAATCAGTTATTTTTCTAAAGACTGGAGTAACTGTTTGTGACTACATCTCTGAAAAAAGGGTACCTGGATAAAGGGGAGCATAGTCAAAGGTCTCCAAGAGAGAGAGGAGTGTGTCCTACCCCGAGCAGAGACCCTCATTATAGGGTGTCAAAAGAATAGAAGATGGTGGAAAAGGGTTATCAAAAGCAGGGGATCTGCACTCTATCTAATGAGAGGACCTTGATGGCTGTTTTACTAATCCAGATTGTCTCAGTAGCAAAGGCCTGAGAGAAAAAACAAAAACATTCACTGGGGACTGTGGGGTGCTCTGTCACATAGACAGAGAAGTTTCATTATAAACTGGGTACTAGAAAAACTTGCAAGCTGATTGGCTGAGCCATCTTCTTACCTGTGATTATATCCAGCAACATACTCATGGGTAATAAAAGATGCCAGCCAACAGCTCATTTCATCTGGTCAAAATCCATCTGCCCGTACATTTCGGAACCCAAACAGCTGCGCTGAAGTTGTGGTCCATGTATCAGGCAGAATGGCGTGAGTCACGGCTCGAGTGACTCTTTAAAACAAACGAAAACTGAAGGATCCCAAAACCGGCCAAACACCCTCCAGTTCTGCCACAGCAAGCAATCATTTTTTTTAACTTTACTGGGTCACCTACCAGTTTGCTTTTGCCACAGACACCCACCTCAAAGTTGCATGCCACTCCTCCTGGTCACATTCGACACAACGCTCATTCTTCCACCTCCGCCCGACCGCACACAGCATTTCCCATTCACTGTTTACCTTTCCTATCTCCACAAAGCATTACATACAGTAAGCACGTCTGCCTAAAGAAATGTAAGGCAAAACACAGTTCATGGTGGTGGTGGGGGGTGTCACGCTGTGAAGAGCAAAGAGTCAAGCAGTCACAAGAGCTGCAGTTTTTCTACCACCTCCAACAACAGTGCCATCTGCTGACCACAGCCCTCCAAGAATTATTTTTTTACTGAATATGCCTACAGTATCCCAGAAACTTAATTTTAAAAGATTTTTTAAAAGTGTTTTCCTTTTTTCTTCATAAAAGGTATAACTCAGTTTATAATAGCAATAATGCACTTCAGGGAGTGGTATATAATAGGATATCATCATTCCCGGGTGTTGGACGCACCTGGCCTGTGGCCTCATGCCCAACCACCTGAGGTGTGACGATTTCCCATGATACACTACACCTTGTTTTGCATTATTGCTTAATTATAAAATGGCAAGAAAAATTCAAGTCTTCTGGTTAGTCAGACTGCCCTAGAGACAGTGATGTTATCTGACAGTAACATCACTTTATCTAGGACTGACACCTAGATGACAGCAGAACGCTAAAAGAAATCACACCCTCCTTGCTGAAGCCACCCTGAAGCTGACACATTCACATTCCTCCCCACTCACTATAATACGGCTTCATGTTCCCTTCCCAGCCACAGCAATTTACATCCTTCATCAGCATCTATCTCTAGTAAGTTAAATAAAAAAAAAAAAAACTAAAACTAACTGAAAGTCAACAGTCCGCTGCTTCTTGCTCACTGCTTGCCAGACCGAAGGTGATAGCGCATATGGACTTGAACAGCAATGCACACACAGTGGACAAATGGTTCTGTTCTAAGTATAAGGAACTCAATATTAGGAAAAAAACTGAAGTGGAATACAAAACCTGACGTGATTCTGAAAGGGAAAGTGAGCAAGACCACAGCAGCTTTAATTTTCTGTTTCTTGGTAAAATGAAAAATCAAAGCTGCTCCTCTCCCACTCACTTTCCCTTTCAGCATGTTTTCTTGCATAAGCTGGAAGACCCTCAGTAATGGAGGTACACAACTTCTTCAATGCAATCTATATTAATATAAAAATGAAACAATCTCCTTGGGGGGTAGAACAAAGTAGTTTACTTATTTTGGACATAGAAGAGACACACACAGCCCGGGGTGGGGGAGGGTGGAGAGATGAGAGCGAGACGGACAGGCACAAGCAATCCAATAAACACAAGAACTTATTTCTTTATAAATATGTTTCCACATACAAAGAAAGAGCGTAAAACTGTTAAAAATGTATTTTTCTTACTTTTTTAATTCTATATCAAGATTAGCCATTGTATAACAGCAATAAGGCACTACAGGAATGTGTGTTATTGTGTCATAATGTCACTTCTCAGGTGTTGAAGACACCTGGCCTGTGGCCTCGTGCTTCAACCACCCGAGGCGTGAGGTTATTATATAATAACACACATGCAGTCATGCCTTACTGTTTAAATAATACGGGCATAGCAGTTTCAATAATGTAGTCACAGAAGTTTTAATAATACAGACATACAGGCTTCAGTAATACATACGTACAGGTTTCAAAAATACAGACACAGAAGTTTCGGTAATACATACAAACAGTATTCAGTAATTAGTAGTTTCAATAATACTGACATAGAAGTTGCAATACAAAAAAGTTCAATCAACCAATGTACGCTACACATCAACATAAGGAGGAAGAGTCAGTACCATAGATAACATCAGTATAATCAAAAATAGGTAGAATCATTTTGGTGAGGAATCTATGGTGAGCATGCTGGGAGAGGAAGTCCTTGTTTCAGTACATTGCTCCTAGTCTGGACAGAGCTTTGAGTGAATGTGCTCACTTGCTCCCAACCAGTGAATTGGACACTTGCTTCAGTACTTTCCCATCTAAGGTCACAATATTTAAATCTAAGTTGCCATGCCTAAGTTTATGTTCAGCACTAGCCTGTTCTTTAATAAATCTTGTTGGAGTGCATTAAAATCATGTTGCAGAGACTGCCGGACAGTTCCCAGGTCAGCATGACTACAGTAGAGAATTATGTCATCTGTACAGATATGGACCTTCAAGAACTGTAGCTGTTGCTCTAAGTTATTGATATAGACTGAGAAAAGAAAAGGTCTCAGCACTGATTCCCAGGGAACACCTTTTGGTGACGGGGAGCAGACTGGACCTAGTATCCTTAAAAGCATTCTCATTTAGTGCACAAAGATCCAGGATGGCACAAAACCTCCTGTAGTTTTCAGCACTAGGAGGTATCTGGAAAAGAACCACAAATTCTGTTCTGGTAGGGGCAGAGGATGGATTGCTCTTTTTTCCAGTAGAGCCTTGACTTCTGGAAGAGGAGGTTACTAAACAGAAGCCAGGACCACTATAGGGGCAGGAGGCTAAACAATCCCTTCAGGCACAGTGGGCTTTGGCATTACAGGCAGGCCTGGTACTGATGCCAGGAGTGGCAACAGTCTTTGCATTAGTTCAGCGAACTGGTTCAATGTCTATGGGCACAGCGGCTGAACAAGGAGAAGACACCAGATGCCCAATGTTGGTCTGGTCTTCCCAGTGTGGCTGCAGGGATTGCAACTGGAGTCTCAGCAAACAATGGTGCAATTCCACTGACATTGACTGCACCTAGCGCTCAGCCACCTGGCAATGCTGTCACCCCTCTGGTGGCATGGTGCCATGTATCTGTCAATGGCATAGATTTCAACATTGATTATACCTTCAGCGACAACCTACCTAAGTTGATAAAGCAGTAGAAAGTTTACCTGTGACTGTACTGTCCTCCATATTTTTCTGGAAAAATGACTCTAGTGATTTTCACTGTGTCTCCATCTAACTTAGTTGAACCATTGGCAAACTAAACAATGATAATGGTTGCAGCTGGCACTGAAGCAGTAAATGCAGTGGTCACGGCTGTCGTCACAGGTCATTTTATTACCACAATGACGCTTAGAAAAAAAAGTGGTGCATTCTTTACCAATGGTGGACTTCACAGCATAGAACAAGAACATTAACAGTTGACAGCAATCTCAAAGAATGGCTTCATCATATAGGTAGTAAAATAACAAGCTCAGTTGATGAAAGCAAAATGTTCCATGGCGTAGCAGCAATGACAAAGAAGTAGTCTTCACTGGTCCGCCATGCACTGGAAAAAGGAACTGAAGAGGATGGGGCTACCAACATTATACAGGAGATGTCACAACATTAGTCACTGTGTGTGGGGCAGATGACAACAAGGGTGACCCCAGCTCTGAAAAGTTGCCTATGAGTCCTGGCGCCACTGGCATACAGGTAAGCGTGGGCAGTTCTGTGGAGAAGAGATCCTCAAAGAGTATCACAGAGTACATTTTTTACCTTCTCACCTGCTTTGAAACATTCTTGTTTGAGTGAACCTCTAAAGATTTATTGAAGCCAAGGCTCCTTGGGGGTCCTCGGGGGGTCGTGGTATCCAGTGAGGGAATCAGGTGACAGTGCTGGTGTGAGAGGGGGCTTAAACAGCAATTACAAAAAAAGATTTACTGAAGTGCTGAAAATTAGTAAACACTGTATGTCAGTACAATTGTAAACTTACTAGGTGGTGGCAAAATGTTAAAGAGCCGCCGACCTGACCAGCTTCACTACAAGTTTCTTCAAGAGTCCCGGATAAGAGGAAGTTGTATCTTCTTTATGTAGCCATACTTAAAATGACAGTGCTAAATACGTGAAAAAGTGACACACATTACCAATAGAACTTACATTATATTCTCTCCCCTTTTTTAGTAAACTGTAATTGATGTTTAAGTATGAACCCACTCTTAATCAGTAATTGTTTTTAAACTATTAGTAATGTGGGTTACGCGTTAAGTGTCAGTTAACTACAGTGTAGTTACAGTGTAACTACATTACAAATGCAATGTAGTTGCATGCAACAAACAATGTAATGACCAGGTAACTACTGTGTTGTATGTAATTAATGATTAGTTACACTGAAATTGACACTTAAAGTGTAAATGTAATGTGTATCACTTTATCATGTGCATCATGTATCACATTGTATTGCCATATAATGTTTACTATTTTTCACTGTATGTAATGTGCTGTAGCACTTCAATAAAGTTAAGTGCACATTACAAACCCCAGCATTTGGTACCAATTTTTATGTTGCTTGTGCTTGCTCAAGAAATGTTTTGCTACAGAGAACAATACTTCAGAAGTACTGTATGTCATTGACTAGCCCATTGCAGATCAATCTGCATTGGAGTCGTCCTTGACAGACCAATGATCATCCAAGCTAACTATGACAGTGGTTCACAGTTTATAGGTGGAAACTTTGTGTAGTTGAAATGAATGAAGCACTCCCAATGAGAGACTACTTCATCCATGTCATCTGCATAATGCCCTCCCCTCCGTCGCTCCGTTTTCCTTGTTGGCTTATCAAATCTGTGATGGGACACTATCAAGGCCCTGCCCACTCCCTGCCAGTCTCCACATCCTTCTGTTGCAGGGCCTCTCCCCACGTCCTCAGGCACAGCCCCTTGCTTTCGACACTCTGTAATGAGTCGCAGCGCGGGAGTGGTGGGCCTGTCATAGCCAATGACAGAGTGGCACCTCATACAAGTTCGGTACACCAGTTCGAGAAAGGAAAGTGAAACATTCCAGCACCGTAGTTTCAAAGAACTCCCGGGAGCACGGGCGAGGAAGCGAAGTGTAGAGCAGGGCAAATAGTGTGGTGCCTGGGGAGCAGTGAGCTGTTGCAGGGCACAGTGTGGTAGCAGGGAGGGAGCAGATTGCTTGGTGCTCAGTAGCAGCAGGTCAGCCAAGGCTTGATAAAGCACCCCACGGTAATCGAGCACACCGGGACTGACAGAAGGAATGTAGACTAGGAGTGTGTAGAGCGAGTGAAATTACAACATGCTGCTGCAGTGGAAGAAATGCTGTCTCTGTTGCTGTTCCTCTTGGGACTAGCTTGGGATCGCTAGTATAGCGAGCTGTGAGGAGGTGGGGAGGGTAACTAATCGGGACCGGTTATGAGTGTGACTAGGGCTGGGGCTTTGTGTCTGCACTGCATAACCTGTTACTCTGCAGAGGTGGTGCATACTGGCATTTCTGAGGTGCCTGCACAGCTCAGCTGCCTGTGCAAGAAATATTTTGCTACAGAGAATGACATTTCAGAGGTGTGTCACTGACTAGTCCAATGCAGATCAAGCTGCATTGGATTCATTCTTGGAAGACCAGTGATCATCCAAACTAACTATGACAGTGGTTCACAGTTTATGGGCAGAAACTTTGTGTAGTTGAAATGAATGAAGCGCTCCAATGAGAGAGCATTTCATCCACTTCATATGCATAATGCCCTCCCCTCTGTCGCTCCATTTTCCTTGCTGGCTTATTAACTCTGGCGTTGCCCCCCTCCCCACATCTTGTAAATGAGCCTTGCTCAATGATGATCGCCTGAATAAATAAAGATTTGATTGACTGACTGATTGATTGCTCCCTATCTTACTGTGGCACTGGAAAAATCAGGACTAACTTCTGGCCACACAGCTTCTCTAGTGGCAACTTCTGTGCAGGTTGTGGTAGCAGAGGACAGTCACCTGGCCAATTTAGAGCATTCCTTAGTTTTAGTGCTGGAAGGTGACAGCCCTACTCCTGCCCCTTTTGGGATTCCCACTTCGGACTCCAGCCCTCCCCCTTGCAGTTAAGACCCCCTTCCACCTAGCTGTACTCAGAAAGTACCTTGAAAGACTTTGATCATCTTTCCACTGGAAGCGAACAGTCTAATTCTACGAACAGCACAGTGTCGCTGTACCACTCCTAATGCTAGCTGCTGTGACTTGCTGCCACTCCTGCTCTGCCCTCCGAGCAGATAACTCCTCCTATCATGCCTCCCCCCCACATGTTGATACTACCTCTGGTCCCATCCCTTGGTGCAGATACTGCCTCCCACCACACCCCCTCAGCACTGGTACCGCCTTCTGCTGCTCTCCTACAGGCACTGGAAAAAGCTGCTGCTTTGCAACTCAGAATATTCTGTGACTACCCTACAATCACTGTTGCCTACTGGTGTCTCTCCCTCAGCTCTAAAAGGTGTCACCAAGCTAATGCAGTTTCTCTTATCGCATGATCTGAACAGAAGGAGGTGCAGCAGTTTTGTCTATGGGTGTGAAAAGAGGCGGGAACAGCTCTGAGGGAGGTGTGGTGGCAGGTGGATGACAGCATGCAGTTAAGCAATGCTAGGTAGTTCAAAGGTTAGGAATAGGATCACTGCAAAGGAAAACAGATGATTTTTTTCTCCGAGTTTTTAAGATACCAACTGGGATCGTGGGTGACATTAGGTGCTACCACATGTGTAGGGTCTGGGGGCAGATCAGGAGGGTGGAAGTTAAACAGCATACACTAACATATGTGGAGACAGTGCAGTCTAGTGGTTAAAACATCAGCTTGGAAACCAAAAGCTCCCAAATTCAACCACCACAGGAGACAAAGTACTTGTTGTGGCAGTGAGCATGGTTGGACAGGCCACTTCACTTCCATGTGCTCTAGTCTACCTAGCTGCAGATATTGGTAGATTCAGAAGCCCACTGGGAACAAAGGCATTTGACTTGACTGTTTCAACCACCAATTATTAATTAGAGTTTAGTATTCTGTAGCCTGCTTTTAATATCCCAGCATAGCAAGTGCCTTGGTGTGCGACCTTGGGCAAGTTCTTTGGCCCTGCCGGTCTTTCAGTCCTCAGAGACTGTAAAATAGCAGGACCCATTGAAAACACGATGTTGCAGATCTTAGTTGTGTTGTCCTCCTAGGTAAATTGATAATTGTAACAACAAAAACGTATACTGTAAAGTGGTTACATTATTTTGTTCATTATTGCCTCTGCACTATTAGTGCCGAACACCTAAACAGCAAACAGAACCAAGCAACGTTTGGCATTGACAAACGCTTGTTTCTGTTTGTGGTTGCAGCTTGTTTATCTGGCACGGACATTCTCCACAGAGTGTCTTTTTTTCACTTCTAAAGATTACATACATACCTCATGAGAGATTTTGTGTTTTAATAAGGATTAAAATTGCCAGTGTTCCTATAAAGCACATCCCCTAGTCCTAATTATCTGTGCTGCACCATATTGTGCATTAGAGAAACAGTAAGGTGTTTCTGGGATTCCCAGATTTCCAGTTGCCTTGGTGGTGCAGCTGAGAACAACTGGAATGGTATTCCAGGTGACCTGGCTTCAAATCCCAGCTAAGGCACATATTTCTTTCATCTCGTCTGTTTGTTTGGATTCCATATATGTGCACACCGCACCCTTGTGAATGAACACATGCCCATCTCTGTTCATCCCTCCACACCTGGGTAATCAGCCCTGCATCCTGGAGGACTTCCTGCTTTAACTCCTCTAAGCCCCCCCACATAAAAGCCTCATCCGCATCCTGTTCCAAAACGTGCTGAAAGTCAGGCATACATAGAACAACAGGCATGGAGATCAGAAAGAAAGGCATGGAGTGTCAAAAAGAGCACTCTCCTTTCTGGGTGGCTTTGGAAGTGATGCTGGTCAACCAGTGATACCTAGGGTTTGCCCAGTGCAGCGGAAGGTAGCAGTGTGGGAATCACATGCTGCCTGTTCCCCTAGCCCTGGTAATAGTGAGCATACTCAGTCATGTTGCTGATGTGGTGGGAAAGCCCTAGAGAAAAAATGCCTTCTGGCTATTGAATGAAGGGGCTGGCCAACTGCTACCCAAGCTCACTGGCATATTGAAGTGGCAGCCCCTTCCATGACACTTCAGGGACACACTTCTCCTCCTGACTAAGGAACAGCCTAACTGAAAGGAAAGAAAACAGGGCCACGTGGGTAGACCACAGTCATCTGGAGTAACCTGTCTGCTCAGGGACCGAGATCATTTGCATTACTAGGAGGAGTGCAGGAGCAGGAACCACGTGGACTGGAGGGAAGACTGCTGAGAGTGGAGGGGATAACGAGACTAAAAATGGATATACACACACACACACACACACACAACACACACAGTATTATACTGGCACAGTATATATAGGGTTGGCAGGGCAGTTTAATGTTAAACCTCAAACTCTGCACTTTAATAACTTTGCAACAGTACAACAGATATGCACAACATTGGCATGGTTTGCAGCTAGGGGAGGTCTCTTGAACTGCCAAATTACGTTTGAATCTGTTTTGTGGATTTTGAGATACAGAGTGGTGAAAAACGCAAAATTTCAATAGGTCTTGTCAATGTCTTTCGACAGCCAATTCTCAGAAACGGCTTTTTCTTGTGGTCTAAAATTGTCAGGGTTGAAAAACTTTGCCCCACAGATGTGACTTTTGAAGGTTTGGTGAAAAAATATTAATCCATTCAAAAGTTATTTAAGTTTTAATTTCCCACTATTTCCTATGGGAAAAAATATATGTGCCGCACGAAAACAAGCTTGTTTTTGCAGGCAGGGTACATAGTGTGGCAGGGAGCCGAAGGTCAAATTATAAACTAAATTAGTTTTGAATGGATTAATATTTTTTCACCAAACCTTTAAAAGGCACATCTGTGGGCAAAAGGCTTTCAACCCTGAAAATTTCAGACCACATCCAACAGGTGTTTCCGAGAAATGGCTGTCCAAAGAAGGACTCCCCACAGCTTAAAAAGAAAATGGTCCCTTGCAGTGTATCCCCCCAAACAATGTGGGACACTGGGAATGCCACTCTGAGTGCTCTCAAAAAAAACTTCTGTTATTCTCTGACATCGGGGTGCCCAATCCCCATGTTGGAGATCCCCCTATAGGGTCAGACACCAGGAGCCCACCTCCATGTCTCAAAATAAGCTTTTGTTATTCTCTGACATCGGGGTACCCAATCCCCTTGTCAGAGATCTCTCCATAGTGTTGGGCACTGGGAAGCCCACCCTTAGTGTCTCCAGTCATGCTTCTCCCCACCATCACTTGGAACACTGAGGAGCCCACCCCAGTGTCCCCAAATTTGTATCCTGTAAAGAAAAAACAGTCCCCGATGTCTTTTTTTATTAAACCTGTAAAATTAAAATGGTCCTCGTCATCTCCCTCCCCCTCCCTCCCCCATCCCGACTTGCCTCTGCACACCCCACCTCCCTGCACCCCTTTACTCCCATACTTATCCTCTGAGGTTGGATGCTGTGATCTTCTGTGGAGTGGGACACATCTGCACTCTTCAAGGTCGAACCGCAAAATGAAGAATCAAGGTAACTGCCATTAACAGCATTTTGAACTTATGTTAATATCTCGGGCATTTATGGAATGTCTGCACCAAATTTTCAACATGGACTTTTTGAGACCCCACCTCATGAACACTGTCACTGTCATCTTGTTAATCGGACCCGTAAGATAATTTCGCAGTCGCTGCATGGAATCACCTTTTGGGACCGATTAACAAAATGACAGTGACAGCGTTCATGAGGTGAAGTCCCAAAAATCCCATGTTCAAAATATGGTGAAAAAATGTCAAAAAATGACCGCGTTGTTGGTGTGCATCGCACACTTTCTATGCATGCTCATAACTCTGCCAATTTTTAATATTTTCACTCCAAATTTTCAGCATTGCCATTTTTTCACACCACCTCACGACCGGTACAGCTGTCATTCTTCACATCCTGCCCAAAACATGTTTTCACATCTGTGGTGTAGAATGGCACAGTCACTGTGCGAAATCACCTTTTGGGACCAATGAACAAAATTAGAGTAGCAGTATTCATGCGATAAAGTTCCAAAAAGCCCATGTTGAAAATTTGGTGAAAAAATTCCAAAAATGACAGTGTTATGAGCGCCAAGACGTGTTTTATGCACTGCAGAATCTCGCTGGTAGTTTTAATATTTTCAATCCAAATGTTTAACATTGCCATTTGTTTCACACCAGCTCATGAACAGTACAGCTCTCATTTTTCACATCCTGTCCAAAACATGTCTGCACACCTTTGGTGCAGAATGGTGCAGTCACTATGTGAAATCACCTTTTGGGACCAATGAACAAAATGACAATAGCACTGTTCATGACATAGAGTTCCAAAAAGCCAGAGCTTGCATTGCGCAGTTTGTAAACACGCTTGTAACTTCACCAATTTTTTTTATATTTTCACTCCAAATGTTCAACATTGCCATTTTTTTACACCACATCATGAACAGTACAGCTGTCATTGTTCACATCCTGCCTCAAACATCTTTTCACACCTATGGCGCACACTAGCGCCGTCACTGTGTAAAATCACCATTTGGGACCAATACACAAAATGACAATAGCAGTGTTCATGAGGTGAGGTTCCAAAAATGAGTTCTCCTTGCCCTAATAAGGATACAAACAAACTATCTGAGAAAGTAAGGAAATTCATTGCAAAAACTTCGTTAATGCACCCTTCCCACCGCTTCCCTAAAACCTGGAACACTCTACCTCCACAAATACGACACTCTTCTTCCACAAATTTCCTCTACTGCACTTCAAAATTTCCTTTCTTCCAGCTGCACCTGCTTTAACCCTCCCTAACTACTCTTTTTATCTTGTTCCTACTCACCAGCACCCCGACCCCCATGCAGGGTTCTCAGCATCTTGAAGGGTATTTAGGCTGTCTGGCTGCTTTCTACATTCTATCTCTCCCTTTTGACATTTGCTCCAGACAGCTGCTCCATGCCCCCCTTGCAGGGTACTTTACATCCTGAAGGGGGACTACCTTCCTCCCTACTCTATCAACAGTAATTGCCTTCTCCCTCCTGACTCCAACTCTAGCACTTGTTACTAATGTAGAGCCTAGCACTTAGAACATCTTTGCACCATTGTTTGATTTGCTGCTTATTAGCAACCTGCTTGACGGTTCCATGATTCTGTGTCTACCCACTGACGGTATTAATTTTTCCAACCTGTATTATCTGTACTGCTCACCGATTGTTATTTATACTAATGCTCCCTCGGCTTCCAACCCAAATACCCCTCCCCCCACTGTGCATGCAGGAACCGCTGAGACGGCTGTGCCTTGGCGTTTCCAACCCTAATGCTCACCCCACTGTGTGATTCTGTACCCATGTTACCTTACTTAGTTTTGGAATGGGATGAGCATTAGGGTTGGAAACACCAAAGCACACCCATCACAGCGATTCCTGCATGCTGCAATGTGAGAGGAGTAATGGGATGGAAGCCGAGAGAGGGGTGGGTGGTGGGTTGGGAACTTTAAGTCTCTCATGCCTGCTCCTGCATACACAGTGAGAGTGGGGTGTTAGACTTGGGAACCCTAAGGTCGTATTTCCCTACTTTTGACAGTCCAACCCTAATGGTGCATTAGCAAAGTTTTTGCAATGAATATAAAATAAATGGCAAAAAAACTGTAGCATGTAAGTAAATAATGCCATAAAGGGGGAACTAATGAGCTAGCAGCAAGTGGATTTATGATCTCTTTAACTGCCAATCTGGCATTACTTCTTAAGTACAGAGCGCTTTTCTAGTATTTGTTTTATATAACATATTGAATAAGTTGAAAAGGGTTTTTTTCTGTGTTTTTTTTTGCTTGTGATATGAAAAACCTAATCCAGCAATGCAGACGTTAATCTAGCAAGATTTGAAAGAAACATTAAGGTGATCACATAATTAATTCCAGCTGACTGTGAAGGAGAAAGCTTCCTTTAAAGAGATCCACCAACATATCTTGTATTGCCCCTGCCACTGAGTAAACAGAGACTCACCACAACAGAAGTCTGCACATATAAATATTTCCCCAAAGAATGCAGCCTTTAAAAAGTTATTTCCTCTGTAAAATTGTGGAAACCGGGTCCCATGGACTTCCGGTTTTTTATGTCTGCCACCCAGCTCACCCCTTTCACTAGTGTGATGAAGAGATTACCAGTGAGTGCGGGGGTTTCGATATATTCAATGGGCGGCTTTCAATCAATTTTAATAACACTGTGGCCCTTGCTAATGAAATGTGGGCACCCGTCACTACTAAGGGCCTTGGTAGTCGATCAGGCATCCGTTTCATTAGAAGTGACCATCATGTTATTAAAATTGACTGGTGCCAGCCATTAATCTGATAGGGAACACCCTGCACTCTCGCACTGGCATCACCAAATCATCGCCAGTGACACAGGGCAGAGCTGGGCAGCAAACAAAAATGGGAAGTCCATGGAACCCAGTTTCTACAGTTTTGTGGAGGAAATAACTTTTTAAAGGCTGCATTCTTCTAGGAAATATTTAGATGTGCAGACTCCTGTGGCGGTAAGTCACTGTTTACTCAGTGGCAGAAGCAAATCTTCATGAATCTCTTTATCCATCTGACTTGCAGATCATGTCATTGTAAAGCAGTGCAATATGGCTGCCGTAAGCCTCTGTGCTCTGGGAGCACTCCAGCTTTTCTCTGTGTTTGGAAATGGTCTGAAACCCCAAGCAGTTGTAAGGCAACTTCTTGAAAGCTGCATTAAAATATTTTATTATAGACACACTGCTTGTAAAATGTTCCTAGTGTTATAAAACAAAATAATTGCAAAGCTGTTTTTAGACAGTCTTTTGATTGTAAAAAATGCTTGTTGTTAAGTGAACCCAAACTGTTTGCCGGTCCGATTTTAGAAAATCCTGTTGCTTGTAAAGTGTGTGTTTGTGTGTTTTTTAAAGTGAACCCAAACAGTTTGAAATGCTGTTTTTATGAATTGTTTTTAAAATCTGCTTGCTGGTTGGTGCTTTGGCTTTCAATTCAGTAGACTTTATAGGAGTGGTGTATGAGTGAGGGGCAGAATTTGGGTTAAAAAAAAAACTAACCTGATATTTCCTTACTTTGTCACTTTTAAGATAAAACCATAATGTGTGCATTAATGTAGTTTTTGCAATGTATTATATATCACAATGCCCCTCTCTCCAATATATAGAAAATATATTTTCTGTTACAAAACACTTATCATATAAATTGCATTATAAAATGACACACGCATAACAAAATAATTATTTTTTATTCCAAGGTCCTCTCACATATAAAAGAATGTTTTAAAAAAGCAAGCAAGATATTATTCTACTGTATTGCAAAACATTTATTTTAAATTTATCTGCTAAGAATAAAATATATCTCACAGGCCTTTAAATACATATAGACAATGTTGTATAAATCTATAATATGGTAATATATAGCCATTGTATCATTATCATTATTGTAGTTATTTTCTCTTTGAGGTAAGGGATTTCAAAGAAATATGCTTTGGGAAATTAAATGAAAAATCTTGAATAAGATCCAACCCCTTATTCAAAAGGAAGCACATCAATAAAAATACCACAATGCGAACTGTTCTTAGATATTTTCAAAGATTTATACATTATACAGAGTAAATATTCCAGACTAAAGCTAACAGAAACTAAATCCTCCAATTAATGAACCTCACCTGGTTGGATGTTTTCTCTAATGATGGTTACGTGATCATCCCGGTCCGGTCGTGTGTGCTCGTGCCAAAATCCTATCACGTGTCCCAATTCGTGAACGACAATCCCAAATTTGTCACAGTTTTTGCCGATAGATATTGCCTGGGGACCATTGCCCCTTCGTCCCACATAAGAGCAGCACCTGTCATAAAAACACAACAGGAAAAAAAATGTGTTTGTACTCTTCCTTTAGACAGAAGAAGCTTTTTAGGGTTACACAAGTTAAACAAAACTTTTGACTATTATAGAAGCTGGCCCAGTGCTTACATTTTACATTGAGATTATTGGCATAATGTTAGAAGAAGGGTAGCAACATAGAATTTGATGGCAGATAAGGACTACTTGGCCCATCTAGTCTGTCCACTTCCCCTATCTGTTTTATATACCACAGATCCTAAATGATCTGCAGCTTACCCTCTCTCTCCTATCGCTAGAGTTCATTTATGCCTGTTCCATGTGTTTTTGAATTCCCCTACCATTTATGCCCCTACAACCTCTGCTGGAAGGCTGTTCCATGATTGCACTACCCTTTCTGTAAAAAAATACTTTCTCATGTTACCCCCAAGTCTAGCCCCCTCCATTTTATATCATGGCCCCTTGTTCTTGACCATCTTTTTTTTTTGAAAGATGCTACCCTCTTGTACCTTATTTACACCCTTGAGGTATTTGAAAGTCTCTATACTATCCCCTTTCTCTTTCCCCTCTCCTCCAGGGAATACATATTTAGATCCTCCAGTCTCCCCTCACATGACTTTTGGTGCAGCCTCTGCACCACTTTTGTTGCCTTCTCTGAACCACTTCTACTCAACGTCTATGTCCTTCCAGAGATGCGGCCTCCAGAACAGGACACAGTACTCTAGGTGAGGTCTCACCAATGTTCTATACATTGGCATTACCACCTCCTTCCTTCTGCTGGACATACCTCTCCCTATGCACCCCAACATTTCATTGGCTCTCCTCACAGCCATCTCACATTGTTTGGTAACATTTAGATAATCAGATATGATCACTCCCAGGTCCCTTTTTCTGTTTGGTGGCCATCAATACCTCCCTCCCCCATTATGTACTCCTCCTATTCATTTCTGTGCACAAGTGCATGATCTTGCACTTCTTTCCATTGAATCTTAGCTGCCACACCCTTGACCATTCCTCAAACTTGCTTAGGTCCCTTCTCATTTCCTTTACCCCTCCTGAAGTATCAACCCTATTGCAGATCTTTGTGTTGTCTGCAAAGAGCCACGCCTTCCCTTCCAGCCCCTCTGCAACATCACTTATGAAGACATTAAAGAGGACTGGTCCAAGCACTGATCCCTGCAGGACCTGCTGGTCACACCCATCTGTTCAGATTGAACTATGTTCATCACCATCCTCTGTGTCCTATCATTCAGCCAATTTTTGACACAGTTCACCACCCTAGGACTCACTCCCAGGCTGCCCAGCTTGTTTACTAGCCTCCTATGTTGGGCGATGTTGAAGGCCTTGCTGAAATCTGGGTAGCACATCCACTGCCCTTCCCTTATTCCCCTCCCTAGTCACCCAGTCAAAGAAATCTATCACATTTGTTTGACAAGATCTTCCTGCTATGAATCCATGCTGCCTCAGATCCTGTGCTTTACAAAAGATGAGGAGAAAATCTCAAACATAAACTGAAAATCATGAAGGGCACTGTATATTCATTGCATGTTTACCCTTCTGAATAAAATGCACATGAAAACTCTTATATTTTCCTAAATCATGCACTTATTTCAGAAGGGCTTCAGCAAAGCAGTACTGTATCACAGTAATGCGCTACGGTAGTTAATGCTTATTTGTTTCCGCTTACAACTCTGTTATGTACAGCTTAGTCAGCTAGGGATGCAACACTGTGATAAGCATGTCACACGTTCCTTGATGACAAACTGAAGTAACTGTCATTGAATTATATTGTGTTCCTGAAGTATTCTACAGCATGTCACTGGCAGCAGCTGTAATAAAAGCGTTGCCGCCTGGCTGTACACGGTCATGTCAGAACTCATTTCTTTTTGTCCCTTCATGAAATTGGGGACCAATTTCTTCAGTCATGCCGTCTTACCCCTATTACATTTGGGCAATTTTACACCAGTGTTGAAACAGCATGATAAAAGTTCTGGTAATTTATATATTTCATTATTCACTCCCTTGCAAGCTTTGATGTTGATCAGTGCTGTTCATTTCAGTTTCCAAATCACTTTCTATGGTGGCACACATTCATTTTTATGTTCACAATGCTACAGGTTATGTTTTGTGGTCTGGAGCTAATCCACATGTCAGCAGTGTCTGATGAGGTCAGGGAGCAGCACTTTCTGTAAGCCAGTTCACCTTAGTCACAGGAAAAGTGCTGTTTGTTAAACCAGGTGTTCAAATGCAGCCACGAATGGTGATGAAAATCTTGAGGCATCCATATTTAAAAGACTGATAAACAGGTTTGAATAGCAATTGGGGGTTTGTTTACGTCACAGAGACCTTTAAATCATAGCGACCATGGATTAACAAGCGAGGCAAATGGAGCTCAGTATTATGTAGGCAAGCCTCTAACTTACATTGCTGTGTTTTTGTCAGCCAGGTTCTGATACCCCTGTTTATGAGTCCTTTAATGACTCTCTTCTTTATTTTAAATCTACAAGAATGCTAAATCAACTTCAAAATGGGAAAAGGAGCATCATATACTGTAAGACAAGAGAAATGGGGAAAATAAATAAAAGCAGGCTATTTCATGTGAAAACTGGAAAAAAGTCTTCTAGCAATGAGCACTTAGAAAGAGTTGTAAAGCTAGCTAACATACTAGCATACTTCCGTAAATAATAATAGTAATAATAATAGATTTTATTTATTAAGCGCTGTATCAGAAAACTATCAAAGCACTGTACTGTCGTTGCATTACTAAAAACAATTCACAAGTAAATAAAATAATAAACATTTAAAATACACAAATATACATCCTAAAAGTCAGAACAAGCTTGTGCAAATAAGTATGTTTTTAAAGCAGTTTTGAAGCTCTCCACTGTCTAGCACACTCGTACCCGATGAGGTAGAGAATTCCACAGGGAGGGAACGGCAAAAACAAATGCCTGAGCTCCCGAGGTCTTCAAATGCATCCTGGGAATCTCCAGCAATCCCTCATTGGTTGAGTGGTCTGAGGGGACAGTAGAGGCTCAGAAGCGCTTGTAGGTAGCTCAGACCCAGACCATGTAGGGCTCTAAAAGTCAGCAAGCCAACTTTAAAGCTGATCAGCCACTGAACCGGCAGCCAGTACAGATGGCACAGTACAGGTGAAATATGACTGGATCGAGTTGACCCAGACAGTAACCTGGCCACAGCATTCTGTACTAGCTCCAGGTGGCAGATATCAACCTCTGGAAGCCCTAGGTACAGGGAGTTACAATAGTTAAGGTGCGAGGTCACGAAAGCATGGACCAAAGTTGGAAGGTCGGCGGACGGAGTAAGGTGCTTAATCCGGTCGATGTTCTTCAGATGGTAAAAAGAGGACTTGATGACAGCTGACACCTCAGAATGAAGTGTCAGCCCATCATCAAATATCACCTCCATGTTCTGCACCCATTCAGTGGTCAGAAGCTGGGAGCCCCCGAGCCAAAGCCCAGATGGCTGTCCAGTAACCAACCCCTCTATCCGGCAACCAGGATCCACCACTAACACCTCCGTCTTGCCAGGATTCAATCTCGACCAACTGGAATTCATCCAGTCTTGGATTTCGGTGAGACAGTTAGAAAAAAACTGAGTGTGCACTATCCTGGTTGGGCACAAAAGACAAGTACAGCTGAGTATCATCTGCATAACAGTGAAAATTCAGCCCGTACTGTCTTACAATGTCTCCTAACAGAAGCATATACATCGTGAACAACATAGCGGACAACACTGTACCCTGCGGGACCCCACATGGCAGGGAGTAGGCATCAGAACAAAAAATCCCTGATACTACCCTCTGCGACCTGCCTGTGAGAAAAGAATGGAACCATCTGAGGACTGTACCCGACAGGCCACAAATGAACCGCAGGCGGTCAAGAAGTACCCCATGGTCCATGGTGTCAAAAGCTGAAGAGAGATCAAGAAGAACCAAGATGGAAAGGTGCTTCTGATCTCTAGCCATCAGGAGGTCATTGAGTACCCGAACCAGTGCAGTCACAGTACTGTGTCTCTTACAGAAACCAGACTGGAGAGGATCGTAGATAGCATGGATGGTAAGATGGTTCTCCAACTGTTGTGCAACAGCTTTCTCAATAACCTTCCCTATAAAGGGAAGGTTAGAGATTGGTCTGTAGTTTGCAAGAGAATCTGGGTCAAGAGAAGATTTCTTGAAAAGGGGGGTGATCGTAGCCTCCTTCAGAGAGCTGGGAAACTTCCCCGACTCCAATGAACACCAGATTAATTCCACTAGAACTGGGCCGATCACATCTACACACTCCATTAAAAGGCGAGTAGGGCCTGGATCTATGCTACAGCAAGTTAGAGGCATACTCAGGAGAATCTGCATGAAATCCTTGATCACCAGTTCGTCAAAATCAGCCCAGCAAAATGGAGGAGTCACGATCCCACACTGACCACCAGTAACCCCCATAGGGCGCGATAAACGAATCTCCGACCTGATGTCGGCAACCTTTTCAGCAAAGAAGCGAGCAAACTCGTCGCACTCTACTTGTGACAAGGCTTTCTGAACTCATAAACAGGCTGGATTGCACAGGCAGTCCACGGTTCGGAACAGCTGAGCTGGTCGGTTCTGTGTGGAAGCAATCTCCCTGGACAGGAATTCTGCCTTCTCAAGGGAGATTGATGACTGAAAGAATCTATATTGTTCCAGCAGTCTAAGCTTGTCAGCATCTAAGCTGGCTCTATGCCAAACACGCTCTAGCCTTCACCCCACCTGCTTCATCCCCCCCTCGAGGTCCCATCGAACCATGGGGACCGAGGGTGGAGAGTAAGCGGGTGAATGAGGAAAGGAGCAAGGGTATCCAGAGCTCCCTCCACTGCTTGATTAAAAGCCTGGAGTAGCTTCTCCAGACCCTCCCTTGCTACCGGAATTCCTGCTAGGTCCAACACTGCCAAAAGACCATCGGGGTCAAACCCCGTAAAGGGCGGTATCGGACCATCTCCACAGGGGTAGGCCTACAAGGGGGAGCCAAGAGACTGAACCTGATGATGTGATGGTCGGACCATATGACAAATTCCACCACCAAATTGGAGGCCTCCAACCTCAGGAGGAAGACAAGGCCCAAGAAGTGACCGTGATTATAAGTCACAGAGGAAACTTCCTGTGTGAAGCTCAACAAACTCATAAGTTGGAGGAAGTCTTGTCCAAACTGTGAGAGTTCATTGTCAATTCAGGGATAGAAATTCCCCAGTACCATCAGCCTGGGTGGAGTTCAACACCATGTCGACGATGAAGTCCTCAAATTCCTGCAAAAACTGATTCTCGCCACCTGGTGGACGATAGACGAGAACGATTTTGCACCCCGCACCTGCAGCTACGTTACACTCAAAGGATCTGGTGTCCTCAACTGGCACATCAACAAGGCCCAACTATGTTTTAAAACAAATTGCTATGCCCCCGCCCCTAAGACCCGATCTCGCACGGTAATCATCGAGAAACCAGCTGGAATCGCTGACTCCAAAATGGGACCAGCATTTCTATCCAGCCAGGTCTCAGTGACGCATGCCAGATCAGCTGACCCAACAAAGCAGCTATAATAGCTGACTTGTATCTGACAGATCTGGCATTGCACAACACCGTGCAGGTCGGGTGGGAAACTGGAGCAGTTTGAGGTACCAACCCATTAAACATGGAGCCCTTGGGTATGGGCACTAAACAAGGCATGTCTGCAGGCTCTATGAAGCCCCTCCTGGATGCCGGCACCACTCAGGCATAACCTGAACATAGCCTGCTCCGGATATGTGTACGGGTTGGGAGAGGATGGCCCCCCTCCTGCCCTGTCACGGGGGGGGGGAGGGTAATCCATGGGGGAATCCAGGGCTCGGGGTGCCTAAAAAGGTGCAGAGGCAGGGTGATGGGAGGAGGTGGATGCTTTCCTGCAGGCTGAGGAGAATAAACAGTGCACGAAAACAAAAAAAAAGCATCAGTTCATAATAACACACATTTTAAAATACTTCAGTAAGCACTCCCTTGCAATGTCAGATGTTGATCCATGCCCATTTTAGTTTCCAAATCCATTTACATGGTGCCACATTTCATTTTATGTTCAACTTGTTAAGAGCTTAATTTCTCTGGCCTAGCATTAGCCCCGATTTCCACAACATCCCACAAGGTCAGGGAACAGTGTCTGTTGCATGTTAATGTTCAAATACAGTCAAGAATATTGATGAATACTATGTAGCAGTCATATTTAATGGTACTCACCTATAATTATTTCAAATCTAAAAACAAATGTTAAAGCAGATTCAAAATGGTGAGAAGGGAAGGGCATTTCTTCATTTTATTTAAAATTTGGTAACCAGGAAAGGGCACACTGAGCCAGGGCTCATTTCAAGGTGCAAACTGGGGGAGGGGGATAGGGAAACAGTCAAGTAAAGTACAAAAAGCAATTTACAACAAACAAAAATATGAATGTATAATAAGTGCAGTGCAAAAATGGCAAAGAATGGAGTAATGGCAGTGGGTGGCAGAAATAAAATCCATCTACAACCTTACAAGACAGGAGAAAAAGGGCAATCTGCAATGGTGTGAAAAGGTATAGGTATCAAATGTTGTATGTGGCATGAACTTCAGCTTTAACTGTGTATTCTTTTATTCAAGAACATTAAAATGTTCAAGTTAGTTTCAGTATCTGCCAACTGACATACAGTGTTTTCCCTTTAATAGAAATCTGCATTTAGCCAACCCAGTGACGCTGAGGATTGAGGTGCTGGACGCCACACCTCGCGTTACACTGGTGACCCAGGTTCTGGAACGAGCCCGGGTCCTTGGGGGTCAGCGGGGGGGGCGGAGCTTGACTGAGCCGCCATTAGGCAGTTCTTCTCTCTGAGGGAGGGTTGGGTACCTGATCCAACCAGTGGACAGTGCCGGAAAGGGAGGGTGCTGTTAGGCAATTGATAGAAGCCGTGTCTCCACACGGCTTTCTGCCTAGATGCCAGTCCTTCATACCAGCACTCTCGTGGCGGGGGGGAATTACGGTTCCCCACAGCTAGTAGCCATGGTAAAAACCATTCCCCCTGCTGTGCACTGTGATCCCCGTGAAAAGGAGGATGGTATAGATGGTCAGTACGCCACCACTGAGCCTCACTAGCAGTTAGGGGATAAAACATCCCCAAAAAAAGAAATCTGCATTTAAAATGCACATATGAGAGCTCCACTGAATTATTTACATATACATTGGCAAAAGAAACATGGCTGAGTACAGTTCATTTGTCATTCATTAATTACACACTATGTTCTTACTAGATTTAAACATTCTGTACCAAAAGAAAAGGGTACAAGACCAAAGGGTTTATTAAGATTTCATGATACTATAAAGTTCACATTCTACTATACCAAGTGCTAAAGGGAAGTAGCAGAGTAACCTCATCACATGAACACCATCCGTCTTATTTCAAAAGTTTCACCAGGAAATACATACTGAGCTGAGAACAGCTTGTGTCCAGATGCGTCCTGGTGGAAGGGTAGTGGGGGATATATACATATTATTTACAGTATTAGAAGCACCAGTATAGTTAGGGTCAGTGCAAACATCTATATTAAACTTAAATTTCTGAATGTTTATAACTTTGGAACCATTAACTGGATTTGCAGGAAATTTGGCATGCATAACCACTTGACATGCCACATTTCATGTGAAACTGTTTTGTGGTTTTTGAGATACAAAGAGAATCCTAAATTTACATGTTTTTTAAGATTTCTTTGTCCACCTGTATCTCACAAACGGCTTTAGGATCTGGTTTGACATTTTCAGGGTAAAAAGCCTTTGCCTCACAGATGTGCCTTTTGAAGGTTTGGTGACAAAATATAAATCTGTTTAAAAGTTATTACATTTTTAATTTTGCCATTATTTCCTATGGGGAAAGATAGATGATCCGCTTGAAAGAATCTCTTTTTTTTTTGCACAAGTAAGGTCTTTGTGCAAAAAACAGATTGATCTGAGTGTAAAGACCTCACTTTTGTGAAAAATAGATTTATTCTGTATTTTCTTAAGTTCTGCAGCCGCAATTGGATTTCGTGTTGCCAGCTGCACAATAATGTGTGATCCCTTGTTTCCCCTGGTGCCTAGTGGCACCCCCACCTGCCAATTACTGTCCACTATCCCCAGTGTCTATCTAGTGGCACCCCCCTCTATTTGTTCCCGGGTCTCTAGTGGCATTGGCACCCCCAAGCTTCAAGATGTACCCCCCACCAGTCCATTTTTTTAAATTTATCAACATCATGGTGCCTAATCTCCATGTCAGAGTCCTGTATCCCCCATGGCATCAGGGGTCTAATCCTTGTGCTGGCAATAGTAGCTCCCCCGCACTTTGGGACACTGGAGAGCCACTCCCAGTGTCCCCAAATACCTATTTAATTTTCCTCCTGTAAGGCTGAAAATAAGAAAACAGTTCCTCGATGTGGTTTTCTGTTTGAAGGCTGAAAAAAGAAAATGGTCCCTCGTTGTCTGTGCCATCACCCTCCCCCATCCCGACCCTCCCACTGAGCAACCCACCACCCCACACCCCCCTCTTGCCCTATACTTACCAATGGAGGTTGGCAACTGTTATCTTCTGTGGACTGGGACACGTCTGCACTCTTCAAAGCTGAACCGCGAAATGAAGAATCATGGTATGCGCTGTACAATAGCTGTCAATGGCGTTTTGAACTTATGTTGATATCTCATCAATTTTTCAATGTTTTTGCACCAGATTTTCAACATGGGGTTTTTGGGACCCCACTTCATGAACACTGCCACTGTCATTTCATTACTTGGCCTCCAAAGGTGATTTTGCAGTTGCTGCATGGAATTACCTTTCAGAACTGAGTAATGAAATGACAGTGCCAGAGTTCATGAGGTGGGGTACCAAAAAGGCCATGTTGAACATTTGGTGCAAAAATACCCAAAAATGCCTGAGTTACACATGGTCATTGAAATCGTGTTATGCATGTGCATAACTTTGGTAATTGTTAATATTTTCACTCTAAATTTTCAACATATCCATATTTTCACACCACCTCATAAAAAGTATGGCTGTCATTTTTCATATCCTGCTCAAAATGTGTTTTCGCACCTGTGGTGCAAAATCGCTGTGCAAAATTACTTTTTGGGACAGGGTAACGAAATGATGGTACCACTGCTCATGAGGTGGGTCCCAAAAAGGCCATGTAGAAAATTTGGGGTCAAAATTTTGAAAAAGGCTGTGTTATGGCCATTCGTTGCAATCTCAATACGCATGCTCATAACGTTGGAAATATTCAATATTTTCACCCCATATTTTCAACATACTCTTCTTAGTACCCAATATCATGTATGCCACAGCTGTCATTTTTCAAATGCTGGCCAAAATGTGGTTTCACACCTGTGGCATAGAATGGCGTTGCAGTTGCACAGATTTATGTTTTGGCGGGGATTTGAACATTTTCTGTACTGGATACATGCAGTGAGGTGATCAGAAGGTTATCTTGAATATTTGGGGTGAAAATTATTTAAGATGGCCCAGTTACTACTATTTGTTGTAAATTCGCTATGCCTGCTCGTAACTTTATGCATGCACAAGGGCCAGAGGCCCCCGTGTTTCCACTGCTACATAAATATACGCATCTATGGGGGTCTTTGGGTTACACTGCTGCTACATCTACATACATATGGGCATCTGTGGGGGGATGGGATCACAGGGTTAGAAGGACGCTGCACTCCCACAGTAAAATAAAGATACTATTATACTATCTCAAAAAGTAAGGAAATTCTTTGCAAAAAACTTCATTAATGCATCAGTTAGGGTCTTTACTAAACTGACAAAAGCAGGGAAATGGGGTGTTAGCGTTTCCAACCCAAACACCCCACCCCCACAGTTCAGACACTGACAAGCGTCGGGGTGTGCCTTGGGGTTGTTGGCCCTAATGCTCACCCCATTCCATAGGTAAATAAGCTGAGATGGGTACAGTATAGGAGAATGGGGTAAGCATTACGGCCGAGAACCCCAAGGCACATCCTGATGCCTCTCAGTGTCTGCAGGGTGGGGATGTGCTGGAATGGCATGAACATTATGGTTGATGACCCCAAGGCACACCCTCAACACCTGTCAGTGTCTGCAGGGTGGGGGTGGGGGTGGTATGTTTGGGTTGGACATGCTAACACCCCATTTCCCTGCTTTTGTCGGTTTAGTAAAGACCCTAACTGATGCATTAACAAAGTTTTTTGCAATAAATAGTATATACTCGGATAAATTGTGCAATGAAATGATATAGAGCATTTACAAAAGATAGTAAACCGTGCAAAAGCAACAGCAGTCATTGACAGCATGCCTTCATAGAAGGAGAGAATACGCAACCAATAGGAGACATTCCTCTGACAAATACTTTAAATCGGCAGAGATATTATGAGAAGCTAAGATGCTTCATGCTTTAGGAACTCCACAGTAACCATTTTAATGCCAAGGAACTGACAACAAATATTGCCCCTTGAATTCTTAAGCACATTACACTGTTATAAAGAACCCAAATAACTTTCCATTTAAAGTCAGTAACAAGATGATACTGAAGAGCATATGACTATGTGGGTGATCAGTACACCTAGAACCAGACATAATGTTCTCATAAATATGCATAACTTCAGGAAGTTCAATAACCCAGAACCTTGAATATTTTACTTCTAAAATGTTAATTATCGCTGTTGCTGTATTCATCCTGTTTAACCATAAAACTATCACACTGTATAACATAGTTAAAAACTCACACTATTAGGCTGTGCCAGAATAGCAAGGATTAATCAAATACAGAAAGCAAAACAAACAAAAAATATGTAAACCTTTGGAAACAGACATCATATATATTACAAAACCGTATTATTCATGTTGCTTTGAGTAATTGCTTTCCGTAAAAGGCAGGCAACTGCATCTTTTAGCTGCACTGCAGAAGAAAACAGCTGAATTCACAATAAACCTAATCTTAAAAATACCCTGACTGCACAAGGTTAAGATTTACTACATCCAATAACTGACCAAATGCATATTACATTTAATTCATCATGTTGCAAGATTATCTTCCCAAATGAAAGAAGCAGTTTGAACTGTAAAGCTCCCCCAGCATACCTGAAGTACTATGTTGCAGTACTAAATTAAACTGTTTGGCACAAGACTCGGGTTCCCCACAGCAGGAAAAATGTGACTGTCCAGAAAGCTTAAGACCGTGGTCAGAAACCAAAGAAGCTTCACTCCCACTTAACGATGTAATCTTCATTGCACCAGACAGAAGTTCAGGATGGAATCTATTTATAAAGTATTAATCCCACTCAGTCTGTCTCACTGATTACAAGTGGTATGGAGAACCAAGTGGAGGAAGGTAGAATATGATCATCACCACCCCAAGTATTGATGAGGCAACTCAAAACAAAAACTATGCTCAGAACTAATAATATCACTTATAACATGGGTTGCTGAAAGGCAGTAAAAATGTCTCATCCCACTGGTGGATTGCTTCTGCGTGGCCATTGATTAATCCCCAATATCGGCACAGTTGGTGCGAAGGGACTGCCAGCAGTATTAGTGGGCAGAGCGGATCTCATTATCCTGTTCAGATTCCAAAACTGAACAGTAGCCATTACTGGACCGAGAGCAGTGCGAGAGAGTGCAAAGCGATGTGCAGCACAGATAAACTGTGTCCCCAATGTTTTATGTGAGCAGCAGTGTGTGAGTGACAGCAGTCTGATCCCCACATGGTGTGTACTGTATGTCCCTGACAAACCGCACGTTATAAGTTCAAATGCTGTTCCCCATGCAGGGTTGTCCGAACCCCCCCCACCCCCCAAGCAGACCTCCATACCCACCACAGTCAACATGTTTATACTGTGTCCCATTCACAGGTTTGTCTCTACCAACCCACCCACCTTCCCTGCAGACCTCAGTGTCCTGAGCATACAGTGAAGTCAGGGAATGTGGAACTTGAGTGTGCAGAGTGGAGAGACAGAGAGAGAGTGGTGTCTCACAACACTGTTGGCTGGCCCTGTCTTCCATCAGGCTGCCCTGCAGTATAAGCATTCCCCACAGTACCTGAATTGTGCTCCGGTAGGCAGCAAGTGTCCTCTGTATTGTTTGTGATAGTGGGCACTGGGACAGAGTGTCAGATCAGGATGGGGGACACAGTGACAGCACGCCAGCAACAGCCATGCAGCTTGGTGTCGGCACCAGGACCAAGTCACTCCACTGACAACCCCCATGTCTTCAATCCGGTGTCAAAAATGAGCTTGGGGAGTAATCGCTGTGCTACTGTGTGTATTTCTGTCTCTGTCCACTCTGACTGTTCATACCAGAGATCCCCTTTGAGTGTGGTGCTAGCAGAGACTGTGACAGTGAGAGGGAATGAGTAGCAGTCAGAATTCTGCCTGTGTGCTAAGCGGGTGATAAATGTTGAAGCGAGGTACAGGAGATAGTGGTCCCACAGGCAGACTCCCCATCCACGAGAAAGAGCTGCAGAGGGACAGTGGGGTGCTAGTGACTTTTTCCCAAGCAGGCTACAGGCTACTGCTGTACGTATTGTGTCACTGAATGGGGCCTGTGTCAGTGACGGAGAGAGAGAGCATGTGAGAGTAGCAGCTAGCTCTCTCAGTGAAATCCTGGTGCCAGTACAGGGAGCATTGCTGAGCAACCACACAGAGAGGGAAAGAGAGACCTCGATTGTTCATGTGAGTGCTTGTGTTCCTGGTGCCAATTGCCACAGCAAGTAGCTTCCTCTCTCTACAGCAGTTGTGCATGAAGGTATGGTAGCACACGCTTCAGTACCCATGTTATCAAGGTATTTATTGGTAAAATATGAGAGGCAGTCTGTGTCATTCAGCCACAACAAAGGAGTGAAATTCAGAGGCAACAAACCCCAGTCATAGTTTAAACCTGTCCTGAGAGGAAGGTGCCGTACTGTAGGCTGTGGAAGTGTATGTGTGGTGCTGGGTCTTTGCTGTGCAGTTGGGGTGGGGGGAGTGCAGTAACCATGGCAGGTAAGCTAGGAGAGCATATTATGCAAAAGATAATGTCACATATCATGTCATTATTGTATGAGTGACATGTCTATGTGCTTAACAACCATCACGGGTGCAGTATTTGTTAGGGACTATTTTGCAAGGTGGAAGGATACAGTCCCCTTCTTAGGTATTTAAACAGCAACAAAAATCTTTCTTGATATTTTTGTTGTTTAACCATAACCCATGTTATAAGCACAATAACCCACTCCAGGGTGTGCTGTTATTGGGGATGAACGTACACCCAAGTGCTGTGAGGACACTTGGCCTGCGGCTTTGTGCCTCACAATGCACCTGGGTGTGAGTTAATCCCCAATAACAGCACATCCTGTTGTGGGTTATTGCTTACTTTGACTGGCAGCACAAAAAATACAGTGGGGCACTAATCTGTCTGGAGCTAGTGAATCAACTGCATGCACTCTATTGATCATGCATTGAGAAGGTGTTTCAGTCACTGGAACAGATTATCCCAATGTAGTCTATAGTCCATGTATATAAAAGGTTTTGGAATGTTCAAGTTTCATGTTGTGCAATGGTCTGAAATGATGTTATATGAAAGCAGACTGATCACTTTACAACAAACAGTAAATGTATTCCTAGCACAGTAGTGGCTTAATGTTTGTAGAAACAGAGGTGGTTTGGGGACACTGCAGTTTATGCAACAGCCCTAAAATAATAAAAATAAATTAAATGGTGTACCCACACATATCCAAACAGAGTACTGTATCAAAAAAATTGACAGGCAAACATCTACAGGAGTATCCATAGGTAGTCTCCAGTTCTGCAGGTGACTTTGAAGGTCTGCCCCCCCCAGGAGCATGTGGACCCCCAGCAGTTCTGTAGGAGACTCTGAAGGAACACTGACCATTAAACTGCAGTTGGTAAGCACACACTATAGCTAATGTGTAGTGTTATTGACTATTAAAACTGTTAAATCCTAGTGTCTACCTATCTAAAGTAAGGTTGTAAAACAGGCAGAAAGACAGGCTGCGTCTCAGGTGGGGTGTTCCTTATTACTGCTAATACTGTAAATCTTAGCTTCTACCTATATATAGGATAAGGTTATAAAACAGACAATTGATGTCCACACATCACTAAGTAATTCAGGCTGTTTTGTAAGCATTCAGCAGGCTAGAATGGAGCATAGGATGAGTAGGAAGGTAGTCAGATGTGGGGGATTGTAGGGCACTTATCTCAAGGACTATGCTTTGGAGGAAGGGACATTGCCCAATATGTAGGACCTTCTGGGAGCTCCATGCTCAGTTGGCAGCAGCAAAGGAGGAACTATCCCAGCTACAACTCCAACTAAGCTGGTGTCTACTACCCACTCACCCCCACTGCCCCAAAGGCCCTCTGACTCAGGCGATGGAGTGTGGTAGGGAAAAGGAGGGGGGAGATCAGGTGGCAAGGGCAGTCACACAGCAGTCAGCCATGCCCAAGAGATATCAATAACATATTGCTCTGCACCTCTGGAAGAGGTGCAGGTGCCTGCCTCTAACGAGCGGAACCTCGAGTCAGTTGGCATTAAGGGAAAAGAAGACATGGTGACACCAAGGGGAACAGCAGGTGTAAGTTAATATGAAGGCTGCTGGTGATAGGGGACTTTATGGTTAAAGGCATAGAAAGGGTGGTAGGTAGCACAGGAAGGGGGAGGGGTGATCAGATGGCATTAGCCATCTGGAAATAAGAGAGGATAGGGAGGATAGTGGAGGAGGAGAGGAGGGAGTACTGGTATACCTTGGTACCAACAATCTGGCAAACTGGCCTGTGGAGACAGTGAAACTGGACTTCCAGAGGCTAGGGGACAGACTGAAGAAGCACTCAGATTCCTTGGCCTTTTCTGAGATCCTCCTTGTCTGGGGCAAGGAGAAGGTGGAGAGTCAGAGTCAGGAAGGAGGAGATAAATGGGTGGTAAAAAGGATAGTCTCAGGAATGGGTACTGTGACACTCTGCCATCTGCTTATTTAATGCTGTATACTATTTGTATTGTAAATAAAATATGTATTGTATGTGAAGGTCTGCTTAGACAAGAAGACAGGCTGGCTGTTGCAGTGACCAGTGAAGAGAAACCCCAATTAAAAGTTTCCTGTTCTGTCTTAATTAAAGTCTTGTGGCCATCTGACAAGAGATAGGACCTCATAAAATGTTATGATCCCTGCAGGAAGAGACCATTTGGTTACAGACTTGTGAGAAACCATAAAAACCTGAGATCACTAGCAAAACAGGAAATCAGCAGTGAAACATCAAAGGGGATGTTTTACTTTCACAGTAATAACATACATCCTTGTGGATAATTATGTTAAGAAGAAAAAACTAGGAGGATCGAACTGTGACCTCACAAAAAGGGGTGGGGAGATTGATTCTGAAATGGGCATGCATCAGAGGGAAACGGCATATTATTCTGGACTCAGAGAGAGACTTAATTCCCTGGACTTTAGAAGGCACTTAATGGTAACATCTAGATAGGCAAGAACTTTTAAGTATTTGGGGTAGACATACAGTATTTGTGTTCTGTAAAAACCCCATTTATTTCACGTGACTGTAAGTTAGTGATATAATTGTTCTGTGTTTGATTTTACCTGTTTTACAATTTTTAGTAAACAATATTTTCTTTGAAATTCTGCCTGTGTCTTCTCAGTTTGTTTTACATGTGATTGCTGAACCTGTGTTTAAGTCTGACAGCTGTTAAGGGTTGGAATGTTACTAAGCTTGCTAAAAGGTAAGAATATATTGTACCTAGGTCTCATATTGTGTTGTAAGGGTACATTTTGGGAACCTGGCTGGGTGCCACTGGGCAAAAGATTATATTGCATTTCTCCGAAGAGAATATATATCTGAGCCTGTTAACTGGGTATGCTAGCATAAGGTTCACATTTTGACCCCCAGGACTCAAGGCTAGTAGGTGATTCGGACCCAAAACAGACAGGAGGGTTACTCTGCCTGTCCCCTGTTCACACTACTGCGCTTCGAGGTTGGCACTGTGGGAGCAGAGGGCCTGACCTGCAGAGTGCGTTTGTGATAGGTACCACTTTCTGACAGATTGGAGGGGTTTCTGGGACAGGAGGCTCTTCAAAGGTGATGACCTTCACCTAACAAGAGAGAGGACTAATGCATTTGGACAGAGTTTTGATGTCTACACTGGCAGATAGTTAAACTAACTGTAGGGGAGCCTGGGGCTAGGGATTCCACACTTGAAGTAGGTGAAGTGGGGAACCTACACGGGACTCCTCCAGGGATGGGGCAAGGTGTACAAGAAGCAGTAGAAAAGTGGAATGCATTCAGGGAACAGGGGAGTGTAGAACAAATAGACCAGTAAAACAGGAAAAACACAAGACATCTAGGATATCAAGGAACTATGATGGGGATGTCATTCAATAACCATGAGGGGCGGAAGCATAAGATGAAGGGTGGTGTGCCTCAATGCCAGGAGTCTAGGTAATAAAAATAGCAAACTCGAGGCACTGATGGCAGACTCTGGGCGGGATCTAGTGGCCATTTCAGAAACTTAAGCCAATGAGAACAATAACTGGGACCTGGTAATCCCTGGATACACCTTTATATTGGCAAGATAGAGAGATGGGTAGATGTGGAGGGGTTGTCATTTATGTCAGGGAAGGAATAGAAGCAGTAGAAGATGCATCCACTGGAGGGAAAGGGGAGGTGGAATAACTGTAGGTACAGCTCACAAACTCATCAGGAAGAAAAGTTTGCTTAAGGTTGTTTACAAGCCACCAGGCAGGGAGAGGAGAGATAAGGTACTAGGAGCAGAGGTACAAAACGGTTAGCAAAAGGGGAGGCTGTAGTAGTAGCAGATCTCAACCAACCAGACATTTGACACTGGGCCATCCCAGCAGCCAGGAGTCCCAGAAATCAGGTTCTGCTTGATACTTTGCAGGACTGAGAGATAAGATGCTAGGCACTCATACTCAGGTCTGTTTCCAAGGATGCCCATACAACTCAAAAGATTGCTTAACCTAAGCACCTTAATAAAGGAATTTGCAAGCAGAACTCTCTGAGTCATGTGGACATCCGTGAAACTAGAATTAAGTAAGAGAGCCTAACATCCTAGCTCTCAGCATGTGTTTGTTGGGGCAGGCAGCCCTTGTTTTGGCATTCAAAGTAGCTCACTGCTGTGCGCACGCTTACTTCCTAACGTACTATCCGGGACTGCATACTAGTGCAGCAGATCAAGGAATCCACTAGACAAACAATCATTCTCTTTTTTTTTTTTAACATGAAGTATTTAACTGAAATTTATAACAACCATAAAACAACACGGGGGAATACAATGCATAACAAGAGACTTACAACAGTGAATCAGTAACAAACAGAAGTAACCATGAGCACTGGTGGAACAGTCAAAAGGCAATTTTTCAAGAATACAGACAGTAAAACATATAATATGTATGGTGTCAGGAAGGCCAATAACAGTATAAAGTCATAAAGAAAGTAAATAAAGATAAGGCATAGGTAAATATCGCTACTGATATGTAAAACCAAAATGACAACAAAACAAAAGGAAATGCTAAATGCTAAATGCTAGGCCTTCAATACAGTACACCATGGACTACTAATACACCAACTACTGAATGCCGGGCTATCATCTGACTCTTCTCTCTGGTTTAAAAGCTACTTAGAAAACTGGTCTAAGAGAATAAAAATTGCGGACGCTCTTTCTAACACCCTGCCTGTTCACTCGGGTGTCCCACAGGATCCATACTGGGCCCCCTCCTTTTAGCCTTTTCTTAAACTCCTCCTTTACCACTGCTCTGAGCATATCATACTATATGCGTCTGATGCTGTTGTATTCTTCACTCACAAAGATCCTGCAACTCTTCAACACAACCTTCAACTTGGTTTCAGTTCTGTAGAGACATGGTTTCTTAATCATAAACTGGTCCTCAATGACAAGAAAACCAAATCTATGCTCTTCTGCAGCTCTCATAATCCACACAAGCTACATCACTTGGCTATCTCCACCACCCGGGGAACACTCTATATCAGGTGGTGTCCTTCAAATACTTAGGGATACAGCTTGACCCTAATCTCTCCTATGAACTTCATGTAGATAATGTAGCTACAGCTGCTAATACACGGCTTGGTCTCCTGTACAAACACAGACCACACCTCACGCCAGAAGCTTTGAAGGTTGCAGTCCTGAGCTCTGTGATCTCTGTAATAGACTATGGTCTTATCATTTATGGCTCGGCCACAACCACAACCCTTAGACGCCTCTCAACTACCTTAAATAAAGCATGTCGGCTCATCACTGGTACTCACCGTCTCACCCACACATGTGACCTGTACACTCAGACCGGCTGGCTCCAACTATCAAACTGCATCAAGTTTCTCACCTGCTCCATGGTGAAAGAAATCTACCTTGGCCTTGCACCTTCTGGGGTCTCAACTCTGTTACAACACCGAATTAACAAATGGTGCCTTAGGAGATCCACGCTATGGCTACTGAAAGTCCCCCACTGTCACACTTCACAGGGACAACGCTCTTTTGCTTATCGAGCGCCACTCTGGTTCAATGGCCTCAGCCCAACTATCTCCTCTGCCCCAACAATTGGTATGTTTAAAACTAAGCTCCAGAACTATCTCACTACCAACAGCTCCTGTGACTGCCCAACTTAACCTTGTTTCTACACTTTCCTTTCTGCTCTAGTTGTCCCCCCTTCCCTCCTCACTGGATTCTACCCTCACATCTTGGTATACCCAATGCTGCACTTTTCACCCTCTCCCCACCCTTTCTACATTCCTTCTCCCCCCCCCTTCCCTCTCCCTATGACTCTGGCACTTCTTATCTGTTGTCTAATTTCTCTGACAAATGCCGCTGGCTGCCTTGTTACAATGCTACCCTTGAATTGTATTAATCTGTACTCTGTTTGCAATGTCCACATTGTTGTAATGTCTGTCTTGATGTTCCCATAATTTGTATTTCTCTGACGTGAAACCTTTGTAAAAGAGCCAAGGCTCAAAGGTATTTGTAATCCTAGACTTGATAAATACAGAAATAAATAAATCAGTCTATGATAAAACAAAAAAAAAAATTGAACCTAGCCAGTACGAGGATTAGCTGGTTGAGGGTAAGGCACTGAACACAGGTGAGAGTGAAGAAAGGAGTCCCATTTACTACGAAAGTCATATTTTCCAGAGTTAACCAAGGTCAGTCTATTAAAAAGGGCTAAGTGAGATAAACCAGAATGCCAACACAGTAACAAAGGAGGTAAGGGGGTTTTCCAGGACAGGAGGAACAGGCATTTAGCCTCCAGCAGTGTGGCAAACAACCAGCATTACTGAGGGTACAAAAGTGGAGGTCATCTGGAGGGAAGACCTAGGAGTACCAGAATGGGATCAGACCGGACAGGCACACGCAAGACCTTGGCACAGTCTGTGAGAATGGTATCCCACCACTTAGAGATCCATGGCAGCTCCATAAGGTGTGTAAAAGACGATGGCAGGTTGGGCGCAGTGCCAACAGGACGAGTCAGCAGTAACAGCCATAGACTTCAGAGCCTGGGGAGTTTTGTACCAATGATGTCAAATTTTAAAATGTATTAGGCAGCTTTTGGAGTCATATCACGATTTATAGCTAAATCGAATGCCGGCCAATCAATTAGCCTCTGAGAAAGAAGCATTGAGCTATTTTTCCCACTTGGTCATACTTTTCAAAATTGTGAGGGGAAACACACACAGAGGGTGCAGTAAGTATAACCAGCCCAACCTTTAGTACTGATGGACCCATAAAACTTAATGAGCCAGTCCAAGGTTGGCTGAGAAGATAGGTTTTTGTTATAGTTGTGGAGAGTTGCACACAGTTGTAAGAAGAGCAGAAAGTCAGATTTAGGTAACACGTACTTATCCTGTAGCTACTGAAAGGATAGAAGGTCCCCTGACAGAGGAAAATAAATATCTGTGATAAATCTAATAAAAGGGTCATCCCAGATCAGCCAATAGACTAGTTTACCCCCAATATGAAGATGAGGATTGTCCCAAAGAAACGTCAGAGCTCTGGGAAGAAGCCTGGGACAAGCAATCATTCTCTATGTGATACTCATCAACTCAGAAACAGTAGATGGAGTGTAGGCTGGGGAACAACTGGGGTCCAGCCCTCATCTAAGGCCGAGGTGCTAGATTTCAGAAGAAGTCAATTTCTAACAAATCAGGGAACTACTTCTGTGCAAGTTAGCTGGGGTACCCAGCATCGGGAGAGTAGAGCAATCATGGGGGGGGGTCATAAAAAGTGCTATTCTCATAGCAGTTAAAACATGCACAAGAACAGTTATCAAGAGAAACAAGTGTAAGAGACCCACTTGGTTCTCTGAAAAGGCCAGGGAAGTAGTGCGGGCCAAAATGAATGCCTTTATAAGGTGCAAAGAAAAACAGGGGCATAAGGAATGGGACAAGTGTCAGGAAAAAACTAGAGAGGCCAAGAGGGCAAGCAAGATCACAAAGGCCGACACAGAACTGCGTGGGGGTCAAGGGAGGGGGGAAAAGAGGTGTTTTTTTTTAAGATATATAAGGGAAAAAAGAAAGACAGAAGGGGGGATTGCCATGCTAAAGGAGGGGGCATGGCAACAGAGAAAAAAAGTCAGGAAGCAGCTGTGCTGAATGACTACCTCTGCACAGTATTCACTATGGAGAACAGCGAGCCTTGCTAGGGAGCAGCACAAAGGCAGCTGATAGAGGAATCTCAGAAATGAGGCTACAGAAGTATACTAATGACAGAGTCAGAAAAGGGTTAGCAGCCCTCAAGGTAAACAAGGTCCTGGGGCTGGATGTGATGCATCCAAGGGTAAAAAGGGAACTGACATCAGTGTTAGCCAAACCCATGGTGAGGCAATTCAATAGCTCTTCACAGCAAGTGGTGGTTCCCAAGGACTGGAGAATGGAATAGTTCTGCTACACAAAAAGAGGGGCCAAACAGCAGTCATGAAACTACAGACCCTTCAGCCTTTCCTCCATGGTAGAAAAACTAATTAAGACACTAGTCAAAGAGAACCTAGTGGAATACCTGGAGAACAATGGGCTTCAGGATAGTATGCAGAATAGGTTTGTGGCAGAAAGGTGTTGTTAGACCAACCTGATAGTATTCTTTGACTGGGTGACTAGGGCAGTTGACAAGGGGCACTCAGTAGATTTAGTCTACTTCGACTTCAGCAAGGCATTCAAGTCGGTGCCACACCGAAGTTTGCTGAAGAAGATAAGGAATCTGAGTAAAACTAGGGAAATAGTAAAGTGGATAGGGAGTTGGTTTCGGGGATGCAGCAGAGAATTAATGGTGAATGGGCTCAGATCAGTGGAAAGAGAGGCTACCAACAGAGTACCACAAGGATCTGTCCGGAGCTCAGTCCTCTTCAGTGTGTTCAGCAGTGACGCAGGAGAGGGAATCCAGGACAGGTTGTGTCCATTTGCAGATGACACTAAATTCTGGGGTACAGCTGACAATGTGGAGGGGATAAGGGAACTGCCGAGAGACCTGAAAAGGCTGGAAAATTGGTCTTAAGTCTGGCAGCTGAAATTCAGTGCCAAGAAGTAAGAAGTGATGCACTTAGGGAACAGAAACCCTAGAACAGAGTATTGGATGGGAGAGGTTCAGCTGGACACAACATTAGAGGAAAGAAACCTAGAAGTCATCACCAGTGACACCCCTAAACAAACCAGCCAGTGTAACAAGGCCTTCAGCAAGGCTAACAGGATGCTCGAGTGCAGTGGGAGAGGGTACGACAGTAGGAAGCAGGATGTACTGTTACCTCTGTATAGGTCACTGGTAAGGCCACACCTGGAATACAGTACCGAGTTCTGAAGTATTCACCTAGAAAAGGACAAGGACAGGCTAATGAGGGAACAATGCAGAGTGACCAAGATAATTCAGGGCCAGGAAGGCAGAGCCCTATGAGGATTGGCTAAAGGCGCTAACCATGTATTCACTCTAAACCATTCGGGGGGGGGGGGAGTTGATTGAGACCTTCACGTTCATGAGAGGAATAAAACAGGTAAACTATGAAGAGCTATTCACCAGGAACTGAGACACTAGGGCACAGGGTCATGAGGGGAGGTTAATGGGGAGAGATTTAAAAAAAGGATGCGCAGGTGTATTATTTCACAAAAAGAGTGGTCGAGTCATGAAATGGTCTGCCGGCAGAGGTGGTGGGTACCTGAACCATAAATGGCTTCAAACACAGCTGGGATAGAGCTAAAGGTATAGCAGTTTCGTAGCAGGACAAGGGAAGTGGAAACACGAAGAATAAAAGTGGGAATAGTGTATGCACAGACCCCACAGAGACAATAGGTCCCTGGGTGTGACTAGAAATATAGGCAGACTAGATGGACCACTGGTCTTTTTCTGCCGTCATTGTCTATGTTTCTAATATTAGAAGAAGAAGAAGAAAAAGAAGAATCAGCATTTATACAGCACTTTTCATACACATTGTATCCCAAAGTGCTTTACAAGCAATGCTAGACTGGTAGAGAAGTGACTGAATGTGTAGTAGCAGCCATATCACACATCAACATCCACACACAGCCTTGGATAATTACATGAACCAGTTTTATGGGAAAGGGGAATACTGGCCAAGACACCGGGGAAAGTCCCGTACTCTTTTTGCAAAAAGCACCTTGGGTTCTTTTACTTCTACCTGGACACCCAATCAGACAGCACTAGGATGGGTAGAAGGGACCTCGGTTTAATGTTTCATCCAAAGGACAGCACAACCGAAAAGTACAGCACTCCCCTAATACTGCACTGAGGTGCCAGCATTTTTAGGTATGAGCCCAATCCCGGTGTGGTACCAGAACCAACAACCTTCTGGCCCACAGGCAGATGTGCTACCAACTGAACCACGCTGACATCCATTAATATTTAAGCAATAATTACTGAAGAGCCAGTCATTTCTTGGAGATTAATGATTGGTTGGGGGGGCCCAGCCAGCCCCACCCAGACGGGCTAATTGACAGAAATGAATGCACTTGAGGTCATTATTGCGATTATAAGTCTAATCACAGTAATGACCTTTTTGGTGCTTTTTTTAAACGAAGTAAACTTCATTGACAAAGTTTAAGAATTAAAAAACAGCTCCAACATTAACAGTAACCAATACAAAAAAGCTTACCCGGAGTACAGAAAGGTATAACTAGATTACCTAAATAACTAGAAGCCAAAAGAATAAGATAAAGGTGACAAATGCTTGCAGTCCTTACATCATATGGAACCAACAACACTATTACCACCAGTAATATATATATATATATATATATATAGAGAGAGAGAGAGAGAGAGAGAGAGAGAGAGAGGAGAATAAGAGATTAGTGAAACCTGGAACATAAGGCAATGAAATATTAACCTTTCACAGATAAACATCATCCAGTAATCAACCATCAATTAATGATAAACAGAAAACAAAGAACAATTAACAATTAGAAAACTAAATTGACCTGAGCCAGGAGAACCAGGAAAACAAAGATATAGAAGGGAGAGATAGGAAAAAGGAAAAAGAAGCAGTAGAAAAACCGTAAAATCCACCACATACAGTACATATATGAACATACCAACATACGAATGTGCCAGCAGAAACAGACCACCCGGTCTATCTAAGACTGCTCGAGTGTGCAGCTAGCACCCCTACTTTGCAGCTGCCCCAACCCCCCCTCCCATTTGCCATGCCACCACCACCCCACCCTCACTCTCCCTGTTCCTGTCCCATGCCCTTTAAAGCTGTTCACAGATTTACATACCACCCATTCTGGTAAGGCGCTCCATTTGCTACTACCCTCTCTGTGAAATAGTGTCTCCTCATTTCCTTCCTAAATCTTCCCCCTCTATTCTTAGCCCATGCCCCCTTGTGACTCTCTCCCCTCCTTAACTTAAAGACCCCATCTGCCCCATCCTTACTGATTCCCCTCAGATACCTGAATGTTTCTATCCTGTCCCTTCTGTCCTCCAGTATGTACATATTCAGGTCTCTCAGCCTGCTGTCATAGTCTGTCCCTTCCATTCCACATATCATCTTTGTTGCCCTCCTCTGCACCCCCCCAGCAGCTTGATATCACGCTTCAGGTATGGCCTCCAAAACTGCACGCAATACTCCAAGTGTGGCTTTATCAGCGACCTGTTGAGGGGCAAGATCATCTCTCTTCGTCTGGATGAAAACCCCATCGCTATCCACCCCAGCATTTTGTTCGCTTTTGCAATCCTGCACTGGGCAGTGTTGTCCATGGTCCCTGTTATCATTACCCCTAGGTCCTTCTCCTCCTCAGTGATCCCCAGCTTAACCCCTCCCAGCCAGTGCTCTCTCCTTGCGTTCTTCACCCCAAAGCGCATAACCTTACACTTCTGTGCATTGAACCCCAGCTGCCACCTCTCTGACCACTCCTCTAGCTTGCTTAGGTCCCCCTGCAGCTACTTCCATCCCTCCTCTCCATTCACCACTGCTCTGATTTTGGTGTTGTCAGCGAACAGACTTATCTTTCTCACCACCCCATGTGCAATGTCTGATATAAAGGGCCCAAACAATACTGGCCCCAACACAGAGTCCTGTAGCACCCCACTCATCATTGGCCTTGGAGTTGAGAGCTCCCTTCTCACCATCACCCGTTGCAGCCTCCCACTCAGCCAACTTGTAATCCAGTTCATCATTTTTGCCCCTACCCCTACACCAGTTAACTTCCCCCCAAGGTGCCCATGAGGCACAGAATCAAAGGCCTTGCTGAAGTCCAAATAAAGAACATCCACTGCATGACCCTTAACCAGTTCACCTGTCACCCACTCATAATATTGTATCAGGTTGGTTTGACAACACATCCCTGAAACAAACCCATGCTGCCTCACATCCTGGTGGCCACTGTCCTCCAGGTACGACACCAGTCTTTCCTTTAGTATTGTCTACATGAGTTTGTACACTATGGAGGTGAGACTTACCAGGCAATAATTACACGATTCATCCCTTGGTCCTCTCTTGTGTAATGGTACTACATGTGCCATCCTCCAGTCCAGTGGCACATATCCCGTCCCAGTGAGGTGCTGTTCAGATCTGCCAGTGGCTCTGCCAACACCTCCGCCATCTCCCTCAGCACCCTGGGGTGGATACCATCCAGCCTGGTGCCTTGTCTACCTTCAGTACCCTCAGTCCCTCTAGGACTCTACTTGCCTCAAATCTTCCATCTGTTGCCTCCTCTCCCCATGTCCCCACCCTTTCAGCCCATGCTGGTAGCGGTCCCCCCTTTTCTTCCGTGAACACTGAGCAAAAGTATTCATTCAGTTCTTCTGCCTGTGCCTCACCCTTTTCCATCCACTCCCCACCCCTTTTTATCCTCATTATTGTCTCCTTGCTCTTCCTTTTCTCCCTGATGTATCTGAAAAAGTCTTTCTACCCCCCCGTTAATTTCCTGTGCTAATCTCAGCTCCCTCTGGGCCTTGGCTTCTCTCACTTTTCGGGTCACCTCCTTGGACCATCTTGTATACTCCTCCCTGTCCACTTCCTTCCCAGTCCTTGTAAACCTCTGGTGCACCTCTCATTTTGCTCTCACCACCTCCACTACCTCGCTGTTCAACCAGCATGGTTTTCTTCCTCTGCTCTTCTTACACTGTGTCTTGGTGCAGGCTTATGTTGCCTCTGTAATCCCCCATTTAATAATATCCCATTTCTGCTCTGCATCCATCTCCTGCCTTATGCCCTCTAGTTTCCCTTTCAATACTTCCTGCATCCTCCCAAAGACTGCCCCCCTGAAGTTTACTACCTGAGTAACTGAGTTCTCTGGCTCCCCACACATCGTGATATTAAACCACACTGTTTGATGATCGCTGTCAGCTAGTGGGTCCTCCACCTTTATTTCCCTTACTGCCTCCCCATTTGACAACACCAGATCTAAAGTGTTCTTTAGCCTAGTAGGTACACTGACCAACTGCATCAGGAGACCCTCCTGGATTGAGTCCAGGAGCACTTTGTCCCTAGCACTGGAGGTGACTGGAATGCTCCAGTCAACCCCAGGCAAGTTGAAATCCCCCACGATGACCATCTTCCCTTTTATACATAGATACTAGACAGTGTCAGCAGATAAGGGCCTATGGCCCACCCAGTCTGCCCATTTGAGCTTGTAAGTTCAGTTTATGTTTTCCTAGAAGTCCGTTGCCCCTTACCCCTGACCTCCAGGATTCCTTTATGTCTATCCCATGCATTCTTAAATCCCGTGATTGTTTCAGCCCCCACCACTTCCTCTGGCAGGGTGTTCCACTTGTCCACCACCCATTCTGTGAAGAAATTCTTCCTCACGTTTCCTCTGAATCGTCCTCCTCCAACTTCATCCCATGCCCTCTAGTCCTGGAACATCTTTTCGCTTAAAAATAGTGTATACCTGCACCCTGTTCCTCCCTGTAAGATACTTTTATGTCTCTATCATGTCCCCTCTCTCTCTCTCTCCTCCTCAAGGGAGTACATATTCAATTCCTTCAACCTGTCCTCATAGGACTTGTGATGCAATGCATGTACCATCTTTGTTGCCCTCTTCTCAACCTTCTCTACCCTATGTCCTCAAGTAGGTAAGGTCTCCAGAACTGTACACTGTACTCCAGGTGGGGCTTCACTTTTCTACATACCTTTCTGATTTGTCCTGCTAATTCCCTGGCAAACTTATCAGACTGGGACGGTGGCCTGTATACCACCCCAAACCTCAGTTTCCTACCCCTTGAGTCTAGGAGCTGCAACCAGAATGCCTCTGTTTTCCTTTCTTCACCTTCTTCCCTTGTGCATTTGATCCTGTCCCTCACATAGACTGCCACCCCACCGCCCCTCCCTTCCTTACGGTCCTTCCTGTATACTTTTTATCCTGGGATTGCCAGATCTCAGTCCCGGTGCTCAGTTACCACATTTCTGTGACAGTGGCAATATCCACCCTCCACACTGCTAAGAGTACCTGTAGCTCAGCAGATTTGTTGCCTCAGCTTCTTGCATTCAGTGAGACCACCCTCCATCCTTCCCCCTTCTCTTCGTTGGCCTCCATTTCCTTCCTTCTACTCCCTCCTTTTTCAGCCACCCCAAATCCTTCCCTGCTAGCCTGAGGGGTAGGCTGTGACTCCACTCTATCGGATCCCTGCCTACCTGCTGTCCATTTGCCACCCCCCATCTACGTTAACTCCACCTTTGTCACAATATACCTCCCCAGTCTTTGCTTTAATACCTCCTTCCCCTCCCCACTCAGGTGCAGCCTATCCCTTGCAAACAGATTGTTATTACGCCAGGTGCTGCCCCAGCCACCCACAACCCCATATCCCTTAGTTTGACACCATTCTACCAGCCATGTGTTCAATTCCCTAATCCTCTCCTTTCTTACTATGCTTGCACAGGGTACTGGGAGCACTTCAGAGAATGCCACAGTCTCCCCAGTCTCTTCGTACAACCTTCCCACTTCCTCAGTCCTCTCCTTTGTTACTTCCACTGTTTCCTCCGCTAGGTCATTTGCCCCCACATGTACCACAATGTGTGGTTTCCTCCTACCCCTCTTTATGCACCTTAGGATTGCCTGTCCTGCCTTGTCTGCCTTCAATCCTGGTATGAACTCCACCCATATCTGACTGTGCCTCTCCCCATCTGATCCCCTTGAGTATGGAGTCCCCCAACACTAGTACATCTCCCTCCTCTTTCCTTGTGCCTGTCGCCACCACCCCACCCAGGTTCTCATTTCTGGGGCCACTCAGGATGGTGCTTTTACAGTGTATCCCAGTGCCTCCCCCCACCCTTCTCAACTGAGACTCCTCCCCCTCCTCCTGTTTGACTGCCAACCTACTGCTCCCTCTTCACTTTTGAGTGTTATCCCTCCCCCTGCCATGTCATGCTCAGTCTCTCCACTAGTAATGCCCCCTTTCCCTTCTCTTTGTGAGTACTATCCCTTGTGCAATCTCCTCCTGCGTCCTCTTTCACATGTGATGCTAGTACAGCCAACATGTTCCCTCCTCCTTTTGCTTTGTTGTGCATTTCCTCCTCCATACAGCCTACTGCTGCTCCTCTTTTTCTAGGTCCTACTAGAGTCCACCCTTCATCAACTGGCTTCCTGTCTACTGTGCCTCCTCCCCCTGACCTCTCCCTTGCCCCACTGTTCCTTCTCGGTGGTACCCCCACAGTACTCTCAGATGTCAGCCCTCCTCCCTCAACCTCCCCAGCTCCATGCCAAGCCACTGAACCTCTTCCTCAAGCCTCCTTAGCCTGTGGCATATTGGGCACCCTTCCAGCCTCCAAAGTATGTTCATCTGCATTGCTGCCCTACAACCATTGCACCCAACAATCCTACTCATGGTCCAAACCACCTATACAGCCTCTCAACACCACTCTCCATACAGCAAGTAGAATTAAGTAATCCTAGTCCAGCCTCTAACAGAAATTGTTATCCTAAATGCCCTTGCATACAGCATAAGACAGCCAACTGCAGTACTAACTGGAAACCACAATCCTACTCATAAGGAGTATAGATCTACGCATACGTTTTATAGATTTATATGTCCTTAAGATTTAGCTCATATGGCTATTCCTTGTTTCCTCCTTCCTGGCCTGTTCTGAGGGCTCAGATCAGTTTGCAGTTCGCCAAGCTCCTCCCTCACAGCCTTCAAACCCAACCCCCAGTGGTATTTCAGTACGGAAGCCTTTAAGCTAAATTCTACTTTAAGCTAAATTAAAAAGAAAATAAAATCATATCAAAACTTACAAAAATCTTCTATACATTAACTCCTTCAACAGCAAGTAGAATTAACTAATCTTCTCTCCTGTAGTTTAAAAAATAGCAAAACTTACAGAAATCTTCTCCACAGCCAGCAAGCAGACTTAACCAATCCTTCTTCCCAGACCATAATTAAAATACCATAACAGGAGCCTAGAAAAAAGGGGGCAACCCTCAAGCAACCCTATGTTTACTGCAGCTGCAAAAGAGTACGAAGAGTTTGCCAACAAGAACGATATGTTTATTTTTTATTTATTTATTGAGAAGTTTCACCAGGAAAGGCACACTGAACAGTATAAAATTGCTCATCTCACAGAGTGTCCTGGGGGAAGGGGAACATGGGAGTACAGTAATCAAAAGCACATTTCCATGCAGTATTATAGAAAAGTACATATACAATAATCAACAACACATTTCCAAAGGTAATATAAAATGGAGAAGCAACAGAGTAAAAAAAAAAAAAAAAACACGTCAGTTAGTAGCATTGGATAAACACTGGGATTTGATGCGAGAGGAGCAAATCAACAGCAATGCAGATTTAATACATACAATGCGGACAAAGAAGTGCAGTAAAGTACACTGGTTTCTCCTTACGTTAAGTGCTAGGCTGGGAAAGGGGACGGGGAAGCCAGAGGGGAAATTAGTAGGAGTGAGGAGCCAGAGGGGAAATTAGGAGCAGCTGCAGGATGGAAAGAGGAAGCTGAAGAGGGAGGTCGAGCTGGAGCACAAGGAGGAGTGCCTGATTTGATGAAGCATTGAGTACCAGAGCTTAGGGAACCTATAGGAGAATGACGACTAGCCCATAGAAGCGGTGCACTGTGGTATAGCTAGGGTGCAGGAGTCACTGGATTTGAGGGAGAGAGGGGCAGTGGGAAGGGAGGACAATGAGGAGGCAAGGTAAGGGGGAAGCGTATCAAACCAGAATTTAGAGACAAATTTTATGCAGTGGGCTAGATGGTGGTCTTTCAGGGAAGGAAAAGCTAGAGAGTGATATAGATCACAGTGGTGGGTAAAGGAAAGGGCATCCAGAGCAAAATGACAGAAAGCATTGAAAAGGGTGTCCAACCTGGCTAAGGATGACTTCGGTGCAGCACTGTAAACTATGTCACAGTAGTCAAAGATGAGTAGTATGGCCGGCCCTCCGGCGCAGCGGTTGAATTTCCACTCATATGCCAGCGACCGGGTTCAAACGGACTCGGGTAGCTTGAGGGCTTGCCGGGAGGAGGGATTGAGCCACCAACTGCTGCTCTTCCTCCAGGAGGGTGGGGATGCAAGTCCCGCTGCAACACCGCCACCTGGGTGACCACAGGTGGAGATGCAGCAGACTGCACAAAGCGGGAGGAAGGACATCTGCCGGGGCGGACGTCAGGCACGTTGGCGTGCTATGCCCCTTGGCTCCCCAGCGTCGGCAGTCCTGTGGGGGAAGAAAACAGGAAAATACCCCACCGGACTCTGGAGACGGAGCTCCTGGCCACGATCCCCAATGCCCCTACCGACGTCAGTACCAGCATCCCACGACGAAAACTAAGTCACGTCGGGGTGTAAGGGCCTCCACCCTGTACCCGCCTGGGGGTATAGCCAAGGCTCCATGGGGGGGTGGACTGCACTGGACGTCGGCTAGTAGGAGCGGGGACGAATCAGGCTGATGGAGTCTCCAGAAGGAGCAGGAGCTCGGTGGTGAGAGAGGGGGCATACAAAGTAAATATAAAAAAAAAAAAAAAAAAAAGATGAGTAGTATCATTTTCTGAACAATCTCCTGTCTGGCCTGTAGAGGTAGGCAGCTTTGTTTCCTGTAAAAAGAACCTAATTTGGGGCTTAGCTTTTTCAGGATGGAGTCTATGTGTCCAGTGAAGTTTAGGTGCTGGTCTAGCCAGATCCCGAGATGCCTAAAGGATGAGGCATCCTCCAGAGTAGAATCTTCAAGGGTGTGGAAGGAGGGAAATTTAGTTAACCTAGAGAGTCTCTGCCTAGTGCCGAAGGTCATGGAGACTGTTTTCTTGGCAGTGAGGAAAAGCTGATGGGAACTCAGCCATTGCTGAACTTTGCTGAAGTGTGGAAGCGACATCAGTTGGCGATTGGCCACATTAGAAAAGGACAATATGTCTTCCCTGAGTTGTGGATACTGGAAACGTTCCACGCGCAGGGCAGTTAGGGGAAGAATCATCAAGTCAGTGCCGCGCAATAATCCATTTAGCCACAGCCATGATCGATGCCACATGAAAGTGCTGCTGTCCCACAAGTTGCTCTAACCCCAAGCCTGTTAAACAAAGTATAGGGCAAAAAGCCTCCTGGTGGCCCAGCAGCAGATCCAAATGCACCTTTATAGCTTGCTAAAAGTGTTGAATTTTTTCGCAGTCCTAAAAAATGTGCTTAAGGGTTCCCCTACCCACCTGGCACTTATTACAAGTGGCACTATCTACCACATGAAATTTGGCTAACCTGTCCAGGGTATAATACATATTGCAAAGGAGCTTATATTGGGATAGTTTGACGCTGTCAAATTTAAAAAAATGATGCAGATTTCACCACACAATTAACCTAGAGGCCTGATCTTCCAATTCCACAAAAAAAGATGCCGAATAGGGAAGTCCAAGGTTCAGTTACACTGCTGCGTAACGGCGAAGCCTCCTGTCAAGTTTGGAAATGCCATGGGGCTGGGCAGAGTCGACATGAAGTTCATCCCATATGTCTGTAGTCTGAGAGGACCAAGGGGGAGGACCCAATGCCTTATGAATAACATGATGTAGCTGCATATATGCGAAAGCTACTTTATCAGATAAAGTAAAATGAGTTTTAAAAACATTAAACAGCAAAAAGCTACCATTCTGCACTAATGATGAGAGGGTGCCCAACTCCATACCAGGAAAAAAGGTATGTCCAATAGACAAGGAACCTATAAGAAAATTTAGATTGATCGAACTAATTGAGACCAATCTTGAAGCGGGCCAGTACCCAAAAAGTTATGTGACTGATAACATACTTTAACTGACGTACCAGTAGGAGAGTCCCTTAATATGACAGGAAGCTGTCGGGGTGATTACTACACATGAGGGAACCTAGATCTGGATGATGTGATTTGGCCAAGGCCATCTCAATAACTTGATATGCTGGGAGCTGACCAGCTCAGGCCTCTAAATCAGGAGCATCAGCCCACCATAAAAATTGTGAGGCATGGCTGGCAAGGTAATAAAGAAAAAAGTCAGGTAGACTTATCCTCCCAATTCTTTACTTTGGTGCTTTTTTCTTTATTGTTTTTTGTTTTTGTGCCACTGTGTCATGCATCATGCTGTTGTATTTTAAAGTTTTTTAGTAAGTATTTTTTTTGTAAATGCTGACAAATTGCAGATTGTTTTTTTTTTTTTCGTTTTTTTTTGTGAGAAATTAGCAGTTCAACTGTTCTAGGGTAAGTGCGTGCTGGACATTTCTGAAAGATTTCAGCCCGGCACAGCAGCCAATGAATGAGTTAGTTAAGCTAATGAATAATTAATTAGACTTATAATATCTTTTAAAAGTACTTGACTGTTACTTTTGTTGCTCAAAGGTACACTGTCTATTCCCTTTGTCTAATTAGATTTTCTATCCAACAGTACTAGGCATGATTTGTGGAACAGTACTCTACCTAGATACGGACATAATTAATCTTATTCCCCTTCATACCTTATCAGTTTATGACCTCACTCTCCTTCTGACAGACTATTATTAGTGATGTCTCAATGCTGATGAGGTATGAAAAAGAACAGAATTAGATATGTTCACTTCCACGTAGAGTGGTTTTCTAAGTATCACAACTAATATCATGTAAAACGCCTACTAATTAGCCAAGTGAAAATTAAACAAAATGCAATAACTGGCTACTATGTTTTAAGTAACTTTACATACAACTGCCACACCAAACAGTTCAATTTAGCTAAAATACAATTCCCATGTTGGCTACTCTCATGTTAATGGTAAAAGTTAAATCACTTTTGTCCAAGGTCCAGACACGGACTTGTTTCTGAAGAATGAAACTACAACATTCTGAATCCCTACAGAAATGTTACTAGTAAAGTGTTTCCCAAGGAATATAAAAATGTATAAGCCAGTCACAAATCAGAAACCGTTCATTATTAGGTCACCATGGCTGCAATTCTAACTTTCTCATGACATGATGTGAATTAATGTTTATACACTGATTTATGACAACTAGATAGGTAACTCTCCATCTAGCTTTTTATCCCAGTGTTTCAGGAGCTGGCAGGCAGGGCTCCTGGCTCACATCCAGTCCAGTCTGTGTCCAATCACCAGGATCGCAGCCGGGACCGTTACAAAGCCTGGCAGCTCCGTTTTCTCCCCAACCCTGTTGCGTATGTAGTACACATGTGCATGGAAGCACACGCATCCTGTGTTCCCACTACACACTCCCTTCATACCGCCTGTTGTCAGACACTGCCACCACACCTCCATCCAGTGGCAGTCATATGCCTGGGGCAGCAACATCCCTCCAGGGAGGGAAGAGCTGCTTCGCGGCTGCTCAATCCCATTCCCTCCTTCCCCCCAGCTGACCCCTGATGACCTAGGAATGTTACTGACTCCAGGTCGCTGGTGTGGCACAAGGTGCGGCATCCAGTGCCTCAGCCCACAGCACCACTGGGCCTAAAAAGGTAATTTTCAAGAGTCAGAACATAGTCAAGAAGCTTTATTACATCCCATTTTTTGTGGGAATGCTTTCTGCAAACAATACTAAACATATTAAGACAGTAATTTAAGGTCGGGAGAAACTCTAGGTCATGTCTGTCCCCCAACACTTCATAAGCAAGGGATAATAAGCCTGCTAAGCAAACACACACTCATTTATAGGAATATTCCTCCTTACCTATTCTATTATGCTGGCTGGTTACTATGAGATTGCCAGAATCTGCCTAGGCTTATCTTAACCCTTACAGGGCTGCAGACTGATATATCCATCCACAACTCCAATATGTTCTAATTCTGTCGGCAGTCAGGGTTAAAACCATACTGAAATGCTGTTACGTGAGTGGATCTCAAGAGACAGACAAATGTCAAAGCCAGTCACGTGCTGAGGATGCTTTGAGAAAATCATACTTTCTCCCTCTTAGTTTCAGGGAGCTAGCCCATATTCACTTCAGTCCTATAAAAGGTAACACTAATGACTTACGTTTTTTTTTTTCCCTCCTGGTTTTCTCCCCTTACTTCCCCAGAGTCTCTATGTAATTTTGCACATGTGCGTGGAGGCGTGCACGCATGTCTTGGCCCAAATGGCCCCAATCCACCCACCCAGCCTAGCACCAGCCCCCTCCTCCCCCCCAACTGCTCGTTGCTACCATCAAGCCTCCACTTGGTGGCAGCTAAGGGCCGGGAAGGTTACTCTCCCAAATCTGGGAGAGGAGAGCTGCCTGGTGGCCACTCAATCCTCACCCAGCCTCCCCCCCCCCCCGGCTGACCCCTGATAACCCGAGCTTGTTTCCGAACTCGGGTCTCTGGTGTGGGAGAGGTAAGGTGCATAGTGCCTCAGCACTCTATACCACCGGGCTGGCCTCTGATGACTTGTTTTGACTTTCTACTTACAGTTCAAGGTACTAATGCTCACTACCACTACATCTTTTTGTTCACAGCACTGTGATCAACTTTGGAGCAGTACCAGTAAATAGTACCGAGCTACACAATGATCCTCAAAATACGTGTTTCTATAAGCTGCTCTTTTATGATGAACATAAAAGGCAGCAGATAGTATACCCTAAGATACAAGGGACACACAGTGGTCTAACTCAGGATATACCACTTAACTTTATGAGAGAGACGCAGGACCATAACTCATGAGTGGCAAAGCCACAAGTGAGTTATGAAGGCCCAATCCTTCACAAATGAAGCCTCCTGCCACAGTATGCCCCTAGGGGATGATTAACATGCTTTTAATATAACCCCGGTCATGGTTGGTTGTTTTAAAAAACAATCTTTGAATAAGTAAACTGGAATCTGAAGCATTAATTAGTTCCCTCAAGAAATAATAACTAGCAGTGGCAACTGAACTCTTGCTTATTCATCCCACAAAGAATGATCATTCTTTGACTCACTGTACATGGGGAAAAAAATCTTATTTTTTTGGTGATCTGCCAAAAAATAAGTTTCTTTCACAGCAGCATCCGGACACAATGCTAGAGAGCTTGTTTTGCCATCATGCACTACAGTAATAGGAATTACAAGGGGACTAACAGAGTTTTGGGGTTAGGGTTGAGATGCAGCTGAGAGAAAGTGAGAGTGACAGAGAATGAGGCAGACGGACAGATGAAGACCAAATAAAGCTTATTTATTTAAAAATTGGTAACCAGAAAAGGCACTCTGAGCCAAGGCTTGTTTCCAGGTGTGATCTGGGTGGAAGAGAACAGGGAATGCATGCAAATACATAGCATTAGCACAGTACACAGTTACAATGTAAATACATAGCAGTGACAGTTAACAGTAATAACAAAGTGCAACAGAGTACATGATTCAAAATAAGAGTATGTGCAATAAGAGTAAGCAACAAATGCAGGTGTTTCAGCTACATCTATACTAGCTCATCTCCTCCACAGAAGCTTTCTGAGAGTTACATCCCTGCTGCCCTCTGCACTATTTAAAAGCTGCTGACAGGATTCTAATGCCCCAGTGAGGCAACTCACACTCTGTAGTTGCCTGCCCTAGGAGCTTTTTTAGTCACAATTTAACATTTTCCATGCAGTGGTTTTAAAAATATTTTACTTGTAAAACTCGGCTCGTAACTTCCGTGTACAAGCCAGACAATGCAGAGTACTGCAGCCCCGCCCCTAAAATCAGACATTTTATGACACAAAGTTGAGAACGGCAGGCACCCTAGGGATGATGTAATGTAATCGGGGGAAGGGGGCTACCTAAATGTACCTAGCTTATCTTTACTGGTATGTATACTTGTACTGTATGGGGCTACCCCATACAGGTATAAATGCCAGTAAAGATAAGCTAGGTACATTTAGGTAGCCCTCCTTCCCCAATTACATTACAAGCTGGGTTTTACGAGTAAAATATTTTTTTAATTATCTATTTTTGCCCCTACTACTCCCGTCAGAATTATCTGCTGTGGTCACGGACCCCTGCTGCCCCCACCTCCGGATAGGACCGCTTCCCCTCGGTCATCCCTGGCTTACCCCCCAGAGAGCGGGGCCGCAGCTCTGACCCCCTATATCGGGCCATGGAACTGTATTTAGTCGGGGGATCGGCTCCGAAGGCTAATCAGGGCACCCAGGGGCAGAGCGCCATTAAGACGGCGAGGTTCGGGATTTTAACCCCTTTAAGCAGGATGGGACGGGCACGACGACTCCGCGTCCGCCTATCCTGACGGCTGATTTAGCATCGACGCGGCACGCCATCCAGCCTGCTACGCCATCCAGCCAGCTAGGTGCTGCTCAGATGTCGAGTGCTGCCCTGCTCTCCCCAGAGAAGGAGAGCTGTCCAAAGGACGCCTCAATCCTTCTCCCGGCCGGCCCTGAGTAAAATATTTTTAAAACCACCACATGGAAAATGATAAACTGTGACTGGAAAAGCTCTTAGGGCAGGCAACTACAGAGTGCGAGTTGCCTGCCCTGATCATGTCAGCAGCTCTTTAACACTGCATCCTGGGCCTTTCAAAGCAAAAATGAAGCCATACACACCATACCATAAACAAATGTGAATACTTCATGAACCATAAGTGCTACACACAAAGTATGAGTGGCAAAGTTGTTCAGCACAAAATTACCTTTCTAACAGTGGTATGCAATGGATTCTATGCAATTCTTTTTTTTTTTTTTTTAATACTAGTTGAAATACCCCCAAACAGATTTTTTTTTTATTTAAATAAAAAAATAGCAACGTAAACTGTTTTTGGGGGGAACAAGTAGCATATCTACACCAAATTATGTATCCATATACAATAAGCAGGTAGTAAAGTAATTATGTACTAAAAAGCAAGCTTTCTAATACAAAACATGCATTTTATCATTTTTATTCAAGGTGATTTTGCAAGGCTCGACAGACAAAAGTCAACCATACACACCATACCATAAACAAATATGAATATCTCCTAAACTGTAAGTGATACATACAAAGTATGAGAGGCAAAGTTGTTCAGCACAAAATTACATTTTTAATGGTAGTATACAATCAGTTCTAAGCAATTCATTTTTGTTTTTTATGCTAGCCAAAATACAATTTTTTTTTAAATTAAAAACGCAACATTAACCATCTTCTGTGGAAAACATGTTGTATATCAACACCAAATGACGTATCCATATATGATAAGCAGGTAGTAAAGTACCCCTAGAATTACTTAAATAAACCCAAACTTGATTGGCTGGCTAAATATATACACCCAAACTGGAGACATCCACAGATGTCTGCTGGAGGGACTGTGAGTGATTTGCTGCCTCCTCCAGTCACTATAGGAGGGAAAGGGGATGTTTTCTGCCACTACCCACAGGCACTACCAAAGGGAATGAGCTAGAAGAGGAGGCAATTGAAGGAGGGAGCAGTCAGGTAGGTGGAAAACAGGAGCAAGTGGTGAGGGAAGGAGTTTCAGCTGTTACCTAAGGGAAGCAAGAGAAGTAGTGAAGTAGATAGAAGATGGGAGTAGGTTCCAGAGTGAAGGTAGATGATAGAAAAAGTCAGCTTGCCTAACAGAGGAGTAGAGGATGAGGAGTGGCGAAAGTGTGAGGATCCCTTGAATGGAGGGAGCATGAGGCAGAGAGGATGGAAGAGGAGAAGAGTCAGGAGAGGTAGGCAGGAAGGGACATAAATCAATATTTGGATATAAATGAGGCACAGTGGTTCTGGTGACAGGGCAGAGAAAGAATGGATAAGAAGCAGTAGAGTGAGCAATGGTGAGAATAAGAGGGGCAGTTAGTAGCAAAATGAGCTGCAGAGGGTGCTCAGTCTGGCCAGGGAGGTGGAGAGAGAGTGGTGCCATAGACCACATCCACAGTCAATAACCAGGAGCACCATTTTGATGACAAGCTCACAGCATACCTGCAGAAATGTCTTTATTGTGGTACAAGGCACCAAGTTTAGGATGGACCCTGGCGTGGATGGCAAGTTTGCTGTCTAGCCCAACATCAAGGTATTTCAATGACAGAACCATTTCAAGAGGGGTGCCATCCAAGGTGAAGAAGACAGGTACAGTTGAGAGTCCGACCAATTTTTGACTGCCGCCAAGGGTGATGGACTCAGTTTTTTGTGTGTGTGTGTGTGAATTGACTGGAGTTAGTTAGACTGGAACCAGCAAAGAGTATAGTGGAAATCTTGCTGGAGTAGACCTTCCATGGCTGCAGTGGAGAAACTGGAGGTGTAAATGACTGCGGCATCTGCATACATTTGAACATGCAAGATGGCACAAGCCATGGGGAGGTCATTGAGGAGGTAGCCTGTGACATGGGTGACCGCGATTGGGCGCATACAAAGATGGCGACTCAATCACAATGCATGTCATTGGGGCTACATATCAGGGAGGGTGACCAGATGGGGGGGTTCCCGCATATAGCGACAGGATGCCTCTAAATGTACACGCACGCGGGGGGGGGGGCAAGCATGCTCAGCAAGTGGAGGAAGGGGAGGAAGGGTTTTTGAGGGGTGGTGCTATGGTGAGCTGCCAAGCTGGCCCCATAGCGTGATAAGTGGGTTCAGGGCTGGGTTCAGGTGCTGGCTTCGGGTCCAGACACAGGTACGCTTTTGTTGTGCCCGCCCAAATGTTGTTTTTTTTTTCATGGATCCCCCCGACATGCATCCCCTGAGTTGAGAATCCTATAATAGGGGTGCTCTTTGCTGTGACCAAGGGCCACATCACCAAATTGATTTTCAGCGATGTGATGTCACCCTAACGGGGATCGCCTTTCGGCGGTTGCTGTTATGACATGGAACCATTAAGAAGGATGGAGAGCAGGATGGGCACCAAGATGAAGCCCTGTGTGACCTGGATGGGAAGTAGAGGAGACATGGCGCTACCAACCTGTACTGAATGCAGACTTCCTGAAAGGACAGAACCAATCTACAGCAGAAACTGAGAGGCCAGCAGAACTCAGCTTATCCAGGAGGAGTGGGTGGGACATCAAGTCAAAGACCTCGGCCAGATAGATGAAAATGGCAGCTATGATGTGCCCCAATCCATCCCTGAGAAGATAAAGTCAGTTACAAGCCATAGGGAGGAGATAGTGGAGTAATGCTTCTGGAAGCCATACTGGAACGGGGAGAGGAAACTGGTGGATGATAGAAAATCAGACAGTCAAGTGTAAACTATCTTTTCTTGCAGTTTAACAAGGGAAGGGAGGAAGGAAATTGGCTGGAAGTTACCCAAGGAGGACAGATTCCCCCCTTCTGGAGTGAAGAACACTGATCAACTTCCAGCACTGAGGAAGAAGGAGAGGCTGAGTAGGGGAGTCAGAGGATGTGCGATGGCAAGTGCAGAGATACAGAGTAGTTTAGGATCTGGTCTGTCAGAACTGAATTTGCACAGGCTGAGGGAGTAAAGAGTGGAAAGGTTTTCCTGGGTAGTGAGAGGAGGAAACCAGTGTATGGGAGGTTTGAGGGAACATGAGGAGGAGCAGAAGAAGTTGGAGGGAGAGCGGAAGAGAGAGCACAACCGGTGAAGAATTCACTGAAATGAGCAGCAACAGAAGAGCAGTAGGATACCAGTGAACCATTTACTAGGAGGACTAGAGGGCTGGGCTGGGTGGGAGCTTTAAATAGGGAGTGAATTACCTTCCAGAACTTTGAGAGGGTGTTAAGGTTGTTCTGAAGGTTGGCTTGAAATATTGCGATTTCGCAGCCTGGACAGCTTTTGTACAAGACTTCCTGATAGTCCTGTATAAGAGGAGGTTGGGGAGGGAGTAAGATAATTTGAAACTTACCCAAGCAAGATCACAGGACTGGCACTGATCAATTACTTGAGGGGAAATCCATGGGTGATCGTGGGTTTTGATCCTGCATCTTCTGTAAGGGGCATGCTTGTTCCAGACTAAGGAGAATCTGGAGTGAAACAGGGAGAGGGCAATATTGATATCAGTGGCAGAAATTATGGCTGTCCAATTTGCAGCAGCATGGTCACTCAAGAGAGCAGAGTTGTTGAATGACCAGAGGGACCTGGTCCATATATATTTAGGGGAGGATGGTGGACGCTAGATCTTCCTGATGCAGAACATCATGCAAAGCATCTAGCAGGATTCCAGCTGCAATTATATAGTGGGGGTGGAAGGAGAAAACCCAGTCCAGGAGGGAATGGTTTTAGGAGTGGGGGTTGAGCTAGGTGGGTTCAGTGATAATCTGAATAGGATTCAAGGACACAGTCTTGGGAATGGTCTGCCTGGAAGTCGGGGAGAGCCAACTGAAACTGAAATCCACAAGCAAGATAAGTTCACCAGTGGAGGAATGAGAAGTGATGGTAGAAAGGGAATCAAGGGGCTGGAGCTTGCTCTCTGGCCGTGTTGCAGAAATTGTACAGAGCTCCTGCAGAGAGGAACTAGCAACTTCATATAAATGCTTCAAACTGCAGAAAACTTATTCTTTCAGCAGAATCATGCAGAGCTAATTTAGAGGAACATTTTAATGTCAGATTTGTTGGATGATTCTAACAGGAAACCCTTGAAAGGCAACAGTAGAGAGCCAGAATGTTCAGACTTTCTTTCAGTCATGTGATGACCTACCCGACAATGCAAAACCCTTGAGCTGTGGTGGAGGACAGGACCGAATGGAAGCAGTTCTGTACGCTCTTCAAAAAGTGAGTAGCCCACCTCTGCTCATCCATCACCACAGTGGATAAAGAACTTGACACTATAACATCTAGACTGGTTACCCTGGAGCACAGTATGGACCATGTTAAAGCAGAGTATGGACTCCGTTAAAGGATTAGTGTCTGATGCAAATAAAACAGCAGTCCACACCATGGCAGTAACTGATACCCTCGTGAAATAAAGCATGTGCCTTCGCATTAGGCTGGAAACATCAGAAAATCCACTGAGAGAAAAGAATATCAGAATACTGAGCACTGAAGGGAACATTTTACTGGATTTCATGGAGAAATGACTACATAGACAGTTGCATCTTACTGAGACACCGGGACTGGAGAGAGCATACCAGATAACACTGCAGCAGGCAGTGGCCCACACTGAACACCGCAGAGCTATGCTGCTTTAATTTTTGTCCATGGAAGATAAGGAAAGAGTCTTCCCAGTGGCCAAGTGAGCTACAGTTATGGTAGAAGACAAGAAGGTGCTATTCTTGCAAGACTGGTCATACAAAACAGCAGTACAAAGGCTTTGATGGGGTGAAAAGGGAATTAAATATTAAACAAAGCCCACTTGCACTTTTGCCACCTGCTCAGTTACACCTTACCACCAAGAACAAGCCCTATCCATTCTCTGACCTCAAGAACATTATGAAATTCCTGGAAGAGCTGGATAGGGAGCAAGAGGCTGTGCCAGCAGAGATCAAACAAACCACAGACAACACAGAAGACTCGCTGAACAAAGAAACGTAAGCTGAACTATTGTGCAACCGTTGTACAGTTAACAGTTACTCCATATGTTTTCTTCCCTTTGGTAACTGGGTGAGACCCACTAGGCACAATGCCTGTTTTCAGAGGCAACCCAGGGACACTCAGGTGGTATCAGCCTCCCCAAGCCTAAATGGCCTTCTTCAGTTCAAGTTGTTTAAGCATGATCTCAGGTCTGCTACCCACCCCGCCCTGGAAGTCCCTAGGTCCAGGTCCGGTGCTGGTGACAGATCCTTCGCCATCTCTGCCCCGGCTCTCTGGAATAGCCTACCTTCAATTGTGATGAACTGCTCTACCCTGAACTCATTCAAAAATGCTCTAAAATCCCACGTGCTTGTGCTGAATCAGTGCACTTGTACTTGAAGTGGTGGGATCTTATTTCCTGTGTATCCGCCTGAACATTTGGGCCTACCCTCTAGTCCAAGCCGTCCACTGATTAGCATCTAATCCAAGTACCCATCCTGCCAAGTTGGTGTCCAGCTTTTGTCGACAGAATCACAATTATTTTATCCCCCCCCACCGTTTCTGCTTGTGTTATGTCTTGCTATTGAAATTGATTTGTGGTTGCTAGCCTTGTTTACTAACTTTGAATAATTGAGTACCTCTACTATTGCCTGTTTCTGCCTTTGTCTCCTGTATGCTTTGATGCATTTATTAAATGTAATTAATGTTCTGCCTTTGCCTCCCATATGTTTTTGATGTCTTTATTAAATGTAATTAATTTCAGGTTGCCTCTGAAAAAGGGACCCTGTTGTCTCAGTGGGCCCACCCGGTCAACAAATTTCAATAAATAAATAAATCAGTGACTTGCTCAGAGTCACACAGTATGCAGAAAGAGGCTTGTAAGAATCAAACCCATGTCTGCTGGATGTACCAAATTCATTCACAGCTGATTAGTCTAATCTCTAGGCTACACTGCCAGCCCATTACCAATTGTATCCAATCTAATTTCTGACCAGGTGTGTCCACAGTCTACAGCATCTACTATTAGGAGTTGGAGGTTGGTTATGTAAGTATGGGGGGGTCTTTGAGGCATATATAATCAGTTTTAATTACATGGCTATACACTACTCTAGTAAACTGCTGAGGGGAGGAGATTAATGTGCACTAAGAACAATCAGTAACAGTCATATTCTGTGTGCAAGAGAAGATGGCTCGGAGGGCACAACTGATTTTCCGCCCTTCCCACTGCATGTCCCTAGAGACTGGACCTGGACTTGAAGTATGCACTTTGATTTCACTTAGCGCTCAGTACTTTTGAAATATTATTAGTTAATATGGACATTAGTATCCTGGACTTACATTCCTAACTGGAAAAACAGCACAGTTTAAAAATGTTCTGCAGTTCAGTTTGCGCCATTTAAGCAAGAGTTTTGTGTTTTAGCATGAAACAGGATTAGTTCTATTGTATAGTTGGTATTATTAGATTTATGTGGTAAACCAGTTATAAACTATGTGTTACTCAATAACATATTCTTTCACCCAAGCGATGACAGCATTAATGCTCAGAGTTACATGATTAAGATGTGTTTAAGTCTGTAGTACCCCACCTACTTATAACACATGCAAGTGCTGCAATATGAATTCCTGACTTAATGTAACCCCCCTGTTACCCGGGGTTACTAGAATCCCAGTAAGACCTAGTGGTAGGCAGGGAAGGCAGCCTGTGAAACTCCAGTTAAATGGATTTCACACTGTCTCACTGTGTTCTCAGTCTCAGCTGGGACTGAGGAATGACATCATCATAGAACTCTCGCAGCTGCACGAGCCACACTGGAATCTGCAGTTGGGAGTTAGGTTAGAATGTTGGGAGTTTTTTGAAGGGAGTTGTGTGTGAGCAGTCTTGAAGAGAGGAGCACAGCAGTCTGTGCACAAGCTCTTGGAGCCTAAAGCTCTGATATAGAGCTACTGTTAGGGGAGGTGTGTGGCTCTGCCAAAAGAGGAACACAGTAAGCTGTTTGTGAAGTGGTGGAGACCGCTGTTTCTGGGCTCTGTGCCCCATCCCTGAGGGGATGGGGGTGGAAAGGTTTGCCTGTCTTCCAGGGGCAACCCTCCTGGTTCCGGCTAGGTAAGAAGCTGCCTTATTTTCCAAGTTGTACTGAGGCATCAGAATCTGTGGGAAAGAGATTCCTGTGAAGAATCGCTTGTGGGGCACCTGCAACAAAACGGTGAGTTCGCTCTGACATAGGGCCCATGTTTTCACCTGAACTGTTGTAAAGAGGATTGGACTGCTTAAGTGAGAGGCCTAGAGTAATGGGCTAAGCCAAGTAAAAGTATGTTCAAGTCTAGCACAGTGGGAAAGTCAAGACATATAGAGGAAATGTGCTATGCATTTACCCTTTAATCTACATTGCCAAGCTTTTCAGAAAGAGATGTTTAATGTCCAGAGGAATGGCCAGGTATGAATTGTGGAAGCGAGAGGTGGGAGACCCCCCATCATTAGTAACCAAATTCACCTCTACGGATTTGCTCTGTGGCCTTTTACTTTCCCTCAGGCACTTGGCCAGTGCTGAGGGAGGTACCCAGACGTGGGATTAAAAGGAAGTTTCCCTTATGGAGTCGAAGGCTCTAAGGTGGTTTAGGGAGCCACCGCAAAATGTGTCCATGTCAAATGGAAGGTGCTCGAGTGGCCGGCAGGGAAGCCGAGCCAGGGAAATCCCCAAATAGTGTACAAGTCGGGCTGTGTACCCAACGTAGTGTGCAATTCCAGGCTGTGTGCCTGGTGGGTTCAGAGCCTGAGGGCTGAAGTGCTGAAGAAGTGTTTATGTTTCTCTTAATCTGCATTACCAGGAACGTAGCCCCATGGGGGTCTGTTTATACTTTGTTTTGTTAAGTTTGGATGTGAATAAAGCCACACTTTAGAATCCCATTCCTGGTATTGGATATTATAGTTATTGCTTCCTGTGTTTGGATTTACTTGGGTGCCCCTGTGCAGAGTAGCCAAACCTAGCCCTTGTGCCGAGTAACCTAGTTCTCCCCGAACCCAGGCCCCACCTGGTACTGCTGTCAGCTTCAACAGCATACCACCTGTCATTTGCAAGAAGGCAGGGGTGAGGGGTTACATTAATATGAAAGTGCCATGAATAACAGGGTATATGCCCTTTGCAAGAGAATTATCTGTAAAGTTTTACTGATACTGAATAAAAATACATTAGAAAAGAATTGAGAGGGAATCAACCTGGGAGGAGGAGGAGGATATTCTTGGTGAGGCATAGAAAACCCCAATGAAGACTGGAACAGAGGACAAGAACAAAAATTTGACCTGGACAAATGTGTGGGGGGAAGATGCAACCTCTCTGAAAGTCATGGTGCAAGAGAGGCTCTGAAGGGTGTAGAAGGCAACACCACACTTGGGTTTCCCCCCCGTCTTGCCTGAAAAGATGATAGTCAGGATGGGACAGGCTAGAGTCTGGGATCCTGGAGGACAGCCAGGATTCAAGAGATGCAGAGGATGTTGGGGAATGTAGTGAAATCCAGGCTGACAGCAGGTCAAGTTTTGGAAGGAGGCTCTAAGCACTGAGGTGAAATATGCTCAGGCCTTTAGCAGATGGGGAGGTGGAGAAGAATGGAGGGCAGTGTCCAGGGTTAGACTCCAAGTCACCAGGCAGGAGAAGCAGTAGGAACAGGAGCAGTAGGATGGAGTGGGATTTCTGCCCCTTAGAGTTGTTGGGGGGAGGATGATAGAGCCTGAGGGAGGGAGGAGGGGAACCAAAGGAGGGTATGGTGAAGAACTTCCAGGTTAAGTGACAGCGAAGAAAGATCACCAGAAGCCGGCCCAGTGGAACTGGAGGTTGAGGCGCTGGCTGCTACACCTTGTGCCACGCCGGTGATCTGGGTTCGGGAACAAGCCCATGGTGCCAGGGGTCAGCAGGGGGAGAGAGGATTGAGCATCTGGAGGACTGCTCTCCTTTCTTAGGGGGAGGATCTCACGTCGTCCCACTCGTTGATTGCCCTCTGGTGGTGACTGGAGGGCAATATGAGTCAGGAGAGGGTAGGGAGAAAATCAGGAGGAAAAATGAGCCTGGCAGGGCTCCATGATGGTCTGCAGTGCCGCAAGCTGACTCCAGGTTCTGGATTGGGTCTCCGGGGAGGAGTGCCACTTTCCTGGCCCTGCCACGAGGGGCAAGCCATGGGGGAAACACTGGGGTCGGCTAAAATACGGCGCAGTGGGACCCGAAAGAGAGTTCCTCTTTCAGAGGACCACAGTTCCTGCCAGGGTTCAGGAGGATGAAAATCTGTATAAAAAAGAAAGATCACCAGGATGGATAAGAGGGGTGAAGGGGGATGGATGGGTGGAAGGGGGAGGGGCTGAAGGAGGAGGAGGAGGACGGGTAGGAGCACTGGAGCAGAGGGAGTAAGATACAGAACTGCAAACTGATACTAAATCATCAGCTTATTAAAGTTGTAGCCGTAGTTAGTGGACTTGATAGAGCAACAAGCTCCCAAGAAATATTACTCAGGGAGAGACAGTTCCAGAAATGGACTCAGTTCCTCAATTAAATGAACTTAAAAGTGTGTTCTGTTATTCAGGCACATTAAACGATGAGTCAGACTCTGGTGTGGGTGTAGTTTGATCAGTTCTGAACCTCCAGTCCAACCAGCACCCGTCATTTACAAGCCAGCACTTCACTTAGTTCCAGTAAAATTCCATTTTTTTCAAAATAGCAATCTATAGTGACACACAGCAACAGAAGAGAGGACTTAAACAGCCTTAATTGGCCTAAAGATCTCACTCCTGGCAATTTCACTCACACATACAGAGCTAAAAAAGTCAAATGTGTTCTTATGAAAAGAAAAGCTGTGTATGACTCAGAGAAGCATCAACAGTACACTCATGCTGCCATCTAGGAAGCAAGGCTCAAGTCATGGATATGGGCCAGCTGACACTAGGCACATAATAAAGGTGAGGGGAGGATCAGTTTCTATGGGTCAAGCGGAGGCCAACCAGTGTATGAAAATATCTTATGCAGGACAGCATCAGGTAAAGATCAATGCAGCCACTCCCTCTGACCACAGAAGTGTGGACAAGTCACAACAGTCCCTGCAGAAAACAAACTCTGGCTAGAGCCAATAGGGCTGCAACTGAGGAATTTGGGGTAAAAATATTGTAAATTACCAAACTTACGAGCCTGCATTCGCAAAATTCAATGTAGGCTCATAATTTTGTTGTTTTTATTATTTGTACACCAGATTGCTAACATAGCCTTCTTATGACCATACATCATGAACAAAAGCAATGAAAATTTTCAAATCCTGCCCGAAAGGTGATTTCGCACTGGGACCTCAAAATCATCTTTCGGAATGTAAAAAAAACATGTTGGCCAGGATTTGAAAAATAACAGCTGTCACATTCATGAGGTGCTGCTGAAAAGATATGACTATGTGTAAATTTGGGGAAAAAATATTGAAAATTACAAAAGTTACAAGGCTGCATCTGCAAAATTCAATGTAGGCTAATAACTCTCGTTTTTTAAATATTTTTACACCAAATTTTCAACATAGTCTTTTTATGACCCCACCTCACGAACAAGGGCAGAGAAAATTTTCAACTCCTGCTTGAAAGATGATTTTGCGCAGGGACCATGAAATCACCTTTCAGGACAGATCTGCCTAATGACAGTGCCATTGTTCATGAGGTGGGGTCCCAAAGAAGGCATGTTGAAAATCTGGACCACAAATATGCAAAAATATCCAAGTTATGCCTCTAAGTTCAAAACCCATTGAAATACATTGAAGCACATACCCGTTTCTTCAGTTCATGGTCCAGCTTTGAAGAGTGAAGACGTGTCAGCAGTCCAGAGAGAATTAGGATGTTGGACCTCTGATGGGTAAGTAAGGGCTTTGGGCGGGGGTGCTGAGTGGCAGAAATGGTGCGAAAGACATCGATGGACAGTTTTCATTTTACAGGTTAAAAAAACAGGGGAAAAAAAAAAAACAGGAGCAAGGGTTCCCGATCTAACAACGGGCACCCCCAGTGTCATTGATATGTTTCTGGGGTGGTGCTGAGAGAGAGAGTCAGGTGGGGGAGGGAGGAAAAATAATTTGAAAAAAAAAAAAACGGCCAGCATCAAGGGGGAACACAATCGTGACACGGGGGAATTGGGCACCCCCACTGTCACTGCTATGGTTCTGGGGGGGGATGTGGAGGGTGCTGTGAGGGAGGGTCAGGTGTGGGGGAATTTTTATTATTAAAAAGATAAATTAAAAAAATAAAATAGGTGGTCATGGCAGAGCATGGCGCACTCTGCCATGACCAAGATGGCCGCCACATGCTACTGTGCATGCACGACTACTAACGCATGTGCAGTACAGTGTGGTGGCCATCTTGGACACAGCAGAGTGTGTCATGTTCTGCCGTGACTGCCAGCACTGTAAAACAGTGCAGTACTACTTCCAATAGAGACATGTGCAGAGCGCTTCCCGGATGTGGAGGCGACTGTGGTGCAACTCCAACATGTTGTTCGGTCAGAAGGAATGCACTGAGTCTTTTTCTTGTAACAAGAGGTCTGCAGGGCACCACCCACTGCAGCCCTAAAAAGAGGGTATGTGTAAATCTCCTTAACATGCAGGGGGGATAATGCATATATATATCCAGAAATTATATATACAGTAAATTAAAAGCAGTAACTGTAGGGTGTTTAGAGTTATACATGGCCTCTAGCTAACTGAAGCTGAATACAGACAAGAAGGAGGTGCTGCTGGTGCATACAGGTTTTCTGAGGTCAGAAGGAGTGGGTGGGGATTTAGAATTGGATGGGTTATAGCTGAATCTCATTCCACTCATAGCTGTGTTACGAATCTAGGTATCATCATGGATTGCAAGCTCATACTAAAACAACAGGAGCCAGATTTTCAAAATTTTGCATGTAACAAAGTGATTGCTCCTGCTTTACGCAGGGATTGTGCCAAACTCCAGTCCTCAAAGGGACACACAGCACGCACTGAATACATCTGCACGTGCAAAGAAAATGTATGCATCACGCAAAGGCTGGGTCAGGACTGTGTACACCAGTGCAACGTGATACTCAGTGAGTTTGTGCTGCACAATGGGGTTAGCACAGGCCACTTAGCACCGCACAATTACTGCCTATAAAATGGCTGACTTTTTTTTATTTTTTATTTATTTCGTTGTTTAACCAGGTATAGCACACTAAGCTGAAAGCTTTTTTATAGGAGCGACCTGGGAGCACAAGGAGGTTAAGTGACTTGCTCAGGGTCACACAGTATGCAAGTGGATGCTGTGGGATTCAAACCCAGGTCTGGTCTGCTGGATGTCACCAGATTTGCAGCTCAGAGCTTTAGACCACTGCGCTATACTGCCTCCATAACTGACTTAAACCGAGGAAAACTCCAGAGGAGGGCAGAGACACTGCAGGCACTGCAGAGAGGCAGCAGAGGGTCGTGATTATGGTGTCAGATCAGAAGAGATGGAGGTCATGGGGGGCGCTGTTGAGCCTGAGCAAGATGGATGCTTAGAAGATCACTCTTACCATCTATTACAGAAATAGAAAAAACTGGCAGACTATTGGGGCGTCAATCAGTGTTTTCTGGTGATATAGAGATACAAGAAGAACTATACATCAACATGGGCAATCCTTGTAAGGACAGACAACAGCATTAGGGAGAAAAAACAAAATCTCTCTCTGGCCCTCCAGCCACGAGGTCAGCCTCTGGAGATTTTGCATCAGCTATGGTAGAAGAGAGAGAGGAAATGCTGCAAAGCCTAACGCACAAAATTTCCCATTTAATTCGAACAGTCTCTGGCTTAGCAGACAAATTCGACTCACTCACAAATTGAGTGAGCAAAGTGGTGACTGTGCATACAGAGACAATCAAGCGTAAGAAATGCTCCGATGCAGCTCCTGGAGCTACAGCAACTCTGGTCAAAGAAAACGGGCATCTGAGAGCCCGAATGGAGTCCTTGGAGACCCAAGCAAGGGCTCTAAATGTTCGCATGCTCGGCGTACCAGAACGTAGTGAGGGGGATCACTTGCTTTTATTCCTCAAAGAGTGGCTAGACTTACAATTTGGTGATTCCCTAGCAAACAGGCTGTTTTATATTCAGAAGGCCTACCATGTGGCAGTGCAGGGATGACCAGTTAATCCAGAAGCTCCCAGGGCGATTGTGATGGTATTGGATGGTGTGGGCTCCAGAGATCTGCTCCTCAGCCTGGCTAGACAAAAGAATGTTCTTCTTTGTGATGGGCAGCCAGTGTATCTTTATCCGGACTTAAGCTCAGCTACCAGAATGAAGAGAAAGCGTTTTGATGGAGTTCAGGCAATATTGCGAGAAGCTAAAATCCGCACGGAATGATTTTTCCAACCTGCCTGCATGTAGCACATCAGAACAAAATTTTTGTTTTCTCAGACCCAGTAGAGGCACTGAAATGGGCCCAGAGGAACACTGCAGCTTGCCCTTCCAGGGCAGAGGACACTGAGGAGGAGGAGGAAGGAATTCCGTGAGGACTTATGACTAATGGCAAGGGTTTGCCTTTTGTATCTCAGTTTAAAAAGTTGATCGTACTCTATACCCAAAGTATGTTTTGCATATGAAGACAGTTTAAGTAATCAATAATAGATTACACATTAATAATTTCAGTATGCCTTAATTCTTCGTTTATGTTACCGAAGATGCTTCAGATAGTTGATAAATACAATAAAGATGCAGTGATTTTAATTGCGAAGCCATTAATCCTTTGGTTGTTAGCCTTGTCAGGCTTTTACTTGAAGTTACAGCATGTATTTCATTGTTCCCTTTGGAACTAGTGACTTTGAAAATGATATACTGTATAATAGATTTTTATTATTACGTGCAGCTCATGGTCTCATTTACTCAGCAATGTAATCTTTATAAGAAATTTTATTTTTCGGTAGTACCTCCCAATGATGCATCTTTTAGATGCAGCATGTTTTAATAGTTGGACTATTAAGTTTACTTCTATTAAGAGAAGTGGCACCCTCAGTAGAGTTATGTATATCCTTATATGATGTGTCAGAAAATTAACTGTATATTTTACAGAAATCTTTAACAAATATATAGTAAAAAAAAAAAAAAAAAGAAGAGAGGGAGGTCATGAGTGGAATGCCTACAATGTCCACCAGAGCATAACATAAAAGGTTCTGAAAAATTGTAGATGCTGACCCAGTGACACCGTGGCAGTGCTCCCGTACCACTGTGTTCTTCTCCCTGTAGCTCCATAGCATGTGTTCACCTTGATGCGTACAGCATGGCATATTTATTTCAAATTTGGTAACCAAGAAAAGCACACTGAGCCAAGGCTCATTTCCAGGTGCGACCCGGGTACAAGGGGGACATATACAACAAAGGGATAACAACAGACTGACACAGTGCAATACAGGAAACATAAAAATAAAATATACAGTATAATACAGAAGAGCAAAATTGTTTCATATAGTATAGTACAAACAGCAGGAAAATTTACATAGTATGATAGAAAATTACAGAGTATTGTACATGGTTACAAGTTAAATACAGGCAATGTAACAGACAGAGGGAGCCTGTAGCATGATTGTGGATCAGGGCATTGGACAGCTGCAAGATGTGACTGGGGGTGGCCTGAGTAGGCACTTCAGTGCAGGAAAGGAGGGGGTGAGGTGGGTTGGAGTGGAGAAGTTGTTCAAGGGGGAAAGGAGTCTATAAGAGAATGCTAATTTCCCAGCAGAGGTGCGTACATGTGGGAGGGCAAATGAGCATGTGTACATATACCGGTGCAGGTACCAGTCTCTATTGCCATCATGGGTGTTGGGCCTGGCCCTCCCCACTGTACACATGGCTATTGCTGACACTGGCAGGGTGTGCCTTGCCAACATCACACATGCTGTCCAAGGGTATCTAGACACTGCACTGCCTGTGTGGCCTGATGGCACCTTGAGAGTACAGCTGGGGGTGGCCGTGGTCCTGTCCCTCTGGGACATGGCACAGGGGGTGACTGTTCACAGTGTCAAAGGTGTGCCAGGCCTTGGGGGGTATATGGCACAGAGTACCATCATCGGGTATGTGGGGAACTGCACCACCCTTGTTCATCCACTTGTGCCAGCCCTATTTGTGATGACCTTGGGCAGGGTGGGAGGAGATGTGTCCTTTACACCCCTGGCCCGACGTTGAGCTAACCAGTCTACTACAAATCCACACAATGCCGCCAGTGTCAGTGTCTGGCGACAGGTGTTTCTGTGTGGGCCACTGTGATAGCAGGCCCCAGCTGATGAATGTAGAACCAACAGCATTGTTTTTTTATTGTTTTATTTCCTCTTCTGAGTTGGTGGGGAATAGTGGTAAAAGGGGCAGCTAGCTACAGAGATACTGTAGCTGTCTCCAAGCTGAAGAGCCGACCGCTCGGTCGGATGACAAACCAGTTGTTTTATAATGTTATCATTAAATTTGATGTCATTTGAATGGGGGGGGGGCTTGTGCCAATTTAGAGGGTAGCATTGACTTTAAGGAAAATTAAGAGAGATGCTGTGATAATCTACTGGGACCCAGGATGAAACCCAATTTTAAAGCACTCTGCAGTATGCTGCAGTAGACCTACTGAATAAAGCAATGTAATTTCAAAGGCAATTAGTCCCTTTTGTCATGCAGGAAGCATTGGCATTCACTTCACCCTGGCAATGTCACATTTTCCTGAATGACAAAAGGGACTAATTGCTATTGAAATTATATTGCTTTATTCATTTGGTCTGCTGCAGCATTCTGCAGAGTGCTGCAAAATGCTGCAGAATTGGGTTTCATCCTGGGGGACGCTACTGTAGGTGTGCAAACATGCTTTCCCCTATTTTCTAAAGAAATATCATGATCTCATGTTTACTTAGGATGAGTCAGCCTGCCTGTGTTTACTTAGAGAATAGTCAGTCAGACAGCTCACATGGTGCTGATGTCATCAGTAGGAAGGCACAAAAGCCTACCTACTGAGATGCAAAACAGATGAGTCAGTCAGTGGGGGCCTGACTGTCATGGAGGATCCATCTCATAATACATGCAAGTTATCATGTGCTAGGAATCTATTTGGCTGGAACTACATCTGGAAGTTGTGCACTGAGGGAATTGTGCACTGTTGTTGCAGAACTAAAGGACTAATCACTATTTCCTTTCTGTAGATTTATTATTTTATCATTTTATTTTGGAAAATAAATATTGCAAAGTGCATTCTACACCTTTTACCTGAGTTTGTGCATCTGTCCCACCCACTAGCCTTCGTATCTGGTGTCAGAAGTGGGATACTGGTGCATCTAGGCTGGGAGAGAGACGTTACCAGGGGATATTGCCCTGATATCCTGGCAGATGTCACAGGAAGTACAACAGCAGCAAGGCAGAGGTGCTGGTATGAGACGAAGGTCACCATCTGCTGACAGCGGAGTCTTAACAAGAACCATGGCAGAAAAACTGTGTGCAACATTATTTCCTGGACTAGAGCCGGTGTTTTTGTCCAAGTTAAAGCCTGAAGGGGCCTCTGTGGAGCAGTTGCAGTTTATGTTGACAAGCCTGCTGTAATCTGCTAGTACCAGTGATAAGCATCCAGTGAAACAGACAGATGGTCTGACTGTGGTGTTCCAGGTGATAGAGGCCTTGATGACATGGCTGATCCGAAGGCGGCTAGAGGTAGAGCAGCTTTGCCTGAAGGCAGAGAACAAAGTGTTGAAGGTTGAGAAGAGTTCGAGTACAGGTGGTGCGCACTTTGAGGAGGAGGAACAGGAGGAGACAGAGTCCTGTACCCAACCGCAGGAGAAAGTGGAAAGGTTTGAACTATGTAATGACTTTCCAGCGCTCCCCATATTCCTGGGGTGTTATCTGTGTGATATGGACTCTGAAAGTGAGGGGAGTCTGTGTCAGGAAAGCATAGACAGCTGCCTGAATACCACTGAAATCCCAGGTGAGGCTGGTCCTTTAAATATTGTGCTGGGCAGTGAAACTACAATCAAGCAAGAAGAGGCCTGTAAGTTGACTGAAGGGACTTCATTTGTAGATGCATTAGGCAAAAAATGGGAAAACAAGGGTGGTGCTGTTCCATAGTTCTGAAGACTATACTGTAGAGAAACTAAAACAGTGTACAAAAATTAAACATGGTGTACCTGTAAATGGTGGGGTGGGTAATTGAATGTGTTCATGGTATGAAAGAATTAATGAGATTTTGTGCCATGGGAGACTCAAACCCAGATCTAACAAGATAGATAAACAAGTGGTGGTGCCAAAGAGATCGGCAGAGGCTACTAGAGGCTGCTCATTCCAGTACTTGTGGGCACCTCAGTCATGAAAGCATGCTGAATAATCTGGTACACATTTCTACTGGCCAGGAATGTACAGACAGGTGTCAACGTACTTAAAATTCTGTTTGGTTTGCAAGTCAGAGATGTTATCTGCCTCTAGGGAAGGGCTCATGCACAATAGTTGTGCTGGCAAGCAAGGGTTAGAAACTCCAACCCTTCCAGGGTGTTGGAAGGTGAAAAACTGTTTACCCTGTTTTTCTTTTAAGCGGGGGGATGTGTGATAGGGAGGCCTATCTGATGCATGAAGGAACAACAAATTTTTTTTATTGTTTATTCCCTCTTCTGAGTTGATGGGGAATGAAGATAAAAGGAGCAGATAGCTACAGAGATACTGCAGCTGTCCCCAAGCTGAAGAGCTGACTGCTCGGTTGGATGGAAAGCCAGTTTTTTTATACTGTTACCATCAAATGTGATGTCATTTGAATGAAGGGGGGGGCTTGTGCCAATTTAGAGGATAACATTGATTTTAAGGAAATAAAGAGAGATGCTGTAATAATCTAGGTGTGTAGACATGCTACACCCTATTTTCTACAGAAATATCATGATCTCACGTTAGATGAGTCAGCCTGCCTGTGTTTACTTAGGATGAGTCAGCCTGCCTGTGTTTATTTAGATAATTGTAAGTCAGACAGCTCACATGGTGCTGACAGCATCAGTGGGCAGGTATAAAAGACCACCTCCTGAGATGCAAAACAGATGAATCAGTCCATGGAGACCTGACTGTCGTAGAGGAAGCATCTCATAGTACATGCAAGTTTTCATGTGCTAGGAACCTATTTGGCTGGAACTAAGCCTGGAAGTTGTGCACTGAAGGAATTGTGCACTGTTCTGCAGAACTGAAGGACTAATCATCTATTTCATTTCTGTATGTTTATTATTTTATTTTGGAAAATAAATATTGCAAAGTATGTTCTACACCTTTCTCCTGTGTTTGTTGCATCTGTCTACCCACTAACCTTCACAGCGCCAGGCTGGAAACATCCCTGTGGGGGCATCACTTCAGGGATTCTGGTGGCTGATGGTCATCATGCACATGTGATGGGCCAACAATGCCACAGACCTGTGACACACTGTGTGGACCACAACGCATTACAGAGGCTGAGGTCCTCCGAGTGTTCAACAGTTTGCATCCCACCAACTGTGAACTGGACCCAGGCCCAATGTGGCTAATTATAGGCTGCGCTGAGTTCCTAGGCCCAGTTTTCACTGCGGTCATGAACAGGTCCTTGAGAGAGGGTGTCTTTCCTTCAGCCCTGTAACAGGTAGTGGTGAGGCCCTTTTTAAGAAACCATCCTTGGACCCTGATGTTCTCATGAATTACAGGCCAGGGAAGGTTATCGAGAAGGTAGCGGTTGAACAGCTGTTAGAATGCTTGGAGTGCGCAATAAAAAACGGGCTCAATGGCAAAAAGGAAGGCCCCACAGTGGGACTCAATTAAAAACACATTTATTGATTAAAGCAACTGAGAACAATGTATCCCCCACAAAGTCCGTCAATGTTTCATTGCCATGCTGGTGCTTTTCAAGATCATGAAAAGCTCCAGGCGTGCGTAAACATTGACAGACTTTAATGGAGAGGTGTTACTTGTTCTCTAACTTGCTTTTAATCAATAAATGTAAGTTTTAATCGAGTCCCAGTGTGGGGTCTTCCTTGTTGCTGTTAAGCCCATTTTTGTATTGCGCATCTGAGTGAAGTTGTGGCATGACCCCGGTGGGTATCTCCTGAGCCACGTTGCTGTGTTATATAAGAATGCTTGGAGTGTCTGTCTATCTTTGAACCTCTCCAGTCTGATTTTTGGCCTCACCAGAGCACTGAGACAGCCTTGGTCAGGGTGACACATGGGGCTGGATTCACAAAAGAAAGTAAGGCAGAAAAAAACCTGCAAGTGTCCAAATATTGCGCAGCTGTGGGAAAACACACTTACAGGCGCTGCATGGAAGTCACAAATCCCCCACAGGTGCAGAAAAAATATCTTGCGGTTGTGAAAAAAACGCACGTGTGGAAAATATGTTGCAGGGAAAAAGTTCACAACCAGTTTTTTTTCCGCAGTTGCAGAAAAAATATTACACACAGTGGAATGAGGTGTAACTCTCCCTCAGCAAATTGCAGTAGTGCCCCAGCAAGTGGAATCAATTAAGGTGGAGGTGAGGCACAGGTAATAGCATCCCATACAGTATAACAGTGGCTGCTGTTACAGCAAAAAAAGCACACATTGCCATGATATTGCAACAGACAACAACCAACAGACACAGTGCAGCCTATGACGGAGCCCCACAGGCAGTAGAGCCTGGCCAGCCTGCAGCGAGTGCTACCCCTGCAGGCAACAGGAAAACCGCAGGGAGGGAGGACCAGCAGTGACAGTTGGCCACTGTGGTGCCATGGTATTGCTGGCACCTGTGGTGCTGCAGTGGTCCCAGTTGAGGGACTGGTTGCTGGTCTCTTTGTGGGTGCTTTCAGCTTCATTCTATGGTAGCACTGTTAAAGTTTGCTGTTCCAGCTAAAATTAAGTTCACTGTTGATATGCCTCCTAAGCTATTTCTGCAGCTGCGGAAACACAGTTGTGGATTTTCAGCATGTGCGCAATTTCCGCAGCTGTTGAAATTCCGCAGCCACAGGGATTTTATGAAATTCCGCACCTGCTCAAAATTTCTATATGAATATCACACAACTGCGTTTCCGCTGTGCTGCAGGCTTTTTTCCCGCAGGTGCGGATTTTTGGCTTTCTTTGTGAATCCTGCCCACGATCTCCATATGGTGAGGGACCAAGTGCAACAAACTATTTTGGTGCTCTTGGACCTTTCCTCGGCATGCGACATGGTGGACTGTGGGGTGCTGATTGATCACCTGAGGGATTCTGTGGGTGCTACTGGCACTGTTTTGAGCTGGTTTCGCTCACATTTAGTGGGGAGAACACAGCAAGTGGTTTTGGGGAAGTTTACCTCAGGATACTCTGTGTTGTCCTGTGGACTCCCTCAGGGTTTGAGCCTTGCTCTCATGTTATTCTCCATGCACATGATGCCACTAGGGAAGATCATAAGGTGGTACAATGTGGGGTTTCGCTGCTATGCAGATGATACCCAATTGTACATAGCCTGTGCCCCTGATGATACTTCAGCGTCTTTACTGCTGATCCGCTGTTTGGTTGAGGTGAATAACTGGATGGCTGCCAACTGGTTGTCTCTCAACCCAGGCAAAACAGAGGTCATGGTTATTGAACCTGGTTGTCGGTGCCTGCCTGCTGGTGTGGGAATTGACCTCCCTGTTTTGGGTGGCCAGCCCTTTCAGCAGTAAGTGCGGTCAGAGATCTAGAAGTTACACTGGATGACAGACTGACCTATCAGGTGTCATCTGTTGTCCGGTCAGCCTTTTTGCATCTTCGGAAGAGCACTAGGATCTGGCCTTTCTTAGTTTATGATGACCTGGTGACAATTATCCATGGTTTTGTCACCACTAGGCTTGACTACTGTAGTTCTCTATACCTAGGGCTGTCTGGAGGTTTGATACATCAACTGCAGTTGGTGCGGGATGCCATGGCTTGGATGTTGGCAGGTTCCTCTAAGAGGGATCACATTACTCTGGCTCTGCATGCTTTGCACTGGCTGCCTTTGCATTCGTTCATCACCCTCAGGATCAGGTTGTTAACATACAAGGCCCTATGTGGACTGGAACCAGACTACATAAAAGCATTCCAGACTCCTTATCAACCACTCAGCCCACTCAGCTCCACTGTAACTGGACTGCTTGTGGTCCCCACCTCAGGGCTCAAGTAGTCAGGTGATCGAGCCTACGGGGTGGCAGCCCCCATCATCTGGAACTCTATCCCCTACCACATTCATGCTGCCAGCTCAGTAGAGGCCTTTAAAGCCTCTTTTAAGACCTTTTTATTTGAAGAGACTCGATTTATTTTATATTTACTTTTAAGTTATTTTATACTGTAAAGCACTCAGAGCCCTCATTGGATTGAGCGCTATATAAATAAAATGTGCCTTGCCACGTATGTGCCGCTGGCATGCTGCTATGTCTGTTTACCATGCCACGCCATCACCCCCACCTTGCAGATGCAAGCACCATGTGCCGCTGGACAGGTGCAATGGGGGATAGTGCTAGTGCACACAGCCCTGGATGTAGCCCTCCACAGGTGGCCAGGCCCATACCCCCTGAGGCTGGGATTATAGCTGCTGACTGCTGCAGGTGGCAGGCATCTGTCCGTGTGGTGTCGGTACTCCACCACAACCGAATGTGTGCTGCAGACACCCACCATGCTAGTCTACCTGTGCAACTGTACTATACAGTTCAACATTCAGTGCGTGGCATGCCGTAGCATATCAGCAGTGGCCTGCAGTACTGGCATGGGCCAGTGAACAGTGGGGCCATCAGTGGGTGGTGCATGTCGGGAACCATGTGTGACTGCATCAGGCACCAGCTGCAGCAGTGACCTCCCGATACTGTGTTGACTTGGATATGGTGACCCCACTGTATACAGGATGGGCGGCCATACATTGGACATGAAGGGGCCATGCTACCAGTGACTTGCACAGGCCCTGTAGTGGGGGACATACCCATGGTCAGTGTAAGTTAGAAGGGGCCCACCTGAACAGTGGCTACAGAAAACCACTGGGACAGTGAACAGAGGTGGTCTCAGGGTGACACAGTCATATACTTAGGCAGTGTCACTGTTCTACTGTGGTGCTGTGTCAGCACCGTAACAGTGCCTACAGTGGCCCAGCAGCCTCAGTTTTTTAAGGTACATCTGATACATGCAGAGAGCGTCTGGCTATATAGGGAGGCCACATACCCACCTGCTGAGGGCACACCTGGACATGTCCTGGTATCCTAGGGACCCAGTCACACTTTGGCCACACTCTATGTAGGGTGCATTAGTGATCACTACGATGACAGATGTGGCCGGCCCGGTGGTGCTGAGGGTTAAGATGCTGGATGCCACACCTCATGCCATACCAGCCACCCGGGTTCGGGACCAGACCCGGGTCATCAGGGGTTGGCAGGGGAGGAAAGGATTGAGCATCCAGAGGACAGCTCTCCCTTCCTGGGTCAGAGGGGGGGGTTCTAGTTCTCACTATCTAGCGGCTCCTAGTGGTGACTGGGGGCACACAGCAGTCAGAAACCAGCTTGTAGGGGGATTGGCCATGGTGGCGCTTCTGCGGGCATGTTCGGGAGCATTCATGCACCATGCTGTAGTGCACTGCACCACCGGGCCAATGGGGGGACAGAAACACGAAAAATACCCCTTTCCCATTGGTAGGCGAAGGCGGGTCTAGTGGCGCCAGCACCACGTCCAATGTCGGGCCAAGGTGTCTTCCTGGTCTCCCCTTGTTCGTCTCCACCAGACACTCAAATACAGCACCGTTTGGAGTTGGCAGTCCTTGCTCCCGGAGGACTCAGATCTGGGAGGTGTGGATTTTGGAGACATGGTGTGGGGAGTGCCCTGGACCGGGAGAGCATCGGGCTTCAGGAGGATGGGATCAGCCGGTAAGCCCCACGACCTCGCTGGAGAGAGTCCAGTGTGGATAGGGTGCATAAATAAAGTCCACAAAAAAGCCAAAAAAATAGATGCCAGAAACGTCCAGGCCACAGCACATTGTACACTAATGTTGTGGTGACCAGTGGACAGTGTCTCAGGTGCCCTCCTACATACACCACCGCTGCAGTCACGTGCCCATGGCTGCTGCACACAATGCCAACTGATGGGCCCAGCCATGTTTAGCAGTGTTGTGTGCCACATATATGTGTGTCTCTGCCCCATCCCGGCTGTGACACAGGGAGGTGCCTGGATATCTTCATCCTGCACGCCAGGGATTGCCTATGCAATGGATGCCTGTTCACTGGCCATGAGGTTTGTTAGTGCCTCTCCCTGCCACTCGGGATATGACACTGCATATCAGCCTCTGGTGTGCTGCTGCTGATGCAACTTTGTAACTTACTCTGTAACTCTGCAGAGGTGGGAGGAGTAAAAGGCAATAAGCCTATGAAAACTCCTGTCAATCACCCGTAAAACCCTAGGGAATGATTGTGTAGTAGAAATTTGTCTAATCTTTTTTTGAATATTTCTTTTGATGTATTAATAACTATTTCCATTGGGAGAGAGTTCCATGGTCTGATTATACGCTGGGAGAAAAAATATCTGCATTTATGTTATGAGTTCTGACACGTTTCCTTTCTAATTGTAAGGGGGTGGTCTCTTGTTTTAATATTAATTTGTTTAAACTCTA